>CM034146.1:578589492-579268834 GCA_019776745.2 Taxus chinensis
TGCAATCTTCATAGAGAAAAAAGATGTGGTTTAAACCCCTACATTATTTTTTGGAAAATTTTTATTGTGGAGAGATAGATTCCAAATTTTCCTCAACATTAATAAAAGTGAATTAGTATTACTATACATTTTCTGATGGATTTATAACACAATTATTTTCATAGGTACTTCCAGAAGTGAATGTGAAGATAAAGAAATAATTTTGTCCTCCTCATATTATTGAAGGAAATCCATGCTTGGATTACATTCAATACATTATGTTTCCATGGTTTAAAAAGTTTGAAGTATATTGCAGTGAGGAAAATGGTGGTAAGAAGTAAGCATGCTACAACAAGGACAAGAAAAGACGTCAAAGAGTGATCCCACTTCTACAATCTTCATGGAGGAAGAAGAGGTGGTGTAAACCCCTACATTCTTTTTTGGAAAATTCTTGTTGTGGAGAGATAGATTCCAAATTTTCCTCAACATTAATAAAAGTGAATTAGTATTACTATACAGTTTTTGATGGATTTATAACACAATTATTTTCATAGGAAGTGCCATAAGTGAATGTGAAGATAAAGAAATCATTTTTTCCTCCCCGGATTCTTGAAGGAAATACATGCTTGGAGTACACTCATTACATTATGTTTCCATGGTTTAAAAAGTTTGAAGTACATCACAGTGAGGAAAATGGTGGTAACAAATAAGCATGTTTGTGAAAAGATTTCTATACTTTTCCCACAACTGCTATTTTCTATCTTTTATTTTTCCAAATGTTAATTATCTGGTTTTTGGTTCATTGTTGTAACTTTTTTCCCTTTTTCATTTCTTGAATTTTTCATTTTGGACATCTTTGTATGGTCTCTATTTCATACATTTTTTTCAGCATTTTTTTAACCTCCCATTCCTGACCAAAGCCTCCCAGAAGACGTGAACCTTTTAGAACGAGCTGCAATTGATAAGTTTTTGGGTCTAGAGTAGGTCCTGGCTCCTAGGAGGTCTATTCCACGCATCACCATTCCGTCAGTCTCCTAAGGAAATTCCCCTGGCGAATGTGAAACCTGTGGAATGTACCACATTTTTTATATTCTTCGGGTCCATTATGGGATGAGGAAGTGTCAGCGGACAATGATAAACAGTCATGGTATTAGTCGTGGAATAAATGGAAATTAAAACCGCAACACACACACACACACACACACACACACACGCACACACACACACACACACACACACACACACAACATAAGAGATAACATTAACAAAAATATTCAAAGAAGATACACTGATAAAGCAAGGAATATATAGAGCATCAGCTCTTGGAGATGTATGAAGTGATTTTAAATATAATATAATATATATATTTATTTATTTATTTTATGTAGATGTATCTAAGATAGGAAAACTAGTTATGATTCACTATAAGTGGAGGACTATTCTAGATGACATAAAAAATAATATTGGTTATGAGGATGATGATGTTCAGGATTTGTAATAACTTACAAAGGAAAAATCATAGATAAAACAATGCGGCATGAAAGAAAATAGGTCTCAAATAGAATGAGGACTCACATGCAGTAAGTGCTTATAGGATGTAAACTGCAACGCAATAGCCAAGCCTTGGTAAGACCTATATTTATTTGAAATTTTTAAAGAAAATTGTAATATGTTGATTCATAAAATCCCTTTCTACTACTTCACAAATTCTCAAATTGAAAAATTGCGGGAAAACATCACCTCTGTGTATATATCGGAAAATTTCGGGAATGTTTTCTTGACCAAATAAGGTTCCATAGATTTCTTGGTGAAACATTAATGTTTTAAAATCCCGGCATGTTGATTTCTTGGAAAAAACATTAATGTTTTCAAATCCCGACACATCAATTTCTTGGCAAAAAATTAATGTTTTCAAATCCCGGTGCATCAATTTCTTGGTGAAACATTAATGTTTTCGAATCTCGACGCAACGATCATGTGGAAATTTAATATAAAAATATACATTGGGATTGGAAATTCCTTAGTGATTCAGATGGGACAGATTATTGTTTATATAATTTTTGGGTGAAACCTGGGTACTTATGTTGTTGTAAAATTTGCCAAAATTAAATTCTTGAAATTCTAGTATTTGCCAAACTACAAATATTCTCCAGAATTCTATGAGTTATAGGAGATATGGAAAAGTTTCTCCCAGAGAATAAAATGATATATATAGTGCAAAAGGCATGAAACATAGGAGACAACATATTATAAAAAAATAAAAAGAGGATGAACCATTTCATAACAATTGAGGAGGAGGAGGATATTTCCATCTTGATAGGACCAAATATTCCTTTACAGAGAAGTATTGATCTTGAAAAGGCATTGAAAAATCTTGAATTGAAAAAGGATAGCCCCTATTTACCTTGCAAGGAAAGATGTGAGGAAGATGGAGTGTTCCTTGATGAATTCCAAGATGAGAAATCAACCTATGTGCATATCCATGAGGAGGAGATATTTTCATTCCCATTTGAAGAAGAAGATTTTCTTGATCATGTCACCCATGGGGGAAAAAATCTAGATTGTGATGACAATCCCTCATAAGGTATGAAAGAAGACTCTATGCAAGAACTCCTGAGAGATGAAAAATAAATAGAATAATCTCAACTCAGTATTGAATTCTTGATGCAACCTATGGATCTATAAGATAAACATGAATCCAATTTGGAATCCTCAACTAATTTCAAGATTAGTCATGATGAAATAAGGAAAGATGAAAGTTTTGATGTCTTTCCTAATCCAATTCCTATTAGATGCGATGATGAAATGATATTAATCTCTTTTCCACTCAAAGAATAAGATTATTTATATGATGAAAAGGTAGAAAAAAACAATTTTTAGGTCCCTGGAGTTGATTTCCCTCTTGACAAAGAAGTAGTGAAATGTAATGGGATTTGGGATAATGAAGAAATTCGTCCCAATGGTTTCCTTAATTTTCAAGATGAAGGTTCTTCAAATGAATGTAAAGGTGAACTATCTGGAACAATTTAAAAGGAATATGTGCTAGAAATTTTGAATGTAGTTAGAAGGTGTGCAGAAGATCCTAGAGCTAAGTATTGACCATCTTAGATCATGTCAATGTCTATACAAGATAGTTATGATGCTTACTTATGATCCTCCAGTCAGTATCCAAACACCTCATTATGGTATGGAAAGGATGAGCATGAATTCATTATTTCTAATGGAAAGGATGTCAAAGAGTAATTAATTGTGGGAAATAAGGAGACTCGAGATATTCAAATAAAATCATAGCCCTAGGGGAAGCAATGAGATTGCTCAATGAAAAATTGAGCAGTATGGATGAACACAAATGGAAATTAGCATTCTCCAAAATTAGTTTCAAAGAGAGTAAAGGACAATGGAATTTTTGAGAAAACATCTAGAACATCAAAGAGATAATGTAGTATCTCTCCTTCTAACTATACAATGAATTCATGAAAACACCTAGCTTTCATAAGTAAGTTGAGGAAAGGATGATACTTCCTTGAACTAGTAAATGACTTCATGGAAAATCATCACTTAGTGTTAACCACTCAGGGGTAACCTCTGAGAAGATAAGCAGTACTTTAATAAAAGTGGATATGTCCCCTGAATTATACCATAGGTGATTTCGATTTGTTTTCCCTCACCCTGTTGTGTGTATTTTTACCCTTTTTCAGTGTGGTGTTTTTCCTTTTTGTTGTGTGTGTTTATATGTCTGTGTTCCTCTTTACTATCTATCTCTTGCAAGTTGTGTGTTTCTTTGAAGCCCAATGGATAAGGAACTGGTCTGTAAATTGAATTGAGATTCTAGAGTTATCATGTAATGTAAATTACTATGCTCGATCCATAACATGTCCCCAAGTCAGAGCCAAACTGTTGTCATGAGTTTTTGCAAGGGAAAAATTCATACTTGAAAGCATGACAACCATACCCTACTGTGAATTTTTTTGTTTGAAATTCATCCCTGAGCCCTCCTCCAGATCATCCTAACCCCTATAGCAGTCATGATCCTATCCTTTCCTTCTGAGTGGTCCACATATGTTGTGTCATCATTTCCATAGGTGATTTAGGGATATCAAGTCCATTCAATCACTTCCAAGTCAAGATCTTTCAAGATATGACTCTTTGAGAAGCTTAAGAAAGGTTATTTTCTGGTCTTTCTAAGGCTGGTGCACACCTCCCAGAGTGGAATGAAAGGATAAAACTCATCAAGGAGGTGTATCAGAGAGCTCAGAATAATGTTTTTCAACTTTTTTTGGAATATTTTGGGAAGTTTTAGAGGTTTTGGGACAATTTTAGCAAAAGTGGGTCCTAGAGGGTGAAGCAGCTTGTAGTGTACAAATAACCCCTTAGCTTTGGGAAATGATTTCGGGAGATCTGTGAAGATTTGGAGGTCAAAAAAATATTTTGGAAATTTATTTTAGATCTCTAGAGGATGGTGGTCTCACATTTTTCACAAGACTCAAGCAATTCTACCCACAACCTGATTTCAACATGCACAACCTATGAGCCTAAAGAAAAAATCCTATTTTTTAGGATGTTTCCAGAAAGAATAAAGGTATGATACCCCTCCCATTGTTTTCAAAAGGTTGAAATTTCGTATTCAATTTCATATAAATAAAGTGTGGGAAAATGTCTTATGTAGCAAAAAGCTCAAGTTATGCCTCTGTCAAGTTGCTCCCCAAGGTAAGATCAAGGAGTTAGTCAATTTCAGGGGTGGACACGTGTCAAGCCCAGGTGGTGGTGCGCACTTTGTTATCACACAAACCATCCCAAAATTTTGGGATAGTTGGGACATAAAAAACTCCCCCACCCTCTCCATGATAGGCTCCTAGACTATGATATGACCATCTTGGAGCCCAAATAGCCCAGTTAAGCCCACGTGCACCATTTTTCTAGCCCCTCACCTCTTTATCTCAACACATCACACTACGCCATGTGGACCAATGGGAGAGATGGGTGCATTTTTTGCACCAACCATCCCAAAAATTTGGGATGGTTGGGACAAAAATTTTCTCCTCCCATGCTTAGCCCCTCTTGGTCACCCATATGACCCAAAAGTTGCTTAATGAGCCTTTTTTAAGCCCCCTCATTGGGCTTCCTCCTCAACAAATCACAAAATGACACTTGGACCAATGGGAAAGGGGAAATTTTTTTGCACCAACCATCCCAAAGCATTTTGGGAAGGTTGGGACAAAAAAGTGTGCCCATGCCCAAGATGAAGATAATTTCTAACTTTTTTCATTTCTGTTACTTCTACTACTTCTTCTATGTGCATGCATTAAACCCTTCATTGCTGCCAGAAATATTCATTTCTCCTCCATTGATTCCATTACTTCCACCACCTCTCATTTTTTATTGCACATCCATTCCCATTTCTCCACTACTACTCAATATCACCAAAAACCCTTTCTTTTCTAGCTGCTACCATGGCCATATTTTTTCCAAAAGCTTCCATGACTGAAAAAGGTGAAATGCTCATATCTCACAATCCTAACAACGATTGGATGAGATTGCTCTTAAAATTTTGGCCACATATCTTCCTCCAAAAATTCCATTTCAAGCTACAATTCAAATAGAATATTCAAAGGTTCCCCCTATATTACATTAGCAGTAATTAAAAAAACTCCATTTTTTCCCTAGCTCTTATTCCTTCAGATTTCCCATCAATTGGAGAACGGGTGAAGCTAAAATTTTGAATGAACATCTTCCAAATGAAAAACCTATCATAGATGGAGTTGATTTCATCATCAATAAGAGGTGGGAAAAATAACCTATTCAAAAATCTTCGTGAACTCCATTAATGGTTGCCATGGTAGCTCCGTGCCTAAAGCTCTCACCAGGGCAAAATTTTCATTTTTTATTTTTGAGCTTTCCAGTGAGTGAAACATAGTGAAATTTGGAGCATGATATCATGATGAAGAGATGAATCCAAAAATATCATTCCCATCGCAAAATGAGGCCATTTTTTCCACTTACTAAAAATAGCATATTTTATGCTCCCCCACATGCTAAAAATAGTAAGTCCCTTGAATTGCAAGTTTGATCACTCGGGACAATCAGGAAAGATGTAAAAATGGAAAGTAAGGAAAAAAATGACAATTTCCCCCCCAAAATAGCAGGTTCCCAAAAAGAAACCATACTAAAAATAGAAATGTTCTAAAAACATCAATATATCAGTAACATAAGAGGATGGAATGTGCCAAGGAGGTTTAAAAGGTGAAATTGGATATCCAAAACAGGTGATATGTCCCAAAATAAAGGTCATGGTTTCACCTTCTAAAAATAGAAAGTTTCATTTTTGGGAGCAAAAAGTTACAGATGACTTTATTTTCACTCATCTTTCTACTTTTTGGACTCTCCATGATATGGTAAGATGACCTCATGGCTCAAATAGGAGAATGAGAACTTCACAAGGTCTTGGAAGCATCATCATTGAGTTCAATTGTGTTCAAAAGCAAGGCAGAGCATCGCAAGGCACGGTGGGTGGATCCATCACCATCTCTCGGTGAACTAGGTGTCTTGGAATGAGTTGGAAGTTAGGGTGATTCCAATGATAAAGAAGTTCATCAATCAATTTTCAAGAAGGATCATCATTGAGCAGTTCCATGTCCATCTCAAGCTCACATTGGGAAGTCTTGGAACAGTGTTTCTCAACACTCATTTCGTGGTCCAGGGTGTCTGTGCATCATGTAAAAGGAGTTATCTTATGATCATCATTGGAGAGGGAAAAAATTCAAAGTTGAAATTCATTAGAGTTTTCACATCAATGTAGAAGTGTTGTAGTGGTCATCTGAAGCCAAGATTGTTCATCTTCAACTTCTTCAGGTTGAAAATCTTCATCAATGATGGAGGTATCTTCATTCTTTGGAGCACTTCTTATTTCCTCCATTATTTATTTCTCCCTCTTCTCTACCCCTTTTCTAATTATTTGTTGTGAGAAATCATGATGTTCATCCTATTCATTAATGTGACTATAGTTAAAAATGTAATAAGTTTCCCTTAATTGATAAAAGGGGACTTAATTTTCTTTCCTAGGAATGTCAAATGTCACATGTTGTGAGGAAAAATGAAAGGTCATGTGGGGGGTAGGCGAAGAGTCCTTCTCAAGGTCTATATAATGTAATGACACACTCATTCTTAAGGGTTTTCAATTTTGTATGGTTGTGTCAATTTTTTGTATTGAAGGAGATTACTACTTGGAGAAATATAAAAAGAGATAGCATTCTTCCATTTTCCCTAACATATTTTCCTCTCTTCCTTTCATTGTACAAATTGTGAAGATGTCAATAAAGGAAATATTTTCTTCTTTCTCATGATGTATGAATGTGTGTAACTTTGTGTGCATGGTTTCCTCTCATCGTTGATGTTATAAGCATAGTTGTTTCTTTCTCTATAATTGTGTATGTGAAACTTCTGATTAACTTTGGAAAGAATATGAGTTTTCTACTTACAAAGTTAATCTCTCCCCCTAATTTCTCACTCCCTTTCCCCATCACTATCTAGAAAATTCCTCCCTTGCAAAATTGCAAGCATTTTCTGTGGGTACAATGGAGTGTGCCTGTTGGATCCCTGGTCCTCATAGGCCAACAAAAAATTTCCTTTTAGTTCACTTACAATAAATGGAGTTACACCATCTAAGTAAGAGGGACCTAGAGTCCCAGAGCATTGGAAATATACCCACCAATTTTTCTACTCGACAAAATTTTCTTGCCAACATTTTTTGGCACCCCCATTGTGGGGCAAGACTTGGAAGCAATCTCCACCCAAAATACGATCACAAAATCCAAAAAAGAGAATAATCCAAAAATTGAAAAAAAAATGAAAATTGATGGAAGTCCATTGTTGAAATACCCTTTGTATTCCATTCCAGAGTTTCCTTTCATTTTCCCACTACAAGGTTTTCCCAAAATTAGTTGAAAGAAGATGCACCAGGTTGAATAGATTGAGAGGAGTTGTTAATCCAACTTTTGAGGCTTTGCAAAACCAACAGAACCAAATCAGAGATAATCCCTATTTCTTCTCCCAAGCCTCATATCTCTATCTAACTCTTTAAGTGGTACCCATGAGAATCCTATTCAAAGCCCCATTGATAATCCTCCAGTAAACTCTCCAATTTTTCTAAACACCATTGAAAATTAAGTTTCCTAATCAAGAGGAATAAGGATCTAAAAGAATAAGTGGGAGAAGAAGTTGTCTGAAGTAAAAGAATCTAAAGTTTAAACAAGAAGAAACAATGGTGGAATAAGAAGAATAAATACCTCAACCTATTGTTCCATGGGGAAGGAACACAAGGTTTTTCTTGATCTTACACCTCCTCTCCACAATCTACTAATAGGTTCCCGTAATAAATTTCCCAAATTTCAAATGTGACGGTACGTAAATTCCTGAAGAGCGTATCTTTCCCTTCATCACATCATGCGGAATTCTTGGAATCAAACATGAAGATGTGGATGTGAGATTGTTTATGGAGTCACTTCAAGAAAAGGTAGTTGAATGGTTATATCTCTTACCAGCTAGATCCATCACTAGCTGGGATGACATCAAGACCCATTTTGAAGAAATATTCAAATCATATGAAGACTGTCAAGTCATCCTAGTCCAATTGGTACAAATGAAGAAAGAAGCAAATGAAACTATGAGAGAATTTGTGGAACATTTCAACCGGTTACTCCACAGGATACCAGAATATGATTCACCATCTGAAAAAAATGTCAAGATATTATTCATCAACGTGCATCCTCTTAAAGTAGGATTCTTTCTCTAAAGATTTCAACCAGGGAATCTCATACAAGCACATGAAATGGCCATTGAAGTTAAATATGATCTCATCTTATCTAAAATATCAATATCCCTTCAAAGGGTAGAGCCCAACATCCCAAATATGAGAGAAAAGATCCATTATTGAAAATATTGTAAATTAAATAACAATATTAAAGAGGGAGGTTTATCAACAATAATTTCATCAAGATCACAAGAGAAGTCATATTTCAAGAGCACCCCAAAGGCTTTACTTAGAGGATCCAACCATCAATGCAAGCTGCAAAATTCAAGAAGATGAATAAAGTATTCAACAAGAAACTAAAGAAGGTGATTCCCTAGAGGCTGAATAAGTAGAGAATGATTCACAAATATGATTTTGTGAGTACTATAGAGATGATGAAGATGATGACATAGATGCACCTAGTCTCTGATGTGTGGGAGATGATGAAGATGATGACATAGATGCACCTAGTCTCTGATGTGTGGTTTTCACCCACTCTGAGTCTAGAAAGGGATCCTCTCCTTCCACTACTATGAAAAATAAAAATATTGAAGATCCTCCTATGGTGACTCTACCAACCAAAATAATCAGTTGAGGATCCCCACTTCTGCCCTACATGGATTCTACATTGGAGAAACTTGATCCATTGGAAAGTAAGAAGGAACCTATTGTTCAAAGTAAGTCCTCCAATGCTCTTTCTAAATCTAAATCTAGTCCTTCAAACTTTCCTAGTGTACCTTTCAAAATAGCCTTTGATCCCCAAGCATCTACCCCTGTCTCCAAGCCTATCATGAATCCAAAAGAAGTGGCTTCATCCCCCTTGTTCAAATTTACACCTTTTGACATCATAAAACATATGAAAAATACTAAAGTAGGGATTTCTAAATCTAAATATTTGGGAACTCATCCCAAACAATTCGAGAATCTTGTCTGTCATATCAAGGGTGGTAATTTAAACCTCAGTACCATACCTCCTAGTTCTAAAGGACTATTACCAACTCCACCTACACCTCCATCATATAACATGTTTTCTTTGAGTGCATCAAAGACTGATAAGGTCGATCCTTTCTATTTATCCCTTCTCATTGGAGGAAACTGATTGAAAATTTCATAATAGATTTAGGTGCCTATGAAAATGTTATGATTTAGAAAGTTTCCAATGACCTCAAAATCACCTTGGACGAGGCTAGTGGATCTTTCTACTCCATGAAATCAAAGAAAGTCACACTTGTAGGAAAGGTAAAAGATGCACATGTGGGTCTCGTTGAATTTCTAGATAAATATCTTAATATCAGACATTCCAGCTTCATTTAGAATGTTATTAAGCAATATCTTCTACCAATAATTGGAAGGGAAAATCCAAATGAATTGGTCTTCCGAAATCATTCCAGTTAAGGGAGATATAGAAAAGTTTCTCCAAGATGATAAAATGAGATATATCATGCAAAAGGAAGGAAACCCAAGAGCTAACATCTTATACAAAAAAAGTAAGAGGATGAACCATTTCGTAATATCTGAGGAGGTGGATGATATTCCTATCTTGATGGGACCAAGAATTTCTTTACATAGGGGTATTGATCTTGAAGAATAATTAAGGAAAATTGAATTACAAAAGGATATTCCCAAGTTCCCTGATGATGCAAGCCATGAGGAAGATGGAATGTTCCTTGATGAATTCCATGCTGAGAAATCAGCCCTTGATTTTAAACCATGATGAGGAGGTGTTCTCATTCTCATTTGAATATGTAGATGATCTTGATCATGTCATTCGAGAAGATAAAAATCTAATTTGTGATGAGTTCTCACAGAGGTATGAAAGAAGAATCTATACGGGAATTTCTAATAAATGTGGAAGAAATAGAAGACCCATAACTTAGTCTTGAGCTCTTGATGCAAGCTATGGATTTTCAAGACAAACATGAATCAAATTCTAGTTTCTCAACCGATTCAAATATTGGTCATGATGAAATAAAGCAAGAGGAGAAACCTGATGTCTCTCCTAAGCCAATTGTTAATGGATGCAATGATGAAATGGAGGTATTTTCTTTCCCAATTGAAGAGGAGGACTCTTTCCATGATGAAAAATTTGAAATAAAGGGTGTTGAGGCCATTGAAGATGAGGGTCCCCTTGATAAATAAGTGATAGAATTTGATGGGCTCCACATTGATGAAGTCATTCCTCCTAAATTTTTCCTTGATTTTAAAGATGAAGATTCTTCAAATGAATGTAAAGGTGAACTATTGGCAGTATCAAAGAGAGACCTTGTGTAAGAAATATTGAATGAACTAGAAGGTGCAGAAAAAACCGAGCTAAGTCTTGATCTCTTAGCTCATGCTATGGACATAAAAGATAGGTATGAGGTATCTTCTGATCCTCTAGTCAGTATCCAATACCTTCATAGTGGAATGTAGAAAAAATTCATGTTCAAGGTTTCTAGTGGAAAATATGTCAATGAGCATGAATATGGAAAAGATGGGAACTCAAGATGTTCAATAAATGTAAAAAAAACCAACCTTGGGGAAGAAATGAGATGCTCAATGAAAAATCAGCAGTATGGGTGAACATAGATGGAAATTGGCATTCTGAAACTGATTTCATGAGAGTAAAGGAAATGGGATTTATGAGTGAAGCTCTGAATATCAAAGAGATAACATAGGCTCACTCATCCCAAGTTTACAAGTATTCATGAAAACACCTAGATTTCATATGCAGTTGAGGAAAGGAGGCTACTTCCTTGATTTAATAGCTTCTTGGAACATCATCACTTAGTTTTACCCACTCAGAGGTAATCTCTAAGAAGATAAGATCACTTCAGTGAAAATGGGTTGTCCCCCGCATTTTATTATAATGTTTTTAGGTTTTTTTCCATTTCCTTATTGTGTTTGTTTTCCCTTTTTCAGTGCAGTGTAGTTCCTTACAGTTTGTGTGTGTGTGTGTGCATGCATGCGTGCATGCGTGCGTGCGTGCGTGCGTGCGTGCGTGTGCGGGTGTGTGCGTGTGCATGCGTGTGTGTGTGTGTGTGTGTGTGTGTGTGTGTGTGTGTGTGTGTGTGTGTGTGTGTGTGTGTGTGTGTGTGTGTGTGTGTTGTGTGTGTGTGTTCCTTCCTCCTTTATGTCTATCTCTTACATGTTGTGTGTGATTCTATATCCCAATGGATAAGGCACTAGTATATAAACTAAAGTGAGATTCTTGAGTTCTCATGCCATGTCCTTTTTGCACTCAATCCACAACATGTCCCCAGGTTAGATCTAACTATTGTCATGAGTTTTTCCAAGGTGAAAAGTCATACTTGAAAGCATGACAATCATACCTTACTGTGATTTGTTTTGCTTGAAATTCATCCTGATCCCTCTTCCAGATCACCCTAACCCCCTTATCATTCATGTTATGTCATTCCAAGTTGTCCAATGCATTGTTTCATCATGTCCATAGCTGATTTATGGATATCAAGTCCATCCAAGCACTTCCAAGATAATATTTTTCAATACAAGCTCTTTAAGAAGGTTAAGAAAGGTTATTTTCTAGTCTTCCTAGGGATGACACACCCTCGAGAGTGGAATAAAAGTATTAATCATTAAGGAGGTGTATCTGAGAGCTAAGAAAATTTTGCAACTATTTTTGGAAGATTTTAAGAAGTTTCATATGTTTTGGAACAGTTTCAGCAAAAGTAGGTCCTAGAGGGTGAAGCTACTTACAGTGCACAAACAAGATCTTAGCTTCAAGAAGAGATTCCGAGGAGCCCTATGAATAATTGGATGTAAAAAAAAATATAGTAGGAAATCTAATTCAAATATCTATAGGATGGTGGTCTCACATTTTTCACAAGACTCAAGTAATTCTTCGCACAATCTGATTTCAACATACACAACCAAGGTGCCTAAAGAAAAAGATTATTTTTTAGAATTTTTCAGGAAGAATAAAGGTATGAGACCCCTCCCATTTTTTTCAAAACTCCATTTTAGTCTATTTCATATAAAGAAGTGTGGTAAAAGTCATCCATGAGCTCAAGTTATGCCTTTGTCAAGTTGTTCCCTAAGGTAAGATCAAGGAGTTATTCAATTTCAGGGGTGGACACGTGTCAAACCTTGGTGGTGGTACACTTTTTTTCACCAACCGTCCCAAATTTTTGGCACAGTTGGGACACAAAACTCCTCCATCCTCCTAGATAATCTCCTAGACCATGATATGACCTTCTTAGAGCCCAAATAGCTCAATTAAGCCCCGGTGCACCATTTTATACGCCCTAACTTCATCCAACCACAGAGCACCATATGGCCCAATAAAAGAGGGGAATAATTTTGTACACCAACCATCTCAAATGTTTAGGATGGTTGGGACACAAAAATTCCACCCTCCCATTTTGGGTCTCGGTCACCCACATGACACCATAAGTTGCTAAGGAGACTTTTTCCAGCCCCCTCATTCTTTCACCTCAACAATTCATGAAATGGCATGTGGACCAATGGGACAGGGGTGAATTTTTTTTCACCAAACATCCCAAAAAAATTGTATAATTGGGACAAAAAAGTGTGCTGATGCTCAAGATGAGAAAAAACTAACTTTTTTTGTTTTTATTGATGTTTCTTATCTATGCGTGCTTTAAAACCTACTACTAGAAATATTCTTTCTCCTCCATTGTTTCTACTTCCATCACCTTCATTTTTCACTGTAGGTACATTTCACTTGCTCCACCATTTCCATCGAACCAATTTTTTTTTTTTCCAGCTGGCACCAAGCTCATTTTTTTCCAAAATGACTCAGTGACTGTAAACATGAAATGCTCATATCTCACAATCCGGTACACAGATTGAGGTGAGATTTTTTAGAGACTTCCTCATTTTTAAAGGAAATCAAGGAGAAATTCATATAATATCAAATGATTCCCTATATTATTAGCAGTAATAAAAACTCCATTTTGTGCACTGACTCTTATTCCTCATATTTCCCATCAATCTGGCAGTCGGAGCAAGCTAGAATTTTGAACACATCTTCTAGATAAAAATCCTATCCTGATTGAGTTCATTTCATTAAAATCGGAGGTGGAAAAATACCTTTTCAAAAATCTTGGTGAATCCATTAATTTCTACCATGGTAGCTCCATGCCCAAAGCTCTCACTAGGAGAAAAAATCATTTTTTTTTAGATTTCCAGTGAGTGAAATATAGTGAAATTTAGAGTACGATCTCGCATCGAAGAGACGAATCCAAAAATATTGTTCCCATAAAAAGGCCATTTTTTCCACTTAATAAAAATATAATATCTTATCCTCTCCTACATGCTAAAATATCAAGTCCCCCAAATTGCAAATTTGATCACTCAGGACAATCAGGGAAGATGCAGAATGGAAAGAAAAACAAAAAATGATTATTTTCCCAAAATAGTAGGTCCCCAAAAAGTAACTTGATAAAAATAGAAATGTGATAAAAATAATAATACCTCAGGAATGGAAGATCTTGGAATGTTTTAGGAAGTTAAAAAGGTGAAATTGGAGTGAAACAGGTGATATGTTCCAAAATAATAGGTCATGGTCCTACATGCTTAAAATAGAAAGTCGTCATTTTGGGAGCGAAAAGTTATAGATGACTCTATTTTCACTCATATTTCCAGTTTTTGGACTCTTTGTGGGATAATGGGAGTATTCCATTTCTCAAGAAGAGAATTATGAACTTCATATGGGTCTTAGAAACTTCACATTGAGTTCAATTGTGTTTGGAAACAAAATGGGGCATCACAAGCCACAATGGGTGGATCCATTACCATCTCTTAGTGAGTTGGGTGTTTTAAAATGAGTTGGCCAAGGTTAGCTCAATGATTTAAGAGGTTCATTAATCAAATTCCAAGGTGGATCATCATGAGGAGTTCCCGTTTCATCTTGAGATCATATTGGGAAGTCTTGAGACAATGTTTCTCAATACTCATTCTGGGGTCAAAGGTGTCTGTGCATTATATAAAAAGTGTTAGCTTGTGATCACCATAGGCAAGGGAAAATTGTTCAAAGTGAAATTCATTAGAGTTTCACATCGATGTAGAAGTGTTGCAGTGGTCATTTAAAGATAAGATTTTTGTCTTCAACTTCTTCAAAGCAGAGGTATCCCCATTCATACTAGGAAACATTCTCCCCTTTCTCTCTTCATTCATCCTCGTCTTCTCTCCCCCCTCTTTCTAATTCTTTGTTGTGATCAATCATGGCATTCGTCCTATTCATTAATGTGACTATAGTTAAAAATGTGATTTGAGTGACATCAAAAGGGTCGTCTTGCATGAACAAGTCTCTATCATCATGATATTTCAGGTGGCATTTATCCTTGTTATGTGTTTAGGAGTCTAAATAGTACAAAAGTGAGTTTTGAGTCATAAGGAATTATATGAGTCTATGGTATAAAATTTTATATCAAGGGATGGTCTTATGAGAAACATGTTGTCTAGTAAGGTCTGTAACAAGATGTGTCTATGAAATGTCTTGACTAATGATCTATCAAAGATATGTAACCCTTGACAAGATTGAAGTCTCAAGGTGCACTAAGGATGATGTCTTGAAGGTATATGAAGTATGGTGTTGAAAAAGGTATGATAGGTTGACTACCAACTATATGAAGCTCAAAACTAATAAGAAGATTAGTCAAGGTCTACAATGTCTATGAAGCAATGTTGAAACTTGTGACTGTATGATGTGCTTTTAAAGGACTATGAAGATACTCGAGCAAGGCATGAAGATGGATTTGAAGTTCACAATATTTGATATAGGAATGTTTCATGATCAAGTGCTATGAAGGTGAAAAGAGGATATGTTGTGGTTCTCATGAAAGTATACTTGTATCTATGACTCAATTATGGGTTGGCCAACTAGTTGAAGTATGTTAGCCTATAGTCATGTAACATCTTTGATAAGGTCATTTGAGGTATGATCACATTCTTAAAATTTTTAAGTTTCATTGATGATCCAAAAAGGCGGTATATATATTTTGGTTTTGTTAATATTGAGTAGTAGAGGTCTGTATCTATTAAGAGATCAGATTGCACAAAGTCAAGAGAAGTTAGGTCCCATAGTCATCAAGTTGTATGCTGCTCATGTGTTGGAGAAGGTTAAAATTTACAAAGACATTATTACACATGTTTTATTGATCTTGGTATTGAAATGAACAACTATATTGTTAGGATAACCTTAACATATGCCTTTATTTCAATTAAATACAACAAGAATATGACGACAATTCACAGAAATGACCATGTATACATTTCTCTCTCCTATAGTGTGTAGGACATAGCGATACTATGAAGTGAATAATTGGATTGTATATGCATGATTTTTCATTTATATTTCTTTAAAATATGCTCAAGATTATTGTATTTAATTATAATGTGAAAGTATTAATTATACATGTTGATTGAAGGAATTTTCCTATTGTAATATTATGAAAAATTGTATGTCATCATTTTGGAAATTAAGGATTTGTACTTATGAAGTTTAAATAAAAAAATTTGTTGTTTCATATCACATTTTGTGAGTTATAAAGGTGTTTTTAATGTTGTTTTTACATCATAGTATGAATTAAATTTATTAATATTATGTTATGAAACTATATCTGGTTTAATAATTCATCTTGAATGAATGAATTTGATGATTAAAAAAACCTAGTATGATATGGAAATAAGTACAATGAAAACAACGCTTATACCATTTTGTACCTTATTAAAATGAAAATGATTAAGTGTTGATTTTAACAGTAGGGTATAAACATAACTTGATGTTTTTTGTTTTGTAATCATAACTAATGTTATGGTTCCACTATGGATGACCAAATGTGTTATTGAAAAACCAAGTACATTATGGAAAAATGATGTAACATAAACTACGTTATATTAATATTATACCTTACTAAATAAGTTGTACAATTCATATTAAATGATGAAAAAATGAGATTATGTGAACCTTTCACAATGAATGATAAACTTATGATATTAAGACCAATACTAATTAGGAGTGATTAGATCATTTAAAAGAAAGATATGGTTAAATCAATCTATTTTGAATGACAACAATAAGTTGAGATAAATTGATAATAGGTACCAATAAAGGATAATAACTGAGTTGCCATAATCCTCTATTATGAAACAGATAACATGAAGCAATGTGAAACAAAATGACATAAAGATAATTGTATCTACTTATCATAAATAGATAACTAAATTGTTAACGAAGTGTAGATATCTTGAATCATCATTCTTATCGATAGAATCTTAACCGTTCCATCTTAGGATGGCTACTGGAAATATAATGAATACATAATGATGCAAGTCATTATGTGATCACTACATTTCCTATAGGGATCCTAAGATGGGACTAATAGGATCCTCTCGATTAGAATAATGAGTCATGATCCCTGCATCTTCAAAACTGAAATGTAATTCCTTAATCAATGAAATGAGATCTGGATAGATGTGTAGAGATGATTGTGTGGTGATTGAGACAATTTTCATTTTCTAGTGTGAAAACATGAAACTAAGCTTACAACACAACACTTGAAAACTTGTCCAACTACTATAGCTAGCTAATTACATTGTCTATTCACCTTACCCCTAACTTGTTGTGTTAGATACCAAATGAATTACAACTTGTCTGATTTCCAGGTTGACACTTAGGAGTTGTGCGTAGTTCTCAAGACCTATGAAAAAGGTTTAACCAAAAGTATACCAGTTATACTCACTCGATTAGAGTGAAGATAAGGGGGCTGGGTAGATCTAATTGACCTTTATAGTTGCACATGATTATCATTTGTTATCAAATGGATTGTAAACATTTAAATTTGTTGTATTTTAATTGTTGAAAATAATTGAAGGAATTAACTGTGATTAAGGGATTTGTTTTTAAAAAATCCCTTATTTTGGATTATTAATAACATGTGTGTTACATGAGAACAATCTTTATGATGCACTTTATGATACATTCTTCAGTTTATTTCCTTAAGAGATATATTATTGGTTAGCAACGTATATGCAAAATAGAGGGAGTAGGATGGGACAGAGATAGATCTGGACTCATAAAAAGTATTAAACATTAAATGATTTGGAAAAGTTTTGGATGTGCATAGTAGATTAATGGTGGGAAGGTGTTTTGAGGAACTATACTTTAGAGTACGCAATCTCAAATTATTTGTGTTTGGAGGAAGATAAATTCTAGTTTCTTCATGAGCCTAGAGGATCGTATTTACGTGTAATTTTTCTTACCATTAAGATCTTGATGATAGAACTTGGACTTGAATATATAACTATGGCTCGATAAAAACATATCACGTGTAAGGACAAGGAAAGGGGTTGGAAAGGATAGCGTTAATGTAGATGGAAGCATATAGAGAAGAGAGACTTCCTAGATATAGTGATGTGTGAGAAATGGTGGTTGAAGAGGTGTTGAGACAGAGAGGAATAGGGCCAAGTGGTAGTGATGAGAATCCCTAAGGAAAGAAAGGGGATGCAAGGACTATGTCACTTTGATATTGGGAAAGCACAGAAGGATCCCCTTGACATCTAGTGAAATAAATTCTAGTGAATATTAGGAAGCCATTGGAAGACATCTAGACCACCCTAGAACCTTAGCCCTTGCGCATGGTACTCAAGATTTAAAAGTTCATATAGATTATTTATCATAGTGAGGGTGAATAACGTGAGCACAATCAAGGATCACCACGTTGGGAAGGTGACACAGGTAGAAGTGTATTAGTATCCATCTAAGAGGAATGTAATATAAAACCAACACACATGACATTGGCCTCTGCTGCTCAGTAAAATTTGTTTAACTGTAGTGTAGGTGCTACACCAGGATAAGAGTGTTGGCACACTACTCTCTAGAAGCAGTAACATAGGTACAAACCTAGGATAGAGTGTTGGCACACAAACTAGTTCTACCACATAGGTGTGCATATAAGATTTCTAAAAATAGGGGGCTCAAGAGGATCTGGTCCTCCCATGAGTGGAGGTAATCCTGGTGGAGGTTCAGGGTCAAGATATTATCCTAATTTAGGATAGGGTAATATCCCTCCACAACAGCCTCAGATATATTATGAAGATTTCACTCCACTTACCTGAGTACATAGGAGTAGAGGATGTGAGTTAATCATGTGCACAAATGTGAGATTTTATGGAGAGCTAAGGAAATCACCACTTCAGACATAAAGGTCAGTCAAGTTGTGTAACTACATTGTAATGACACACACACATAGTTGGTACCATAAGTATGATCCACACCAGACATCAATGGATTACGACACCTTTCATGCCACCTTCTTGGAAAAATTCCATATCTCTGAGTTTGAATAACAGAGCATCAACGTGCTAAAGGACATCAGAGAAATGACTTTCTGAAAGTGTCTGAGAATATGATGCATGGTTCAAAACTATGTTGTCAAAGATTTTTTATGATATCCACAAAAGTTAGCATGTGTAATGGTTTGTAGGTGGACTATTGACACCTTTTAAGTGGGCGTTATTGCACAAGACATTTACTAACCTCACGTGTGAGGCTCTGGAAGTAGACTCTGCTCATAGAAGCATTTGGCATTGTAGAACACTGGGGTGAGCCCATTTTTAGAATAAAACATTATAGATATGGCCACACAGTTGGAGAATTCATCATTTATCTCAGCACATGACACTCGAAGTAGAATATTGTGTATAGATTGTGAAGTAGAGGTTCATACTAAAAACCGTTTCCCACACATAGGAATGTGCATGATCTACTATTGTCTTATGAGATATTCCATAAGGACCATGATGTACAAGAATGACCACTCCTTTAGCGAGATACACAGAAGAATGTATGAAGACTACTTCAAGATTTGCAATATGCACACACATGATACAACTCAATGTCAGGTTTGATTGATCACATCCATGAATCATGTGAGACCAGGTTGTGCCATAATAGTACAAAAGGAATTCTGTAGGTCCATGAAGGTCAAAATAATGGTGTTGGTCAAAAGTAAATGGAAATGAAGGCTATTGAGGCATAGGTCATTGTGGTCATGGAGGTAGGTTCAATCATGGCACTTATTATTCATGTGGATCACCTAATCATTATCAACATGAGTTCCCCAAGAACTTGTCTTGCATGCGTATTGTGGAAAGGGGCATAAGGTGGAAGATTGTCTAAAATTATATGAGCACATTTTTAAGAATAAGAAGGAGATGGTTGTGGTGATGATACAAGTTTAGAATGCTAGGAAAGGGTAGTGGAAGCATAAGGATTTGGCATTAGCTAAGAAAGAACCAATGTTGGTCATCACATGCATGGAGGCTCCATATGTATGAGAGAAGGCAATAAGTAAACCACTCATATGATAAGAAGAGATTACACAACTAAATAAGTACCTTGATGGTCAATCACCGGAAGAAGGTTTTTCAAGAAACCATGAGCCTAATTAGATATTTACAAGGGGAGATACAATGTTTAAAAGAAAAAGAGTGGGATTAGAAGCACGTGAAAAATGTAGAAGTACCTGACAAGGATGTTGATGAAATTAGAGAAGTATGTTAGATGCTTAGACAAGAGAACATCATACCCCAGTTAGGTCAATGGTTACGTGAAAAGGTTCCATGCATGGAAAAGGACAGGGATAGACATATATTACATGTGAATTTGCCACCACAACACCATGAATATGATAAGGAGATCACCTTGGATGCAGTTATTGATGGTTTTCTAGTGAGGAACATCATGATTAACACATGTGCATAGGTAAATGTGCTTACTTTGGATGCATGGAATAAGATGGGTAAGCCACCTCTACATCCTTCTTCAAATGTGATTTACATGGCTAATAAGAAAAGGGCATTACCCATTAGGAGACCCAAAGGATGCAAACATCACTATACATGGGGATAAGTTTAAATGTGACTTTCAGGTGTTAGAATTAGCAAAGGAAAATAATTTTCCTACATTACTTGGATGGCCTTGGTGTTATGTCAAACAATGCATATATGCACTTTAATAAGTGTTATATTAGTTTTGAGAATGAGGATCAAGTGACATAGTAATTCTGATGGATGGTACTAGAATCACACCATACACAAAGCCAGTAAGTGAGGAAGATCTAAATCAGATCTATGTGCTAAATTATGCATGATTCAGAATGGATTGAGATTACAAAGGAAGGGGTGCTCAAATGGGAAGACACACACTCGATCAATGACACTACTAGAGTTGCATGTGATAATTGGGCACATAGAACTTATGATATGGTTTTCCAGGAATGTCACAGAAAAGTAATTACAGTGATCAGACCATGGAGAGTTAGGTGTTTAGGAAGGAATTCACTTTTGAGGTATACTAGAGAGGAAAATCCTGAAGCATTATTGTGTGCCATGGAATAATAGTTACGTAATGAAGGAAAACGAAGAAATATACTATTATATTCACATTTTAAGAGTTAATAATCAGTAATGGTGGGATGGGCACAAGGATAATTTTATGAGATGGCATGAGATCAGGGTTATTTTCTTAACTAGGTTTGTTAAGAATAATATTTATATAAAGATACCAACCTATGACTAGAAAGGCATCTCCCAAGACTCACATACATAATTGTGAGAAGAATTGGCTTGAAGGTCCCAATGTGCTACCACCATCCTTGTGGGTACCATAAGTTCTATTCAAATTTATGTGGGTGTGCATGCACATGGTATATACATGTTGAGCTAAATCTAGAGACTGTCAATTGGCAAGACTTGACATCAGGTATCATATATGTCTTTAATTATTTTTCATCTAACCCTCTAGTGCATAAGGCCTTGCAGTTGATGAAATGCATCACTCTGGGGGATAATACAAAGGATGGAAGATCTCATGACTCAGTTGTATGATGATATTATTCTGATGGGTTTTCTAACAAACATGCATATGGTTGGAATTTGATGAGGATCTCTTAGAGTGTGCTTCGGAAGGAAAAAGAAAAAATGAAAGATAGTGTACCTTGATTGATGATGAAGAGGTCAAAGACTTAAACATAGAATGCATAGAGGGTGAGTGTGAGGTCCTTAAATAAGGTAGATGAGTAGGCACACACATATCACTTGTTGCATTAAAGACAAAAGAAAGTAAATATTGGGTTATGATGATGCACCGAAGGAAGTAATCATTGACGAATACTAGTCTAAGGCTAGAAGTTTACAAATATTGTTGAACTTGTTGCATGAATTTCAAGGCATCTATTTCCTACTGGGATACCATGAGCTAAAAGGTGTCCATCTTTCCCTAGGAGAGATGAATATCAAGCTAAAATAAGGTGCACTATGACCAGTTCAGAAAAGACCATATCAGATGAATCCCAATTTGTGTCAAGGTGAAGGACAAGATTGACAAGATGCTACAAGATGGAATTATTGATCCCATAGAAGAATCTAAATGGATTAGCCCCATAGTCATAAGTATAAACAAAGATGGAAGAATCATCTATTTATGTGGACTACAGAGTGTTAAATGCTTCTTGTGTCATTGATCCATTCCCTACACCATTTACTGAAGAAATAGTTGGAGGGTATAGTATGGTGCAAAATATACTCATTCACATATGGTTTCTCAAGGATATCATCAAGTTTGTATTGCACATGAAATATCAAGCCAAGACTAAATTTTCTATAGAATGGGGTTTCTTTGCTTATACAGTCATGCCTTTTGGACTCAAGAATGCACCATCAATGTTTTCACGCATTGTTGTACAAGATTTTGAGGATTTCATCCATAACTTTACTTCGAGTATATCTGGATGATTGGACCATGTATGGATTAGTTAAGGATCATTGTGACTATTTGAGGCTAATGTTTGAAATATGTAGACAACTAAGTATATCCTTGAATATCAAGAAGTGCATCTTTGCCACATCTGTTTGGAACATTATTAGTGTGCATATTATCTATGCAAGGATGGTCTTCTAGTTGATCTCAGCTAAGATAGTAATCTATTTTGGGATTGGAAGATCCCACAAACCAAATTGAGGTGCATAGATTCCTGTGGTCATTTAGGTTACTACAGAAAATTCATCAAGGGATATCCACAAATATAGTTGCTCCTCTAGGAGGAGCTCTTAAAGGCTAAGGCTAAGTTCTATTGGAAGGATGCACACAACAACATGATTTTGAGTAGTTTGAGGAAAAATTAATCACTATGCTTGGGTAAGTGCAACAAGTTGGGGGACCAAAAAGTGGATATCAAATCCCAAATTTTATGAACCACGATCGTGACTTAAAAAATTGTGATCACAGTATGTTTTGTCAAGTTTGGGAAGCCCCAAACCAAGACCGCGACCATATTTTATAAATGTTATCATAGTTTTAAAGTGTGATCATGGTTTATAAACTGTGATCGTGATCCTCTAATACAAAAAAATAGCCACGATTCTTTTAGCGATAGGTTAATTTAGAACCGTGATTGCAATCCTAATTGTATCATCAAATCAAACCCTCAAGGCTCAGGAAATCTCTATTTTTCCTAAACCAGAGATTTAGGAGGTCATTATGGCATGTGAAAGGCCAAAAACTTCAAATTTTCTCTTTCGTGGACTTGAACCATGCCAAAAAATAAAAAACATGTCAGAAAAATTGTACCATCTTTTAGAGAAGACTTTTAGCTTCGTAGAAATATTGATTTTAAATTGAATAGAATAAGATAAATACCATTTTATAATTTTTTACTAATAGTAGGTCTTTAAGACAATTTTTCTTGTGAATGTTCATGTCTATGTTTGAGACTGCAAATTTTGTTTCACTCATGGAATGTGATTAAACCTATACCATCCCAATCATGGAAAAATTATATACACTTTAAAAAAAGTATTTGATTTCGATAATTTTTTATGTAGTTATCACAGGAAAATGGAAAGTGCTCTGTTTTCTAAAAAAAATTAGACCAGTTTCACATAAAAAATCATAAAAAAAAATATTGCTCGAAAAAATACAAAATAAAATCCATCCCAAGATAGATAGCGACATATAACATTTCACCAAAGGAAAAAAAAAATTGGTCATCTAAGTCGCGGGAAAATGGACTACAATCTTATAGTTTTTAAAAAAAAAACCAAGTCATAGAATTTTGAGTGTTTAGTATAGATAAACTTGTTCGTTTAAAAAAAATAGTAGTTTAGAAACTATATTCTAGATGCTAAGATGCATATTTATATAATTTTTTCTAATTTTTAGTGCACGTATTGCTAATAATCCCTACAAGTTGAGATTTTGTTGTTTTTTACAATATGACATCCACTTATGGCCCCTTTTTGGTCCCCAAACTTGCTAAACTTACTCACCTATCCCTCGGTTCCCTACATGGAATTTTCCCTTTCATGTCCATGTGGATGCTTCAGGGACTACGATTGGAGTTATCTTATCACATCTTGGAGATAGAAACGTTGATCATCCCATCTACTTTGCAAGTAGAAAGCTAACACTTACATAACAAAATTATACAAATACGAAGTGTGAGGCTTTGTCTATGGTGTACGCACTTCATAAGTTTAGGTAGTATCTTATAAAAAATCATTTTATTGTTTATCCTAACCATATGTCTCTCAAATAATTGGTTAGTAAGTTTGTGCTACTTGGTCAGATTTGTAGATGGATTCTCTTATTCCATTAGTTTGAATTTTCAGTAATAGTGAAACTTGATAAAATCAATATGGGACTTGATCACCTATCACACATCAATTCTAGGGAGGATATGTAAATTATTTAATATACCATGTCATATGCCTAGTTTTTCAAGTTGCATTGCACACCGATAGAACTTGAGGACATAAAAATATTTTTGTGTGTGGGCATTTTACCTCCAGGGATGAATACTATGGAGAATAAGAAATTATCCATATGCATTGTGCCTTATCATTTGGTAGAAGTAGACTTTTAAAAAATGGGTGATGATGAAGTACTACATTGATGCATATTAGAACATAAACACCCAACAATTATAGAGGAGGCACATGGTGGTATTTATTGAGGAAACTATGCTAGAGAAGCCACTATGCGTAAGATAATTCTAGCTGGATTATGGTGGGACACACTCTATAATGATAACAAGGAGTTGTCAAGCATTTTTACCATTGTCACAGGATTGGAAAGCTAGGAAAAAGAGACAAGATGTCTTTATGCCCCATATCATCATCAAAACCTTTTGAGAAATGGGCCATAGATTTTGGTTGACCAATTACACTAGCTATGCGAAGAACCTGTGTGCAATATATTATTAATTGCAAAAATTACTTAACTTGATGGGTAGAGGTCCCAAGGACTATACAGATTCAACAGTTTCATGATTTCTATGGGAGAGTATCATAATCAGGTATGGCTGCCCGTTAAGCTTTACAAGTGATAGAGGTACTCATTTCCTAAATGAGACAATCAAGATATTATTAATATAATTTATGGTGGCACATCACAAGAAGACTCCTTATCACTCATAGGCTAATTGAACAGTAGATGCCTTTAACAAAATCTTGAGCTAGGAGTTGACTAGGATATGTGATGTTGGAATGAAGGATTGTGATGATAAAGTTTCAGTTGTACTTTGGGCATACATAACTACCTATAAGAGGTGGAATAAATCTAAACCCTTTTAGTTGGTGTACGGCATGGAAGTAGTATTACCTATGGAATTCATGTTACCATCACTACACATTTTTTGTATATGAGAACTTTTGGATGAAAGACCATTAGAAGTGTGCATAGAGGGGTTAATGCAATTAAATGAGTGGTTCACCATTACACAATGGAGACAAAAGAAAGAAAAGGAAAGGAAAAAGTGTTGGTGTATATGACTTGTCTCGTCTTGAATCAGCATCTTGTCCACCTCATGTGGTTAGTCTTCTCACTTAGTGAGAATAGGTCAATAGGGTTAGTTAGGGTTGTGTACATGTGTCATGCATAGGAGTTACACAACACTCCTATATATACCTCTTTTTTTTTTTTATCTATGAGTATGTCGGACACACCAGTGTCTTTCTATACTTGATTTTCCTTGTGATTCATGTTCTTGTTGATTAGGTGAAGCATTTTTATCACCATTGGAAGTGTAACCCTATTCGATGTGCAAGAGGTTTTGTATTGATCCTCATAGAACAATCTAATAAAAAGGCTTGGCATGATAGGCATATTTGTAATAAGTCTTTCTTAGTTGGTGGGCTGGTACTTCTCTATGAATCTAAGTATGTGTGCCACTTGGGAAAATTGAAAATGCATTGGTTAGGACCATTCAAAGTAACCAAGATTCTAGAATTAGGTGAATTTTAGTTACATGCACTTGATGAAAATATGTTACCTAGTTACTTCAATGGAAGTAGGATGAATCCCTACGATAAATAAGCTCCTTTAAAATTATATTTGTAATAAGGCATTATTACTAGTTAGATTCGATTTTCTATTTCTATTTTTTTCTCTATTGTTTTGTAATAAGCGCATTTACGCACATGAGCTAATATATTTGTTGAAGTGTGATGCATAGAGAATCATACATACTTTTAGGGGTAGCAGGTAAAGGCAGTGGTAGACCTTTTCATTGTAGTAAATGTAGCAATGGTGCTAATAATGGATTGTATTTCTTAATGGTGAACAAGGAAACTTGGTGAGGATGAGAACATGTGGAATATCACACATGATAACAAGAGGTAGGAAACACATGAATTCATTTACTTGTTATGGGGCATAGATTAAGTTAAGATCTGGTGTAGAAGGGTGTGGTCAAGGGGAAACTATAGCTAGGGAAGTAGTGGCGTGCCAAAAGGTTATGCATACCACACTCGGAGAAGAGATATATGACCTAGACTTAGTGAAAAAAGGGAATACAACCACTTTAAAGCCGTGTAAAGTGGAACATCAAATGCACTCAAAAGTGTAAAGTGGAACATAAAATGCACTCAAAAATAAATAATCCATACAAAGGGTTGACCGATAGATGTATTCCTCACTTGATAATTAAGAGTCATTGTGAATTGAGAGCTATTTCAAATTTGTGTGATTTGGTGACCAAAAGCAATGGCAACCTAAGACAACCATGAAACCAGTATCCAAAGATAAAGAGCTCCTTGTATTTGTAAAAATTGAAGTCCATATAGTAAAGTGGTAGCTAAAGGAGGATTTGGAGGGTTGAGGTGTGAAGTTGAATAAGTGTGAAGAGATTGAGAGATAGGGTTGCAGGGTTGAAAGTTTTAAAGCTAGGGAATGACGGATCGAAGAAAAACACAAAGGAAGAGTTGTTTTTTAGTGTATTGAGTGATTGAAGAGATTCAAGGGAGACACCAAGATATTCTTGTGGAATTGTGACTACGAGAAAGGAATTGATTTCAGAATTAGGGTACGTAATTTTCAAAGTTCCCTATTTGCAGATTTTAGGTTACAAGTTCAATTAATGGCACCAATGAAGAAAGCAACCAAGGGAAAGAAGACAGGGGAGGAGTCCCCAAATGATTGATTCTCAGAGATGTATTAACCACAGGAGGTTATCATTGGGAAACCATGGGAGTTAAAGATATGGAGATGTAAAATAAGTGAATACAATCATAGAGCTCCAAGACACAAGAGAGACTTAAGGAATGATACTTTGGTGGAGACAATCCAATGCACAAAGGAAGTTAATATTGTTTTAGATGATAGGTATGCAAGACGTTGGAGGTTGGTGGGATGTTGTAATTGTATGATTTTTATTTATTTAGAAAGCATGCGTGACTTTTTTAGCCGTTGGTGTCAAGGTTGCATGAAAATTATTTATACTTTGTAAGAAGAACAATGTGCATCACCGCACCTCATAATAAAGGTAACTGGATTACGCGATATGGGTTAATATATCATGATAGATTTACATGATGAAGCAGTAGTGGAAGAAACAACCACCAGATTACATTACCAGAGAGGGAGTTGCATGTTTAACATTTCCAACATCGCAAACCTAGGTAAAAGAGCAGTCGCACACTTAGTAAGCTATAACCTGGGAGCCTCTGAAAGGTAGACAGAGGTAAATAATAAGTTCTTGCATATTACGCATAAGATGACATGTGGTACAAAGTACAATATTTCTTTGTACATTACAAAGAGTACTATGGAAGAGGCCCAAAAAACTCATGAAAAGGGAGAAAAAATAACATGGGGATCAATTTTTCTACTCATTGTATTTTTGGATATTGGAGTCCCAGATGGACCTTCAATGCACAAGTGGGAACACGCAATGGTTGTCTGATCCCCCACAAAGAGGTTTTCCAAGTATACATGTTATGGGGTGATAACAAATGCATATAAGGAATGGTTGGATTTATGGTATAAAAGTTTGTGCAATGCATTCTAGAATGTGTTGGACCCTTGTCATTATCAATAGTCTTGTCATTGATGTCAAGTGGTATTGATGGAAAAAAGGGTTGACTGGTGAAGTGAAGAAGTCAGGGACATAAAGGTTGATGTGTAGTTCCCTTTCAAGATAGGTTGGTACAACTCAAGACAAGGACATGTGAGCATGGGAAAATAATATAAATAGTGTCTACAACATGTGTGAGAAAAAACAAGTCTCAGTTTATCTCCTGCTGTCAAATTTCAAGAGTGCATAGAAAGTGGCTTTAAGAACTGGAAATGATCGCTAAGGAAAATAAGATTGATTAGAGATTCACAAGAAAACCTATGGCTAACCAACACATGAAATGTGTAGGGGGATATCTTGTAGTGCTCCATTTCGAATTTTGTTAGATTCTCTAATGGGTATTTTTGAGTTATTAAAGTTTTTATAAAATAACCTTCTTGAAAAATAAATTTTGAGCTTCCTGGATTCTTAGGTCTCAAGAAAAAATATGAGGGATTCTTCAGATAAATCATAGAATAAATTTTTATAGTAGACTTTAAGCTTGAGGTAATGCAAAAAATTTAGAATCAATTGGACTTGTTTTGAGAAAGTTATAAATAATCTTCTTAGTAGGTTCTTCTGGTGCCCAAGAAGTGATCCAAATTGATAGGAGCAAAAAGTTAAATTGGTCTCAAATGTCTTGTTTGATCAATGCTAAATATTTTATCATTTCTTTTATGATTTTTTCAATTCTCACATAGTATTTAAAGGACACTATTTCTAGATTTGCATGCAGTAGGCCAGTCTTGGAATTAGTTTAAATGGTTGCTCCTAGTATAATCTTGTACTTGAATCCAAAAATAGTAAAATAACTACAACAAGAATCCCATACCCTCTCCACAATTCATTTTCAAGGTATCTGATCAATTGAGGTGGTTTTTAAATTAAATATCAAGGTGTAAACTCATCTTACTATGTTGCCATTGACTCTTGGAGTTTTAACTTGCTCACACTGAGGCATGTAACTGAGTTATTTTTCATTCAAGATGCAAGTGATCTTAAATAGGTGGTGGTCCCCTCAGATGAAGATGCTAGAGCCTCATTCAAATCATTAAAGGTCTTTAATGATAGTGGCGAATAGTTCATTGTTTTGGTTTAAGTATTTTAGCTCAAGAAGTGCATGAACTATCAACCTTCTCAAGTTTATAATGTAATAATGAAGTCTACAAGCTAACCTGAAAGTTCCGTGCAAAGAAAATAATGGATAATGACTTAATGGAATCCTAAACAACATCCTTGATACATCTAAGACATTATTCAAGATTCAAAGACTGATATTGGGATGACTATTATAACCTTGGTAATGTTTTTAATGCACTGTGAACTATCCTTTCCATTGCTGGAAGTATTCTGAGATGATGCAAGGTGATTTAGGGTTTGAGATATATGGAAAGTAGTTGCACAATCCTTCTAAAAGTGAAATCATTGAATTTCATCAAACATTGTTTCAAGAATTAATTTCTCCTGTTCTCAGGTGCACACAGTCATACAAACCCTAAAAGTAGGGTTAATGAGAAAAACGATTGAATATCCAAAGTTATCCATTCAAAAATCATGAAAATCTGTAGAACGGTCTATCTTTATGCCACAAACAAGATTCAAAATAAAAAATGTAGTTTCATCAAGGATCTTTGAAAAAATTCTTGATATTTTTTCTCCAAACACGTGGTGTACTCTTTAGAGAAAGATTTAAGAGTCTTAGTGTACTGTCTTCATGGAAAATGAACATATTCCTCATACAAATGATTCAAATGACATGGGAAAAGTTTTTCAACATTAGGATGGTGTTCATTTAGTTTGAAAATGTAATTTATTTATGACAATTGTCTTAGATTCGTTCCCTAAGAATTATACAGAGCTTACAAACAACTCTAAGGAAAATTCATGATAGCAAATGATTGAAATACTTATGCCAAGATCTTAAGAGTTTTTTTATTATATTAGGCAAAAAATAGGGATCGGCTCCCAGGGGCCAGTACAAAAGAGAGGAACACAATGAATAAAAAAACAGGAAAAAAAACCCGAAAAGGGTCCCAGAAAGATGAGTTAAATAAGCTTAACTCTTACATTATAGGATCTAGACCTCAGAAAGGACAAAAAAGACCTAAAAGCAACAGGACACCACAGTTCGCCAGAAGTCTGCACATAGTTCAAAGAACAAAAAACCACCGTAACAAAACAAAAGCCACTGGAGGCCCTAGACCAATAGCAACCATCCTGGATTCCATAACCACCTACTCCTCCTCTAAGCTACTTAAGAGTAAATAAATACATCAAAGGACATTAAAAAGTGAGAATCTTGGTTTAGAAACTTAAAAATTCTAACAATGAATTGTTTGTGTGCAGAGGCATAATTCAAGATAGGTAGTAAGATGTTGTTTGACCTTCTTGGGAAAATAAAGAATCACATACCTTCTAGCTCAAATTGATTGAGCTATTGGAGAATCTAAAAGGTTAGAAGACTGTTAAAAAATTATGAATTGATCTCCAAAATTGAATGAGAAGGTTAACAGTCACTAGGTCTGATTTATTCAAAGTCTATTGATCTTTCAAGAAGATAGATGAAGGGTTGGGAGCTTGAAGTTCTTGAGGTGGAATATGAGAAGGAAAAGTATGTTTTGAAGAGAAGATATTATATAAATGCAAAGCATACAATATTGAAGTATAGAGTATTGAATGTAGAGGAAATTTTATCCTTGACAAGTAAATGAAAATCTGGAAGTTAAAAGGATGAAGTGAGATGAAAATACAAATATCATATGAAGTTAAAATGGATTAAAATTAGGATGACTCTTTCTCTTATATAGTTATATATAGATGAAAAGAAACTTACTTTCTATTAATAGATTCAAGAAAGATGATGGAGAAATCAAGGATGATGGTAAGAGATAGTTGATAGTAATAGGAGCACAAGTATCTGAAATTGACTGAGACTCAAAGACAAAATCAGAAAAAATGAAAGTGTTGGAGGTGCAGACCGAGTGATACTACATTAGGTGAAGTGAAATAAAATACTGACAAGAGACACAATGGACTGAGATCACAAGCAAAGGATTATATGAGATAAGATACTGAAACAAAGGTGACAGTCATTGAAATTGTTAGTAGACACATAGATCTGATATACATTATTAAATGTATGAAAACAAGGGAGGTGTATGACAGTTAAAGGAGTTTGGACCAGTCTTGGAATAACACACTATATGCAAGACAATGAGCTTGAAAAACTGAACCAATGAAAAAACAAGATAGAGGTAGAGAATAGTAATTGTATGAGTTGATAGTAATACAAATCAGGGGTCAAATTGCATATAATCAAAGTTACAAATTTGGAAAACAGAGGAACAAGTGAATTGTGATTTGTTGAATGAAGATCTAGTAAGGGATCATGATCTGTTGATGAAACAACAAGGAACTAAATGGTCAAATTGTAAATTATTATTATATATTTCCTAATTGGGTGCTTGGTTGATAGGATTATATGCTCCTTGCAAGTTACAACTTGTTAAACTAGCCAAGTGGGTGCTTGAAAACCTTCCAGTGGCTTCTAGAAGGATTTTGAAGTAGGTGCTTCTCAGGTTGAGTGGGTGCTCAACAAACTAGAAATCATTGTATGTTAAGGATGGGTATTCTTAATAAAAGGAATTGATTTCAAGTGGTTTTTCTACCTCTAAGGGTTTCCCACTATAATTTTGGTGTCATGTAGTATTTTTCCTATTGTTACATGTATTTTAACTTATGTTCATGGTTTTGAATTTGGTACTTCCATTCAAGATGTTTTAGTTTAACAATAGTAAAATTAATCAACACTGATTCACCCCCCTTCTCAGTGCTTGTGATATCCAACAATTGGAATCAGAGCATGGTCCTCTAGAGTTAAGCCTTACATCTTGGAGGTGATCCTAAAGACACGAAGCATGAGTTCTATAGTCTAAATTAATCCTTGAAGAGAAAGTATGAGTTTTCTTACTATCTTTGATAGAAGGTCTGAAGCATGAGATTAAGCACATGAAAGATCACCATGTTGAAGAACTAAATGAAGTGGCTTGATTTGTAGAGAATGTTTCAAGATATCTGAAAAAAAAGGAGAATGACTTCCTAAAACTTGAAGATTGAAGTAAAGACCTTGAAGATTGAATTGGAATAGGTAGCTAACCAAATTGATGATTTGCAAAGAAAACAAAGACAGTTCTTATGAAATAAATCATGAAGTTATTGTCATGCATCTATTCAAGCTAAAAGTGAAGAATGTGAGAGATTGAAGTACTGATTTGAATACTCTCAGATAAGAATCTAGACATAAGCAAGGAAAAGAGATAATTGAAATCTTGGTAAAGCCAAGTGAATGTTGTCTAAGATGTTTAGAAGAGAAGAAATGGATGATAAGGCCGGTCCCAACATAAAAACAAGAAATAAATCTATATCAATACTTACCAAGAATAATGGAGGAATCACACAGTCCAAGAAGATCTAAGTCAATCAGACAGCCAAATGCATTCAGGTATGAGAGGAAATTTAATGGATATTGTTTCTCATGTTATAAATTTGGACATAGAGCTAGAGAGTGCCATGAAAAACTATGACAAAGATCACCCATGTAGATATTGTGCTACTAAATATGAAAGGAACATAGTATGTTTCAATTGTAAAAATAAAGGTCATACTACCACAGTATTTCTTAGAAGAACCTATCATTCATTTTAACAATGAGAAGTCATGTTATATGTTATACTTGTCATGAAGTTGGTCATTTCTCAAATAATTTCTATCACTATGGAAAACCTAAGCACAACAACAAGTTTTATACCTTCATATGGCAAGAAAAGAAGGATTCTAACATGAAGATAAACTCTAGAAAGGAGACAAAATCAGTCAAGTCTCAAGCAGCTCCTAGCAATAAGGAAATGAAGTGGGTAATATAGGATCAAGATAATCAAAGACAGAAGTTGAAAAAATAAAAGAATAAAAAGAAGGTGACATGGGTAGATATGGAAGAGGCATCAACAAGCTAATATTGTGTCAGTTGAAACTACCTTACATGAGATATAAAACAAAGGATGAAAAAGGAAAGAAACAGGGAAAACAACTCCAGTGCCAAGGATGAGAAATTTCTTTCCTCAAGCAGTGGTAGAGTAGGTGTATGAATTAAAACATGAATGTCTTATCAGGTATTCTTACATAAGATGAAAACTCAGGTAATGAGGTTATCTTACCTAGAAAAATTAACTAAGAATGTGAACAGGGTTACTGAGGACAAGAAAATGGGGAAGATGAGTCATCATGTTGTTTTGATGACTTCCATGTTGTTTTGAGATGATTCAAGGCTCACAGTATGCCCTCTCTAGGATTCTAGGAGGCATATTCACGTAAATGAAGCATTGTAGTCAGTATGAGTCCTCTCCATGATGCATAAGGTATGGAATCTTGTGTTACCAAGTGTGTTTTCATGATTCATTTGGTTTCTCTTGAGTATGAGGTATCATGATGTCCAGTCCTAGTATATAAAATATCGAGTATGACTGTGTAAAAAAGTTAAGTGTCTCAAAGTACACTACCTCATTAAGAGGTCTGTATGTGGTTATCAAGAGGTGTCTACATAAGTCTTGAGTTCAAGATGTTGGGGTGCATCTCATTCAGTATCTATGGGTCTGTGTGGGTGTGTTCAATGGCTTCAAGAAATATTGGAAGAAAGAAATGGTCGTAAGGGAACATAATAAGTTCTATGTCATGTTAAATGACTTGTCAAGTCTGTCTTGTATAAGCATTATAGGTACTATGCATCAAATGAAGATGCTTGTCAGTTAGGTTGAGTAAATTTGTTTGAGAACTCAAAAATCATGTCATAAATTTAGTGATCAGAGTCACAGTATGTGTGAATCTAAGAGAGGGTTGTGTCTCTTGTGTCGTGAAGCTATATGGAGTATTGGTTAGCTCGTTAGAAGGTTCTGTTTCAAGTGGATTGCGTCTTTTTTGTTGCTTAAAAGATGTATCATGGATGTCAAGGAGCTCAGTGTTCATGAAATGGTAAGAATATTGAAGGAGGTTTACAGTCAGCATGTGGAATGTCTCAATGCATCTTAGAGTCTCTACAATTGGTAAACATGTCAAAGGTACTCAATATCTTGTAAAGGTCATCTACAGGTGTAAAATCATGTAATGGTCAATTCAATGTTTTCTCGGTCTACTTCACAGTATGTGTATGGATCAAATGGTACAAGAAGGGCACATTGTGATGATGAACTACATGATTTAAGAGGTTTCTAGAACTATAAATGTTCTTGAAGGTGTTTCAAATGTGATCAAGTGACAACTTGATTAGTACAATTTAAAAATGTGAACTATAACTATAGTTTTTCTAAATATGTGTCGCACTGTGTGTCAGAAGACTGTCTTGGTTTCAATGTGTGATAGTGTTAAGAAAAAGTGGTAATCTAGTTCCTCAAAACCTATGATGCTCACATGACAATATTGAAAGCTTAAGTATGCAAGGATAAAATCTTCATCAATAAAATGGATCAGTGATTGGAAGAACAATTGAAGTTGCTAAGTGCTCATAGTATGAGTTGATGCTCAAATGCTTGTCAAAGTTTAGAAGACCGTTGCAAGTCAAATAAGTTATGAATTCTTTCAAAAAGTGTATCTAAGAGTTCTATAAGTTGTGTCTCAGTCAACAAATTTGAAGAGTTGTCAAGAAAGTACAAATCATAGTCTACATATATGTGAAATAGTGAAAATTTAGTATGCAATGTTAGAAAATATCCTACAAGTCAAGGAATTTATAAGTAGGTCTACAAGGATCTAATAAGAGAAAGTGTCTCAAATCATCCTAATGACTGTAAGTGGCCTCACATTGCAAAAGGTGCTCTAGTTGATCATATAGGTGTGGAATGACAGTGAAGTCAAGTACCAAAAATTACTTTTACATCATCAAGGATGTACAAATGCAAATGAATGATCCTTGGTTTGTATCTAAATACTTTTTCTCATCAATGAATGAAGGAGGGTTGATCAAGGATAAAGGAAACTAAGAAAGAAATATGGAGGCTCTGAGAGTTGTGCAAAGGAATACTTGCATCTACATGTCAAATATTGACATCTTAAGGACCTAAAGTTGGTTCATAATTGATTAACAGTGATAGAAAACAAATTTAAAGTTAAGAGAAGCTAAAATGTGGCTGAATCAGAACTCAAAGTGGTATGTAATGCTCAAATAATGTATCTCAGGCTAAGGGGGAGCTTATATAGCTCATGGAATTTTTTGAAGAGTAAGAAGCCAAAATTTTGAGAAAAATTTCTAGGCTCATGGGACTAAAATATTATGGTGTTTTGTAAGCTCCAAGTATATATATTCATAGGATTCTCTGAGAGTAGGTGATATGATATCTATGTGCTTAAAATGTCTAATGAAGGAGAAGTATCTAATGAAGGAGAAGTATATATATTCATAGGATTCTCTGAGAGTAGGTGATATGATATTCTATGTGCTTAAAATGTCTAATGAAGGAGAAGTATCTTGAAACCTAGGAATTATATTCTTGGAATGTGTCATTAAAACTCATGGGTATGAGTATGTGCTCAAAAGGATGTTCAAATCAATCCTGAGATATTAATGGAGATTATATGCTTCAAGAGACTTGTGTGTGCTTCTTTTCTACAATGGTTTGCAGACTATGCGAGAGGGTATGTAATTTTTGAGTCTCTGAGTGTGGTGTTAAGGTTCATTCAGTTTTGAATCATCATGATCTCTATCATATAGAATTTTGGTGTGTGTGTGTGGTGTGAGTTCCCTCATTTCAGTATCTTGAATTTTCATATCAAAATTTCCAGTATGGGATGTGTTAGGATGTTCATGAGTCTTAGCATCATGCATATAAGTGTTCTTGAACTCATAATGAGTGTACTTATAGTATCTATGTCATGATTAACTATGTTGAGCATGTATGAGTTCTGTAAAGTGTGTCTGATCAATCCTTAGTGTATATGGAATCTTTGAAAGTTTCATTCACGTAAGAAAATACCATCTTGAGGTCATGATCATTCACTCTTCAAAAGAGGTTCTATACTATCATTCCAATAAATTATGAGCATAATTCTAAGTTTAAATTGGTGTCTTGGTGGTCTCAATCAAGATTCCTTGAGATTTTTTTGCTAAGTTTATAAATAAACCTTTGTAGTGAATTACTTGTTATATGTGTCATGACCTTCAAGTCAGGTGTTTAGAGGCTTTTAGGTCATGGAACTATGATTGTATCCAGGAAGAGAAGGTGTAAAATGTGCATCTACAGGTCAATGAATAGATATGTGAAGCATTCATCAGGGGTTATTTTGTTCAAGTGCAAGACTAAGGTGCTTGAGGTAGATGTCTGAGACAGGGGGTATTGAGTGACCCACATGTTGAAATGTCTTACACATTGATAGGAGGAGAAGTTAAATAGTGTGTAATTAGGGTCTGGTTTTTGCATCTACAGGTATTAGGAGGCAAAGAATATGTTTCCTCCAATAAATATGAAGAAGGCTACAAGTCTGTAAGGTGTTCTTGATCAGCTATAAAGGGGGGGAGTCAGTGGTTTGAGCTCTATATGTTGTCTTAATAGACAAAAAGGTAGTATAAGTTATGTATCAAAAAAACTAGGGCCATCAAGGTTAAAAGTTGCATAATCTTAGTCAAATATGGCTATCAAGAACTAAGAATGTAGATTATGAACAGTGTATAAGTGTTTTAAAGTGGTTTTCAAGACAATTAAGTATGGTAAGAAGCAGTATGTCTTGGTATTCCACTAGAACATGCTGGGTACTAGCTCAAGGGAAAGTGTTGTTCTGGTATGTCAAGAGATAAGTAGCATGTTCTAGCATGACAAATTTGAGGCTAAATGCAGTAAAAACTTAGGGACAATTGTCCTTGTATGGTTTGAAAAGTATATAAAATGCATTGTTGAGCTTAGTCCAAACCTAGACAAGTTTGAGTATGGTTAAGAAATATGGAGTGACAGGTTGTATGCTTATTTCTTGACATTATTGGCATATTCAAGGTATGAATTTCTCAAGCTATAGTCTGCTACAAGGCTTCTTGAAGGTAAAAATTGAATGTGGAGATTGCATGACACAATTTGCCATGATTAGAATATGGCTATTGGTAAATTTATAGTTTCCTCATAACTAATAACTTGGCTAGGTGGTGAGATAGGATAATTTTCTGCAAAGAAAGAGTGGTTGTGCTCAAGGGGCAGTTCAAGGCATGGACAGGAGCTCAGAAAAGAGAAAAACCATCTAAAGGGGAGCTTATGGAAAGGTAAGTGTATTTTGATCATGTTTTCTTGTCCTAAACTATCATTGGTTCATGTCACGTGGTCAAGAGGCCTTTTTCAATGATGTTAAAGGGGGAGAGATACAGAATTTGCAATCAGAAACCAGGTATGCAAATGATTTTGCCATCAAAGTATTGAAGGTTTCTAAGGTGTTTCCAGCAATGATAACGGGGGATTTTTTTGGAATCCATGCATTTTCAGTGGTGTTTTCAATTGAATGTCAAGTGGACATTGATGGTAAAAAGGGTTGATTGGTGAAGTGTAGAAGACAAGGAAATGAAGGTTGATTGGTAGTTCTTTCTGAAGATGTTTCTAGTACCTGATGAGATGTGAAAGGTTGGTACAGGTCAAGTAAAAGGTAATGTTAATGCATGGTAACAGACCTATAAATAGTGTTTATAGCATGTGTGAGAAAAAACAAGGCTCAATTTAGCTCCTAGAGTCAAAATTCAAGAATGCATAGAAAGTGGCTTTGAGAACTGGTAACTATTCGCTAAGGCAAATGAGATTGGATATAGATATTCATAGGAAAATACCTATGGCTAACCAATATATTAAAGGTGTAGAGGGATGTATTTTAATGTTCCATGTCAAATTTCATTATATTTTGTAATGGGAATTTTGAGTTATTCAAATATTTCTAAAACAACCTTCTTGAAAAATACATTTTGAGCTTCCTGACTTATTAGGTATCAAGAAAAAATATGATGGATTATTCAGATAAATCATAGAATAAATTTTTATAGTAGACTCCAAGCCTGAGGAAATGCAAAAAGTTTCAAATAAATTGAACTTGTTTTGAGAAAGTTATGAACAATCTTATGAGCATGTTCTTTTGGTGTCCAAGCAGTGCTCTGAATCGATAAGAGCAAAAAGGTGAAATTGGTCTCAAAATGTCTTGTTTGATCACTGATAAATATTTTATCATTGATTTTATGATGTTTTCAAGGCTCACATCATATTTTAAGGACAATCTTTCTAGAGTTGCATGTAGTAGGCTAGTTTTGGACTTAGTTTGAATGGTTGCTCCTAGTATAATCTTGTACTTGAATCTAACAGTAGTAAAACGACTGCAACAAGAATCCCAAACCATATCCACAAATCATTTTCAAGGTTTCTGATCTATTTATGTGGTTTATAAATTAATATCAAGGTGTAAACTCATCTTACGATGTTGCCTTGGACTCTTGGAGTTTTTCCTTACTCACACTCATGCATGTAACTGAGTTGTTTTTCATTCAAGGTGCAAGTGATATTAAATAGGTGGTGGACCCATTAGATGAAAATTTTATATCCTCATTCAAATAATTCATGGTCTTCAATGTTAGTGGGGAATAGGTAAATGTTTTGCTTTAAGTATTTTAGCTCAAGAAGTGCTTGAACTATTAACCTTCTCAGGTCTGTACTGTAACAGTGAAGTCTACAAGCTAACCTAAAATTTCCCTCCAAAGAAAATAGTGGAGAATGACTTAACAGAATCCTAGACATCACCCTTGATACATATAATACATGATTCAAGCTTCAAATACTAATATTTGGATGACTGTTATAACCCCTGATAATGCTTTTAATGCTGTAACATCCTCATTTTAAACTTTAGAACAAGTGAAATTTTTTTTTTTGATAATTGCATACTGGTTCTAAATACATAATTTAGAACTCACAATTCAAATAACCATTCATATAACAGACAACCATATGCAGCTGTAATGACTCGGAGTACCTCCGATCTATTCATTCCATGACTCGGCAATCTACCGATCTATTCATGTGTAATAAGAGTCGGTGTTTTTTAATTAACACATTACTCTTGCGGTTCTCTTCCCTAATCTGGGATTCAGAATGCTCTGTCCAAGGAATCTAACTGAATAATTGTTACTATTATTCATCGGCATCTCATCCCTTAGACTAGGTGAATTAGGACAACGCAATCAGCAGCTTGTGATACTTTGGCCAAAGATTTGAAACATACGGCTTATGTCTCGTATTCCTTAACGACATACTCATGAATCTGGAATACGTCCTTTACCCCATTCATATGTTATACAGAATGTCTTACACTGACTACTGTCAGTCCTTCCTTTCACAACTGAATCACTCGGAGGCAGATTAATAAGGTGATAATGTTATATGGATGCCCACGAGGATTAGGGATATGATGACATACTGGTTCAACCTTGCAGTTCAACCAGTGTCACGATACCCCGAATCTCCTAGGAAGCCTTATAACATGACCACGTTCTTAATTGGTCCCAGGGTAACTCGTGCGAAATCAAGTGTAAATCTTAGCGATCAATGCAAAGGGTGTCGCCATAAGTCATCTGCATTGTTGTAGCTTCGAGAAGATCCTAATCTTCTCGGAGATATAGCCCTGCAGTTGACTTATGTCGTCAATCTTTAAATCCGCCTCGAAAAGATCTACTCAATAACAAGCGTTACGCACTTGAGTTTAAATTACTTTAAAGACCTTTCCCTAAGGTTAGCCTTTCCGATCCCTGGATTCTTCATCTTAAGACGACCCTCCTCTATAAAACCCATTACATGGTAGAGGTATTACGGTCAAGTTCTCATCAAGGAGTCATTAGAATACACCTGATTCTAAAGCAACAGAATCGGACAATATCTCATAACCTTTGCTTGAGATTGCCATCTGAACTCCATTTGATTGTATATCAGTTCTCTTAACTGAATTTATATCATACTTTTTAGTATAAAGATATAAATGATTAAGAATCCAATTTAATATTGTCCTGTCATACTTAGGACTAGGGATTAGTAATTTAATCCAGCTTGTTTAGCGTTCTCCTTAGGCTCATTTTTAACCTATCTTCTAGAAAGATAATTATTTAAATCCAATATTTCTTTTGCTAGAACAAATTAGAACTACTAAACACTCATAAGAATTCAATCTCATTTTCTTGCAAGCTTTCATTGTCAATCACAAAAGCATCCATTTTATACAATGATAACAATGCCCCTTCGTTACATAAACCAAAGAAGGTCAACTTTCAGAAATAGAATACTACACATAAGTATCAAACACTTATTTCCATTCCTTCCAAAACTATACAATTACATTTTATGCAACAACATACTTGATACAATGCTCAACGGAAAAGAAACATCTTTTCACATATAGTACATCTATAAAATCAAGCTGTAATTCATTATAAATCAAATAAACAATCTGATCAGCTTGTCAGATCTGCATTGCTTTTACCTCTTATGGCAACCATCTGCAAAAATAGTCAACATGAGTCAGTTCAATGAACTGAGCATGATAAGCACTAACTTTTAAAACAATTGCAATCCATCAATTGTTTTCATTAAACACCCTGTTTAAATGAGGTCAAATATTCACATAAGTAAACATAATCAGACTATGCCCTTGTAATACAAAATGATTACAAATATGTAACTCTTTCATTGTTACAAAATAGTCTTAATCACTTTCTAATATTTCATCAAATATAAGAAACAAGGAATGAATGCACACAAACAATCATTGAATCCAAAATCACAACATTGGTCAGATTGTTTCATTCTTCCAAAAGGGAAATAACATAACAATTCGAAATTCCACCAATATGTTACAAACAAATTCCCACTGTTAGACAAATATCATCTAATAAGCAAAAGAACAGAAAGAACCAAATCAATCATACTTCCTTTCACATAAGTTCGTTACTGTACCGTCTACTCAAATGAAATACATTCATCCAGTAAGCATACGAACAAGTCATTCAAACAATAGGAAGAATCACTGTCATAATAAAATTCTAACACAACAAGGCTTTACGGCCCGAATTCGAAATCAAGAAACCCAGTAATGCGGTCAGAAATAGACTATATTGCCTTAGGCAATTGGATGTTTCCCAAAACTATCCCAAGACAATCACTCAAAATTTCCGAACATGCTCAGTCTCAATCAGACAGGAGTGAACGGAATAGAATATAGCAAATCTATACTTACCTTGGCGCATGCAAATCTAAAGTTTGATATTCACGGTTCACTTCAGCAAAAGCCAGAACACGAGACAAATATTCATGCTCAGGGATCTCAAACAGTGACAAAGACAGAGTCCAAATGTCAAGTTCAGAAAGAGACAGAAGTACCAGTTACCTTTCCAGAATTCAAATGATTCAAACAGAGGTAACAATTCAACAGTTGCATATGAATTCATACTGATATTCATCAACGAAGCATAAAAAGAATCAGACAAACAAATTAATCTTTGATTTCAACCATGAACAATGACTTAAACACGTAATCATTCAATTGACTCCACAGAGTCATTCAAATCGCAACAATTATAAATCTGTATATTCACACTGTGCACTGTCATCGATTTTAATACCCATAACCGCTGAACCCAACAACATCTTAAGATAAACTTGGTTGATAAATCCTTCAATGCCATCCATGGTAATCATTCAGAATTAAACAAGTGTAAGCAATCGAATACCCATTTCAAAGCAAGGAAATCAACTGAGCCGCTTCGAAGCTTTCGAACAGCTTACACAAAAGGAATGCAAATGCATACTCAGGAAATCTATACTCATTATTTATTACAAATAACCGCGGCCTCAAGACCTGTTTTCTCTACAAGGCTTCCACGAAAATCAAATAATAAAACTCTAAGATGAATCTACATTCTCAGCAGTAGATAGCAATATACGATTCAATCATGGACTCCACTGAGTCGTAAAAATAAAGTATAGATGTATCAATATTGTACACAGTCAACAAATAATCCTGTTACCACAATAACAAGGAAGAACAACTTCCACTGGGTCGTTTAGACTACGGTAACACAACAGTTGCCTGTTCCCAAGCCAAAAATTAGAAAACAAATGAAACCCAAAAGTATCATTAGTCACTGTCAACAAAACCACGACAGAGTTTCCAAAATTTCCTAAAACACTGAACAATCAAACAGGTACACCAGTATCCTTCCCTACTGTTTCACAACAGCTTTGATGATCAAAAATCGACAACAAAATAGTGGTCTATACCCTACACAAGTATATTCAACGGGCTCACGCCAAACAGGCCAAGCATTCATACCTTTAAATATATAAATATCTCACATATTTAAACCAAAAAGAATACACAAGGGAATAGAGCCGAAATTTGAATTTAACAAACACCCATCTAGAGGAAATTGAAAAATTGAACCAGAAGAGATACAGTACCAAAATCAAACAAGATCTCCATAGAAAATCATCCATTTTCTCAAAACATTTGTACAGAGTTGTTCTAATGAAATCACTTGAAAGACAACAAGCTATTTAAAGGTTAGGGCCTAACATGCTTGGATTTTTTTGATCAAATTTCCGAAGTAGACCACAGGAAGAGCTCAAACTTCCTTCTCTTTTTCCAAGATAAAGCGACCAACAAAATTTCGCTATCTCCATCACATATATATCCTCCATGACAGAGAAAAGAGCTATAGGAGTTCATACTTGCCATGCAACACAAAGAGAACTGGTGCGAAGAACCAGTAAACAAGCAGAGAGAGAGAGAAGACCGAAAATCGCGACAAGCCAAACAAACCCACAAATTTCCCATTTGCATGCCTTCTCGCGAGTTCCGAGCTTGACTTCTAAGAATATTGAATGCCATTAAACCAACTTTCCCGCTTAAACTCAACTTCCACCGACCGCCAGAATTGGCGACAGTCCAACTAAAACTCAAGTTCATTTCCAAACTTAGAAAATTGCCACGTCTGCACAGGTTAGCCGTCGCTTAAGCCTCCACCATGACCTGTCCCTCATCCTTATCCCCAGCATTAATTGCCATAGAAAACGCAGCCCATGGTTCGCACCCCTCAATAGGCCCCTTTACATCCTCCTCAATAGTTAGGTTAGTAACTTAGGTTAGAATTTAGGGTAATACCCATACTCACCAATTTACACGTAGTTACTAACTTAGGATATTAACACATAGCCTAGGTCTAGGTTAGATTAACAATAATCTAACCCCTAGGTTAGGTTTTAGTTTTAGGTTACTAACCATTAATAATTCCAGTTAGGTCTTCGTCCTGTAAACTCAGAAAGACCTGTATCATACCTTTTCGAACAGAGTTAGCTCCAGTTCTACTGCAGAATTGTATGTAACGAGTTATTACCCGGTCCACAATCGATACCTTCCAGATATACTTCCATATCGGGAACCAATTTTATTTCACAAGATCAGCTTGAGTCATACTCCTGACCAGCTTAATCAATGCTTCCATACCTTGCAACCTGTTCAAGGTCTGTGATCTAATTCATCACAAACAAACTTAAAGCATTACTTGGATCAATTCCACTGATCCAAGACTAGATATTATAGATGAATAATTCTATAATTCATTCCGAGATCAGATTAATACTCAGATACAAAATGAAATAAATAAAAGAGTCTAATCATATTCTAACTCAGTCAAGATCTGCAATCTGCAAGGAAATTACAATACATATCAAGCATGATTTCTAAATCGAGGAACACATCCTTATACAAGAAATCACATATCAACACTTGTATGTCCAGGAGAAAGTAACAACAGTTCAGGGTGTTACAAATGCACTGTGAACTATTATTGCCATTGTTGGGAGTATTATGAGATGATGCAAGGTGATTTAGGGTTTGAGATAGATGGAAAGTCGTTGCAAAATCCTTATAAAATTTAAATTATTTAATTTGTTCAAACATTGTGTCAAATATTAAATTTCTCATGTTCTCATGTGCACACAATCATACAAACCCTGAAACTAGGGTTTATGAGAAAAATGCTTGAATATCCAAAGCTAACCATTGGAAAATCATGAAAATTTGTAGAATGGTCTGTCTTTATGCCGTGAAAAAGATTCAAAATAAATTTTGTGGTTGCATCAAGGATCTTTCAAAACATTCTTGATAGTTTTTCTCCAAACATGTGGTGTACTGTTCAAAGAAATATTTAAGGGTTTTAATGTAATGTCTTTGTGGAAAATTAACCAATTCCTCATAAAAATGATTGAAATAACTTGGGAGAAATCTATCAACGTTGGGATGGTGTTGGTTTAGTTTGAAAATTCAATTTCTTTATGACAATGGTATTAGATTCATTCCCTAAGCATTTTACAGAGCTTGAAAACTGCTTTAAGGAAAATTCTTGACAGTAAATAATTGAAAGATTTATGTCAAGCTCTTAAGAGAAAATAAATATATTAGAGGACATCAAAAAGTGACAATATTGGTTTAGAAACTTAAAAATTCTAATAGTGAACAGTGAATTGTCTGTGTGCAGAGGCATAGTTCAAGACATGTAGTAAGATGTTGTTTGACCTTATTGGGTAAATGAAGAGTCACAAACCTTCTAGCTTGAATTGATTAAGTTGTTGGATAAGCTAAAAGGTTAGAAGACTATTACCAACGTATGAATTGCTCTTCAAACTTGAATGAGAAGGTTAATAGTCACCATGTCTTATTTGGTAAAAGTCTATTGATCTTTCAAGAAGATAGATGAAGGGTTGGGAGTGCAAAGTTCTTAAGGTGGAATATGAAAAGGAATAGTATGTTTTGAAGATAAGATATGATATAAATGCAAAGCATACAATATTGAAGTATAGAGTATTAAATGCAGAGAAAATTTTATCCTTGACAAATAAATGAAAATGTGGAAGTCAAAAGGCTGAAATGAGATGAAAAGCTAGATAGCATATGCAGTTAAAATGGCTTGAAATTAGGATGACTCTTTCTCTTATATAGTTAGATATAGATGAAAATAAACTTACTTTCTATAAATGGAGTCAAGAAATATTATGGAGTAATTGAGGATGATGGTAAGAGACAATTGACAACAATAGGAGCACAGGTATGGGAAATTGACTGAGACTCAGAGTCAAAATCAGTAAAATGAAAGGTGTTAGATGTGTAGACAGAGTGATACTACATTATGTGAAGTGAAATAGAATACTGACAAGAGACACAATGGACTGAGATCAAAAGTAGAGAATTATACGACCTTAGGAACTGAAAAAAGTTGACATTCGTTGTAATTATTAGTAGACAAATAGATCTAATATACAATATTGAATGTATGTAAACAAGGAAGGCATATGAAAATTAAATTAGTCTAGATCAATCTTGGAATAATACACTCTATGCAAGACAGTGAGATTGAAAAACTGAACCAATGAAACAACAAGACAAAGGTAGAGAATAGTAATTGTATGAGTTGATACTAATACAAAACATGGGTCAAATTGCTTATAAGCAGAGTTATAAATTTGAAAATAAGAGAAACAAGTGAATTTTGATTTTTTGAATGAGGAGATGGTAAGGGATCATGATTTTTTGATGAAGCAATAAGGAACTAAATGATCAAATTGTAAATTATTATTGTATTTTCCTAAGTGGCTTTCTGGGTGACAAGAGTAGATGCTCCTTGCAAGTTGCAACTTACTAAACTAGCCTTGTGGGTGTTTATAAACCTTCCAATGAGTGCTAGAAGGACTGTGAAGTAGGTACCTCTTAGGTTGATTGGGTGTTAAACCAAACTATAAATCATTGTATGTTAAGAATGGGCGTTCTTAATAAAAGGCCTTGATTTCAAGTGGGTTTTGTCCCTCTAAGGGTTTCCCACTATAAATTGGGTGTCTTGTATACTTATCTACTTGCATGCACCTTAATTTTTGTTCATGGTTTGATTGATAATTCCATTCAAGAAGTATTATAAATTTCTAATTTGATCAGCAATGATTCACCCCCCCTCTCATTTCTTGTGATATTTAATAGAATGAAAGCTGCATACCTAGAGAGTTTCCCACTGTATTGAATCGAAAAGTTGAATTCGTTGTAACACAACATTTTTGTCTTACACAATTCTTGTTATTAAATGGAGAAATGGGTTCTTGGTGAAAATTTTCATTTGCATTCACATCCAAGTACTTTAAGGGTGCAGTCAATAAAATAAAGGACGTGAAACCAATAAAATTCAATGTAGACAAGGTGGATGTAGAGTATCATACTCTACGTAAGACCTAATACTGCTAAGCAAGGAACCCATATGAAGAGATAATGGAGTCAGATGAGATGGATCTGAATCCCATAGTAACTTTGGTGGAAGGGAAGGAGGATTTTAAATTTATATTAATCTACACCCAATGTTACAAGATGGAAAAGTGGTAGAGGTGCGCGATATATATATTACACCACCAACTTGAGGGGGGATAGTTGCCATACAAAAGAAGTGCAAGTATGAGCTGGTCTATGAAGAAGAAGAATGAGATGAAACTAAAGGGAACTTGGATCAAAATAGAAGGAAAAGGAGGTGGGAAAAACAATAGGAAAGTTTAGTGTGTAACCCTCTTAGGACCCTACTGAATATCCCAAATTAAAGTGTGTGCATGGCCAACCCAGGAGGAAGAAACTCAAAGGACATGAGAGTAATCAGAGGGTGAAAGGAATCTACATATTATGCATGTGGAAGAAGAAGAACCAGAGTAGATTGAGGAGTGCAAAGAAAAGGAAATACCTTTTGATACCTCGGTGCATATAGAGGAGGATCAAGAAGAGGAGCATGAATATGAGGAGGAGGTAAAATAAGAGGAAGAGGACATTAACCATATGTAGGGGAATATTGTACAGGAATCATTGGTTAAGCATCACATGGAAGGGCCATGACCTAGACCATCACAAGAAGTAAGATCAGGAAGAATTTACCCTCCTCGACCATTCATGTCCTTTGTTAATGACCCAACAAATGTCATTAGGGAAATATTATAACACGAGATAGATTGAGAAGATCTATATTATTGGGATATGCTTGAAAAATCACAAGCTCGTGTCTGAACACCTAAGGTACTATCTTTCACAAAGCAGACTCATATGGAGGAGCCTAAATTTGAAGTAAACCTATAGGATAACCATGAGTGGCAGTGAAGGAAAGACCTAATAAAAACTCTTTCAATTTTGAGCTCCACACATTTGACTGATGTGCAAACTAGCAGTCCATTGATAAAGTTGGATACGGAAATAACACACACGAGTGTAAATAAAGGTTCCACACTATGTGATGTAGAGAAAATGTTTATCTATGTAAGTAAAAAATAATAAAAATTTATTATACAAACTAAATAAATAAAATATGAGTAACATCAAAGTTAACACTAAAGCAGCTAAAATTATTAGAACTATTGCGCATTCTTTCCTGGAAGTAATATTGGGGGCCAAAATCGACAAGAAAAGTGAAATTAATAACCTAGAAGAAGTGGTTACCTTGTTAATAGAAAAATTAAATTCAAGATGGGAACCAACTGCAAAAGAGTTGGTGAAGGTGAGGTAGGAAGAAATTGAGAGGAAAATAAAGGAATATGAAGATCTTGGTCTGAGGTGAAGGAAGCTTCACAAAAGGAAGAGAAAATATTCATCAATTTTATGGATACTTCCATTATAGATGTGCGCCTCATAGAAGAGGGAAAAAAATCCACATCAAGGCCTCCTTGTATATGGGATATAAGGAAATGCACGTGAAAGTTTTGTAGGAATTTGAGGAAATGAAGAAGACCGTGAAAGACAAGCACGATAGATTATAAGTGAGACTGGGTGAAATGTAGGACATGATAATGAGAGGGGTAGATGTCCTGGAAGGAATGAATTTTGAATGGGATATAATTTTTCCATAATTACATGAGAAAGTTGATGAAGTAACCCTTGAAGGGCTTCAAGAAATTGTTGAAGCATTATCAAGAAGGTCAAACATTACACTCGAAGAATGGAAACAACTCGAGGTAGAACTTAAGGTGTAATCCCTCGAAATCCTCTAGATACCTTAGTCTCATTTTTGGTCACACAGGAGCATATATTATTTATTCAGCACATTATTTGAATTCTTTAGGGAATTTCCCAATATTCTTTCATTTTGGATTATTCCATGATTTTTTATTACATTCATTCATTCTTTCTTTGTATTTCCAAGGATGGACAATATGCCTAGTGTGGGGTAATGTTGGGCCGATAAAATGACAAAGTATTCAATAAGTGTGAAGGTTGAAAAAGTGTGCGAATGTTACAAGTGTAATTAAGAAAGAGCATGCGTGAAGGTTTGACGTGTAGGGATAGGAGATAGTGTGATCACCAAGTAAGATAAATATAGTAAAAAGTAGGGTTAATTTGATCACCAAGACAAGAAAGAAATAAAATGAGCATGGACTAGAGTTAGACTATGCCAGGATAAGAACATGCGGGACTAATTATAGACATGAAGCATGAATGGATAAATTCAGATCTATTTTTAACATGGGACTTCAATAATACAAAGATATTTATAGATATTCTTGAAGAAATTTGACCACTTGTGGAGAACCATGGAATTTTGTCTAATTATAGGGAAGTGTTATTTGTAAAAGCGTGAAACCTATGTATAAGGTTGGTATATTCTAAGACTGTATCTTGATTTAGTGGTGAAGAACAAGTTCCAATACTATATATTTGTAAATATCCATGTAATCAGTTTTTTGTTACAGTTTTGATCAGTATGTAATCAGTGTGTTGTTAGAGTCATGATTAATATGTAATCATTGTGTTGTGAGAGTCCTAGTCTGTATAATAATCGGTCTAGCATCTGAGTCTGTAGATGGAGATTATCTGAGGATGACTATTCATGATGTTATGCTACTAGTCAATTTATTTTTTATAAGCATCATGATTCATAATAAGTACTCAGCTCTCTCTTAATTACATATAGTTATCTTATGCATATTATGATTTTGTAAGCATACACACACACACAAACACACACACACACACACACACACACACACACACACACACACACACACACACACACACACACACACACACACACACACACACACACACACACACACACATCCATATATATCCGTGTGGTATGTTTATATGTTATGATAACCATGGGTGCATGAACTACATCTTGAAACTCAACACAAGAAGGAACCCGATAGGTTAAGTGCACTTCGAGTGAGCATCTAGACCTCTATCTAGATGAAGGGCCATCACGCCAAACTATCTTGTGCTGAACTTGGACTACAATGTGACACACAAAAAGTTACAAGACTCTAATATATCAAAATTTATAAGACCTTACATAAGTTTCAATACCATATAAACATTCCTAACATGCTTCCATAGTTTCATATTAGTGTATTTTCAATTCACAGTTTCCAGAACACAATATCTATAGATCTATTACTCTCAGTTTACCCATTCAGTGCACCCAGATCTATCTTATACAATTGTTTGTAGCCAAGTACAACTTACCTCTTGTATTTTCACTCTTGTAGCATACTATAAACACTAGTTTATATTATTATGATATTTTATGATTAATTTTGGAAGTTATTTAATAAGAATATCTCATTCTAACCTTACGTTCATTTTTATTTTATTATTCATTCCATAACAATAAAATCTTAAATTAATTTTTAAAAAGGGTGTGAATATTTTAACCTAATTATTTTATTAAATATTTTGGCATTAAATCCTAGCTTCCCTAATATTGATTTTTGTATGCTTTGTTCATTCATTCTTGGTGTTGTATTTGGCAATCTCTATATCATCATGATTAATCCTCAACTCTTCTAAAATATTTCCCTCAAGCTTATGGATCTAGTTATCATACTAGTATGAGACATTGTTCCCCTTATGTTGGTACACAATGTGGCACTATGGTCCCTCCTATTGGCTCATATTCTATTTTTATTGTTATCATTGATCATGTACAAGGTGAAGGCTCTAACTCTAATTATGATAACACATATCATGACCTTTCTAAGGATGATGCAAAACATATTGCACATTTCCTACTAGAAAATATCGATAATATTGCATTCTCCTATATGATACCCGCAAAAAAATTAAGTCTACTCATAATCTAATATGGAGATATCTATTATTCTGATTACTACAATTCCTACATATTTAGAGGTACCACATATCTCAACACCTATTGTCTCCATGTACATTCGTACATATACCTCCTTCCCTATATATAATCATTGTGGGTATCATGTTTCTTCTTCTAGCATATGATCTCGAACCCTTATTCATTCTTTACAAGATCAAATATTACAATTGCAATAAGGCGCATCTTCTACTTCTCATACTATAGATTCTACTCAATTTATTCATAATCCACTTACACCCGAAGTGTCTTCTTATCCCTTTCCTCTTGGTTTCATTGTTCATAATATTCCTATTTATGATGGTAATATTTACCCTATATAACACCATCAATCATTCCATGTGGCATGCTTTGAATATGCATCTAACGATATCTTACTTACAAATATTTTCCCTATAAGTATTAAGGAATTTTATTTATAATATTTGTATGACCTCCCCACACATTTTGTGTGAACTTTTACTACTTTGGAAAATATGTTTCTTGCGTAGTTTTCTATAAATATCGGAGAAAAATTATCTTATGATTATATGTATAAAGTATGACAAGGGTAAAATGAGAACATTAATGATTCTATTTTATGCTAGAAGATTGTGCTCACTAAAATGAATAATATTTTGGCTGATGATGAACATCAAGATATCTTCACCAAAATCTTGTTTTCCCTTTTACAAAAATCATTTCTATTTAATATGTCCCCCTAATTTGATCATCTATGTCATACATTCAAAGAATGTGAGGCAAAGTTACTACATATGGTAAGCTTAAGTATGTTTTTATTTCTTCTACTACATCTAGTCCTGAATTCCCAAGCAAAGCTAAATTCAAAGGAAATACTGATGAAAACAAGCCTATTACTAAGGAAACTTTTAATTGTTATAGGATGTAACATTTTATTGGGATGCATATGAAACTTTGGTGAATAAACATGTTAAGGGAGGTGTTATGATTTTGCACTAGTATGTATACTTTATTCCTTAGATATATGTACTGTTATATTGGTGAGATATTTTATTGTTCACACACATGTGACCATAATGGGTGAAAAATCATGTATTAGGTAAGAACATTAGTTTAATGTTATTGTTTGAAATTGTGTAAATAACATTAATGTTTGATCATCTTAAAATAACAATTGTTCAAGATATATAGTTATCACATAATTGTGGAGGTTGAATATATTTAGAAGGGTCTTGAGTCTGATTTTATCCATCTTGTAACACTTAATATAGATTGATAATGTGGAATGAATATAGGAATTTACTTTACATCCTCTAAAATTACTTACACAATGCTACATCATGATTGAAATCATGAAAAAATATTATTCTGTAGAAATTTTTAATTTTCCCCCTCCAAGTACCTCCATGAGAATAACAATGGAAAACACTATATCATCACTATTGTCTACAAAATTTAATTTATTCCTTTTACATTTATAGGTAATATAAAAAATTATCCCACAAACATTTCTCTATATAAATGATTCTCTACAAAATGACATTTTTTGGTTAACAATGTTGGAAATAGCTTTGTTATAACTTTGATCACTCTCACTAAACTCAAATTCAATTTTTTTAGTTCATATTCTACTTGTTTGTTGATAATATTTTCCATGGGGCCTTAAATGTCCATCATATTTCCTTTAAATACTATTATTATCATCCATATGACCGCTTCTTCTTCTCTCTGTGTTTCTCATATCCTTTTCACATGAACATTTGAATATCAGAACTTCACCAACTATTGCTTATTTCTGCAACATGGAAAGAATAATTTATATGTTGTGCCAGTAAATATTTATCTCTACAAGCATGGGTGCATGTGATTTATTTGGTTGCACCACTTAGTTTTAAATTATATGTATTAAATTATTAGCCTATAGACATTCTAGTACACTTATTTTGACCACATCAATCAAAGGATGAAAATGTTAATAATTTATCTTTACAAAATATGGTGTCAATAAGAAATATAAATAAATAAGTGCACCAAGTATTATGATCAAATATCTAACAATGTCTAAAAAAAATTATCAAAAAAATAAAAAGAACCTTCCAATTGATACGTAGATACTAGTGTAAAATACTCTCATTAGTATTCCCGTGAAAAAACACCTCTAACAGAGGGAGTTTGAAGATGAAAACATCTATCTTGATTTTTACAATAAGATGCATGTAATATAAAATATGACATTCGCATGTGGTCCTCTAATAACCCTCATTTGTCATTCATTTTTGAAAGGTTACTCAATAGGATGTAAGGGATGTAAAAAAGGACAAGATGAATCATTTTATATTGATCAATATTGTCCATATAATCCTTAATGTTATTAATGCATACTAATAAAATTATTTAAAAGAATTAAATTTATTCAAAAACTTCATTGATTCTTTAGCATCTATCTTGTTAGGAGCCAACACAATATGAGTATTATTCAGTTCTTTCAGTAAATCACCCATTCTATAGAATTCATTAATTTCCTTGAGCAAGTATTTCAAACAAATATCCTAAAACTTTTGAAAGAAGTTTGCAGAAAATCCATCAGGCCCACGTGCCTTGTCCCCTTCCAGAGAAAAAATAACACTTTTTAACTCCTCAATTGTCACTATTTTAGTGAGTTCTTTAAACCTCCCATTAGAGTTAATGTCTCCAGGGATGTCATCGAACAAATAAGAGGCTTCTTCTTCATTACATGCATTAGTCTTAGTGAGTAGATTTTCATAAAATCTTAGTGCTTCTACCTTAATGTCATTTTGGTCCTTAGTGGCTATTTCATTTCCATTGGAGACTTCAGTTATTCTATTGTAGGCCCTATGCTTAAGTGTGGTCATATGGAATGTTTTTATTTTTTTATCTCCTTTCAACCAAATAGCCCTGGATTTCTATCTCCAAAATTTTTATTCTCTATTGCAAATGTTATGGAATTCAGAAAGTAACTCCTTTTCTAAATGATAGTCTTTAGAATCTATACCTTTAGTAGATACTCTTTGTTCTAAATATTCCAACTGTTGTTTTAGATCCTTGTTTTTTTCAAAAATATTACCAAAGACTTCCTTGTTCCAAATTCTCACTTTTTTCTTTACATTTTTCAATTTTTGCACCAATCTGAATTGAGCAGTTCCTTCTCCATCCCAATGCCACCATTATTTAACCCTATCATTGATATCCTCACAATCCAACCATATTTTTTCAAATTTAAAAGAACTATGCAAGGGTTTGGACAAATTGAATAAAGTTAGCACTATTGGATTATGATCAGATCTAATCCTAGGTAAGGAAGAAAGATGGAAATCCTAATTTAAAATCCAACTAGTTGAGATAACAGCTCTGTCTAGCCTTACCTAAATCAAATCTTCCCCAAATCTCCTATTAGACCAAGTGAATTGATTTGCATGAAGCTCAATGTCCATAAGATTCATAGAGGAGACAAAATCAGAAAAGTCTTCCATTCCAACAAAAAATTCAGACTTGCCTCCTTTCTTTTTACAAGGGTTTAGGGGGGTATTGAAGTCTCCCATAACCAGACAATTAGCATCAACATATCTACTTCTAAAAACCCTTAACTCCTCCCAAAGTTTCCTTCTTCTAGAAATAGAATTAGGTGCATAAACATTGGAAATTATCCAAGCTAAATCATTATCCAAGTCATTGAATTTGACAGTTAAATGATTATCGGGATAAAAGATCATGTTACCAATTAGGATGCTTAGATCCCAAAATACTGCTACACCTCCTAATGCTCCTTGAGAGTCAAAACTAGAAAAATATGATTTATCCCAAAAAATCTTTTTACAACCAACTAGAGTATCTGATTTCATTTTAGTCTCCTAAATAACAAGGATACTAGGTCTAATAGATCTATGAAGTTCCTTAAGAAATATATTTTTAGGACGCCCATTCAGTCCTCTGACATTTTAGGAGATAATATTCATCTAAAAAATATGGGGGAAGTAGTTGTCAGATGGCTCAATTGACTTTGAGTCCCATCTGCAATATCTTTCTCAGTCTCTTTCTTTCTTAGTTCAGATTTGGAGGGTTTGCCTTTTTTGTTGCTAACACCAATATCTGTTATCTTCTTAGCAGAGGACTTGGTGACCCTTGTGGTGAAAGCCTCCCAGTTTCTAATTTTCTTTTTTATCATTGTAAAGCACATCAGGGATCCCCTCAAAAACTTTCATTCTTCTTTTCTTAGACTTAACTTCAATAAAACCACTATTCAAGTCATTATCACAATCAATAATCACATTCATTAGAGTTAGGGTTAATTCCCCCTCCTGTTTTTCACACATTTCTTGGTCACTATTAAGGTTACAAGTATCTAGCTGTGAAGTTATTGTTTTTTCATTGATAATAGGTTGTTCACAAGATGGAGAGAGTAGTAGATCTTGATCTGGAGATAAGGTCTTCACCTCAACTTGTAATCTCCAAGTGAATCATCCCCCTTTGGTTCATTTATATCTTCCATGATGGTTTCTAATGGGTCAACCCAGAAAGCATCTTCCAGAGGAAACTCCATCTCATATAGCTATACTGCTGATAGGATGTTGCTTTGAGGTTGTTCATAAAGCTTTGAAATTTATCAGTCAAAAGTGTCCAGTTGATCTGCATTCTCTTCCACAGCAAGCCCCTAATATCTTGTTAATAGATTAATCAAAACCCTAGACTTATTTCATCAACTTTCATGATAAGCTTCATGGGCTTATCCCGAGCCAGGTCATCTATCTTTTCTCAGCCCAATGTAACATCTCCTCCCATTTTTAGTAGAGGAGTATTTGGATTCCAAAGTTTCCTACAAACAAGTGGCCACCTTATGGGGGTTTTAAATCCTTTTTGTTTTTTTATATTTCAGATCTTACAATTTTGAGGCTATTTTTTTCCATCTTATGATTTTCTGGTCAGTGAACCTGTGGAATAATATTCTCTACCTCAGGTGCATTTATATTCAAGTCTTATCCCTTTATCATTTCATGGTCGTGGGAATCTCCTTGCTTTGATGCCTCAAATCCATAATTTGTATTAGGGTTTTTTCCTTCCTTTTTGGAAGCTCCGGAACTAGATATTCCTTTGGGGATTCCATCTTCCTTATCTTGAGTTTTAGATCCATTTGAAGTGGGACATTTTTTGGTAAAATGTATTAACTTATGGCACTTATTACATCTCAAATGGAATGTTTCATATTCAATAAATTTTTGACATGGACCAAACTTGGACTGAAGAACGATGTGATCTAGAATATTTTGCTCCATTTCAGAAGAGATGCAAAATATAGCATAGGCTAGCCTAGATCTGTTTCTAGTAGGCCACCTACTCCTATTGAGAGCCAATAGATTTAGTAATATTTAGCAAGATCTCATCATCCCAGAACTGCAAAGGAAGCCCAGGGAGTCTACACCATATGGGTATGGTGTGAATATTTTCGGTGTTGGGATTGAAACATGGATACCACCTTTTTAAGAAGAGTCCCATATTGCCCATGCACCAGGGTCCTCCCAATAGCACTAATTCCATATCAGATTGTTGATTAAATATGGCCAGGAAAAATCCTTTAGACATGAACCAAATTTACCTTAGGTTTCCATATTCACATAGCCCATTTCCTTATTTCATCTATATTTTCCCTAGACCCTAAGAAATTTCCTACAAGTGCAAGATTCACTTTACCCATTGCCCGATACAAGCATCCATTAGGCACATGGATGTGGTTCACACCATCTTTGACCTTGGTGCTCTGAAATAATGAATAAGGATGCGAAGATGTAGAGGTTTAAGGACCCACTTGCTTGTCAGGTGGTTCCTTCAAAATTCCTGACCAAGTGTCAGACTTAGTGTCAGTGCTCTTGATTGTTTCTAGCTGAGAAGAGGTCATTTCAGCATCCATTTTACCACCAAAAAGCAGGCATTCTGCAGCTAGAAATTCCACCACAATATTATGGAATCCTAGATAATAGCTTTTCTAGACACATAGAACTACAAGTGCAACAGGACACCTTGATTTAATAGCCCATGTAAGAGAAATAATTTTAATTTTCATGTTTATTTCATATGCATGTAGAATATATTGGAGTATTAGCACATATGTAGTCCTTAAAATATCATCACCTTAAATTGAAGGATATTTTTTTGTCTAAGTGGTATCCATTCCACCAAATTTTCTTTGGATTCAAAACCAACCTTGTCCCTTTTATTTGGTAATTGTAAATATGGAAATACAACTTACTATTGTCCAAAAAACTGGATTTAAACCTTTTTAATACCATAACATTTTTCATAAAAATATTTCAATAGGTAATACAAATTATATTAAAGAGAGAGAAAGTTATATTTTACTAAAAATTGAGTGCATTTAAGTACTAGGGCTACAAAGAAAGTAAAAAATGCATACAACACACTAGAATAAAAATATTATGATTAATAAAACCTATACAATAAAGGCCATAAATTTTCTCTTCAATCTAATCCTCATTATTGATAAGAGTTAGTGAATTAACTTAAACAACTAAATCCAATAGGACAACATCAATAAGTAAAGGATGATCCATTAAACTCTTTATTTTATCCTCAACCCTCCTTATATCCAAAACATAAACATCAAGTTATTGAAGAAATATTCAATAACCATACACCATACTTCATAGATAAAACTTTTCCAGTGCATTTGATGCTCTTCCCTTTTGGGAGTACTCAACCATTACACCTAGGTCATGAAATGGTCAATAATATACTTAATGCATTTAAATGTTTTAAATTTTACATTTTTGCAACATATTAACACTCACTAATCTAATTTAATTCTTTAATGTTCATGTGCATGTGTATTCCATTGAATTTTTCAATATTATAATCATTATATTCATGAATACTTCATTCCATATTTCTTAAGTAATCATTAACAAGGTGGTTTCCTTGACAAAAAAACATGTTATAGATCTCTTCCATATTTCCATTTATATTTGTTATGTGTAGACTCTAAGTAAATCTATATAATCACATATATAGTCCTTAAATTAATATCACCTTAAATTATATTCACATATATGGATTAAGATGTTATAACCACCTTAAAGATACACAACAACACAATAAATGCAAACATTCATTTATAATCCATAAAGTTTTGGATTGGCAATGTTCTCTATATATTTTTTGTCAAGAAATTAATTTACAAATTTTCAAGATTGTATGTTATTTGTGTCTTATAAGATAACACACCATTACTTTTAAAATTAACCACAACTTAAAAAATCATTAAAAAACTTGTTGATGTATATTTTTTTATGTTTAATGGCACCCACACTTTAGACACAACATAGGATTACTCATAAGTATGGGGATTTTTATTTGAAGCATACCTCTAGAGAGGGTTGGTTCTCATATAGAAACTAAACTACTTTAGTGTTACTCTATTCTAAACTAATACATGCAGGAGGAGGAAAATATGGAAAACTAGAAAAATGGTGATACACCAAAGATTTATGGGGTCTCTCTCTCTCTCTCTCTATATATATATATATATATATATGTATATATATATATATATTCTGAACTTTAAACTAGATATTGGGAACTTATAGGTATAAAATTTCACCCACAAGATCATAAAGTAAAATAGGTAAGATAATGAGCAAGAGGAAACTTTGAAGGGAAGAAAAGGGCCACAATCAAATATTACTATTTCCCAAGACGATACACATTTGTTTTACACTAGAAAATTAGGCCCTAAATGCATCACAAATGCCAATAAAGAGGTCAAAATACCACTAAATAATTCAGGTGAATTCTAAAGGAAGAAAAATTAAAGAGCAGAAGAACCTAAAATACATAATAAAATATCTCTACATATCCAATCAGTGAACAAATAAAGAAAAGAATAAAAGTGCCACCAAAACATTATATTCATAAGTACTCTATCCATGCTCTAAAAAAAAATCTTCCCTCTCAAAATCCCATCTTGAAATAGTATATCTATATAAAATTCAATCGAAGGAAAATAATATCCACCCATGAGCAAAAAATTATTCATTATGAGCTTGAGGGACACCACAGACTATTTGGAGGGCTCAACACAATAAATATATATAGTGGAAGTGTTGTGACCAACACACCCTCATTCCATTTTGAAAAGAGAATAGATCCCCACGTTTATTCACTAGTTTTTATTACTAAGTTTTAAGCTCTTTGAAATGACTAAAAGTAGTTAGTTTTGATGGTCTAATTAAACTCATTAAAATAGAAGAGTTAAACTTAGTTTTATAACTTGTTTATACCTTCTAAAGTTTAACTCTCACTTTTATTGATTTAATCATCAATATTTCATATCCTAAATGAGTAATCATGTCAAAATTTTAAGATTAATACATATTAAAGATTAAAACTAGGAAAAAATTATGACTTAGTCACTTTTTGAGTGAAAACATGCTTTAAATGTTCACTTTTTATTGAACATGCACACTATACAACAATTTCACATGAAGGTATCCTCATCACAAAATATTTCAATATCTAAAGTGGTAACTACCATAAGTACATACCTAACATCACAATCACCAACTGCGAATAATGCAATACAACATAACATAATGTGTTCATCTCATATATAATAACCACATCACAAATCCCTTCCAAAGGTTTGAGATTATAAACCTCTACTTCGATACCAATTGTAACACCCACACTATAAACACATGGCCAAAACACGAAAAAAAAAAAATCTCAACAATAATACTTGGGCCCACGTAATAGCAACACAATTTTTTTAACCATACACGGCATGTATCACTTTGCATGCATCTCCGAGAAAAAAGAGAAGGTGATTCCAAAAAATCATCACAAATGAAAATGTATAATACAACTAAGTCATTCAATACCTTTTCAAGGGTAGATGGTGCATTTACTTCCACTTATCCCTCTACTTAGGAAGGAATACTAGCCTTTGGTTCCTCCAAAATAGTCATACAAGAGTGCATGAAAACACACTTATCCATACAAACTTATCCACTAAGGCTAGTCTCTCCAACCCTTGTTTCCTAAAAAATAAGCAAATCCATGTACCATAATAACACTTATCCCTCCACCATGGCAATACAATTCCCCAACATACACACGTATATAAAATACCCATGGATGCAAGATACAACCACCATCAAATAAAGGAACACATGCTCCAGTGAGAAACACATAAGTAGTATAAGATTAAGAATAAAGAGAGTGTGAAATACATTTCATCAAAAATGTGATTCACATTATCAAGCCTTATTACGAGACATGAAAAGGGGATGGATCATCATTTAAACTACCACTTATCACTCTAATAGGAAATAATTGATAGCCTTTGGTTCCTCCCAATAAAACTTGCAATAAAAAAATAAAAAATATACATGTATCCCTCTACTTGAGATAACATTTATCGATCCACTAAGAGTATCCATGAATTCCCTTGTTTGCTCCATATGAAAAACACCCCCTTATTCCTCCCTGCACTAACATCATACTCATCCCACCATAAACACTAATATACCCAACCCCCATAATTTCATACATCCACACAAGAAAAAAGACAATAAAATAATTTCACATAAGATCTTAAAGAGTTAAATGAAAATAATATTCATAACTACAAGGAAAGGTACATTAAGGTTTTTAACCACCACTATACATATATTTCATGATTTAAATCTTATTCAATTTAATCCTTCTATATTAAAAATTGGTTAGAGATAAACAATATTCATAAGAAGGCACATCCTCGCGAATGATACAAAAATAACTAGCACCACATTCACTCAAATGAGCATAACACAATAGAATAAAAGGACTATAAGAGAGACACGATTAAGAACTTAATGACCATGTACATAGGTCCCGTGATTTGAATTTTAATCACTACTAAATCTCCTTGTGTTTAATTCATTGTATTATACCACTTGTAACAGTTATCAAAATCATACGTTATTATCTACAATTTATGAGTTACACTTCATCATAATGTTTAATTGCTATGAATGCACCCATTTTCTTCCATTTATAATACAAACATGTTAAAAATTTTATCCATTTTGATATCATTTAAAGTTCACACAAGTCATGTAACACTCATTACAAGTAGGGAACGCATGTTCCCAAGACACATGTCCCAACATGGGAATGAGTCATTTAACTGTTAATAGGAAATGTAAGTTTAACCACCTAATTTTAGGAGATAAGGAAGATTCACTTCGTGTTACGAATCCATCTTTTATGTACCATTTGATAGTGGTAAAATGATGCATGTTTTACATAGTTGACCATAAAACAATTGACATATACCAAGAACATATGTTCTCATCTCACAATTTGCATATTTCTCACTTCACTAAAAGAATTTAATCTCAAGTAGTACACCTCATTGTTTTCATTCCTTACCACAATTAATTTCCATAATGTAATTATTAGTTGGGATTTTGTTACCAAAATTCAACTCATTTACTTTTATTTTTATTACATTTATGTTGTTTACTTTAGTTGCTAATTGGAATCATTTTCAAACAAATACGAGTGATATAACAATCATTTCCCACTTAGGTATTTAGGATTCCAGGGAACGTGGTACCACATAAAACAATTTATTTTATTGTTATCAGGAAACCCAAGTTTAAACCACATATTATAAGTGAGAACTCAAATCCAATTTATGCATTAAAAAATGTCTTCTAAGGGACTATTCCAATTTTTGGTGTATATATTTCAATATTTCATCCATTAGTAACCTATTATGAGGTCTTAGGATTAACTTATTTTTATTTGCAAAGACTAGGATGCACCATGGGGTTAACACTAGGATAAAACAATATCCGTTTCTCACAAAATGTTTACACCTCTTTATTATATTTTATTCATTTTTTAAAGGGGTGTAGAACACCTAGGTTTAACACCCCACTCTCAATTCATCTGGCTTAATTTAAATGACCATTCACTTATTATACATAAGAGAGGGATAATAATGACACTTTTAGTGTATCTTATTAGAAGAAGGACACGATGGTGGAAAAAATTCTAGGGAACAATCTCTCATTTTCGTCAAGGGTGTAAACTTGTTAGACTTGAAGATTCAAGGGCCCTCAATTCTAGTTCCAACACCTCTACCCTTTCTCACAAAGAAAGGAAAATGTTGCACTATGTGACAAAGGCCACTCATGGTAAAAAAGTGATCACATTAGCAATCTCTTCATATGTGTACGAATGGATAATGACTGGTGAAGCTACTAAATTCCTCCCATATGATGATAGGATTTTATCCATTTAGTCATGGCCCAATTGAGAGGAGGAACACATAACAATATGACTTAGATAACTTGCTTAGTTTCCATGTTTTGGGTGCTCTACTCCACGACCACTTATTTCACAAAGTTTCAAGGGAAATACAAGATTAACCAATGTATCTCAATCATGAAAACACCACATAGAAACAAAATTTTATATCCAATACAATGCATATAAAACATAAACTAACTTTAATTTCTCCTTTCAAAGTGGATCAAAGGAAAATTTATTCATAGTTCAATCAATTAAAATGCATACAGGTTATAGTAAATTTATTCTTCTTTCACAATAAACTAAAGGTAGGAATACACAAAATGAAAATATAGTTTTCTATTCTAACAATATAAACAATTATATTTCATATACAAATTTTGATTCAATGTCCTCATTCATTCATATTTTTCCATGATGATTTCCAACATGTAATTCATGTAATCATGGTCAGGGAAAATGCTAGCATGGACCCACACTTCCCATCTAACATGCTATCAAATATCACAACATCAATTTAGAAAAAGACAGAGATAAGAAAATATTTATTTTCCATATTTTTTAAACCAAGACAACTTTTCAAGATTTAGAGAGATATTAGAGAGAGAAAAAAACTCATTTTCTTTTAAACAAAAAAACCAGTACATTTCTATGGTCATAGAAAGTGAGAGATAAAAAAATCAATATTAACTCATAACATGCAAATTCTAAAAATATTTTCATAGTATTATAAATTTTTATGAGTTTCAACATGTCTCATTTTGTTGTTGTTAAGGAGGGTAAATTAAAAGGTATGTCATATTACACCACTATGATTTTTCACTAACCAATTGTTTAAGTATATCAAATCATGTATTTCTACTCATTATACATATTTCCAAATATTACACAAGTTTTATACATTGAACGAACCTTATATGGTCAACACAGGTCTTTGTTGCATTGCTGCACAAACTAGCCCACATGGCCATGGAATGAGCCCGCAAAAGGACGTGAAACATATTGATGGGATATTTAATAGTCTTACCCTATTATCTACTATATAAATAATCACAAGAAATTTATGGAGTCCAAAATTAGTAAACATATCTCAAACTAGAACAACTTTCTGGAGTTAGTCAACTAAATACGGTTGTTTTCCCTTCACGAAAGTAAACCAAGTTAGCTCCTATACATGTGCACAAAACGTGCTTTTTCAAGGAAACATGCCAAAAATAATATGCTACGCTATTTTCTATATAGAAATGGAGAGGTTTGCAATGTCAAATTTAACTTTTGGAAACCATATGCATAAAATTTGAGGTGATTCCGAGAGGGTTTGATCGTAGTAAGTGGTTGCTCCGAGCAACCAATTTTTTAAAGTAGGTCGGAAATCCACTTTGTAAACATGATCACCAAGTGTTTTGGTGATTTTTCTAGGTTGGAATGATGTCACCATACAAAAATGGGAGGTCACAATAGTTTAAAATTGAAAATGAGATTTAGAGACACTTATTGGGTGTCAGGTTTGAGAGGCATTTGAGATATGGTTGTTTAAAATTGTCAGTTTTTGTTTTAAAGCACATTTTACATTCTGGTTTGTCTACTTTCCATACGTATACCCAATAAAAAAATTTCATTTTGTTTTAAGGGATTGCAAGGTTATTTTTTATCACACCGCCCATAACAATTTTTCTCATGGTGGGTTCATCTCGGTGTAATTGTTTAAAAGAAGTGTGTTGATATAACATTTGAAATCAATACTATATTTTTATGTTTTGATTAAGGTTGTAACATTTTTTTCCTTAATAAAAGTATGAATTTCTGAAAATTATTTTAGAAGGGAGAAGAAGATTCCATTCTTATATCGATTTGATGAGCGAGAATTGTGGAGTTGACATTACACTTGCTAATTACATTTGTTTGTGGGATCCAAGGCCTTTTTGTCACACCCATTTTGTGCATATCTAGAAATTAATGTATTTCATGAAATTACGTTTGGTTAAGGCATTTTTCAAAAAACTTATGTTCCTAAATATAACCACCCACACCAATAACATTGCAACTCAATGAAATAATAATCCACTTCTACATTTTGTGTTGATGGCTCCAATCCTATTACAATGCTCTTATTTTGGCTCAGGTTGTGAGTATGTTTACAACAATGGATATTTTGGTTGGATGCCACATTTCAACAACCCATTTTGTGTAGGTCCTTGAAAATTCACATTCCTCATGACTACACTCCTTTGGGTCATTTTGTTTTTCAAACAATTCGCATGCCTTGACCATGCTGCAAAATTTTTCGTATAGGTCTACCCGAGCAACAACAATTTCTAACTCAAAAGAAGATTTGTAAATAATATTGACTCAAAATTATTTTTTTTGATATTAAATCACCAAGAAAACACATCCAAATAGCCATCTCAGGTTTATTTGACACATCGATGATATTTGTTTAGAGTTTCCTCAAGGTAGAAGGCGTAGCCAATGAAGTCAATATTCAAGAATACAAGTTTTATTTAATTTATTTTGTCCTGATTTGAAAGATGGCATCTACACATGGAAGCATTTACAACCCTCCTCCATATACATGCATAGATTTCCCTACTATAATAAAATAAAATGAAGCTTCCGTGGTTAGGTTGTGTTCTACGAGATTCTACTTTTGCATACATATCTACCACCGCACTTGCAACTAAAACCACTAAAAACAAGGTAAACCCCTTTCCATTATGCTCTAATCGGAGTCCATTTCCAGTTCCAAAGATTCTAGTTTGGTACAAGAAAGAAGGATGCTGAAAAAGGATGTGGAGGTTGGATTATACCCGTCACTTTCGTTTGTTTGAATTCCTAATCCACCCACTTCCAATAAGCTTTATTTCATCATTTTTAGTCCTTTTATTTCTTTTATTTTTTATTTACTCTGCTCTCATTTAATTTTTATATTATTATTATTTCCATTTAATTTTAACTTCTCTTTCTCTCTCATTCAATATTTAAACCCTCACTGATCGGTGCAGGGAATCGAAATGTGAGGCCTTATATATCCATCTCCTTATAAGAGCATCATCCTTAATGTGATACAACGTCAAGGTTAGTTAGAAGGATACATGAGGAGACAAGGAGTAAACAATGACTAATGTTACTTAGAAATATAACTTTTATCAAACATGTGACCACAAGGGGACAAAAAAATGTGTAATTTTCTCAAATTGTTAATATTCTATGAAGATTGCTAGTTCTATACACCAGAGTGAATCTAATTTTCAGTTTAGTTCTCATGTCCAATATTTTCTCAAAATAAACTATAAATTTTATATTTTTCTCACTAGTACAAGTTCTTTGATTCATGTTTCTTAACATTTTCATAGTTTAAAAATTCAATTTCATTAATTTCACAAGGTACTGACAATATACATGATAGTATGGGGTCATACATGACCTAAAACAACAACACATAACAACTTCATATTTATCACACTTTCATGATTGTAACATAAAATAAAACCACCATCATGTTTTCACAAAATCAATGCACCCTCCTAATGGCTTGAAAATGAATCACGGCATTGGGTGTGATAGTGACACATGGGATCATCTCTCAAGTTGTGGGACTTAGAATAGAGATGAACCTCTAGAGAGAGGCAAACTTCCTTTATTTAAACTAGATACTCTAATTCTTCATGGGATTAAGAATAAATTGCAAAGAAATAAATCCTAAAATAGAAGTGGTGATGCACCAAAGAGCAAGGATGTTCAACTTTTGGAAGGGTTATTTTGAGTGAGATACTAGCATCCTAAATCACTTTCACCTATTATAAATAGAAAGGGTACGAGTACCACAAACTAGAAACACACGTTCCTTTGTTAAACTTATACAAAAGAGAAAGGACACGATTTGGTTTAGATACACAGATAACTTTATTAGAAGAATTAACATAAGCACATCTTAAGCACCCACTTTACGCAAAATAAAGATAACGTAACTTCTAATCAACAGCAGGAAAGGTACAATCATAGCTGAAGAGAAAATAACCACATCACTCTATCTTGGCATATATTAAATAATCTGAAGCAAAGGAAAGTTACTCAAGCATACTAAGGAATCACATTCACAAAGCATGTAATAAATAATTATTTCATACAGTAATTCAGACTTTCAAATGGCAGAGTGTAATTCTGAATAAAATTAAAAGGGACTTCACAAATATCTAAAAATACTCTTCCAAGCTTGAAGACTAAAATCCCCAAAATCTCAAAAATTGTATATCCATGAACTCTAAGCATTCATCTATTTATAAGTTCCTTAGACTGAGCCATTACAGCTAGGCCCTTAACTAACATTTTACTAAAAATAGAAATGTCATTAAATTAAGGGAACAAACTCCCATGAAAATAACAAAACTATTGCAAGGGTTTGACCGAGTCAACCCTGTAACTCTGACCAATCTAGAGCTCGAATTTTTCCTTCCATGGCCGCTCAATCCTGATTTGGCTCTGCAACTTGTTCACCTTTTTCAAGCTCCTCTTGGCTTTCCTTCTATACAGCCAATCTTTGATTGTAGTTGAAAAAATGTTTGATTATTCCCTGGATTTCTTCATCTTCAGGTGAATTACTACGTCTACTATCTTGATCTCTCTGGTAATTCAGTCTAGTATTCTTTTCAGTTTGAAAATGACCTTGGACATCCTTCCTATGAAGTTTTGGCAAAAGACCATTTGATCGATGGAATCAAAATTGAAATTTCTTGTGACATCATCATCTCACTTCACCAAGTCTTTGAAGTTCTCTTGAATCTATTCTTCAGGGAGGGCATCGATACTCTCATTGAAGAATTTACAATGAGCAATATCAAATTCTTCTGATAAGTCATTCAAGGTGTCTGTGATTTTTAATCGCTTGTCGTCTAAATTTTTAATCAAGTCTTCTAACACCTAGCACCTAAACTCCATATCCTTTTAATATTCAAACAACTTTGAGGCATCATCAATCACCCCTTCCTAGAGAAGTAAATCAAAATCCACTTCTCTAACCTCTTCCCATGTTGCTAGATTCAGATTCAGATTTTTGCTTTCCTCATAGAAAGCCTCATCCATCTTCTAAATAGTTGTCCTTGCATCCTACAAATGATTATATATTTCCACAGCTTCCTTGATCAAAGGATTTTCTTCTTGCAGTATTCGTTCAATCCACCCATTTACCGATCTCCCTTTCTAGCCAAGTTTCTCAAGCTCGTGATAAGAGAAGCCATTAGTAGAAGTTGAAACTACTAAGGTCGTAGTAGATGAGGACTCAGTAGATGAAATGGGATGTTTAACTCTCTGTAGTCAAGATGTGAGTTGTTCGACCTTAGCCTTTAGCTCATCTTTTGTAGCTTTATCCTTGTCATATTTTTCCATCAGGCCCCCCAGAGCAGTGTGAACATCCTATTGCCCCCCTCATGAGTGGCCTTTCCTAATGAAAATCTAGAAATCTGATAATCTGCAGCCATGATTGTTTCCTTGGTTTTTCCCTCAGCAGGAGTAATGACCTATATCACCCATTCTCTAGACGAATTTAATTTTAGATTTGACATGGTCCTTGGTATCTTGGCCTATATTTTGGGTGTTTTCTCCAAGATGTTGAGATCCATGACATCTCCTAGAGGCACCTTCTTTTTTTGCTTGGGGGTCTGCCTGAATAGCCACTCTGGAATAGCTGATAATGATGAATATGAAGCGGTAGATGTGATACTTAAGGTTTGAGTTGAGGAAAGGGTGTTGGGAACATTCATGGGCATCTGGATAGAAGTGGAAATGATGGATGGGGTGGATGTTAACACAGCAGTGGGAATTGATACAATGGTATTGGAAGATGGAATGGCAGAAAAGGGAAGTGATAAAGGAAATGGAGGAGGGAAGGGTGATAAAATATTCTCTCCAACCAAGAGAGCTGGAAGAGATGAGAATACTTGGGCCATAGAAGGAGATGGGAAAGGTGAAATGTTAGTAGAAGGGGGAGGGACTAATAGAGGAAGGGACAATGGAAGAGAAGAATGAAGTGATGGACCTTGTGAACAATCAAGAGAATCACTGACCATAATCACATCTGCTGCAGTCTTGGCTATAAGTGTTGACTGAGAAACAAGAGTTTGAGGAAGAGATGAACTTCCAGTAACAAATGAAATTTTCCTTGGTACTGTGGGAGTTTTTTGAGTCAACCGCTTTCCCTTTGTGGGTGTTGTTGGGCTTAGGACTGGTGGGGCTGCTGTATTTGTAACCTACTCAACTCCTTTGGGTTTGATCCCAAAAGTAGCCAACCACCTATAGGTACTTTGAAGAATGGGACCCGCTCTATCTTTTTTATTAGAGCATTCCTCTTGATACTAATCGATCCATGGAAGTGGTTGATTGGAAACATATTTGGTCTTATATGCTTTATCTAATACTTCACTGTCATCTTGCAAATATGCCAGGATCTCAGCTATCCCATATTGGAAAATTTCATCTACATCCAATCTTTCATAATCTCTTTGTCAGATGATATAATCATCCCGACAATGAATTCAGATGTCTTCTAGTTGAGATGTATGGGAATTTAAACATCCTGTCTCACCAAACTTTCCCAAGTAGTCGAAGTTGGTTCTTGGATGAAAAGTCCATAGGGTTACCTCGGCCATCTTTGTGTCAACATTCTTGGCTTTGTGAATGTTCAGACAAGTGTACCTACCAATTGAAATCAGAAAATTCACTCCTACCTTGTGGTGCTTGTTTTGGATCCAATGGTAATCCAACAGTTACCAAACCAGCTCTAGTAGAACTCATTTGTTCGTAGGACACCTTGGTAATTTTCTAGGGGCACCAACAAAACCCAGAATTTGAATGTAGGTGAAAGTGGGAAATTGGAGATAGATAGCTCCCCATTCCCATACTTCTTTGAAGGTGTTATCAGAAATTCTATGATTGTACAACTCTTTGTCAAAGCAGTAGAGGATAACTGTGAAGAAAGCATTGTTGACCCTTCAAAATTGCTTGCATCCCTCACTTAGAGTGAGCTGGGGATAGAAGTCGTAAATCTGGGATGTGCTCCGAACACCCTTGGTATTTAGTCTGGGAAAATCTCCCATGGCATTGGCAGCGTAGACCAGGAATGATGTCATGTCGAATGATTTTGTGGTTGATACTCTTCCTAGCTGATAGCAGATGAAGCTAATGATATGCTCTCCCCACTTGATAAGATCATTGTTATTCTTAATAGTGGCAATGTATAAAAACATCCACTCTTGGAATTCCTTGGCAGCTGGGAGGCCTGAGACTCATCTCAGCAGTATGATTATGTCATTGACTTCCTGGATGAAGTCTTCCCTGTACAAGGTTTTTGGCAACTTGGCCATGCTCTTGGCAAAGTATCTTTTTAGGACAATCTTTGTACATGAATCAACATCCTTGTTCCAATGTTCTAATGCGATTTCAGGTGAAATAGTGGCATAGTCTTGAACATCAGGTAGCCTGAGAAGATATTCAAAGAAATCAAGATCTAGGTGAATGACCACCTTGTCATCATCATCCTTAATTGACATAGAATCTGCATCGAAGTGGGCAGCTGCAGCTAGAACAAACTCAGGAAAATGAATTGAAGCAGGAAAACTAGTTGTAAGGACAAGCCTGCTATCATAAATTACCTGCATCCATGGATTTTTGTTAGGGGCCTTCACTCTACTCTAGAAATATGGGAAGTCAATATGACCTAAGTCAGTATCCTCTATGTTACCTAGATCAAATGATAGGCAAGACTGAGGAGCAACTCCAAGGAATGGATATTTCATCTTCTCTTTCTCTTTTGAAGTAGAAGTAGACATGAAGTTCTAGATTTCGGAAGCCGAAGAAGAAAAAACTCCAAAATTCTACAGGATGAAAATCTCCTAAAGAAATATTCAAAATAATAATCTCTGAAAATCCGAAACGCCAAGTTCCGAAAGTCTGAAATGAAAACCTCTGAAATTCTAAAAATGAAAACCTTTGAAAGAAATTTTTTTGAAATTTTTTCCTGAAATGATTTTCCCGAAGAATTTTTTTCCGGAAATGATTTTACTGAAGTCCCGCAGCGATTCCCGAAGTGAGTTTCCCCAATATTTTGAAGTAATTTTCTCTTAAGTGAGTTTCCCCAAAATTCTCTCTCCAAAAAAGAAAAACTAGCAACTCTGCAAAAATCTGAGATCTACCTCGGGATGATTTTGTGAATGACCTGAGAAACTGGAGATAAATCAAAAATGAAAACATGGTGAATGGAAAGTCCATTATTCAAAAAACACATGAAGAAACAAAAAGGAAAGAAAACGGGAAGACGAGAACAAAAAGAAAATCTAAAACCAAAAAGAAATAACAAAATTAACATACCTTGAAAAAGGACGTCAAAAGGGACAAGAAAAGGGAATGTCAGAGATATTTGTCAGGTGAAAATGACCATAGAAAATTGTATTTTAAATAGAAAACACTGACATTTATGGAAAAAATTTGATCCGTACGGGGTTGGTGAAGAAATAAATGCTAAAAAAACTCTGAAGTTCCGAAGCCTGAAAAACCTGAAAGTCCGAAAATTTGGAAATTCTTATATTTCAGACTTCGGGGAAATTGGAAACAAAATGTGAATTGGTGATGAAAAGTTCCAAAACCCGAAAGTCTGAAAATTCAGAAATTCAAACTTCGGAAAAAATGAAACCAAAACACCAAATGTTCGAAAGAAAATTCCAAAGTTCCAAAACCCGAAAACCTGAAAATTCAGACTTTCAGACTTTTGGACTTCGAAAAAACTTCCGAAATGAAAAAATCCAAAAATCCAAAATCTAACAATTAGATTCTAAGACTTGGAAATTCATTGTACATGGGATCTCTTAAAAAAAATTGTCCGACCTCATTTGACTTATCTTTTAGGGTAAGTTAAATTGCTAACACATCCCAACTAGGGAAGAAAGTATAGTCCACAATCATAGTAATCAATAACATGTCTCAGGAATACAAGACATAAACAATACATGCCCAACATTGTAACAAGGAAAAACATCAACATGATTACAACAACAATTTTGCACATGGACCATTAATCACAATTGTTTCCCAAATTTTTTTTAAATAATATCAAAACATATCACGTCCAATAATAAAGGGCATCAAGACTCAAGTATCGCAATACATAGCCAAAGGGCTCACATAATTGATTCATCAAAAATCAAGTACATCACAGGCACCAAAACTCATATTCCTCTCAATAAAAGTACATCAATATACCAAAACTAGGTTGGGTCACTCTATGGACCTGAACACATAAAGCCAGGTCACCCTCAACCAAATCCTAGCACCCAGCACCCTCAAAAGGGAAATCATTGGTATACTCCTCAAGTCCAACTCGAAATGATGCAGTAATCATAGTATCCTCATTATCCTCTTACCCAAAATCATAGTCTCCAAAATTTCACAAGGCTCACATAATATGTAAACTATACAAAGGTTATGTCTACGATGACCATTTTAATGAATGAGGGAAAGATTACAGGTTACCATTTACCGATCTTGAGGTGTGCATGCTACACAATATGTTTAACATCCATAGAGTAAATTTCATACAACCCAAACAAATGGAAGTATATCTTCATTCTACGAGAGACTCCACATCCTATATCATACTCAACTTGATCAATATGAGAAAACAATTCAACCTCCTCACTCCTTGCATACACCTTGATACTACTTGTAGGGATCGATGGTGTAAGGTAAACACAACACAACATAGTACATCACTAACAATATGATACACATAGATATCATATAAGAGGAGGGTAATGCACATTACAATTAATCATGATTCGCAAAATGACACACTTTCCACATAATGATCTAATAACATAGGTACACTACAACATGGGTCATAATATCATCATATGCCCCCAATTCATGAGGAATCACATTACTACATAAATACAATATACACAATTACAATATGAGTGGTACCATTACGATAAAATATAAAATTCCATTATGTGCTTCATTTTCCTATATAACACATGGGTGGTATACACATAAAATAATGGGTTAAATATGGCTTAACAACACATTCACAATTCATGGAAAATGTAGTTTTCACAAAAAAGGTTGATAGAATATGCACACTATATAAAAAAATTTCACAGGAAGGTATCATCATCATAAAATATTTCAATTATCTCATGAATCCACAACTACAATAGGTAGATATCTAACATCACAATCACCAATTGCGAATAATGTTACATAACATAAAATAATGTTTTCACCTCATATTCAATAACCACATCACAAAATCCATTCCAAAGGTTTGATTGTATGAACCTCTACTCGGATACCAAATATAACACATGCACTAGAAAACACAAGGCCAAAACACAAATAATTATTTTTCTCAATAACAATACTTGGGCCCACATAACAAAAACACAATGCTTGAACCATAAACAACATGCATCTCCAAGAAAAGGAGAAGGTGATGCCAAAAAATCAAAACAAATGAAAATTTATAATACAATCAATCCATTCAATAGCTTGTCAAGGGGAAATGGTTTCATTACTTCCACTTACCCCTCCACTAAGGAATACTATCCTTTGGTTCCTCCAAAATAGTCATGCAAGTGTTCATGAAAACACACTTATCCCTCCACTAAGGCTGGTATCTCCAAACTTTATTTCCTCTAAAAAAATAAGCAAACCATACACCATAATAATACTTATCCCTCCACCATGGAAATACAATTCTTCAACATACACACATACATAACATACTCATGCATGCAAGATACAACCACCATCAAGTAAAGGAACACATTCTCCAATGAGAAACCCACAACATAAGATTAATAATAAAGAGAGTCTAAAAATGACATTTCATAAAAAAAATATGAGTCACATTATCAATCCTTCTTATGAGACTTGCAATGGGAGAATCATCATTACAACTACCACTTATCTCTCCATTAGGAAAACATGGTTAGCATTTGGTTCCTCCCAATATGCATGTAATATAAAATAGCAAATATACACTCATCCCTCCACTTGAGACACACTTACCACTCCATTAAGACTAACCACAAATTCCTTTTTTTCCTCAATATGAAAAAACAACTCCCTATTCCTCCCTTCACTAATATCACATGTATCCCTCCATAAATAATGATATGCCCCACCCCCATACTTTCATACATCCACACAAACAAAATGATAATAAAAAAATTTCACATAGGCTTTAAAAGAGAAAAATCAAAACAATAATCATAACTACAAGGAAAGGTAGAGTAAGGTATTTAACCACCAAAATACATATACTTCATGATTTACATCTTATTTAATTTAATCCTTCTGTATTAAGCATTGGTTAAAGATAAACAATATTCATAAGCATGTACATTCTCACGAATGAGATGAAAATAACTAACACCACATTTTCTCAAACGAGTGTAGATTAATACAATAAGGACTATAAGAGAGAAAAGATCAAGACCTTAATTACCATGTACATAGGTGCCATGATTTGAATTTTCATCATACCTTGTGTTAAAATCATTTTATTATCCCACTTGTAATTGTTATCATAATAATACGTTATTATTTAAAATTTATGAGTTATGCTTCATCCTAATGTTAAATTTCCAAGAATGTGCCCATTTTATTCATTTTACATTAAAAATATGTTAAGAATTTTATCCATTTTGATATCACTTAAAGTTCACACAAGTCATGTAGAACTCTTTACTAGTAGGTAACTCATGTTTCCAAAACACATGTCCCAACATAGGAATGATGAATTTAAATTTTATCAGGCAATGCAAGGTTGACCGCCTAATTTTAGGAGATCAGTTAAATTCACTTCACGTTGTGAATCCATCTTTTAGTTACCATTTTATAGTGGTAAAATGTTACATGTTTTACATAGTTGAAAATACAACAATTGACGTCTACTAAGAACATATGTTCTCATCTTGAAATCTTCATGTTTCTCGTTTCATTAAAATCATATACTCTCAAATAATACACCTCATTATTTCATTCCTTGCCACAATTAATTTCCATAATTCAATTATAAGTTGGGATTTTGTAACCGAAATTCAACTCAGTTACTTTTATTCTTATTACATTTATGTTGTTTACTTTATTCATTTGTTGATTTAAGAGCATTACCTAAGAAAGGTAGTTTAGTCAAAATTTTATTTTTGAGCATGTTAGGAATTTTAGGTAGGATACTGGAAGTGGTTATGGGTCCTAGGTTTGCTTCAAATTCAAATTTTGGCTTGGAATCCACTTTCTTGCCAAAATTAAATTTAAAATTTCTTAAGCAAAGAATCTGGCTTTTTGAGCAATTTTGGCTGTGAAAGTCTACGGTACAAGTTTCGTGTTGTCATTAGAGTCATTTTAAATATTTTTGAACACCTTTCTAAGTGAGGACATGAATATTTAGTATTCTTTCATCTAAAATCTCATGTTTCATTAGGTAACTCTTTTTTCTTAATATGAATGAGGGTTTTTTTCTAATGGTAAAACATAAAATCATTGAAAAGTTCAAGGGGACAGTTAGTTAGAGGGAACAAAAACAATGAAATACATTTTGTAACTGATTGTAGATATTTCTCTAGATGAAAAGCTTGAGTATTTATGTTTGAGAGGTGACTTTTTTAGCAAGATAGGGTTTTGAAGAATAATTCTTTGAATATATGACCAATATTCTTTTGTAAACCATTGGTTTTCTTGTGTGAATGATGATGAGACAAATTTTTTATTTGTTTTCTTATGTGTTTATACTATTTAAGGCAAGAAATAAGGTAAAGTATCTCTTCACATGATAGAGTGTTGTATATGAATGGATTTCTCCTGTCTCAGAATGATATTTCTCATTATTTGTTAAATTCCTTTCCCATTAATATTGCTAACTACTCAAGAATTTGTATATGGTCTGTAAAGACACTAAGAAGAGAGTTAGAAGTTTGAACTCTCATAAGTTTCTTAAAAATTCCTTTCTTATCTTGTTGGACCTGTCAAAACCCCTAGGTAGTGTTTAAGAGGAAACATTGATTTGAACACCTTAATTTTTTTTTTAAATTAGAATTGTAGCACATTTTCAATGTCTTCATACATATTTTGGACGGTTTTGAGTGATTAAAATAGTTTTTAGGATTTGTTCCTTGACAATCAAGAACTTGGACACATGATTTAATTAGGACGGCCTAGTTTTTCAAGATACATTCATGAATTTAGGGTTTTTTTGGGAGTTTGGACCTATTTTTTTACAAAAAAAAAAAACATAAACAACCAAAAGGGTATCCAAATCTACTCTTAGTTTATCAAAAATAATTTGTGGAATATTTTTTAACAATAAGCCTTTTCCTCAAGAAGGGCTAGTAAGAAAAAAGAACCAGTTCACAAGAACTTCTTGGAAAGTGAATAATCTAGGCCTCTCTTTCACTCTCTACATCAATTTGGGGTATTAAAGTAGGTTAGATACCAAGAACAAAGAATATTAAGTGTTATTGTTGTGAAGAATCAAAACGTCACCTAGAAGAATTGCAAGAGGAGGTGGTAGAGGATGCATCCAGGTGGGAGATGTTATATTGGAAGAGTTGATAAACTTCAGGGTTAGTTTTGATACAAGGTTAATAACATTGGAGGAAAATCAAAGAAGGGGACATTTGATAGGTTATATAATTGATATAGAGGAATAACCACAAGTTGCTCCAGTATAAGGAGAGGTTGGAGAGTAAGAGGAAAGTGTAATAGACATAGTTCTCAATTTAATAATGCGACAAGGCTCCAAACTCAAAGTGGATATTCCTACATATGTAAGTATTCTTGATGGACAAGAGATTATTGCTTGGATTACCACCTTAGATAAATATTTTGAATATGAGAATGTTTTTGGAGAACATAAAGTAAAATTTTCTTGTACAAGGCTAAAGGGTAATGTAGAAATTTGGTGGGATTTCATACAAGATGAAAGGTTAAAGAAAGGAAAAATGAGGATTAAATCCTAGGACAGGATGGTAGCTAGACTTAAAGTCAAGTTTCTACCTAGTGACTATCATACCAAATTATTCAAAAATTTATAAAATTTGAAATAGAAAGAAATGAGTGTCAAAGAGTTTACATAAGAGTTTTACAAATTAACAATTAGATCAAGACATGTGGAAGAGGATATGGAAAATATTTCTAGATACCTTAATAGGTTAAGGTAAAATATTCAAGATGAACTTAGCTTGGTTAGTCCCAGGACACTAGAAGAATGCTATATGTATGCCTTGAAGGAAGAAGAAAAATTGAATAGGAAGTAAAATCATAAAAAATGGAGGTAGAGGTAAAAATTATAGAGGAAGATGTCAACAAGGAGGGATAATTTCATCTTAAAGAACCAATTCAGAGCTAAGTAATTTACAAGAAAAACCATCTACTTCGAGAGGTGGATTCAAAGGAAGAATACCATATTATAGAGGAGGATATATGCAAAGTGGAAAAGGAGTTACTGGATTAACAGGTAAATTTTTTAAATGCAACAATTTTTCTTGTCATGGATCTTGGGAATGTCCAAAGGAACCTCAAGCTAGTAGCTCAAGGACTAAAAACAAAAATTAGGTAGTCCAAGAAGAGGAAGAAATTGTGGGCACTCCATCTCGTATAGAAGAACTAGAAGTTAGGGAGTCTTTGCTGATGAAAATAGTGTTGATCAAACCACCCAAAGAAATGGAACTTGCATAAAGGAAAAAAATGTTCAAAATAATATGCAAATCACAAGGTAAGTTTTGTAAAATGGTGATTGATTCAGGTAGTATTGATAATTTAGTGTCATTAGAGTTGGTAGAAAAAATTGGTTTAAAGAGGTTTCCATATCCAACTCCTTTTTGGAAATTTATGTTGTCATTGATGTCAATAGGTTTCATTGATGTCAATAGGTTTCATTGATGTCATGTGTTGTGCTTATTGGTCAGTGGAGTTACTTTTTCTAGTTGTCTTTGATGAGTTACATAGTGCCTTGGGGTGTATTGAGTTGGTATAGCAACTTGCAAATCTGTTGCAGTGTTGTGGTGATGTTTTGGTGATTTCATGGAACTTTTTGAAGCCTTTTATAGGTGGTAAAGAGTGATGAAGTCGAGGTGGTCTGCATTGAGGGTGCAAGCATGTTTAAGAATCCTAGTTGGAGGCCTAGTCATCATACATGAAGGATTAGGTGGTATATCAAGTGTGTAGAAGCTGGTTATGCATGATGAAAGAATGGAGAGAATGAGGATGAGGTGTAGAGACACTCACAAGTGTCTCAAGGTGTGTATTCAGGATTTGGACATATTTTCTATTTATGTACTAGACCCTTGTCTTAAGCCCTAGTTGGCCAAATGAGGTGAGAAGAGAAATTTTAAGCATGAATATGGAAAGGTGAGATTTTGGAAAGGTGCAGTAGGATGTTTTTAGATGTGTGGGTGATGTTTTAGGTAATGGTTTGTAATATTTAGCATGAAAAGTGATTTTTAACTCCATCGAGTTCCTGAAAAGTGAAAAACCCATCTCAAGGTCGTATGTTTGATTGTCATTGGCAAGTGAAAATAATTCATGGGAGGATAATATATTTAAAGAAGTTTGGTAATGTACCTAAGAATGATCTCCAAGCATTAGTTCAGAGCTTATGGCTCCATGCTCTATGAACAATCATATAGAAGGTAAGGAGGTTTCAAACCCTTATTAAACCCTAGTTAAGCAGCGACGGAGAAGAAATTGCTCAATATGGCCTAAAATGGTTTTGGTTGACATTTTTAGTGATCGCAGGTTGTAGTGGATGCCTCTATATTTCTCCAGGTGGCATTTCGGTGTCATGAAAGTGTGTGGACCCCATAATAAATTGTAATTTTTTGAATACGTTGTGTTTACTCTCAGGTTTTGAATTGGACTGGTTGATTAAATGGATGTTTGAGAAAATATGGAAGATATGATACATTTCTAGAGTGATTTCAAAATAATTTTGACAACTTTTTAGGTCTACGGAAGTCTATTTTGCAAGACTAGTTTTAGGACCATTTTTGACAGATTTTTGCAAGTTCTGGAGACCTGATTGCAAGGGTGTTCTTGGGAATCTATGCCTTGAGTGATGGTTTCAATTTTTGATGACCCTAAGGTCATGATATTTCCATTCATGTGTCACATTTTCATGGTTTATGTGTTTTGATGTTGGTTTGAGCTTCATATTTGAGGACTGGTTTTGTAGGTCACAAACCTAGTGAGGAGAGGTGCTCCAAATGGTGAATTAAGAGCATGATATGGTGCTACATAGTTACTAAATATTTTAGGAGGAATTGAGTGTGGACTTATAAAACATGTATAATTTTTTTCCAATGTTCTTTGAAGGTCATGTTAGCTAAAAAATGCTTGGTTTTGGCAAGAGGGAAGTTTGCGTGTATTAGACATACGTGTGTCTTAATGAATGATTTGAGATTTTATATGTTATTAAAAACATAAGTGGTATTTTTTATAGTGTTATTATTATTTTATCATGTTTTTATTACGATTTATTCCCTATGATGTCTGACCTAGATGTGTTATGATCTTAAGTCATGTATATAAGCATGTTTTTAGTAACCTATTTGGTAGTTGTGAAAGGGTATGAGAAAGTGTCCAGTAAGAGGGTAGATTGTGGGGGTGAAAAAGGTATTTGTGACCATAAAAAAGAAGGAATATTTTATTCTATGAAGATATAACAAGTGGTGAGCTATGGTGTTTAAGTTCAAATGACCTAATCAGCTTCGTGAAGAAGTCCATGGGCGAAGAAGCCTAGAAGTTAGTTTTGAGAAAGAGCAGAAGAAGGAAGAGCTAAAGAAGAGTCATCATAATTTTTTTGGAAACATTCCATAGGTGACGATAAAATTTAGGTGGTTGAGTCATCTAAGGGGTTGGTGCCTCCATGTAGGGTTGGTGCTCTACTAAATTTAGGGGTTGGTGATCTTTGTGGGGTTGGTTCCTTACTAAACCTAGGGGTTGGTAATCCTTGTTGGGTTGGTGCTCCACTAAATTCGATTCATTAGTTTAATAAAGATTTATTTAAGTTGGTTGTATTCCCCTTTATGGTTTCCCACTTATATATTTTTCTCATTTGTTCTTGTGTTCTCATTTACTCATCTAATTGTTATATTTCTTAAGAATGCATGCTTAATGGTTAAGTTGAATTGAATGGTTGATGTATATAAATTTTTAAGTGAATGAAATTTTTATTTCCTACTGATTCATCCCCCCTCTCAGTGGGGGTGCTTCCAACAATTGGTATCAAAAGTGGAAACCTCTGAAGAAATATTAACAACTTGAGGTGATCCTAAGAAGCACAAAGATGGGCAAGCTATAGAGTTTTGTGGATAAAATTTTAAAGGAGCAGATAAGTATCTTAAAAGGTGATATGGTTAAAGAAGATCAAATGTTGGATATAGAAAATCATGTCTCAGAAGGAAAATGATATTTCAAGTAGTACAAGGTGTGTAAGTTCTTTCAATGGACATAGTTTTTCATGCAATGAGTTTTGTCATAGAGCTATGGACAGTCGTCATCATTTCTCATGGAGGAATAGTATAGGTAGGAGCAAATTATTGTGTTTCAAATGTAGAAAAAGAGGTCATATTGCAAAGGATTTTGTAAGGTAAGGGATAAAAGGAGTGATCAATTCAAAAGAGGTTGATTTGCTACAATTGTCCATGATAAAGAACACATTACAAGATTATTTCCTAACAGAGCTAGGAGGTTCTCAAGTCAAAACAAGAAGATGGACATATGCAAGAAGGTTGTTTCATGGTTGTTTTAAATGCAATGGCTTTGGCCATATGTAGCTAAATAAAATCAAAAGCGTGGAAACCTAAGTCAGTAAGTATTGATCATGTTAAGTCCAAGAATCTAGATGAATCATTTTATAAGGTTGTATAAGGGTCAGAAGTGGAGGAATGTCAAATAACTCTTGTTTATTTACATATGTTGACTAAAGATAAGGAGGAGGATGAGATCCATGATTAGGAAATATGAGATTCATTCACTAAAGAAGGAACCCAAGATATTCAAGAATAATAAGATGTCTATCTTGTTGGTAAGGTCAAGAAGGAGCCCAAAACAGTGAATAATATCAAGAAGTCAAATCATGTAGATATGAAGAAGAAGGAATATAGGTCAATCAAGCATGCAATGAAAGTCCTGATTTTGAACCTGGAGTTAAGGAGAAGGAACAAAAGATATTCATGCCTAATCCTAATGAAAGAGGTAAAAGTGGAAATTTTCCATTGAAGAGGATAGGTCAAAGGTTGAAGAACAACTAGAGTGTATGTTATCAGCCCAATTAGTGGAAAATAAGGAGGATGTTGTTCATCAATCATGAAAATCTAATCAAGAAGAAAAAAGGATCCTTAGGATTCATTATCAGTCTCATGTAAATTGGAATAGAATAAGTGGAGATACTAGGAATCTACTAAATTTATGTTATTTCTAAGTATCCTAAGAAGCATTGGGTGTCTTCATTAGGATTCATGAGATATATTCATCAGTCATGAGAAGATGGGTATGAAGGTTTTTTATTGATATTAGATTCATGAAGAATGAGATATGACAAGGTATGTGTCAAGAAGGCTTATTTCTATGATCCATTTGAAAGCTATGAAGTCTTTGAAAGGTAAGCATTAGATTGTGTTTTGAGACCTAGTATGGGTTTTTATCTGTCATGAAGTTCTTGTTGATATTCAAGGTATGTGTGATGAAAGAAAAGGATTCAGATTTTTAAGGTATACTCATTCATCAGGTCCATGTTCTTGAGAACTAGTGTTACAAGTGAATGTATTAGGGTGTCATGATACCATCCCTTTGTATCAGTGGACATCAGTCAAAAGTCTGGTATGTCAGTGAATGGATTAGGTCAATTATTCATAGACATGTTGTTATTTGCAAGTTTTTATCATACCATTAATGCTGCAAGAGAGTTGTGCAAACATTGTATGAGAAGTGTTGACACATGTTGAGATAAATTTTTTGGAGATCTTCTCTAGTGTATTTCAGTCATGAGGTCTAAGCTCCATTTTCATTGAAAAGGGATATATACATGGTGATTAGGGAAAGCCTGGTAAGGATGTCTTGATGACTTAGAAAGTTGAAGTGTGTTACAAGTTAAATTTGGTGGATGTCTTCCAGATCTAATAGATGAATCTTAGATGTAAGTATTATGATGTTCGTTGTTTCTAACTATTAGATATATTTCAAAGAAGGTGTACCTTTGAGAGTCCTGATGAGATCATAAATGGTGATTCCATACTAATGAGGATTCTATGACAGTAGTGTCTGTGGTTTCTAAGAAGGTATGCATGATCTCAAGGGGAATTGCGAGCTCACCATAAAGGTAAATTTTTTATGTTATTTTATATGAGATCTGAGTATGATCTATAAGATGAGCATAATTTATGTGATGTGAAAATATGGTAAGAGATGTTCTATTTTTCCTCAAGAAGGTCATCATAGTTATTTTGTCTGAGTTCTAAGCTATATCTCTGGATTTGGTTGTCAGCTAGCATACATTCAAGAAGGATTTAAGGAGATTTTTTCTTAATATGTATGAATTGATGATCCTGATAGGTTTTTATGGCTACTTTCATAGAGATATGCATGAACATATGTATGCATTCAAGAAGTGTGTGGAGATCTTATTGCAAGGTAAGAGATTCAAGAAGTTTTAACTCTAATAGAATGACAATTTGAAGCATATGAGCATATTTTAAAATTCTTGACCATTGAAGTATGTTGAGGGTATCATAAGGGTGATTGAGTTTGGCTTAGATTTTGAATGCAGTATTTTTCTTTCATGATGAAACTTAGTTGTTAAATATAGGCAAAGTATTCTTGAGGTGTTGTATGAACTTTAAGAGTCTTTTATCCTTGCACTGACATTAAATGTGTTGAGTGTTCTCTATCCATGTGGTCTCAAGATAAGAGTATGTTGATGTTTCAAGCTTGAGGAAGGCAAGGCATGAATGTGTTTCACTTGAAGTCTAATATCTAGGTATGATGCTCTATAAAATTAGGTATGCTCTGCAAATTTAGGTGTTTATGTTATAGAGTTAGTGTTGTTCATGACATACGGTGTTTTGTCTCAAGTTTTACATGTACAAATCTGTAATTTTGTTAGAGTCAATGTAAATTTTACATGTGTGGTGTACATCTTGAAAAAATTGGTTATGTTTAGATGAATCATGGATATGTCTTGAAGATTTGACTTCTTTTGGTGACTACATAGAAGGATATCTGATAAGAGCATCATGAGGTTTGGCAATAATCACATTTAGAGATATGCAAACTTAGACTTGTTAGAGTAAGTATAAGAGGTTATTGATTCTTATGTAAGTATGATCATAATGGGGAGTTTGGTATGAGGTGGGATCTATTTCCTGATTTTTATAAGGTGTCAAAACATAAGGAGTTAAAAATGAAGGGGAGTATAATTCTAATTTTTAGTTACATTGTGTAGCTCAAGAGTGAGATAAGTTCTTTGGGAAGATAGTTAGTGCTTTGAGAATCACGAATAGAGTCAAGTTAAAGGAGATCTTTGATGACTAGTTTGAGAAGTGTTTCTTGGGAACTCATTCAAAGGTTAACAAAAAAGTTCTGAGTTTCTTGTATTCAAGAAGACCATTTTACAGTATGGTATAGGTTGATCACGTTGATTTATATTTTAGTGAAGTGATCTAGATAGGGGAGCATTTGTATGTTCTTAATGGAATGTCAAAGGAGGAGTATGTTTTGTCCAGGCTGAGTTATGTTGTCCTAATCAGTCAAATCAAGAGAAATATGAGTAGTCTTTATGGACCTTGAGTCTCAATTTGTTTGATTACCATGCATCAAATGGGGGTAGACTTTTAAATGCTGTAGGAGAATCAAAAAAAGATGAAATAGGTATGTTTATTTGTCATTAATTGAAAATTGAGAGAATGATTTGATTTTTCAGCCAAATGAGCTATGTATGTTTTCCTATTCATGATGACAAAGTAGACATTGTTGGCAAGTATGTGTTGTCAGTTCATGATCAATATGTTTCATTAATGTCAAAAGGAGTGTGATTTCATTGATTTCACATGTTTTTTTGATTGGTCAAAGGAGTTGTTTGGTATGATTACCTTTGATGATTGGCATGGTGCTTTAAGGTGTCTTGAGTTGGTTTAGTGACTTGCAAAGGTGTTGTAGTGTTGTGTTTATGGAATGGAGCTTGTTGAAGGCTATTGTAGGTGGTGCAGAGTGATGAAGTCATGAAGTGGTTTGAATTGGTGATGCTAGCATGGTCGAGAAGCCTAGTCATGGAGGCCTAATCAACATATATGATGGTATGTCATGATGGATATATCAGGTGTGTAGAAGCTATTTATGCACGGTGAAATGCATGGTGATCATGAGGATGAGGTGTAGAGACACTCACAAGTGTCTTAAGGTTTATACATATTTTCTAGGTCTGCACTAGACCTTGCATTAAGCCCTAGTTGGCTAAATGAGGTGAGAAGAGTAGTTTTCAGCATGGAGATGGAAATGTGAGATTTTGGAAAGGTTTAATAGGTGTTTTTAGAGGTGTGAGTGAAGTTTCATGTGTTTTTTTGTAAGATTAGCATGAAATTTTTTTTTAGCTCTACTGAGTTCCTAGAAAGTAAAAAACCTAGCTCAATGTGGTATGTTTAATACTCGTTAACATGTGTGAAGTCTGTATAGGAGATTGATCTCTTCAAGGTTGTTGGGGAATGATGCAGTAGCATCCTCTATGATGCTTGCAGAGCATAAATAATTTTTAAGAATCCTTGAAAGGCATGCAATTATATTCTTGTAGTTTGAATTTTTTTCCCTCCAAATTAGAAAAGTTGAATATTTCAAATTGTGTTGTAAAATCTCTTTACCATAAGAGTGAAAGAGTGAAAATAGGTGTTCATATAAATTTATTATGAGTGTGTTATGTTTATAAGAGGTTTCACAAATCATGGAAGACTAGTGTTATCCATATGGCCTTTCCTTAAGTTGGAAAATCAAATCTCTTTGATTCAAGCATGTATGGTTGAGAAAATATCACCAAATGTGGGAGTTAGACTAAAGATAAGGAGGATAACAACTAATTTAAATCTATTATCAGAGGATAAGTGTTGAATTCTAGTAGGAAAAAGAGATAAAATGGATATGTTGAGTAAGAAGTAAGAATTGTCTAAAATAATGTTGTATGACAGGTTTTCCAAAATGAATAAATCTGGTTTTAAACTCCATTAGCTTGAATGGTCTTAGATCTTCCTTCATTTCATGTGTTTTAGTGGATTCTAATGTAGTTTTACATTATCTATGAACTATGAAACTCCATTCCATTGTATTGCATGGGAATGTGTAGAGGTTTTATATAAGGAAGTGGCTAAAAACCCTCCCTATAACTAAATTTCACTAAATATCCTCACTGTTATTTCGAAAGAGGAACAATCGATTATAAAGCTAATAAAATTTATTCCAACTCTTGACTTTAGGTTTTAGGAGTTTTACAAGCAATTTCTAAGTCTCGACCCTAAACTAGGGAAACCCATAACTCTCATTTCCACCAATGAAATTCATCCAAATTGATGCCAAATAACCACCCCATTATCAAGAAGGAATCTGTAGTGCCCACATTTTTATAGCTCCAGTTATTTGTTGGTTCCTTTATTTCTAGACATGTTTTGATTGAGACTCTGATAAACTTTAGACATTTTACTATGATATTTTATTCTCTTGGACATTATGGAATTTTGGGGTGCGTAGCACCAATTGGATTAGATTCATATACTGATATATTTCATATGATGTGATGACACTAACAGGGTTATATGATAGAATTATCAGTTAGATGTTAGTCTCTTGTGGTTAATTTGATTGATGATATAGTGTTTTGGATTTAATGATGGTGATTTTCATGCTAACCTAAGTGTATGTCATTACAATTTATTTTTGGGTGAGTCATGGAAAACTACGTGAATAATTGTATACATTGCACTATCAATTGTTTAATAATGTTAGGACATTATAAGTTAGATTAAGATTGTGATGTATAGATGATGGTTATCATATTGGACAGATGCGGTTAATGTGTGCAATGAGTGTGCAGGTGACAGATATAAGAGAGCATGGGTTTCAGGGCAGCTATGCAATTGTGCACAAGCGGCCCACGGGCTGAGTCCTAACCATGCTAAATGTTTGAGGCCTTAGAATAGATGTATTTAATTGGGCACCATGGGTGAACCCTCATTTTGTAATGTAATTATGTCTTGTAAAATTAATTAGGTTTAGGATGTGTTTGTATTAAGTAAACTAGCTTAGGGGTTAATAATCTTATCTTAAGTTAAGAGTTGGTTTTGGGAAAGAGTGTGTGTGTTGGTAGAAGGGATTGGGGACCACATGTGAACCTTGGGTGGACCCCACACCCTCTACCCATGTGCCCAAGCATGCCAAACCCGAAATTGGGTTATTTTGGGTAATTTTAGGGACCCTTTTTGAGTTTGGGGGTTCCCTTAGCATGAAAATGGGCCCTTGGACCCTACCTAATAGGTAGGGGGGCCTATTTCCAAGGTTTGGAGGGATTTTCCCTCCCATTTAGCCCTCTTTAGTCACCATCCATGTAAGATGGCTGGGTTGTGTGAAATTGTTAAAAGTTGCTCCACTTTGTTTTATTTTAGTTTTTAGTATTTTGGGTGAAAAGGGATAAAAGGTGAGTTTACTCTTACTTATTTTGTTTTTGGAATCTTTGACTTTTGAGAGGAGAGGGGGTGACACTTGTCACTTTCCTATTGGTTGAGGAAACTTTTGGGTTCCTCTTTTTATTCTTCCTCATGTGGGAAGAATGGGTCTTCTTGGTTCATTTTTTTTTGGAGCACTTGGAGAATTTTGAGAGCTTGGAAAGGAGCTTGGACAAAGGGGAAAAGCTTAGAGTTTTGGAAAGCACTTTAGAGGTAGGGTTCTTATCCTTTTTCTTCTTAGTTTTTTTTATCTTGTAAACTATGCTTGATCAATAGAATAGTGTGTGAAATGATGTATGGTGAATGTGGTTGTTTGCTTGTTCTTGTCATTTCCTTTGTTTTCTCTCCACCATCATTTGGAATGATGGTTTTTGGAGAATGTAGGGGAAGAGAGAGGGATTTCCCTCTCAAATCTCATGGTTGTTGGTCAAGCCATGAAGGTCCCTTCTCATCCCCTCATATGGTTTGAGGTGGGAGAAAGGTTCATATGGCTTGATCCTTTCCCCATTCTTGGTGAGGAAACCCATGTGGGTTTGAAAATCCTCCCAAGAAGGATCTCTATAGTTTAAGGAGGAATAAGGAGGATGTATGATTAGGAGGTAAAAGGATTTTTTATATATATGTATTTATTGGTGCTCCTATGGTTGGACACCTTGATTTGGGCATCCGTCTTCGTCTCTTCCCCCTTGTGAGGTTGACATTGTTCTCCTCATGTGTGGTTTTCATTGTATAGTAGGTCTAAGTAGTTGAATGGTCTTATGTTTTCTCTTGTTGTGTGTTTAAACCCCATGATTACTTGTGCACATTGTGGAAGCTAGTTCCTCTCTCCCATGGGCTTGGGGGAGGCTAGCATGACTTCCAACCATGGAAAAGCATGTGATGATGCCTATTTGTTGGGTGGTAAACAAGTCATGTTCTCTTAGAGATGGATTCTTGTAGGAGTAATGGAGTTGGAGCTCATGTTGGAGATAGTTGAAGCCTCTTGCCATCTTGGTCATCCTCATCTTTTGTGGGCATTATCTTCTTGTTGTAAATAAATGTGGCTTGTAAAGTTCTCACTCTTGTATATCACCATTTTGTACTTATTGTTTCTTGAAAACATTGGTCCTTACGAAGAAAGTTGTTATTTTTATTGTTGCTAGAATCTTGTAATATTATCATTTGAGATCATAATGAGAACTATGAACTTTTTACTTCAATGTCTCTTGTTGGAAGGTGTTGTTTTGTTTAGAAATCTACTCAATATATAGTTATTCAATAGACACTTGAAAACTTGAAACATTTAGTTGTGCATTGCATATAAAATTTGAAAATTTAGTGTGCTTGCATTTGAAAAAAAAATTTATGGCACTACATTTGGTATCAGAGCAAAGTTTCAACACACGGACTTTTGAGTAATTTGAAGATGTCTTAGTTTTGCATTTTAATATATATATATATATATATATATATATATATATATATATATATATATATATATACATGGATGTTTTAATATAACCTCCTTGCATGAGAATCTGAAATATTTAATTAGTTAGTATTGCAAAAAAAAAAAAAAAAATTGAAAATACCAAGGAAAATTAGTGTTCATTGTGTTTTTTTTTAAATGGTTATATCATCATTTTTTTTTAGGTTTTAGCCTGCAAGTTTGTTAATATTGATTAAGAAATGAAAATAAATTTAATATAGATATTTTATTTTTATTTCGTTCCTATTTGTAACTATATCTTCTTAGAATAAAAATAAAAAAATAAAATAAAATAAATAAAATAAATAAAAACAAAAATAAAAATAAAATAATAATAATAATAATAGCGAAATAATAATTACTGGTTTTGTTGCAGCATACAACATTCTTATTATATAATATATATTTATTATATATTATGTAATACATATATTATATATCATGTAGTTAGTATATATATATATGTGTGTGTGTGTGTGTGTGTGTGTGTGTGTGTGTGTGTGTGTGTATCTGTGTGGATGTGCATATATGTGGATTCAAAAAATTAAAAATTAAAATTACAAAAAAACAAAAAAAAAACAAATTTTAGTTTTATACATATATATAGATGTATAAATTTTATTAAAAAATAAAAATAAAATTAAAAATTAAAAATTAAAAAATTAAAAAAAACAAAAAAAAAAAAAAAAAAAAACACGGACTGTGTTTGGGGGGCTGAACCCCCCCAAACCCCCTGCCGCATCCCCAAACTGTCCCCTGCACCCAGCGACCATGCCCTAATCTTCTGCCGCGCCCCACGCCCCCGGACAGACCCGCGCCTCGCGCCCCCGGACAGACCCACGCCCCACGGACCCCAGACCAGACCTTATCCCAAACCCTGCCCAAACCCTATCCCAAACCCCCCCGTGACCCAGACCAGACCCCAACCCGCCCCCCTGCTCTGCTGCGCACCCCCCGTCCCCCTCTGCCCCGCGCACAGCCCTGCCCCCCGCGCACAGGACTACCCAGACCAGACCGCGCCCACGCGACCCCTGCCCCTGTGCACGCCAACCCCTCACCCCTCTGCAGCAAAAAAAAAAAAGAATAATGCTTATATAAAATTTTACAGTGAATAAATATATATATATATATATATATCCACTGCCCCACACTTACTCACAGCTGCAAATTTATAAAAATTTGGTTCAGAAAATACATGGATTTTTACAAACAACAAAAAAGAGATTCCATGAAGTCTATCTCCTCTAGTTCCTCCACTTTCACAAGAGGAAACAAAGAAAACAAAGGAAGAGAAATAGTAAAGAAGAATAAACAAAATGAATTAACAAAGGAATAAAAAAAAAAGGAAAATAAAAAACACTATAGAGAGATTTAGGGCAAAACTTAGGGCAGATTCAAAATCTAAGGCCAAGATTTGTTTTATCCAAGGGCTCTAATTAATCCCTACACCCTTTAGGACATGATCTCTTATGGGAATAGGAGATAAATTTAAGGGGGTGTAGACTAATTAATAAAAGGGGGAAGATTATTTATTTGTTTAGGAGTGGAATTTTAATCATAACCTTAGGAAATTTGATGAGGTAAAATAAATTAAATTATTATTGGGTTAGTGTTCATTTGATTTTGAGTAAATTAATGATTAATATAAATTAATTATTATGTGAGAGGCTTAAGCAAGCATTAGTAATTATTGACCACTTCAAAAAAAAAAAATTATTAATTAACGCTTTCCGCAACTTTAAAATAAATAAATAAATAAATAAACTAAAAATAAAAAAAAATAAATAAAATTAATTAATTAATTAATTAAAAATAATAATAATAAAATAAAACAAAATTTATAAACCTTTTTTTTACTTATTTATTTGTTTTTATTTTACCTCGGGTTTAGGATGGCACCCAAGAGGGGACGTTCAGCTCGAGGTTCGGGTCGTACCGCACCTACGCGAGAGCCGCCGGTGCCTGATTTTGGGCCTCAGATATTGGAGACCCTGCATAGCAGCTGATAGGTGTCGTACAAGAGCGTCTTCCACCATCGCAGGTGCCGAGAGAGGAGGACATTCAGTTAGGAGACGAGGAGTTGATGGGTGAGGACGCACATCTAGAGCCACCTGAGCACGACATTCCGAGACGAGAGAGGTCACGCAGCCCTTCCATCCTTGGCGAGAGGGTGGCCTCGTTTCGTCACAGCCGATCACACAGCTTCGAGGGACCTTTTGGAGATATGCGAACCCTCTCACCTGTTAGACCACACCGTCAGGATCGTGACACAGGGAGTGTGATTCGAGACCTTCTTCGCCTTCAGCTGCCTACGTTTACTGGTTCGACAGATGGCTTTGGGGCAGAGTCTTGGCTCCTTAGCTTGGATAGCTGCTTTGGTTTGCACTCTCATGAGAGCAACGTTCAAAGCCAGGTTCGCCATACACCTCCTCCGAGACGCAGCAGGCGTTTGGTGGAGGAATGAGGAGCGGAAGCTCCATTTGACTCGGGATACAGTGACATGGGAGTTGTTCGAGGAGCGATTCAGGGCCCGGTATATGTCAGAGCATTTTGTGCAGAAGAGGATTGATGAGTTCCACGACTTGCGACAGGGTTCTGGCTCGGTGGCGCAGTATGAGAGCAGGTTCTTGGATCTCTTGCAGTATGTAGACTACCTGCAAGACGAGAAATTGTAGGTAAACAGGTTCATTCGGGGCCTGAATGCAGATATAGCAGGAGCTGTTAGGATGTTATCTCCTCCCACGCTCGAGAAGGCCGTTGAGAAGGCCTACTTGGCTGAGGAGAATAGGACCAAGGCTCAGGAGCACAGAGAAAGAAACAAGAGCAAGTTCCAGGATAGGATTCAGGCATTCCAGAGTCAGAGAGCACGGGGAGCAGTACCACCCCCTAGAGGAGGATTCTGGTCTTCTCCAGCAGCATCGAGAGCTCCTCCACACCCACCACAGTAGACACAACATCAGGGACACCAGCATCAGAGGGGTAGACAGACTCAGAGTTTTCAGCGAGGTGGGTCTAGAGGTGGTTTTGGTGGGTCTAGAGACAGGAGGCCGGGTACTCATCACTCTTAGCCAGCCCACTCGCAGCAGTCTACTAGGGTTGGACCGGAAGGTTCAGTTCGCCAGAGCACAGGAGGGACCCCATCTCAGAGAGGTACAGGAGGATGTTTTATTTGTGGGGCTCCAGATCATTATGTGCGTATGTGTCCGCACAAGCCCACTACTATGGATATGCAGAGAGCACCTAGATCCAAGCAGACGGTGGGTGACGTGGGACGTGCCCATCATGTGTATGCAGCGGTTGACAACCGCCAGGCTGAGCATCAGGCCACAGTCATTGAGACGACAGGTACTATCAGGGGTATTTCTGTCTCAGTACTTTTTGATTCAGGTGCTTCAGATTCCTTTATATCACCTTCTATAGTGGACCAGTGTGGGCTAGTGGTGGCTAGGCAGCCAGATAGCTGGCAGGTTGAGTTGGCCTCTGGGGCTAAACTCACCGTGGACTCGTATGTGGAGAGTTGTGTACTCGATTTGGGAGTCTTCTCCACTACGCTTGACCTCCGAGTTATCCCTTTAGGATCCTATCAGGTAGTGTTGGGTATGGATTGGCTCGAGGCTCATAGAGCCAAGGTGGATTGTAGAGAGAAGGTCATTGAGTGTCAGGATGATTTGGGTAGTGCAGTTGTGATTTCAGGGATGCAGAGACCCATTTCCTTGCGCATGATCTCGGCTAAGCAACTCAAGCGGAGCATGCGTAAGGGTTGTCAGTTGTTTGCTATCACTATCAGTGATCGTTCGGACAGTACTCCAGAGCATTCACCCCTTGATGATCACGCAGTTTTGAGGGAGTATGCAGATGTGTTTCCAGGGGAGCTTCCAGGTTTACCACCTAGTAGGGAGGTGGATTTCACCATTGAATTAGTGCCTGGATCTGCACCAGTTTCTAGGGCACCCTATCGGACGACGACTTCAGAGCTTCATGAGCTCAAGATTTAGTTAGAGGAGTTGTTAGAGAAGGGTCTCATTCGCCCTAGTGTATCTCCTTGGGGAGCGCTAGTCATATTTGTGAAGAAGAAGGATGGTTCTCTCAAGCTTTGTGTTGATTTCAGACAACTCAATAAGGTCACAATAAAGAACCGTTATCCGCTCCCTAGGATTGATGACTTGTTTTGATCAGATGCGGGGAGCTAGAGTGTTCTCCAAAATCGATCTCAAGTCAGGGTATCATTAGTTGCGCATTTCAGATGCAGACATTCATAAGACAACGTTTTGCACACGTTACGGGCATTATGAGTTCACAATGGTTCCATTTGGTTTGACCAATGCCCCAGCTGTCTTCATGAGCCTCATGAATGGAGTATTCAGGACATTTTTGGATCACTTTGTTTTAGTGTTCCTTGATGACATATTGATCTATTCTCATTCCGAGGAGGAACATGAGGAGCATTTGAGGTAGGTACTTCAGGTTTTGAGAGAACAAAAGTTGTATGGGAACTTGGAAAAATGTAGCTTCTTTCAGACAGAGATTCAGTACTTGGGTCATATCATTTCAAGAAAGGGTATCTCCATAGATCCCTCTAAGATTCAGGCTATCCTGGATTGGCCAGCACCCACATCAGTCACTGAGGTGAGGAGCTTCATGGGTCTAGCAGGGTATTACCGCAGGTTTGTGCAGGACTTTTCTAGGATTGCTCACCCTATTAATTCTCTTCAGAGGAAAGGGAAGAAGTTTGATTGGTCAGAAAAATGTGAGCAGGCCTTTCAGTTGCTTAAGGAAAGGTTAACCATGGCACCCCGTCTTAGCAGTTCCAGACCCTACAGAGGATTTTTGTTGTTTACGCTAATGCATCACTAGAGGGTTTGGGAGCAGTTCTTATGCAGGAGCATCGGGTTATTGCTTTTGAGTCTCGTAAGCTCAAGGACTATGAGCTTAACTATCCTACTCACGACTTAGAGCTTGTAGCAGTTGTTCATAGCACTTGTGTGTTTGCGACATTTCCATTTGGGTAGGCCTTTCACCTTGAGGATAGATCATTGTAGCTTGCAACATATTTTCTCTCAGTCGAACCTCAACGCTCGTCAACGGCGTTGGATGGAGTTCCTTTGTGAGTATGACATGGAGGTGTAGTATATCAAGGGAAAGGAAAATTTTGTTGCAGATGCACTTAGTAAATGACAGCATGTGCTTGCTTCTTTGACATTGCAGTTAGATTTGAGAGGCAAGATACTTGAGCATCTTCTAGAGGACAGGTTTTATAAGGGTGCTAGGCAGATGTTGGATTCTCAGGGTTCTTTTGAGGGCAGATATTTAGGATGCATGCTAGAGTTAGATGGTTCACTTCGAGTTTCATAGGTGCATTTATGTGCCTAAGGTAGGTGACCTACGTAGTTTCATCCTTACAGAGGCTCATTGGGCCCCCTATGTAGCACATCCAGGAGTGAAGAAGATGCATGCCGATTTGAGAGAGTTATATTATTGGCCAGGTCTTCGTCGATACATAGCAGATTTTGTAGCACGGTGTCTTGAGTGTCAGAGAGTCAAGGCAGAGCATTCTCATCCCGTAAGACTCTTATACCCTCATGACATTCCTAAGTGGAAATGGGATGTGATCTCCATGGATTTCATAGTAGGACTTCCTATGTCCTCTTATCATCATGATTCCATTATGGTCACTATGGATAAGTTGACCAAGGTTGCGCATTTATCGCCAACCAAGGTCACCTATAATGCACAGGACATCGCAAAAGTGTTCCTGGAGGATATTGTAAGATTGCATGGGATTCCGAAGATGATCATTAATGACAGAGACACTATCTACACATCAGTTTTCTGGACTTCTTTTCAGGAGGCCTTGGGTACACAGATTAATTTCAGTTCGGCATATCATCCAGAGACAGATGGGTAGATAGATAGGGTTAATCAGGTGTCTTGAGGACATGTTGACGATGTACGTGATGGACCAGCAGAAGAAGTGGGAAGACTATTTGCATTTAGTTGAGTTTTCCTACAATAACAGTTATCATAGCTCCATTGGCATGGCTCCCTATCAGGCTTTGTATGGACGACCTTGCAGGACACCTTTGAGCTAGGATAGACTAGATGACAGGATTATTTTTGGGCCAACTTACCTTCAGGATTTAGAGCAGCAGGTTGTTCTGATTCTGCAAGCGTCTTGAGCAGGCTAGAGCACGCCAAAAGCCGTATGCGGACACCAAGAGGATTGATCGTCACTTCTCAGTGGGTGACAAAGTCTTCTTGAGGGTTCATCCTAATAAGATTCCGATCCATTATGGAAAGGGTTCTAATCTATCGCTTTGTTTTGTGGGGCCTTTTGATATTCTTAAGGTCATCGGTCTAGCTCCCTATCGCCTAGCTTTGTCACCCACGCCTTGCATGGGCCCACAATGTTTTTCATGTTTATGTACTACGTAGATATGTACCAGACGTTTCTCATGGTTTGGATTGGTCGGCATTACAGGTAGAGGACGAAGGGCAGTGGAGATTGGAGCCCATACACATACTGGAGCAACCGGAGGTTGGCCCTTTGGGGTCTAGATTTGGACCAGGTTAGAGTGCAGTGGGACCGATACGACGAGTCATCAGCTACCTGGGAGGATGCTACACCACTGAGGGCTAGATATCCCTACCTCTTCCAATGACTTCCGGGAGGAAGTCTAATTCTAGGAGAGGGGGGATGTAGTGCCCACATTTTTATAGCTCTAGTTATCTATTGGTTCTTTTATTCCTAGACATGTTTTGATTAAGACTCTGATAGACTTTGGAAATTTTACTATGATATTTTATCCTCTTGAACATTATGGCATTTTGGGTGCGTAGCGCCAATTGGATTAGATTCATATACTAATATATTTCGTATGATGTGATGACACTAACAGGGATATATGATAGACTTATCGGTTAGATGTTAGTCTCTTGTGGTTAATTTTTGATTGATGATATAGTGTTTTGGATTTAATGATGGTGATTTTCATGCTAACCTAAGTGTATGTCGTTACAATTTTATTTGTGGATGATTCATGACAAACTATGTGGATAATTGGATGCATTGCACTATCAATTGTTAAATTATGTTCAGGACATTATAAGTTTGATTGATATTGTGATGTATAGATGATGTTTATTATATTGGACAGGTGCGGTTAATGTGTGCAATGAGTGTGTAGGTGATAGGTATAGGAGAGCATGGGTTTTAAGGCAGCTATGCAACTATGCACAAGCCGCCCATGGGCTGAGTCCTAACCATGCTAAATGTTTGAGGCCTTAGATTAGATGTATTTAATTGGGCACCATGGGTGAACCCTCATTTTGTAATGTAATTATGTCTTGTAAAAATTAATTAGGATTAGGGTGTGTTTGTATTAAGTAAACTAGCTTAGGGGTTTAATGATCTTATCTTAAGTTAAGAGTTGGTTTTGGGAAAGAGTTGTGTGTATTGGTAGAAGGGATTGGGGACCACATGTGAACCTTGGGTGGACCCCCACACCCTCTACTCATGTGCCCCAAGCATGCCAAAACCCAAAATTGGGTAATTTTGGGTAATTTTAAGGACCCCTTTTGAGTTTGGGGGTTCCCTTAGCATGAAAATGGGCCCTTGGACCCCTACCTAATAGGTAGGGGGGGCCTATTTCCAAGGTTTGGAGGGAGTTTCCCTCCCATTTATCCCTCTTTAGTCACCATCCATGTAAGCTGGTTGGGTTGTGTGAGATTGTTAAAAAGTTGCTCCACTTTGTTTTATTTTTAGTTTTTAGTATTTTGGGTGAAAAGGGATAAAAGGTGAGTTTACTCTTACTTATTTTGTTTTTGGAATATTTGACTCTTGAGAGGAGAGGGGTTGACACTTGTCACTTTCCCATTGGTGAGGAAACTTTTGGGATCCTCTTTTTATTCTTCCTCATGTGGGAAGAATGGGTCTTCTTGGTTCTTTTTTTTTTTGGAGCACTTGGAGAATTTTGGGAGCTTGGAAGGGGGCTTGGACAAAGGGGAAAAGCTTAGAGTCTTGGAAAGCACTTATAGAGGTAGGGTTCTTAACATTTTTCTTCTTAGTTGTGTTTTATCTTGTAATGTATGCTTGATCAATGAGAATAATGTGTGTGAAATGATGTGTTGAGAATGTATGATGAGTGTAGTTTGCTTTTTTTTTGTGGTTTTTTTTGTTTTCTCTCCACCATCATTTGGATTGATGGTTTTTTGGAGAATGTAGGGGAAGAGAGAGGGATTTTCCTCTCAAACCTCATGGTTGTTGGTCAAGCCATGAAGGTCCCCTTCTCATCCCCTCATATGGTTTGAGGTGGGAGAAAAGTTCATATGGCTTGAATCCTTTCCCCATTCTTGGTGAGGGAAATCCTTTTGGGTTTGAAAAATCCTCCCAAGAAGGATTTATATAGTATAAGGAGGAATAAGGAGGATGTATGATTAGGAGGTATAAGGAGTTTATATATATATATATATGTATTTATTGGTGCTCCTATGGTTGGACACCTTGATTTGGGCATCCTTCTTCCTCTCTTCCCCCTTGTGAGGTTGACTTTGTTCTCCTCATGTTGTGGTTTTCATTGTATAGTAGGTCTAAGTGGTTGAATGGTCTTGTGTTTTCTCTTGTTGTGTGTTAAAACCCCCGTTATTACTTGTACACATTGTGGAAGCTAGTTCCTCTCTCCCATGGGCTTGGGGGAGGCTAGCATGACTTCCAACCATGGAAAGGCATGTGATGATGCCTATTGGGTCGGTGGTAAACAAGCCATGTTTCTCTTGAGAGTTGGTTTTCTTGTAGGAGTATTGGAGTTGGAGCTCAAGTTGAAGATAGTAGAAGCCTCTTGTCATCTTGGACTTACTCATCTTTTGTGGGCATTACCTTCATTGTTGTAAATAAATGTAGCTTTGTGAAAGTCTCTATACTCTTGTAAATCATCCATTATTGCACTTATTGTCTACTTGATAAACTTTAGTCATTACTAAGAAAGTTTTTATTTTTATGGTTGCAAGAATTTTGTAAGATTATCGTATTGAAATCATAATGAGAACTATGAGTTTCTCTTTATTTCAATGTCTCTCATTGGACAAATGTTGTTTTGATTAGAAATCTGCAAAATATATAGTCATGAAATATACACTTGAAAACTTGAAATATTTAGTTGTGCATTACATACAAAATTTACAAAATTTAGTGTGCTTGCATTTGAAAAAAAAAATTATGGCCCTATAGAATCCACAAATTTTCATTTCAAACAAGCATGTGCATGATGAGATCTTGATGACAGAAATATAGAAGCATTGTAGAAGTAAAACAAATAGCAGGGGAACCATGCAAATAGTTTACATTTGATCTAGTGTTTTCTTGCAAGGTTAAGTATGATTGAAGTGAAATTTTAGAGTTAGAATGAGGTGTGAGAAGCTTTAAAAAGTAAGTAAAATATATTTTGTGGTAATTTTTTCCTAATGACTAAGGTAATTAGAGTTAAGATAAATTGTTATGATCTTGTTGACTTCAATTGGAGTCAAAGACAACCATTATGGAATGTATATGTTATAAAATTCCTAAAAGGCTATTATACTCAGGGTTTGAAATTTGTATGGTCATTATTCAATTGAGTGTTAAAGGAGAAAGAACCAAATCAGGAACCAATTAGGCCAAGGAGAATCATCAAAAGGAAATAAGGATAGTCTTGAGAAACATTGAGTAAATTGTAGTGAATGTTAATATAGAATGAGATAAAGGTTCTAGTATGTTATAATCACATAAAACATACCCTTACAGACCTACACATGACAAACAAGAATATGATAGATCTTAAGGTCTTCCTTTTAGATTATGTACCTTGTTTGGTTTAAATCATCTTAGATGTAACTTACCACATAACATCTTAAAGTTTCATGATATATGAAAGTTCTTGTATAGTGTGAATGATGTAGTATGAATGTAAATGATGTTTTGTTTAGATGAAAAAATGCATGGGACATAGCTATGGGGATTTTGGGACAAAATGGACATAAACAATAGAACTGTTGAATGGATATAAGAGGAAAAAAATCTTTGAATGCAAGCACGGGTCTTCATGACAAATAGAAAGCTAAGGTCAAATTATAAGAACATTAGTATATGATTTTATGGTACAAGAATAACAATATTATGACAGTTTAAGTACTAAGACTATAAAATTAAACATTTCCTAGAGTTAACTCGAAAAATTAATGCATGGATAGCACCAAGTTATTCAATTGTACTAGATAAAGACGGTGGATAGTGAGATCTCAAGGTAAAAAAAAACATGATTGTTATATGATCAAGGTAGCTGAGATAAGATGGCATCATTTTGGTATCAGAGCACAAAGCTTGTGCACAAGTTGAAGATCCAAAACACCAAATAGAGAGTAAGAGATGGTTTGAGAAAAAAAAATTGAATTCATATTTATTACTACCGATTAGATGTTGAATGGTATAGTGAAGATCACATGTGATTGTATGAAGAGACTACAAGTAGTCAAGGCCTAGAGTGGCTAAAAGGAGGATAGTGTGGAAAGAAGAAGAAGCACAAGAGTAGGTTAATCTCAAGAAGAAGTGGATAGACAAAAATAATAGGGTGAAAATATCTAGGTGGGGACTAAGAGGATCCATAGACCAAAGTGAAAATGACATGGGTGAAGATCTATAGAAATGGAGATGTTGAGAAGAGTGAAGGGCTTAAAAGAAGAGATATTTCACAAAAGAATAAGATATTTGATCTCAAATGAAGTTATAGAGGAAATAAGAAATAATATTGAGTAGTTAGAGTCCTTAGTAGAAACCATAATACAAGATGAAATCCAAGAAGTTAGATGGAGTATTAAAAATAGGGTGAAGTGGCCAGTTAAGATACTCATGGAAAAGAGAAAAATTCAAGAGTTTATTTCCTTGGAGAGAGAAAAGAATAAAGGTCCTCATAGAAAAATAAAGAATGAGTTACCTTGTGAATAGAATAGAGTTCTCATTGTAGAGAACATGAAAGAAGAGGTTTCTAAAGATGCACTTGACAAAGAGAACATGAAGAGTGAGATAATTTCCATAAGGAATACATTATTGATGATTTTTTGGTATATTGTTTTGATTTAGATCTCTTTATTTCAGTTTGTATATATAGGGATGAAAGATGGCCTAAAAGAGATCAAGGTTATGACCTTGAAATTAAAAAAAGTGATTCAAATCAAACATCCATGAAGAAATATGAAGAAGATATGAAATATCTTATAGTAGCTCAGGAAGACCGGATACACTTGATAACACCCAAAGAAGAGAATAACAGAAGCATGTAGCCAGAAAAGGAATATGTAGATGATGAACCTGAATTCTATGATTCACTGGGAGATGAAATAGATAAATTGCATCAAAATAAACAACCATTAAGTGAATAATTATTGAAAAAATGTATGAGCATGCATTATAATTATGGGAAGGTAAAAATAAATACAAATATTGATTCTTACCATACATATAACAAGGAAATTACAAAAATCCAATTCATACAAGAAAGTGCATATAGACAGGAGGTTCTTAGGATGAATTTAGCTTCTAAATATGATATTTATAATACTTATAATAATTTCAATGTAAATACACATGTTATGAAGGAGGTGAATGAGGAAAAACACAAAAAAATGGCTTATAATCATGGCTACATACTTCCCAAATGGCTTAAGAAATCAGATCCTAAGGTAAAAATTCAAGTTTGGGTAGCTAAGGATGTAAAAAATGATGGAGATACACCTCAAGAAGATGTATATGATAGTGATGTGTGTGATAATATGATAATGGCACCTAGAATCCTATGGAAGAAGGTTGAAGTAAGCTCAAGAAAGTAGGAGAGTGAAGGTGAAATTCTAAGAAAACAAGAAGCATGAGAGGTATACAAGAGAAACGAAAGGTAAAGAAGTTGTTTATGATGATTTAAATGATTATGATTGGGTAAGTGCAGGAAGTTGATGGATAAATATAGGGTCATCCGTGGACATCATATTGAAAATAACAACATAATATCAACTTCTAGGGATTATTAGCAATACATACACTCAAAATTAGACAAAATTATATTAATATGAATCGTAGAATTTGGAATCTAGTTTCTAAAATACTGATTTTTGTAAAAATTGGAGAAGATTAGCTATATTAAACACTCAAAATTCAATGACTTGGTTTTTTTTTTTAAAAAACACCGATAAGATTATAGTCCGTTTGCCCACAATTTGGATGACCAAAAATTGATATATATTTTTTTTCCTTGGTGAGAAGTTATATGCCACTATCTATCTTGGGATGGATTTTATTTTGTATTTTTTTGAGTAATATTTTATTTTTTATGATTTTTTCCGTGAAAGTGGTATGAAAACATAAAGAAAACAGAGCACTTTCCGTTTGCCCGCCATAACTTCATCAAAAAATATTGAAATCAAATAAAATTTTTTTGAACATGTATATAATTTCACCATGGTTGGGATAGTACAAGTTTTATCACATTCTGATAAGTGAAACAAATTTTGCAATCTTAAACGTAGACATAAACATTCACAGGAAAAAGTGTCTTAAAGACCTACTATTAGTAAAAAAAATTATAAAATGATATTTATCCTCTTCTATTCACTTTAAAATCAGTATTTCTACAAAGCTAATAGTCTCCCCTACATAATGGTACCATGTTTATGACATATTTTTTACTTTTTGGCATGGTTCAAGTCCGCGGAAGACTAAATTTGATGTTTTTCTGTTTTTAATGTAAAATTCAGGATTTGATGTCCACTTAATTGTCCCCCAACTTGGTGCACTTACCCGATTATGGATATAGATCTGATTTATAATCACAATTCCATTTAAGTGAATATTAAATGTTGAAGAACATGCCTATACTAAATTACATGCAGTAGGGTGAAGGATCTAGTTTGGCAAACAAATATCATTGTCATGATCAAGTGATGGTAGAGGATGAGATTTCATTGAGTCAAGAGGATTCATACCTCTCTAATAAAACTCATAAGGAATTTATGATACAATAATTGGAGGAATATCATTCTCATGTAAAATAGATCCTAAAAGAGGAAAACAAAGACTTAAAGCCTAGACATGATGAATGCAATGATGAAATAGATAATATAACATTATATGAAGAGTTGAACATGATTGAGGAGTTGCTAAATACTTCCAAGAGGATGCATACAAGATCAAATCAGAATGATGACTTCATAGATCATCTAGAGAATTAGTTGAGACAAGGACAAGGCAAGAAAAAGAAGGAAGATTTGAATATGGTCAATGAAGAAACAAAAGAAAATGAAGAAGACCAGCAGCATGAAGGAACTCAAGGGGTTACATGGCCCAAAATGTTTGCATCTAATCATTCCTTTGATGTTGTGAATGTTTTTCAAGAAGATAATAAGGTGCATGAAGTCATAAATCTAATGCTCAACTTACAAACCAAGAAGACCAAGAATAAACTAAAGATGATGAGGCATGGACATGGGATTTTAAAGTTGATAAATAGTTGAGAAGGAAGCTATACAAGAAGAGATAAAGAAGTAAGTAGATGAAGGAAAAATACCATATTAATGAAAATCAATAATATATACTACAATATAAAACATGGGACCAAGGCATATAAGAATATTGGAGAGTGATGAAGACATTACATTTGAACTGGAGTTCAAACATTTTCTTACCTAGAGATTATGATGCAAGAGCATCCTCCATGATTCTTGGAGATCATAAATAAGTTTGAATAATCCTGTAAAGGCATGCATTTTTATTCTTGGAGTTTGAATATGTTTCCCTCCAAATATCATAGTTGAATATTTCAAATTTTTATGTAAAATATCTTTACCATTTGAGTGAAAGAGTGAAAATAGGTGTGCATGCAAATTTCTTGTGAGTTTGCTACGTTGATAAGAACTTGCACAAATCATGGAAGACTAGTGAGATCCATATAGATTTTCCCTAAGTTGAACAATCAAATCTCCTTGATTCAAACATGTATAGTTCATAAAATCACCAAATGTGAGAGTTACACTAAAGATAAGGTGGATATCAAATAATTAAAAACTACTATCAAAGGAGAAGGGTCTAATTCTATTAGGAAAGAGAGAGAAAATGGATATTTTCTCATGAAGGAGTTACTATGTTGAGTAAGAGGTAAGAATTATCTAAAATAATTTTGTATGACAAGTTTTCCAAGATGAATAAAGCTGGTTTTAAACTCCATGAGCTTGAATGGTCTTAGATATTGCTTTATTTCATGCGTTTTATTAGCTTCTAATGTAGTATTACATGATCTATAAACTAGCAAACTTTGTTCCACTGTATTGCATAGGATGGTGTAGAGGGTTTATATAAGGTAGTGGCTAAAAACCCTCCCTATGACCAAATTTCACTAAAGTGGAGTTCAAATATTTTCGTACCTAGAGAATCTTATGCATGAGCATCCTCCATGATTCTTGGAGAGTATAAATTGAATGGCCCAGTAGCATGAAGGCACTAAAGGGGCTGCATGGCCCAAAAAATTTACATCTAATATTTCCTTTTATTTTTTGAATGTAGGTCATGAAGCTAATAAGGTGAATGAATTCATAAATCTAATGCTCAAACTTACAAACCAAGAAGAAAAAGAAAAAATTGAAGATGATGAGGCATGGATATGGGATTTTGAAGATGACAAAGATCTGAGAAGGAATCTATATATATATATATATATATATATATATATATAAGAAGAGATAAAGAAGCAAGAATATGAAGGAAAAATACCGTATTAAGGACACTCAAGCACAAATACTACTAGAGAAAATATGGGACCCATGAATACAATAAAATTAGAGAGTGATGAAGACATTACATTTGAACTAGAGTTAAAAATATTCTTACCTAGTGAGTTTGATAAAGGAGCATCCACCATGATTCTTGGAGATCATAAATAAATTTGAATAAGCCTGTAAAGGCATGCATTTGTATTCTTGGAGTTTAAATGTGTTTCCCTCCAAATTAGCATAGTTGAATATTTCAAATTCTGATGTAAAAGCTCTTTACCATAAGAGTAAAAGAGTGAAAATAGGTTTACATGCAAATTTCTTGTGAGTGTGCTATGTTGATAAAAGGTTACACAAATCATGGAAGACTAGTGTGATCCATATGGAATATACCTAAGTTGGAAAACCAAATATCCTTGATTCAAGCATGTATATATGAAAAAATCTCATTAAATGTGGGAGTTAGACTAAAGATAAGGAGGATAAAAACTAATTCAAACCTATTATCAGAGGAGAAGGTTTGAATTATAGTAGAAAAGAGAGAAAATGGATAATTTTCATGAAGTAGTTCATATGTTGAGTAAGAGGTAAGAATTGTCTATAATAATGTTGTATGACAAGTTTTCCAAAATGAATAAATCTGGTTTTAAACTCCATTCACTTGAATAGTCTTATATCTTCCTTTATTTCATGTGTTTTAGTGGCTTATAATGTAGTATTGCATGATCTATGAACTAGAAAACTTTGTTCCACTATATTTCATGAGACTGTGTAGAGGATTTATATAAGTTAGTGGCTAAAAAACCTCCCTATGACTAAATCTCATTAAATTTTTTTACTATTATTTTTAAAAGGAGGAACAATCGATTATAAAGCCAATAAAATTTATCCCAGCTCTTAACTTTAGGTTTTAGGAGTTTTACAAGTGATTTCCTAGCCTTGGCCCTAAAATAGGGCAACCCATAACTCTCATTTCAACCAATGAAATTCATCCAAATTAATACCAAATATCTGCCCCATTATCAAGAAGGTTTCCACAAATTTTTAGCTCAAACAAGCATGTGCACGATGAGATCTTGGTGACATAAATATAGCAGGACTTTAAAAGTAAAACAAAGAGCAGGGGGTCCATGCAAATGGTGTAAATGTGATCTAATATTTGTTTGCAAGGTTAAGGATGATTGGAGTGAAATTTCAGAGTTAGAATGAGGTGTGAGAATATTTAAAATTTAAGTATAATCTCTTTGGTGGTAATTGTCACCTAATGATTAAGGCAATTAGAGTAATGAGAAATTGTTATGATCTTGTTGACTTCAATTGGATTTAAAGACAACCATGATGAAATGTATATGTTATAATATTCCTAAAAGGATATTATACTCGAGGTGTGAAATTTTTATGGTCATTATTTAATTGAGTGTTAAAGGAGAAAGAACCAATTAGGCCAAATAAAATCATCAAAAGGAAACAAGGACAGTCTTGAGAAACATTGAGTAAATTGTAGTGAATGTGAATATGGAATGAGATGAAGGTTCTAGTATTTCCTAATCACATGAAACCTACCCTTTTGGACCCGCACAAGACAAACAAGAATAGGATAGAGCTCAATGTCTTCTTGTTAGAATATGCACCTTGTTTTGTTTGAATCATCTTGGATGTAATTTTCCACATAACATCGTGAAGGTCGATGATTTATGCAAGTTATTGTATAGTGTGAATGATTTAGTATGAATGTAAATTATGTCTATTTTAGATGAAAAAATTCATGGGGCATAACTATGGGGGTCTTGGGATAAATTGGACATAGATAATGGCACTGTTGAATGGTTATAAGAAGAAAATAGTCTTTGGATGCAATCATAGGTCTTCACGACTAATAAAAATCTAAGGTAAAAGTATAAGTATAGTATTATATGAGTTTATGGTACAAGAAGAACAAGAATAGGATAGTTTTAGTACTAGGACTGTAAAAGTAAACCTGTCCTAGAGTTAATTCAGAAAAGTAATGCATGGATAGGACTAAGTTATTCAATTATACTAGCTAAATAAGGTGGAAAGTGAGTTGTAAAGGTAAATAATAACATGATTGTTATATGATCAAGGTAGTTGAGATAATATGGCATCATTTTGGTATCAGAGTGCAAAGTGTGTGCATAAGTTGAAGACACAAAGCACTAGACAGAGAGTAAGAGAGGGGTTGAGATTAAGTTTTTAAATTTGTATTTGTTACTAATGGTAAGATGTTGAATGGTACAACGCAAATCATAGGTGATTATATCAAGAGACTACAAGTAGTCAACGCATAGATTCATTAAAAGGAGGATAGTGTGGAAAGAAGAAGAAGCCCAAGAGTAGGTTAATCTCAAGAAGAATTGGATAAATGAAAATACTAGGCTGAATAATACCTAGGTGAAGAATAAGAGAATCCATAAACGAGGATCCATAGACCAAGGTGGAAAATACTTTGGTGAAGATCTAGAGAAATGGATAAGTTGAGAAGAGTGAAGGGCTTAGAAGAAGAGATACGCCACATGAGAAGAAGAGATCTAATATCAAATGAAGAAATAGAGGAAATAAGAGAGAAGATTGAGGAAATAATGTCCATGGTAGAGACCATGATATGAGATGAAATCCAAGAATTTGGATTGGAGATGAAAATGATGGTGAAGTAGCCATTCAAGCTACTAGTGGAAAAGAGAAAAAGGCAAGATTTGAGTTTCTTGGAGAGAGAAAAGAACAAAGGTACTCATAGAAAAATGATGAATGAGTTACCTTGTGAAGAGAAGAGAGTTCTCATTGTAGATAACATGAAGGAAGAATTTTATAAAGAGGCACTTGAAAAAGAGAACATGAATAATGAGATAATTTCCATAACGAAGACATTATTGATGATTTTTTGGCATATTGTTTTGATGTCTAACTCTTTATTTCAGTTTGTATATACAGGCATGAAATATGGCCTAAAGGAGATCAAGGGTAGGACCTTGAAATAAGAAAAAAGTTAGTGAAATCAAAAATCCATGAATAAATATGAAGAAGATATGAAATATTTTGTAGTATCTCAAGAAGAAAAAATGCACTTGATAGCATCCAAAGAAGATAATACCATAATCATGCAACTAGATAAGGAAGATAGATCATGAACCTGAATTATATGATGCATTGGGAGATTAAATAGAGAAATTGCATCAAAAGGAATATCCCTTAAATGAATAAGCCTTGAAAAAATGTATGATCATGAAATATAATGATGGGAAGGTAAAAATAAATACAAATTTTGATTTTTATCATACATATAACAAGAAAATTGCAAAAATCTAATTCATACAGGAAAGTGCATATAGACAGGATGTTCTTAGGATGAATTTAGCTTCTAAATCTGATATTTATAAATCTTCTAAGAATTAAAATTTAGATTCACAAGTTATGAAGGAGGTGACTGAGGAAAAACTCATAAAATTGGCTTATGATCATGGATGCATAGTTTATAAATGGCTTAAGAAATCATATTCTAAGGTAAAAACTCAAGTTTGGGTAGATAAGAATATAAGAAATGATGAATATATAACTCAATAATATGTAGATGATAGTGATATGAATGATAATATTATAATGGAACCTAGAAGCCTATTAAAGAAGGTTAGAGCAAGCTCAAACAAACATGAGAGTGAAGGTGAAATGATAAGAAAACAAGAAACATGAGAGGTATACAAGAGAAACGAAAGGTAAAGAAGTTTTTTTATGATTATTCAAATGATGATGATTATGAATATACCTTTGATTTATAATCTCAATTCACTTTAAGTGAATATGAAATGTTGAAGAGTGTGTCTATTTTAACTTCCATGCAGCAGGGTGAATGATCTAATTTGGCATACAAAGCTCATTGTCATGATCAGGTGATGGTAGAGGATGACATTTCATTGAGTCAAGAGGACTCATACCTCTCTAATGAAACTCATAAGGACTTCATGAGACAAGAAATGGTGGAGGAACATGCTCATGTAAAACAAATCCTAGAAGAGGAAAACAAAGACTTAGAGCCTAGATATGATGAATGCAATGATGAAATAGATGATACAACATTTTATGAAGAGTTGAGAAGGATTGAGGAGCTGTTAAATCCTCCCAAAGGGCTTCATACAAGATCAAATCAGAATGATAAGTTCATGTATCAGCTAGAAAATGAGTTGAGACAAGGACAAGACAAGATAAATAAGGAAGATTTGAATATGGTCAGTGAAGAAGCAAAAGAAAATGAAGAAGACCAACGACATAAAAGCACTCAAGGGGTTGCATGGACCAAAATTTTTGCATCTAATCTTTCCTTTGATGTTGTGAATGTAGGTCATGAAACTAATCAGGTGAGTGAAGTCATAAATCTAATGCTCAAACTTGCAAACCAAGAAAAACAAGAAGAAATTGAAGATTATGAGGCATTCACATGGGTTTTGAAGCTAGGAAAGAAGTTGTACAAGAAGAGAGAAAGAAGCAAGAAGATTAAGGAAAATAACCATATTAAAGACACTCAAGAACAAATACTACAAGATAAAAATGGGACCCATGCATATAATAAGATTGGAGAGAGATGAAAACATTACATTTGAACTGGAGTTCAAATATTTTCTTACCTAGAGAATCTTATGCATGAGCATCCATCATGATTCTTGGATAGCATAAATTGAATGGCCCAATAGCATGAAGTAACTCAAGGGGCTATATGGCCCAAAAAAAAATCATCTACTATTTCCTTTGATTTTTTGAATGTAGGTCATGAAGCTAATAAGGTGAATGAATTAATAAATCTAATGCTCAAACATACAAACCAATAAGAACAAGAAAAAATTGAATATGATGAGGCATGGATATGGGCTTTTGAAGGTGACAAAGGTTTGAGAAGGAAGATATATAAGAAGAGATAAAGAAGCAAGAATATGAAGGAAAAATATTGTATTAAGGACACTCAAGCACAAATACTACTAGAGAAAATATGGGACCCATGCATACAATAAAATTAGAGAGTGATGAAGACATTACATTTGAACTGGAGTTAAAATATTTTCTTACCTAGTGAGTCTGATAAAGGAGCATCCTCCATGATTCTTGGAGAACATAAATAAGTTTGAATAATCCTTTAAAGGCATGCATTTGTATTCTTGGATTTTTAATGTGTTTCCCTACAAATTAGCATAGTTGAATATTTCAAATTGTGATGTAAAATATCTTTACCATAAGAGTGAAAGAGTGACAATAGGTGTGCATGAAAATTTCTTGTGGGTTTGCTATGTTGATAAGAGGTTGCAGAAATCATGGAAGACTAATGTGATCCATATGGACTATCTGTTAGAGTAGGTATTTACCTTAGCTCATGTTCACCTAGGTACTTTATTTACCTTTATTGTATTTATCCTCACCCACTTATGTGTGTGGATATTTTTTTTATCTTATTTAGATATTAGGAGATATTATCTAGTTGTTAGGTATATTTCTTTCCTTGATCTATGGTATTGACTAGTTCTTTCCTTAATATATGGTATTGACTAGATCCTTGATGTCTAGTTCTCTCTTAAATCTATGGTCTTGACTAGTTCTTTAATGACTAGTTATTTCCTTTATTCATGGCTTGATCTATGACCTTGACTGGTTCTTAGATTGTTATTCCTTGCCTATTTAAGCAAGGCCCATTCTCAATGTATTGCATTGAGTTCCATAATAATATATTATATTGATTCTCATTTGTTTGCAAAGGTTTTATGTAAAGCTATTCTGGTGAATTTCTTTCATCTTATTGATCGTGGTTTTTGATTAGCATCTGTGTTCTTGCCTTGGTACGATCTGGTTATCGTTCCTTTCATGGTATCAGAGTTGAAGATTGTTGTTGATACCCATTTGTAAGTTTTATTTTGCAAATAAATTCATTGTATATTCATATATTTGGGATTTGATTGTATTTTGTTGTTGCATGCATTTTTTATGAAAAATTGAGGCTCCCATTGGATCGAGAAGGTGGGAAAACCCTAAGATCGACTGTAAACTTGACCATTTCTGGAGGCAGCCGTTTTTATGGGTTTTCTGCATTGTTGCAGGGAAGCACACTGGTCTACCTCAGGATCCATGCCGTGAAGAAACAAATGTGGGATTATTTTTTAGATTTGTTGGATTTCTTGAGATTTTCACAGGGAAATTTTCTGTTGCAGTGAATCTATCTCGGTTTGCACATAGGAAGGTTTTCAGATTTTTCCTTTTTTGGCAGGGGTCCACGGATGTTATGCATGTTTTTTGCTATTTCAGGAAAATCTGCAAGTTGTTATTTTTGGCAATAAAGGTCACTGGTCATATGGTAAGCTGTGCAAACACCCATTAAAATCCTTATCCCTTGGTCATATGAGGGCTTAAAGATTATGATTCCTACTAGTAGGTGTTTATCTTCAGCCCCCTTTAATTTTATTTGTGTGGTGAAGGCAACAACAATTTTTTTTGTTTCAGTGGAAACTAAAATAAATAACAGAGAAATTTTTAAAAAGCTTGTATCTTTTGATTGGTAACTCAGTTTTCAATGCCATTTTTTTGCAAAAGTGCTTGTTTTTTTGTGCTATTTCCATTGGAGTTATTTATTTTGAGACTTGCACTATAATTATAAAGTGCCAAATATGGAGGGTGTTGTAATCAATTGTGGATGCAATTTCAGCTGAGCTCGACATCCTAAATTTTTGGGAGTTGCAGTTTGTACCTATCATGGATTCTGAGAATGATATGCTTTTCTCTGAAGTATGTGGGCTTCAAGAGGATATTGTAAAATTTTTAGAAGAAAATAGATCACTCAAGAAGTGAAATTCTCTTCTACAATCACTCATTCATGATAAGGATACAATAATACACTCCCTGCAGAATAAACTTGCTAGCCTACAACATCACCATCATATTGTGGACAACCATATCCATGCTCCTAGTCCACTTGTAGTTGTTGCTCTTGTACCCATTGACATTGATCTGACAGTCTTTGAGCCTGAACCTGCTTTTGATGCTTCTAAACCTGTGAGGCTTGTTACTGCATGCTCTTCCACATTTGTGCCTATTACAGTACCACATGTTGTGTATCCTACTTCTGCTCAGCTACATGGATTTTTTAAGAAGCATACCACTGCATTTAGTTCTCGCATGCTCCGTTCTATGGGTCTCACTAGTAGAGTCATTGACAGACATTCACAGGGTATTGTTTCCTATATTCCACATGTTAAGTGGAATTCTCGTCATGACATTAGTTTTCAAGCAGATACTTCATTGGGATCACACATTGACAAAGCTCCTTTTTTTGTTCGCTCAACTCTTTCTGAGGATCATGAGCAACACATGAGTTCTGCACCTTTACTCAGGCTTGAGAAACCTAAGATTTTAGTTTTCAGACATGATCAACCTAACACACATTCTGATGTTCTTTTGCATGCACCCATTGTGTATTTTGCACCAAGTCATATGCAGGCATCTTCTTCATCCATCCGTGTTGATTTGGGGTGAATATCTGATCACTCATGGCGGTGACATAGGCATTCATTGAGAGGACTCTACAAGCATGGCTCCTCCACCATTAGGCCTCTTGCTCTACTTTCTATACCTTATGCATTGTGATGCTTTTTTTTTTGAGCATTTTTCTTTAGCAGGTGTAGTGTATCTCTCTTGTTTGTTGAGAGATTTTGTATCTATATTTTCGACACTTTTGGCATGTTGATAGTATCTCTTATGGGGGATCTATTTTGGTGCATTCCAATGTTAGTTTGTCAGTGTTTGAGTAGTTATTTTGACAACTCATACATATTTTTATCATCACTCCACACATTCAGTAGTATGGGAGGGTGTGGTGTTGATCCTGCTTCTTCAGGTTTCGTGTCCTTTCCTTGTTACCTTAGCTTTTCTTGTATCGTGACACTCTAGAGTTTGTGTCCTTGCCTTGTTTCTTTGGTTATTGTTCTTGGATCGTGGCACACCTATTTGTAGTAGTTGATCGGATTATATTTGGTGTCTTTTTGCACTTTCGACATCACTCCATTGACAGTCTCCTTGTATGGAGCTATTCTGGTGAAACCCAGTGTCAGTTGTTTTTGAGTTTTGTGATCGAGCAGTGGATTCAAACCACAATGCACATCAAACTTCTTCAGCATTGTATGAGTTTTTTGAGCCAAGCTTCTTGGGATGCCTTGGAGTAGGTTTTTACTCTCTTTACTTTGTTGTTACTAGTTTTAGGTACCTTGCAGTGTCCCTTTTTTCCTAGTTATTGTACATGAGTACCTCATCAGGCCTAGTTGTTGGGACTCATACTGTGGACATGCCACTTTTATTTTGGCCCCTAGCTTCACTTAAGGGGGGTGTTAGAGTAGGTATTTACCTTAGCTCATGTTCACCTAGGTACTTTATTTACCTTTATTGTATTTATCCTCACCCACTTATGTGTGTGGATATTTATTTTATCTTATTTAGATATTAGGAGATATTATCTAGTTGTTAGGTATAATTCTTTCCTTGATCTACGGTATTGACTAGATCCTTGATGTCTAGTTCTCTCCTAAATCTATGGTCTTGACTAGTTCTTTGATGACTAGTTATTTCCTTGATTCATGGCTTGATCTACGACCTTGACTGATTCTTAGATTTTTATTCCTTGCCTATTTAAGCAAGGTCCATTCTCAATGTATTGCATTGAGTTCCAAAATAATATATGATATTACTTCTCATTTGTTTGCAAAGGTTTTATGTAAAGCTATTCTGGTGAATTGCTTTCATTTTATTGATCATGGTGTTTAATTAGCATCTGTGTTCTTGGCTTTGTACGATCTTGTTATCATTCCTTTCACTATCCCTAAGTAGGAAAATTAAATCTCCTTGATTCAAACATGTATGGTCGATAAAATATCACCAAATTTGGTATTTAGACTAAATATAAGGAGGATAATAACTAATTCAAATATATTATCAGAGGAGAAGGGTCAAATTATAGTAGGACAACGAGAGAAAATGGATACTTTTGCGTGAAGAAGTTAGTATGTTGAGTAGGAGGTAAGAATTGGATGAAATAATGTTATATGAAAAAATTTCCGAGATGAATAAAGTTGGTTTTAAACTCCATGAGATTGAATGGTCTTAGATCTTCTTTCATTAAATGTTTTTAGTGGCTTCTAATGTAGTATTACATGATCTATTCCACTATATTGCATGGGAATGTTTAGAGGGTTTATATTAAGCAGTGGTTAAAAACCCTCCCCATGACTAAATCTCACTAAATATCATGACTGGAATTTTGAAAAGGAGGACCAATAAATTATAAAAAAAATAAAGTTTATCCTAGATATTTACTTTAGGTTTTAGGAGTTTTACAAGAAATTTCTTAGTCTCGGCCCTTAACTAGGGCAACCCATTACTCTTGTTTCAACCAATAAAATTCATCGAAATTGATATGAGATGTGAGAAGCTTTAAAAGGTAAGTAGAATATATTTGGTGGTAATTGTCATGTAATGACTAAGGCGAATAGAGTTAAGAGAATTTGTTATGATCTTGTTGACTTAAATTAAATTCAAAGATAATCAGGATGAAATGTATATGTTTTAAGATTCCTAAAAGGATATTATACTTAGGGTGTGAAATTTGTATTATCATTATTCAATTGAGTGTTAAAAGAAAATGGACCAACTTAGGAACCAATTAGGCCAAGGAGAATCATCAAAAGTAAACAAGGATTGTCTTGAGAAACATTAAGTAAAATGTAGTGAATTTGAATATGATATGAGATGAAGGTTCTAGTATGTCTTAATCACATGAAACCTACCCTTACGGACCTACACATGAAAAACAAGAACATGATAGATCTCAAGGTATTATTATTAAAGTATGCATCTTGTTTGGTTTGAATCATCTTGGATGTAGCTTGGCACATAACATCTTGAAGTTTGGTGATCTATGCAAGTCATTGTATAGTGTGAATGATGTAGTATGAATGTAAATGATGTCTTGTTTATATGAAAAAGATGAAGGGGACATATATATGGGGATCTTGGGATAAAGTGGACATAAACAATGGAACTATTGAAAGGTCATAAGAGGAAAATAGTATTTGAATACAAGTATGGTCTTCATGACTAATACAAAGCTAAGGTAAAAGTATAAGAATAGTAGTATATGAGTTTATGATACAAGAAGAACAAGTATGGGACTAGTTTAGTATAAGGACTGTAAAAGTAAATACATCCTAGAGTTAACTCAAAAAATTAATGCATGGATAAGACCAAATTATTCAATTGTACTAGCTAAAGAAGGTGAAAATTGAGCTCTCAAAGTAAATCATAATGTGATTGTTATATTATTAAGGTAGCTTAGATAAGATGGCATCAAGTAATCTTCTTAATAAGGATATCTAATCGTTTGTCTAAGGATTAAGGATTTATGCTTTATGAACAATCATTAAGAAGGTAAGGAGGTCTAAAACCCTTCTTAAACCCTAGTTAACCAACGATCTAGAATAACTTTCTCAATATGGCCTAGAATGGATTGGTTTATCTTTGTTATTGATTGGAGGTTGCAGATTATTCCTCCATATTTCTTCAAGTGGAATTTAGTTGTCATGATAGTGGTTGGACCCCACAGTAAATTACAATTTTTTGAAGAAGTTGTGCTTACTCTCAGGTTTTGCATTGGACTGGTTGATTAAATGAATGTTTGAGAAATTATAGAAGTTATGCTACATTTATGGAGTGGTTTCAAAATAGTTTTAATCCATTTGGAGGTCTGTGGAATTATATTTTTCAAGATTGGTTTTAGGGGAAAAAAATTAGTAGTTTTTGGTGACTTGGTTGCAGAGGTGTTCTTGGGAATCTATGCCCTGAGTGATAGTGTCTAAAGAATTTGGTGATGACCCTGAGATCGAGATATTTTCATTCATGTGTCACACTTTCATGGTTGATGTGTTTTGGTGCTGGTTTGAGCTTCATCTTTGAGGACTGGTTTTGTAGGTCACAGACCTAGTGAGGCAAGGTGCTCCAAATAGTGAATTCAAAGCATGATCTAGTGGTACATAGTTACTAAAGCATGTAGGAGGAATAGATTGGAATTATAAAATATTTATAAGTGGTTTCATATTTTTGGTAAAGTTCATGTTATCTCAAGAAGACTTAGTTTTGGCGAGAGGGCAGTTTGAGTGGATTAGGCCTACTTTTTTCCTAATGAAGGATTTGAAGTTTCTAGATGTTATTGCTGACATAAGTGGTATTTTTTATGGTGTTAATATTATTTAATCATGTTTTAATTATGATTTATTACCTATCATGGCTGACGTATATGTGCTATGATCTTAAGTCATGCATATAAGCATGTTTTAGTGACCTATTTAGTAGTTGTGAAAGGGTATGAGAAAGTGCGAGTAAGAGAGCATCTTGTGGGGGTGTAGAAGGTATTTGTTATGATAAAAAGAAGGAAAATATGGTATAGATAGATAACAAGTGGAGAGATATGGCGTTTAAGTTTAGATTACCTAATCAACTTTGTGAAGAAGTCCATGGACGAAGAATCCTAGAAGGTAGTTTTGAGAAAAAGAGAAGAAGGGAGAGCTAAAGAAGATTCATCATCAGTTGTTGTGGGAAAATTCCATAGGTGAAAAATAAATTTAGGTGGCTACATTGGTTTTGAGTTATCTAGGGGGCTAGTTCCTCCATGTAGGTTTCATGCTCTACTAAATCTATGGGTTGGTACTCCTTGTGGGGTTAGTGTCTCACTAAACCTAGTGGTTGGTGCCCTTTGTTGGGTTGGTGCTCAGCTAAATTTGATTCATTTCTATAATAAATCTTTATTTCAGTGGGTTTTTTCCCCTTTATGGTTTCCCACTTATATCTAGTGTTTATGTGTTCTTGTGTTCTCATTTTCTCATCTACTCATCTAATAGTTTTGTTTCATAAGAATGCATGCTTAATGGTTAAATTAAATTTAATGGTTGATGAATATAAATGTTTAAGTGAATGAAAGTTTTATTTCCTAATGATATAATTATAAGGTGATATGTGATATAATTTCAATGGATGTTTTCCATGTACTTCTAGGAAGGCCTTGGCAATATGATAGAAAGACCACTCATGATGGAAGGAAAAATGTTTACACCTTAGAAAATGATGGTATAAGTCACACTCTACTTCCTGTGAGAGAAGAAGGAAATGAGAAAGGGACTGATCCAAGCGTAATGATGGTGAGTTAAAATGAATTCTTGAATGATATGAAAAAAGAAGAGTTGGGTTTTAGAGTGGTAATTGGACCAATAACTATCATGATAGCCACTAAATTGCTTGATTTATCTCAAGAGGTACAATATATGTTGAAAGAGTTTGCTAACATTGTAGTAGATGAGTTTCCTAATGAATTTACACCAATGAGAAGAATTAGTCATCATATTTATTTCATATCAAGTGAAAGCTTGCCAAATAATGCTACTTATAAGATGACTCCTTAGAAAAATGCTGAGATCAAGAAGAAAATACAAGAACTCTTAGATAATGGAATGATCAAATAAAGTCTTATTCCATGTATCGTGTCAGCTATTCTAGTACCCAAAAAAGAGGGAGATTGAATAATGTGTACAAACTCTATAACAATCAATAAAATTACGTTAAGGTACATATTTTCATAACCAAGAATTAAATAATTGATGGACTATTTGAGTGGTGTTGCCTATTTCTCCTAGATTAATCTCAAGAGTGAATATTATCATATAAGGATAAGGGAGGGATATGAATGAAAGACTAATTTTAAGACTAATGAATGACTATATGAATGGCTTTTCATGCCATTTGGCTTACTATTCCCTTAGTACAATCATGAGACTCATGAATGAGATCTTAAAACATTTCATTGGTAAATTTTTCATTGTGTATTTAGATGATATTTTGATTTATAGCTCAACCAAGGAGGAACATCTTCAACATCTTAGAATGGTGTTACAAAATTTACAAGAAGATAAGTTGTTGATTAATCTCAAAAAGAGTGTGTTCATGAAAAGAGAGTTGGTGTATCTTGGTTTTATAGTTTCATAAGGTGTGTTGAAGATGGAAAAGGACAAGGTGAAAGGAATCATTGAATGGCCAAATCCTAATACATCATATGAGGTAAGAATTTTCAATGGCTCAAAAATATTGTATAGGAAAATTATTAGAAATTTCAGTGATATTTGTGCACTACTATCAAGGGAGATATGAAGAAGTTTGTATGGAATAACATGGCTGAAAATAAGTTTCAATTTTTGAAGAATAAAATCACTGACCAACCATTGTTAGCGCTTCCTGATTTCAACAAGGTTTTCCAAGTGGGATGTAATGCAAGTTGGGTTGTCACACCCCACAATTAAATGGATTTTATGTCGTTATGTTTGATGGTTGATGACTAAATTAATTATAAAATTTGATTTAATAATTATACTTATATTATTGTATATATAAATATATGTATATATGTATATGTGAAAACATATACATATATGTATATAAATACATATATAAGCATATATGTGTATGTGTGTAATTATTTCATTGTATGATTTTTTTGATTCAATAACCATCTTCTTGGTTGTATGGTTATTCAATGTTGATTTTTTGGAATTGATAGACTACTGATTTATTGTTAATGTCATTACATGATAATGATTTGTATTGAATTCATTATTGGCTGCAAATGTTATCGATATTTAGAAAATGTATAAATGTAAATGTTGTAATTGTGAGGTTGAACCTCCTTGGCATCACAAACATGATCATAGACCATTGACGATGAAATAAGTGTAATGTTTATTGATTACTAGTTCATTGTAATTTTTGATAGGTCATAGACCTCGTGGATAATATAAGGGTATTTATTAATGTTTACTTTGTATATTAAAGTGCAAGCTAAAAAATTATTATTTTTAATTATGTGAAACGGTCATAGACTGAGGGGGTAAATTATAATTGTTTTGTTAAATGGGTCATAGACCACATTACTTACAATGGAAAATTTTAAAGGGTTTTATGTTATTGAGTTTTGTTTATATGGCCATCGACCATATCACAAGGTAAAGATAAAGATTTAAAAAGTTTATAAAATATGGTCACTGATCATTAGGTGCGTATAAAGGGAAATATATTGAGTGTTTAATGTTATGTGGAACCATGGTCACAAACCATACACATTCCACGTAATGTTGGAAATTTTGGATGGAATGGCAAATGGTATTATCAGTTATTAAATTCATTAAATAAAATAACACTATTATTGGTAATTGGAAGCTTACAAAGCAAGCTAATGCATGTCTTCTCTCTCCCCAAGTCATATTTTTTGGGTTTTTTGTTTGGTTTTGTTTGTTGGGAGATTGCATGAGTTTTTTGTCATCAGAAAACAATGGATAATTGTGGGGGTGACTACATTCAAGATGGAGCTCTATTTAAATGGCGAGTTTGTGTTTATTCCTGTTGTTGTGGAAATTTTGGGAGCCTTTGCTAGAAATGGGAGTTGCAGGTTTTTAGAAAAAAGAGGAAAAAGGAAACCAAGGAAAAAACATTACTAGGCATGAGTTATTCTTTCTCACATTTTTGTTGTATTTATGTTGAAATCTCGGAATGTATCTTAGGTTTTTAAATTATTTTTAAAGTAGAAAATAATGGGTATTTTGTGAAAAAATGTTTGTTGGTTTATTTGGAAATTTTGGCATAAAATTTTATAGAGTTTTGAGAAATACGGATACATATTTTTTATATTTATTATCAGCTCATTTGAGCTTGATGGAGGTTGATTTGGCAATGAAATTTGTGCATGAGACCTTGTTGTTTTAAAATGGGATATATAACTATGTTCTTGTTGTTTTATTTTGAAATCTAAAGGATGATTTGGTTATCTTTATCTATATATAAATTTGGACTACTTCTTTGTCTCATTAACAATTTTTAGAGGAAAACGTGAAGGAAAAATAAGGGGAAAAATGGGTTTGTTGATTTTTTCAAAGTTTGGTTTTTATTTTACTTCGGACTACCCAATTTTATTATTTTGAGTGAATAAATAGCATGTTGTTGTTGGGACGTTTCACTATAAAAAGGTTTTCTTGAGTTTTAGTGTTGTGGAATAAGAGTTTTCCCTTTATTTTTTTTTATATAGTTGAGGGAGAAATTCAAACCAAATGGATGCTTTGATTTAAAATGGGAATAAGTAAAAATTTTCATGTTTTTTCTAAATATCATGAAGAGATTTATTTATTTTCTCTCAAATTCAATTTGGTTTCTTGAGAAACAATTTTTTTTAGATGGTTCAGAATGTAAAGAGGTTGTATTTTCTGGGTTCATCTGAAAATAATGAAAGGGATGTTATATGTTAATAAAAATGTGGGTTTCATGAGTGACTATTGCTCTTATCTCATTATGGTTAGTTGCTTTCAGTTTGTTCCCTTCTCATTTTTTGTTTTTCTTTGTTGGTTGTGGTCTCATTTTATTTTATATTAAGCTCTCAAGGAGTTGAGCCAATAATATTGTTTGTATTGTGATGGATACCTTTGTTGTTGTGTGAAAATGTTTGGTTCTATGACTTATTGATATCTCCTCTTTCAGTATATGGGTATCGTTGGGTTTTGGTTAGAGTTAACCCTCATTAGAAAATACAAACAATATTTCCTTATATTTTAACAAACAAGAATGTTAAGGGTACTTACATAATTCTATGTTTGAATATGATGATTGAATAGTGGATTCATGGAGATAGAAGTTCATTGTAAGAAAAAAAGGGGTTGACATTAACTTGTTTCTAAGTTCTCCTGAAGAAATGATTTCGTTCTTACATTCATGACTGTTTTGACTTTTGTTTCAGTGAGATAGCAAGAAGTTGTAAAAAGTATAAGATTATTTGTATATCATGAATCTAATTTATCTCCTTGTAATAATATCATAATACGGTGATGTGATATTTTGAATCACTTGTTACTGAATGTTGAACATTAAATAAGGTTACTCTATTGATTTTATTCTTATGAGATGATATTAGGAAATAGATTATTGTTTGATCATTGTGTTAATAAATTTCATTACTGCTGTTGAAACAATTTAAAATGTATTTTTCTTTTGATAACCAGTATGTTGAAAAATATATTCTTTATGTAATAACATTTCATTTGTACAATGAGATATAAATTTAATAAAGGAATTACGAATTTTATTAGTTATCTCTTAAGAAAACCTTAACATATTCTTTATTTCAAATAAATACAACAAGAATATGAGTTAGATAACTCATGTCAGTTCTTTGAACTAACCATGTATACATTTCTCTCTCATAGAGTGTGCAAGATGAGGTGATATTGTGAAGTGAATAATTGGATTGTATATGCTTGATTTTTTCATATATATTGTTTAAAAATCCATTTAGGATTAATGTATTTATTTGTAATGTGAAATTATTATTTTTACAAGTCTATTAAAGGTGTTTTCCTATTGTACTATTCTAAAAAATTCTATGTCATCATTTTGGAAAATAATGATTTATCCTTATGAAGTTTAAATAAAATTACTTGTTTCTTGGCACAATTTGTGAGGTATAAAGGTTTTTTATTGTTGTTTTTACAAAAAAGTATGAATTATGTTCATTAATATTATGTTATGAAACTATATTTGGTTTATAATTCATCTTGAATGAATGAATTTGATGATTGCCAAACCTAGTATGATATGGAAAGAAGTACAACCAAAACAACGCTTATATCTTATGTACCTTACTAAAATGAAAATGTTGAAGTGTTGGTTTTAACATCAAGGTATATGGGTATCACTGGGTTTTTGTTGGAGTTAACAAGAGTTAACCTTCATTATAAAATGCAAAAAATAATTCATTAGATTTTAACAAACAAGAATGTTAAGGGTACTCAATCATTCTATGTTTGAATATAATGATTGAATAGTGAGTTCATGGAGATAGAAGTTCATTGCAAGAAAAAATGGGTTGACATTAAATTGTTTCTAAGTTCTCCTAAAGTAATGATTTTGTTCTTACATTCATGATTGTTTTGACTTTTTTTCTTAGTGAGATAGCGGGCAGCTATTAGAAGCATAAGATTATTTGTATAACATGAATCTGATTTATCTCTTTGTAATAATATCATAATAGCGTGATGTGATATTTTGAATCAGTCTTTATTGAATGTTGAACATTAAATAAGGTTACTCTATTGATTTTATTCTTATGAGATGATATTAGGAAATAGATTATTGTTTGATCATGGTATTAATAAATTTCATTATTGTTGTTGAAATAGTTTTAAAATGTATTTGTCTTTTGATAACCAGTATGTTGAAAGATAGATTCATTATGTAGTATCATTTCATTTGTACAATGAGATATAAAATTAATTAATGAATTACGAATTGTATTAGTTATCTCTTAATACAACCTTAACATATTATTTATTTCAAATAAATACAACAAGAATATGAGTTAGATAACTCATGTAAGTACTTTGAACTAACCATGTATACATTTCTCTTTGCTATAGAGTGCAAGACAAAGTGATATTATGAATTGAATAACTGGATTGTATATGGATGATTTCTTCATTTATATTGTTTAAAGATCCATTTAGGATTAATGTATTTATTTGTAATGTGAAAGTATTATTTTTGCAAGTTTATTAAAGGCATTTGCCTATTGTACTATTCTAAAAATTTGTATGTCATCATTTTGGAAAATAATAATTTATCCTTATGAAGTTTAAATAAAATTAATTGTTTCATATCACATTTTGTGAGTTATAAAGGTGTTTTTAATGTTGTTTTTATAGCAACATATGAATTATATTTATTAATATTATGTTATGAAACTATGTCTAGTTTAATAATTCATCTTGAATGAATGAATTTGATGATTGCTAAACTTAGTATGATATGGAAATAAGTACAATGAAAATAATCCTTATATCCTTCTGTACCTTATTAAAATGTAAATTTTTAAGTGTTGGTTTTAACAACAGGGTATAAATATAAGTTAATAATTTATTAAGTAATTACAACTAATTCTATGGTTCCACTATGCATGGTCAAATGTGTCATTAATAAACAAAGTATGTTATGGGAAAATGATGCAACATAAACTATGTTAAGTTAATATTATACTTTACTAAATAATTTAAACAATTCGTATAAAATGATGATCAAATGAGATTAAGTGAACCTTTCATAATGAATGATAAACCTATGATATTAAGATCAATACTAATTAGGAGTGACTGAATCATTTAAATGAAATATATGGTTAAATTAATCCATTTTGAATGACAACACAAAGTTGCATTAAATCGATAATATGTGCCCATAAAGGATAATAACTCAATGAGTTACTATAATCCTCTATTGTGAAATGGATAACGTGATGCAATGCAAAATAACATGACATAAATATAATCTTATCTACTTAACCTAAATAGCTAATGAATTTATAAATGAAGTGTAGATATCTAAATTCATCGTTATTATTGATGGAATCCTAAGCATGCCAGCTTAGGATGACTACGGGAAGGATAACGAGTACATAATACAAAAGTCATTGTGTGGTATCTATCTTTCCCATAGGGATCCTAAGATGGGACCGATGGGATCCTTTCGATTAGAATAACAATTCATGATCCATGCATCTTTAAAACTGAACTTAAATTCTTAAACAAATGAGATATAGATAATTATGAAGATATGGTTATGTGGTGACAAAGACAAGTTTTTATGACTTGTGTGAAGTCATGAAACTAATCTTGTAAAGTAACACTTGAAAATTTGGACGAGTAGTATAACTAGTCGATTACAGTCTGTTCACCATACCCCTAACTATTTGTGTCAAATACTGGATGGATTACAACTTGCCTAAATTCTAGGTTGACACTTTAGAGTTTCACATAGTTCTCCAAAACTTGATATAAAGGTTTAACCAAAATTATACAATTTATACTCAATCGGTTAGAGTGAACTAAGGGGGATCAGGTAGATACAGTTGACCCTTATAACTGCACATGATTATAATTTATTATCATATGGATTGTAATAAATTTAATTATGTTGGATTTTAATTGATACTATCTAAAAATCATTGAAGGCATCAATTGTGATTAAGGGGCTTGATTTAAAAAATCTTTTTATTTGGATGAAGTATAATATGGGTGTTACATTTTGGTATTAGAGCTTAAGGTTATCAACTCTTAGACTTAATGGGTTCATAAGCTAACAAAACATCTTATTCTTGTTTAACATAATATGATGATTAGGAGAAGTGATAAAAATGAGGCTGAAAATTCAACAGCCCAAAAGCTAGATGAAATCCTAGCATTCCTTTAGGACACTCAAAACTATGTAGCTTCCTTGGAGTAACAGGTTTTGGATGAGAAAAAAGAAGAATAACATGAGGTTGGGCAACCTATAACACATGAGGAAGAACATCTTAATGCTAGAAATCCTAATGTTGGAAATCCTCTAGGAAACAAAAGAGCTCGCTTGGAGGTTAAACTGTCAAGAGATATCAAGCGGATCAATCCACCCAAGTTTGATGGGACAACCTTGGGAGATAGAGCTGAGAACTAGCTGAGAAAAATGAAAAAATATTTCAAGATAAGAGAATTTTGTGAAGAAACCAAGGAAATATGGGGTGCATTTCATCTCTCTAAAAGCATCTTCATGGTGGGACAACTACAAGATGGAGTTGGAATTGATACAACTAGTATAACTTGGGAAAATTTTAAATTTTAATTCTTCCAACATTGGTTACCACAACTATACTTTGACCAGAAAATGTCTGAGTTCCAAAACCTAACTCAGGGTAAACTAATTTTGACTGAATATTGGTAAAAATTCACCAAATTGTTGAAATATGTACCACAATATCAAAATGATGAAAAAATCAAAATACGTAAAATTGATATGGGGTTGGACCCCATCATTGTAGGTGAAGTAGATGTGCATGGTCCTTCTACTGTGGAAGTTTTATTTGAAAAGGCCATTAGGCAAGAACATAAGCTACAAGCAATTTCTACTCATAGGGATGAAAAGTGAAAGAATAAATTCAGCTCACCTTTTCCTTTAGCACCTCAAAAAACATGGTGGAATAATGTTGGAAACAAAACCAAGAGTGGTAAAAAACTCTGTGACTAAACCTAATGTAAATGCAAAGAGAAATGGGCAGAATAATGCTGCAGCAAATGTTAATAAATTTGAAAATAAAAGACATTTTTTGGATGTTTCAAATGTGGTGGGGACCACTATGCTAATAATTGTCCCCAAAAGAATCAGGGGAACAATTAACAATATATGTGTCAAAGTAGCTAGCCATCAACCTGAGAAATAAGCTACTCACATTGAAGTTCCAGGTAAGTTGTATGGACTTCATGTTACTATTTTATTTAACACCGGTGCAATCGAGTGCTTCATTTATAGTAAATTATCTTAAAAACTAAATAATAAATTTGGTTATCTAAAAAATACATGGACTATACAATATGGGAATATTTTTGTTCAAACTGTATCCCAATGTCTATTTGATGAAACATTAGAATTACTAACTTTACCACATAACTGGAAATATAAGTAGCACCTCTAGGGTCCTATGACATTATTATTGGTGTAAATTGGTTGTCCCAACATAAAGCAATTATTGTTTGTTTCGAAAAATGGATAGAATTCTTAGATGACATGTAAAAAACAATAAGCATATATGGCATAAAAAGGAATTTTTAAGGAAAATTTCTGCTATGCATCTTTAAAAAGCTAAAAATAAGGGTTGTATGTTGTATGCACTAAAAATTTCTGATTTTAGTGAGGAAGGTAAGACTTCCTTGGAGGATTTTTCATTGTTACAAGAGTAAATGGTGTCTTTCCAAAGGAATTACCTGGACTTCCTCCTAGACGTGAGTTTGATTTCAGTATTGATATCAAACCTAGAACTGATCTGATATCTAAAATACCATATAGAATGAAAAAAATTGAATTATTCAAACTAAAAGCACGACTTCACGGACTATTTTATAAAGGAATGATTTTACCAAGTGTGTCTCCTTGGGGATAACTACTCATATTTTTTAAGAATAAGGATGGCACATTGGGACTATGCATTGATTATTGCATGTTTAACAAGGATATAATTAAGAATAGATATCCTTTACCAAGGATTGATAACATTTTCGATCATATGTGAGATGAATTTTTCTATTCAAAGATTGATTTGAAATTTGGTTATCATCAGCTAAGGATAAAGGATGGATACATGCATAAGACAATGTTTAAAGTAAGATACAACCATTATGAGTTTACAGTGTTACCATTTGGACTCACTAATGCACCAACTGCATTCATGAACTTAATGAACAATATTTTTTTGGAATATCTGGATAAATTTTTGTTATTTTTCTTCTATGACATTCTGATTTATTCTAAGAACATAGAGGAACATGATGAACACTTGATAATAGTGTTGGATGTGCTTAACAAAACAAAATTATATGAAAAAATTTCATAGTGTTATTTTTATCATAACAAATCTTAGTACCTTGGGAACATAATAAATAAAGATGGGATTTTAGTTGAATTGTCAAAAATCAAATCCATAACTAAATGGACAAAACCTGAAAATGTACATGAAGTTAGAATCTTCATGGGGTTGGCTAGTTATTACAAAAAATTCATGAAAGTTTTTTCTAGAGTCGTTGCACCAATAACCTCTTTATAGAAAAAGGACAAGAAAAATATTTTGGACTGATAAGTGTGAAATAACATTTAATATGTTGAAGGAAAAACTTAAAACAACACTTATTTTGAAGGTTCTGGGTCCCAACAGAAGCTTTATCATGGTAACTGATGCCTCTAGTGAAGGTTTGGGTGATATACTTCTGTAAAATGATCATGTGATTGCTTATGAGAGCATAAAGCTAAAGGTGCATGAGCAAAAATATGCTCCCCATGACTTAGAACTTGTTTTCATAGTTCATACTTTACAAATTTGGAGGAATTTCCTATTAGGAAATCCTTTCAAATAGAAAATAGACCTCTTGGGGCTGAAAGATATCTTTACGCAACCTAATTTAAATGCAAGACAATGTAGGTGGCTTAATTTTGTGTCTCAATATGATTTTGAAATTATTTACATTAAAGGAAAGGAAAACCATGTGTCTGATGCGTTGAGTCATAGGAAGCATGTTTCCACTATTATAACCTTATGAACACAATTTAAGTATGAAGTAAAGACATAAATGCAAATTGATTTGTATTATCAACATGTGAAAATTGCATTAACAACAGATCCAAATGATAGGAGGTATGGAGGTTTTAAGTTTGATAATGAAGCAATTTTGAGATACAAAAATAGAGTTTATGTGCCTTTGGTAAATTACCTTAGAATGAAATTCATGAAGGAATTTCATGATGTTCCTTATTTCAGGCATCCTAGAGTGAAGAAATTGTTCGCTGATGTAAAACAACAATACTTTTGAAAAGGAATGAAGAAAGACATGATGAATTAAGTTGCTCATTGTCTTAAATGTCAACATGTTCAGGCAGAACACATGCATCATGTTGGTATGTTTTACCCTCATAGCATTTCACATTACAAATGGCAAGTAATTAGCATGAATTTCGTGTAAGGACTAACATTTTATAAAAATAAGAACGACATGATTTTATTAGTGGTTCAAATAATGACTAAAGTAACTCACTCCATACTGGGTAATCTAAAGGATGATACACATCTACTTGCAAAATAGTTTGTGCGTGAAATTTTTAGATTGTACAGAGTTTTGGAATTTATTATTTCTGACAAGAATCCTAGAATGACCTCTTGATTTTGGAAAAATTTAAACTCAACTTTGGGAACAAAACTGAACTTTAGTTCAACATACCATCTGGAAACAGATGGTCAAACAGAAAGAGTTAACCAGGTTATGGAGGATAAGCTCATAATATAGTGCATGGATTAATAATATAAATGGAAAGAATATCTTCCATTGGTTGAAGTTTCTTATAAAAACACTTATCATTCTTCGTTGAAAATTTCACCATTTGATACGTTGTATGGGAGAAAGTGTAGGACTTCTATCAGTTGGGATAACACAGAGGATATAGAGGTAATAAGCCTGAAAATGTTAACATAAATGGAAAGGAAAGTAAATCTCATTCATGAGTGGTTGGAGGAAGTAGCCAATAGGTAGAAAAGCTACATATATTTGAAAAGAGTTGACAGGAAATTTGAGCAAGGACATAAAGTATTCTTGAGGGTAAAACCTACAAAAATCTCAATCACATTTGACAAGTTTTCCATATTTTCACCTAGATATGTGGGACCTTTCTAAATTCATGAAGTTATAAGTCCGGTGGCATACCAACTAGCATTACCTCCCACATTGTCTAGAATGAATGATGTTTTTCATATTTCATTTCTTAAAATTAAGTATCAAATATAACACGTCATAAATTGGAACTCTTTAAAGGTTTGGGGCCTGGGAATCATCATGGTGGGACCAATTACAGTACTAGAAACTTGCAGGTTGCAACTCATAAATAGAGATATTTCTCAATGCAAGGTCCAATGGAACCAATATTTTGAAGATAATGTAACTCAAGAGAATTTGGATGAAATGAAAAACATCATTTCCATATTTGTTTCAATGAATAAAACTATTATTTTTCTATTTTATATAGACTTACTATTCATTACTTGGTACTAGTGAAGACTATAATGGTAATTTTTTGTTATATCGATGATTGTTTAAAATTATTTTTTGTTGTAGGGATGCATACAACCAAGTTTTATGACTTTTGATTGACTAAAATTATGGAAATTTTCATTTTTTTAATGAAAATATGAACTAATTTTCTTTTATAGTGATGTTTGGAATGTTTTCAATTGATATGTTTGATTGCATTAAGTAAAATAATTGGGATAATGATCCTTTAAGGGGGGAAGTATGTCACACCCCACAATTAAATGGATTTTAAGTCGTTATGTTTGATTATTGATGAATAAATTAATTATAAATTTTGATTTAATAATTATACTTATATTATTGATGTGAGTAAATTGTGGTGTGAGATTGGAGCTCGATGTCTCTGCCCTCTACCCTACCCTCTTTTCCAAACTATGTTCTTATCAGTGATGGATTTTTCCCCCTTCGTCTCTCAGCACAAGTTTTGGCTCATTTCCCTGGTGGTGTGGTTGTGGGATATGGATCGGTTCAAGGTGGCTTGGGTTCTGGTGGCGGTGGTTCATGTCCTTATGTTATTATCCCTACTTTTGATCCAATTGTGGAGTAGAACTAGAAGGTGTGTTATATTGGGGATGCTCTTTCCAGTAAGCCCCCTTGGTGAATAACTCATATTTTCATGTTGTAGATGTAGCTTCCTTTCCCTCATATTATAAACTTCTATTTACTGCCAAATCATCTCCCTTAGTTTCTTTTAGTGAGTCAGTTTTGGAGGTAGAAGATATTTATTCCAGCCACAAGTTGATCTACCACTTCAACAGTCTCTCTCCTAGTTTGTCTCTTTTTCACTCCATGATTTCTTCAAACTAGCACCCTCTTTTGTTAGGTAGGGTTGAAAGTTAACCCTATGTTAGGGGGTTTTTTCATTATGTCTTTTATTGTTGTTGAAGACTGAGATGATATCCTTTCCAAGCTTTGGGAACTTCAGAATCATCACCTATTGATGAAAATATGGTTTCCGGACTTCAATCCACTCAATGTTGCATTCAATGTCAAACCTATTTGGGTTCATCTTCCTAATCTCCCACAACGGTTTTGGGAGGAAGATTGTTTGATTGGAATTGGTAATGATTTGGGAAAGTTTTTAGCCATTGACTCTAAAATGGAATTATACACACATACTACCTATACTCGTATCTTTGTGGATCTAGATACCTCTATTGATCTACCTGCCTCCATTGATCTCAAGGTTTTGGAAATAATTTGGTCACAACCTCTTGACTATGAAGGATTTCCCTTCAGATGTAGGAAATGTTTTACCCTAGGGCATCTTGCCTCAGAGTGTCAAAAATTGAAACATAAATTTAAGGAAAAAGTATCTTGGTGGATTTACAACACAGCCTATTGGTTGTTGGGGATGATTCTAATTCCCCTTTGGAGGATTTAGCAGAGCTTCGCGATAACCTTGATGATAGGGTAAATTATATAACTGTTAAGATGCAGCATCCCCCATGTGGAAAGGTTGGTTAATTCGAGTCAGGAAGAGCGGGTGTTGACGCCCCTTGGGGGGTGGATCTTGTTTATCCTAAAAATAGAGTGGAGTTAAATTTCAAAACAAAGGAGACCTCTGAATTTCGGCTTTCAATACCTCCAGATGAAAATTTGGATCCTAATAGGAGTGAAGCTAGACAGTCGTTAATAGGAAAAATAAAGATGTTTCTTTCCCTAAAACGATATTGTGATCTCATGGTCGGGATCCTCTAGAGTAGTTGCTACAACTTTGGTTACTTCAACCTTCCTTTCTTTCTCTTATCATTTTTTGTTCTTCTCATTTGTGCCTTAGGGGCCTTTTGTATTTTGCTTCCTGTGGGATTCTTTTATCTTGTGCTTCATTCCTTTATTCTACCTTAAGGGCCTTTTGTACTAAGGATGTGGGTTCTTTCAAAACCCCCACTTTTACCCTTTTCCAAAAAATTATACTTATATTATTTTATATACATATATGTATATGCGAAAATATATACATATACATATATAGATGCATATATAAGCATATATGTATATGTGTGCAATTATTTTTTTGTACGATTATTTTGATTCAATAACCATCTTCTTGGTTGCAGGGTATTCAACATTGATTTGTTGGAATTGTTAGAGTAGTAATTTCTTGTTAATATCGTTACATGATATTGATTTTTATTGACTTCATTACTGGTTGAAAGTGTTATTGATATTTGGAAAAGGTATAAATGTAAATGTTGTAATTATGAGTTTGAGTCTCATTGGCATCGCGAACATGGTCATGGACCATTGATGAGGTTATAAGTGTAATGTTTATTGATTACTGGTTCATTACAATTTTTGATAGGTCATATACCTCATGGTAAATATAAGGGAATCAATTAATGTTTACTTTGTATATTAAAGTGAAAGGTAAAAAATGTTATGTTTTAATTATTTGAAAATGGTCATAGACTGAGGGGGAATTTTTTTATTAAATGGGTCATATCACAAGGTAAAGAGATAGATATTAAAACTTTATAAACTATGGTCACCGACCATTAGGCAAGTATAAAGGGAAATATATTGAGTGTTTAATGTTATATGGAACCATGGTCACAGACCATACACATTTCATGTAGTGTTGGATATTTTGGAGGGAATGACAAGTGACATTGTAAGTTATTGAATACATTAAATAAAATAATAATATTCTCAAGAGAATTGGAAGCTTGCAAAGCAAGTTAATGCATGCCTTCTCTCTCGCCAAGTCATACTTTTTGGGTTTATTATTTGGTTTTGTTTGTTAGGAGATTGCATGAGCTTTTTGGTATGAGAAAACAATGGAGAATTGTGGGGGTGGACTGCATGCAAGATGGAGCTCTATTTAAATGGTGAGTTTTTGTTTATTCTTGTTGTTATGGAAATTTTGGGAGCCTTTACTAGAAATGGAAGTTGAAGGATTTTAGAGAAAAGAGGAAAAAGGAAAGAAAGGATAAAACATTATCATGCATGAGTTATTCTTTCTCACATTTTTTTTGTCTTTATGTTGAAATATGGGAATGTATCTTGGATTTTAAATCGAATTTTAAAGCAGAAAATAATGGGTATTTTATGAAAAATTGTTTTCTAGTTTATTTGGAAATTTGGGCATAAAATTTTATAGAGTTTTATTTTATTATCAACTCGTTTGAGCTTGATGGAGGTTGATTTTGAAATGAAATTTGCACCTGAGACCTTGTTGCTTTAAAATGGGATATTTAACTTTATTCTTGTTATTTTATTTTGAAATCTAGAAGATGATTTGGTTATTTTTATCTATATATAAATATTGACTTCTTCTTTCTATTGTTAACAAATTTTTAGAGGAAAACATGAAGGAAAAAAAGGAAAAAAAGTGGGTTTGTTGATTGATTCAAAGTTTGGTTTTACTTTTACTTAGGACTCCCCAATTTTATTATTTTGAGTGAATAAATAACACGTTTTTACTAGGAGTTTCAACATAAAAAGGGTTACTTGAATGTTTCATTTTTGTGGAATAAGATTTTTCCCTTTATTTTTTTGGATATAGTTGAGGGAGAAGTTCCAACCAGATGGATGCTTTGGTTTAAAATGGGAATAAGTAACAAGTTTTATGATTTTTTTAGCAAGCTCATTAAGAGCTCTATTTTTTCTCTCAAATAGGTTTTGATTGCTTAAGGAACTTTGTTTTTTAGATGTTAAAGAATGGAAAGTGATTTCGTTTTCTGGGTGCAGCTAAAAATAATGGAAAGGATGTTATATGTTAATAAAAATATCCCTTTTGATGAACGACTATTGCTCTTATCACATTACAGGTTAGTTTCTTTTAGTTTTTTCATTGCTCATTTCGTGTTTTTCTTTGTTAGTTTTGGTCTTGTTTTATTTTTTGTTAATATATAAAGGATTTGGGACAATACTATTGTTTGTGTTGTTACAGTTACCTTTGTTGTTGTGTGCAAACAATTGGTTCTGTGACTTGTTTATTTCTCCTCTTTCAGTATATGGGTATCACTATGTTTTGGTTAGAATTAACGGGAGTTAATCCTTATTAGAAAATGCACCTTATCTGTTAAAAAACAAGAATGTTAAGGCTAATTATATCACTCTATGTTTGAATATGGTGATTTAATAGTGGATTGATGGAGATAGAAGTTCATTACAAGAAAAAAGGGGTTGAAATTAACTTGTTTCTAAGTTCTCCTAAAGCAATGATTTCATTCTTACATTCATGATTATTTTGAATTTTTTGTTTGAATGACATAGCGGGAAGTTGCCAGAAGTATAGGATTATTTATATAACATGAATATGATTTATCTCCTTGCAATAATATCATAATAGGGTGATTTGATAGTTTTAATCACAAGTTATTAAATTTTGAGCATTAAATAAGGTTACTCTACTGATTTTATTCTTATGAGATGATATTAGCAAATAAATTATTGTTTGATCATAGTATTAAGAAGTTTCATTACTTTTGTTCAAACAATTTAAAAATGTATTTGTCTATTGATAACTAAAAGTGTAGTCACAAAATTATGCACTTTAGACATTTTATTTATCCCAGCCTCATACTACTATATAGAAGGTTTTTGAGTAAAGAAATTAATAATTAACCCCCATCCTTTGTCCATCTTTTTTATTTTATTTTTTTAATTTATGACCTATTGCACCCATCTGCCAATCCATTTCCAGACATCCCACAGGGATTATTAGCCTCGGCTTGGGCGAAGAAGGATATCTTCCGAAGAAGGAAGAGGAAGTTGACAAAGAATCCTTCTAGTAACTTTCTGAAGAGGAAGATAAGAAGGAGGATGCTATCCGTTGTTCAGATTTACATTTCAGATAGAAGAGGAAAATCCTGATGAAGAGGAAGATGAAGAAGAGGTATTAGAGCAAAAAGAACCATAATGAAGAGGACCATAGTTTTGAGTCCAATCAGATTCATAAGAGAAAAATGACCTCACATCAACAGTTTCTATGGATTGGATGGGGAAAACTCCATCATAGCTCCAGATGAAACAACATAGGACATTTGAATCACACTTAATACTGAAAAAGAATTCTATTCTATGTTGTAGATGCACACATTATACTACATTTAGTTATCGGTTCTACTCTTATTTTGTTGGACAAAGTGAGACTAACACAATGGATGCACCTAGTGTTGCACGTTTTTGGGAAGGTCACACTACTTCACAAAATCATATTAAATTTTTGGGCCTGAAATGTAGTGCAATGCTCAGTTAGTAGAGACCCACTACGGAGGAATTGTGGTAGCTCGGGTGGTCATAAAAATGAGAAATATAGGGAGGAAATCATCCTCCTAGAACAAGAAGCTTTCTTTTTTTATAAGGTTTTGATACTTCATTTTGAGTGCTTTTACAGGTTATTGTCTGTCCTCTTGGAAGCATTTAGAGCATTCAATTTTGTTGAAAAAATGGTAAAACGATAGGAATTCATGGTTTTGCAGATCACCTTCCGACCCTGTGAGCACTAGTTCTTGACATTTTTCCCATGACCATGTGTTCCTTTTTTCCTTACCATTTTACCCATCTGGGTGCCTTAGTCCTCTTTTATTGGTTGTACCAGGGTCCAGGGCCCCTATCATCCAAACCTTTTATCCTTAGTAAAAAATATCAAAAAAGTCGTTGATACTTTTTGAATGAACATCTTTCTATGCTTCGTTGCAACATAGTATGACAATCATCCATTATCAGTTGATTTCTTTCCTTATGAGATAATACACATTAGGAATTGATTAATTTCATTAATCATTATTAACAAAAAATCTGCATTTGTACAGTTGTTCTTAAAGTGTATTTATTTACCATGTTACTATGTCCTCCTAGAAACTTGTATGATTGAGAGATAACTTCATTCCTACCTTAGTTTAGTCAATTCTATTTAAACAACTACATATGTTGATATATACATATAAACATTATGTAGTATCATTTTATTTTTACAATGATATATACAACTTAATTAATGAATTACGAAGTTTGCAAGTTATGTAGTTAAGTACAATATTAACATATTATTTTATTTCTATTAAACACAACAAGATTATGAGTTAGATAACTCATGTTAGTTCATTGAACTGACGATGTATACATTTATTTCTTCTACAATGTGCATGACATGGAGTGATATTGTGAAGTGATTAACTAGATTGTATACGCAAATGATTTCTTCTTTTATATTGTTTAAAAATCCATTCAGGATTATTGTATTTAATTGTAATGTGAAATTATTATTTTTGCAAGTTGATTGAAGGCATTTTCATATTGATACTATTTTGAAAATTTGTATGTCATCATTTTGGAAAATAAGGATTTATCCTTATGAAGTTGAAAAATAAAATTACATATTCTAATTTGTATCACATTTTGTGAGTTTTAAAGGTATTTTTAATGCTGTTTTTATAGTAGAGTATAAATTAAATTTAATGATACTATGTTCTACGAAACTATATCTGGTTTATTGAATTCATCTATAGAATGAATGAATATGACGATTTACATACATAGTTTGATATAGTATAGTAAGTACAATAAAAACAACATTTATATCCTTTTGTACCTTATTAAAATGAAAATGTTCAAGTGTCTGATTTTAACAGTAGGGTATCAATATAACTTAATGATTTTTGTTAAGTAATCATAATTTATTTTATGGTATCCATTATGGGTTACCAAATTTGTTGTTGACGAAAAAATTACATCATGGGAAAACGATGCAACATAAACCATGTTATGTTAATATTATACCTTACTAAATAACTTGTTCAAAATTCATATCAAATGACAATCAAACGAGATTAAGTGAACCTTTCATAATGAATTATAAACCTTTGATATTAATACCAATACTCATTAGGAGTGAACGGATCATTTAAATGCAATATATGGTTAAATTAATTCATTATGAACTATAACACTAAGGTGTGTTAAATCGATAAGAGGTACCCATAAACGATAGTAACTCAATGAGTTACTATAATCCTCTATTGTGAAATAGATAACATGATGCGATGCGAAATAACGTAACATAAAGACAATCTTATATACTTAACCTAAATAGATAATGAATTTATAAATGAAGTGTAGATATCTAGATTCATAGTTTTTATCTACATAATCCTAACCATGCCATCTTAGGATGGCTACGGGAAGGATAACGAGTACGTAATGATGAAATTCATTACGTGGTCTCTATCTTTCCCATATGGATCCTAAGATGGGACTGATAGGATCATTTCAATTAGAATAATGATTCATGATCCATGCATATTTAAAACTGAACTTAACTTCTTAAAAAAATGAGATCCAAATAACTGTGAAGATATGGTTTTGCATTAACAGAGACAAGTTCTGATGACTTGTGTTTAGTCACGAAACTAATTTTGCAAAGAAATGCTTGAAAACTTGGCCAAGTGGTGAAGTTAGTTGATTACACTGTCTGTTCACCATACCCCTAACTTGTTTTTTCAAATACTGGATGGATTGTAGCTTATTTGAATTATAGGTTGACACTTAGGAGTTGGACATAATTCTCCAAAACCTGATATAAAGGTTTAACCAAAATTATACAAGTTATACTCACTCAGTTAAAGTGAACTATGGGGGATCAGGTATATCCAGTTGACCCTTACAGTTGTACATGGTTATAATTTTTTATCAGATGGATTGTAAACATTTAATTATGTTATATTTTAAATGCTACAACTGAATATTATTAAAGGCATTAATTGTGATTAAGATTTTTTTAAAATATATCCCTTAATTTGGATGAAGTATAACATGGGTGTTACAGAGGTGTCCATTGGAGCTATCCTAATTTAAGAAAGTGGACATATAGCTTATTTTAGTGAGAAGCTAAATGAGGCAAAGAAAAGATGTATTTCTTATGATTTAGAGTTTTATTCTATGGTTCAAGCCTTGAGGAAGTGGAGGCATTATCTAATGCCTAAAGAGTTTATCATATTCACAAACAATCATACATTGCAATTCATAACCAGACTACCCAAGCTAAGTCAAAGGCACATGAATGAGGTGGAATATTCATAAAACTTCACTTTTGTTATTAAACAAAATAAGGGTCAAACAAACAAGGTAGAAGATGCATTAAGTAGGAGAGTTTTGCTGATAAGAGAAATTAAACTTTAAAGTGGAGGAATAGAGGCACTCAAAGAATTCTATGAGATTGATGTAGACTTCTAAGAAGAATATGAATATTTTAAGTATCCTACCATTAATAATAAATAACCTGGGCTATATCATATGATACAAGATGTTTTTTGTTTAAAGAAGTTCATCTATGTGTGTTAAGGATCTCTATGAGGGAAGATATTATCAAAGAATATCATTTTCAAAGTTTTTCATATCACTTTGGTTATGATAAGACCCTATTCCAACTAAGTACTCATTATTTTTTTCCTAAAATGCAAGTGAATGTGAGAAATTTTGTAGAAATATGTAAAAAAAAATCAATTTGTTAAGGGAAAGACTAATAATGCAGGTTTGTATCAGCCCTTACATGTCCCTAATAGATCTTAGAACTCTATCAGTATGGATTTTGTACTAGGTTTTCCAAGAAATCAAGGAGGGCATGATTCAATTTTGGTGGTTCTAGATATATTTCAAATATGGATCTCTTTATACCATGTAAGAAAATTAGTGATGCTACTCATGTGGCTAAATTGTTCTTCAAGTAGGTGGTTAGATTGCATGGCATTACAATGAGCATTATCTCAAACATGGATACAAAGTTCATGGGGTATTTTTGGAGGAATTTTTGGAAGAAATTAAAAATAAACTTGAATTTCAATTTAGCTTATCACACTCAAAATGATGGACAAAGTGAGGCAGTCAATAGGAATTTAGGTAATTTTCTGAGATGTTTGACAAAGGACAATCTTAAACAATGGGATTTATTCCTACCTCAAGCTAAATTTTCTTATAAAAATTCACCAATAGGATCACATGAATTATTCCATTTTAATTTTTGTATGGAATGCACCCACGAGGGGTCTTTGAGTTAAGAGATATAGGTATGATGGAGAAAATAAGTGTTGAGGGAGAAGAATTTAATTTTTCCATGCAAGAGATTCATGAACAAGTAAAGAAATAATTAGAGAAAAGTGTAAAAAAATACAAACAATGTGTAGATATTAGAAGGAGATAAGTCATTTTTCAAGTGGGATATACGGTACTAGCCCATCTTAGAAAGATTTTTTTTATAAAAGGACAGTATAATAAACTGAAGATGAAGAATATTTCTCTTTGCAAGATCCTCAGAAAATTCTCTAATAATGCATATGAACTAGAATTTCCTAGTAATGTGGGAATCAAACATCCGGAGAAGAAGAAACAACAATCCAAAAATGGGAAGATCAGTTGCCACAAGCTCTAAAAAAATAAATAGAATTAATTTTATATAAGAAGGTCAATAAAATAACTAGAATCAAATATTATTATCAATACTTGGTGAAGTGGAAACATCATCCTGTAGAGGATTCCACTTGGATGACAAAAACTGACATCATCAACCATAGAAAAAGAGTTAGAAGTTTTAAATCTCATAAGTTTCTTTAAAATTCCTTTCTTCTCCTATAGGGATTTTCAAAAACCCTAGGTAGGGTTTAAGAGGAAATGATGATTTGAAGGCCTTAAACTTTATTTTCAAAAGACAAATTAGAACTATAGTATGTGTTCAATTTATTCATATAGATTTTGGCATTTTTTGAGCGATTGAAAGAGTTTGTAAGCTATGTTTTTTAACAGTATTATATTTAGAAACAAGGCCTAATTTTCCAAGAGAATTTAGTTGTAGTGCCCCTCCCGTTACCACCTCTCGATCATAGTTATGAGACTTGAGTTGGCCTTGGTGTGAAAAAGTTCGTCATTCTAGCATCATGCTGACTTTATGAATATTTTGTAAAAATGGTAGCATTTAAATAATGCATATGTGCCAGTATAATAATAGTGGGCATATTTGAAGTGTCCTTTCTCGTATTAACATTTTTTGGAACCCTAGGACCACCCTTGTGTTGTCGTTCTAACTAAAGTGTATTTCACTATCAATAAAAGGATTATGCATAGTTCTTAATGGATATATTTTCATGTAAAGTAAAGGGCGTATCGAGGTTGGTGGAGGTTTGGATTAAATAAAACGTTCAAATAATTAAATAAATCATGAAATCAGAAAAATTAAAGAGTTTTCTTTTTTAAAAACAATTCATTATTATCCTGAAATCTCTCCAAATTTATTTTGGAGCTTGAGGCCAACCTCTGCTCAAGGAAAGAATCAATAAAATTCTTCTTGGGTATGGTGATTTAGTTTTCCATGAGAGTATTTTTAGAAATTCTTCTTGGATGTTGTGAGTCGACTTGTGTCAGAGGATTTAAATTTTGGGCATTTTAAGTTTTTGTAAGTGTATTTTGTGGTTATCTAAGCTCTTGTTATTACTCCATCTTGTGCATCAAGTAAACCTTTATCTGGACCATTCATATTCTGCTAACAGGTACCAATTTGGAATGCTTGGATAGGGTGTACGCATCATTTTAGCATAGTCAAAATAAATATAAAGGTGAATTTTGTTAGATGGTATAATTGCATATGCCCATGATGTGTCTACTTGCTACTAACTACCATGTCTATGTTAATGGGATATTTGAAGTAGGCATGAGCCTTAAATTTGGTTTTAGATGTGTGTCATGCATTGGGAGGGAGATGTTATTGATAGATTTAGTTTTTCAGGATGCATTGGAGACTTTTAAACAAATGGATTTTGGATTGTTTTAAATCTAACCCTTTTTCCTATGCAAACAATTTGTTTCCTTTCCCTGGGCACCTTTTATTTTGTTCTTAGGTGGAGCTGGAAGAGAAATACAATGGCATACCTTCTTTTTTTATTTTTTTATTTTAATTTTTTTATTTTTTGGAGGGATGCATGTCCATTTTTTGGGTTGTTTTCTTAAATCTGGGACACCACTTAGGAGGTTGGCTTGGCCCCAGCACAAGACCTATAGGCCGTATGACAAATGGTTGTAAAAGAGGCTTTGGAAACTTCTTAGAAATTGCTTTTGGTGGGTGTTGGAAGCATACTTAGGGCATGTAACCTATTTAGAAAATTTCCAAAGGGAAACGTCGTTGGTGGACATCAATGTTTGGCAGATGCACAAGGAGGAAGCAAGGACATGCCTTGCACAAGATGGAATTGTTGAAAAATCCTTGGAAACTTTTGAGAAATAGCAACTGGTTGTTGTAAAGATGTACTCCATAAATTTTTCCGGCATGTGCCAACACAATAGATTTTTACCATTGTTTGGACAACTTTAAAATCATAATGGATATGGATTTTTTTTGTCAATTATTGAAGTTGCAAATACCCTATTAGTTATATGTGTAAAATGTGCAATATTGCTCAAGGAATGAAAAATGTTTGACATAATGCATTAAACAAATTGTAGTCTCATGGAATGTTTGATCACTATTTTTGCACAAATATTTATATGGAATGATCATGGACGGCTTTAAATAATGAAAACATTGGTGTAAAACTCAACTCAACAATATTTTCTAGCATATTCGCCGCATGTATGAAAATGGCAGCTTTCACAAGGCCGCAAAATGTTTGACGAAATGCTTGGATGGAAGGAACAAGAATTTTTTTTGATGGAATGCTTGGACAGAAGGAACAATAATTTTGTTTGATGAAATACTCCAAGATATATTGGTCTCATCGAATGCGGTGATGGTAAATTATGTGAAATAGGTATGGATTTCCTCTTTTTCTTGCATTTAAATTACACACTTTATCATGTTCTATGTGGTTGGGTTTCAATATTGTGGATCATAAAAAAATTATTTTGAACGAATGTGAAAATTTTTATCGTCTGCAAACCTTTGAAAACACTTTTAAAAAACCCTCAAAAATGGTGCGGATGGAGCGACATACCTTAATGTACCGTGAATCCAGAACTTCTATTTGATCCTTTGTAATATAGGACACTGTGGGGAAACTTAATTCAGTTGTTTTAACTCTTTTAATGCCTTTCTGAGTCGATTCTCGAAGCCATTTTAGTAAACCATCCACTTTAGGTGATGTGTATAATTTAATAAAATGTGATCGGTTCCTACTTGCATATGGCTCTTTGTTTGAGCAAAAATGAAAAATATCACCATCTACCTATAGAATTCCAATAAGATAATTGTAATCAACTCTTAGTTATGTAAAAACACTATTGGGGATTAGTTTTTTGAGTGGGTTTTGAGGCCCTCCAGCCATTAGGTGACAACAAATTTTAGTTGTGATTATGATTAGCAGCCCCAGAGATACCCTTGTAACTTGAGCTTTGTTCGACATTTTTGAATTTTGTCGAATGTGATGAATTGCCTATATGTTGGGGATTAAGTGAGAATCATCCAAAATTGTGCTTGGCCTCAAAATGAGTGTTTTTGGGACCTAATTTGTAGGCACTTTTACTATTTTGGTCAATTTTCTCAACCTGCTACTTTAGCTAGAAACTCCTTTTGAGGGTATCGTTTGACTTCTAGCCACGCGTGTGAACTTTTTTATACCATCACAATGTTATGTATATTTTTGTTCAATCTTTATCTTGGGTGAATGGATCTTTAAATGTATGGTGTTTTTCTCTCTCCTCCATATTCCCTCTCAAGAAATGAATATAATACTTTGATTGATTTTTAAAATGTAAATGATTTAAAAAAGGGTAAATTGGTTTGAAATGAAATGATAATGGACATGAAATACAAATGGTTATGAAATTGTCAATGGATACTAAAATGTCTCTTAACCTTCTCTCTCATTCCTACTCTCTCTCTCTCAAACCAAAAATGTAAAGTACGAATGAATGCAAATATATGAATGCGTGAAAAATGAACTCTCTCTTCTTCTCTCTCCCTAGGTTCTCTACTTCTCTCTACTCTTTGTTTGAAATTGTTGAAATGATGAATGTGTGGATTTGTGCTTGGGTGTATGGGATTTTCATACCAGTTCTAGGACTGACCCTGCAGTGGTTGCAGGTACCTAGATAACAAGAGAAGTATGACGAAACTTCTATTTTTGTTACCATGTTATTTGAAAGCAATGTAATTTTATAGAGTATATTAGCTATATTGTATGAATAGAATAATTTATTCATTATTTCAATGATTTATTCAATCTTTTTGTATTGTTGAATGTACAACTTTTTACGTAGTTGTACTTTATATTATTAACTAATTCCACACTTAGTCATATTTCATTATATTTGGTTAGGTAAATGATGTTATTGTATCATGTTCCAATGGAAAAAGATGTAATATGATCCTTTATAATATATCCAAATCATCATCAAGATATTGAAATTTAAATATTGTTAATTAAAATTGTTTGTACCATCATAACCTTGGATGTGATTGTACTAGTAAAATTGTGGTATTAATATGGTAATGCCATAATTCATCTATATGATAGTGGTATAGGGACCTAGGAAATCTCTTAGATTTCAAATAAAATTATAATTTGTATGTGTGTGTTTCCATTTTTGGGTGGAAGGCATTAACCAAACTTATAGTTTGAAATATCAACCCTAGTGGTGTGGAATGGTCCCCTTGAACTTAATCTCATGCCTTGTTTCTTTATTGTAACCGGACTTCACTTGGAACATCTCTATGCCATTAGGATTGGAAGTGATTTTTCTTTATCCTTTGATTAGAGGAACACCTTTAAGTTCTAGAGGTCATGGGTGATTCAATTGTTGAAACGCTAGCTTTTTCCCACGGTAGGGCGTATAACCCTTGGGGCATTTGGAAATAAATTTTTTGAAACTAATTCTGGGACCTTTTTATAGGGTAATATATGGACATGTTTTGGTATCTAAACCTTATCATATGGGTTTTGATAATAGTAGAATGTTGATCCATTAGAATTTTGAGAGTTGTGATTGTTCATTACTCCTTGCTAAATCTTCATTTTTTAACATCAAAGGTAACATGAGATGTCTCCATCGAGAACATGATACTCTAGAACATTAACTATTAACTTGAACACAAACCACATGTGAATTTTTTGTATCTTATAAATGATCCCAATCATCTCCATCTTCAATTTGTACCACAAGTGGTAATGTTAGCTTATGATTCTCCTTTTATCATCTTGGGATCCTTTTTCCTCACAATGAAAACTATGTGGAATGAAGAATAACCATGCTCTTTAAGAAACGTACCCATAGTCTAAGAGCAAGTATTAGGGGATGCTTATGGGTTCAATATGTTAGAACTAGCTTTGGGTTTTGCAAATTAATGGCAATTGAAATATGAAACAATTAGTGTACACTTTTATAGGATATTCGCAAAAAGGAACTTCTCATAGAAGTTGTATCTTAATTTTGTTTTGAGAATGTACCCTTGTGATGTCGGGATTGAATTATCAATACCATGGATTTTATTTAACAGCCTATTAAATATTTCTTGTGATATGAAGGTAGATGTGTTTTTGACCCTCTCAAAAATGAATCTTTGAGAAGACATAGTTCTAATTTTTGGGAATTGAAACTTAATGTGTAAATTTTAAGAAACTTCTAGTAATAAATCAAGGTAGATGATGTGTTCTCAATTATACAAACAAACGAAATTGGATGAAACAAGTATAAGCTAAGTGATAAACAAACCAAAAGGAATGTGGTCTCCAAAAATTAAAATGTGCACTCTCAGGTTAAGTAATCTTTATTGCAATGAGGTTAAAGGAAAAAATATGAATATAATAAAGATGTAACCTACAATTGTGGTAATGTGGAAGGTGGTCTTGGGTGATATGCATTTCTTGGTTGGGTCATGGTTTTGTACCCATTCGTTATAAATGTATGTCTTTGAACTACATCTTGTGTTGTCTTGTTATTTGCATAACCTTAATGTGTATGGGTGGGTTCATGTTTGTCCTGGTGTCAAATTTTGTGTGGATTTTGGTGAGTAATTCATGTATTGTCTTGTAACAAGTAATGAGATCCCAAAAAAAATCTAGGTATATTTTAGTCTTATGTTTGGGTCCCACATGGGTGGGTGGTACATTAGTGAATTTAGGGGTTTTTCTGGGAGTTTCAACCTGAGTTATTACACAAATCAAAAACATCCAAAAGGGTGTCTATAACGCCCACTTCCCTTTGACACATTTTGATACTGATCTTGATATTGTTCATTTCATTATGGGTATTATTATGATTTTGATTTAGTATGATGTTAGATGTTAGACCATGGATTTTTGTTGATCTTGATTTGGTTATGATGCATGATGATTATTAGAGACACTTCATATGTGGATGATGATATACTATTTGACATGGATATATTGTGAATGTTGTTCGGACATGTGATTTTTGGATATTGTGAGTAGACTTAGAAAATGGACATTATATGAGGATGATATAGTTGTTGATATAAGTTGTAAGTAATATTGTTAATTACCTTGATGTTGTTGTGATTCATAGGTATAGATGATTTTGTGATTTTATTTATATCATGTTGGATGTTCTGATATGGCCACAAGGCCGAAGGAGGTATTTGTGTTTTTACAGGTTAAAAATCACAAGAAACATCAGGGGATTGGAGACCAACCACATTGAATTCTAAGTGAATTCAACAAGGTCACCATGGTAACATGTTTTGTGTGTGTGTGTGTGTGTGTGTGTGTGTGTGTGTGTGTGTGTGTGTGTGTGTGTGTGTGTGTGTGTGTGTGTGTGTGTGTGTGTGTGTGTGTGTGTGTGTTTTGTTAGGTGTGTGTGTGTGTGTGTTGTTTTGTTAGGATTTCCATGGGGGAGATCACCTTTATATGTGACCATAGGGTTTTGTGTATTTTAATATGTGGTCCCTTTTTATTATTGTTTGTATGTATTTTGTTAGTGATGTGTCCCTTTCTTTTATTTAATTAAGTTGTGAAGAATTAATGTGAGAAAACATATGGTTAAAATTTAATTAATTAAAATTGGATATAAGAAAGTAATAATGGAAGTTGTTGGCTCTTTGTATTAAATATTTAAGGGATGTGTAAGTATGTGTAAGAGTTATGTAAGTCAGATTTTGGAGTATGAAACACTCCACCTCCTTGGAAATTCGAATTTGTCCTTGGAGGCTATTTTTGGAGGCTTTTGGGACAAGTGAAACTTGTCTCATGCCTCTTAATTTAATTTACCAACCATACCTATGGTTGGAAGGTTGATTTTAGACCTTTTTAATGATTTTTTTATAAATCATGTTGCATGTTTTAATTGCACTCTTCTTACATTTTATTTAATTCAGTCCTTTGGGGTGTGGAATTTTTGTAGTGTGCGAGTAAATTGTCATAATTTCACCCACCTCTTTATTGTTCTTGGGAGAATGAAATTTTGGACTTTTGTGTTGAAGTTGAGGATGTGTGATGTGACATCCTACATGGATCCACATCATCCTCTTCTCTTCCCTCTTCTATAAAGTTCAAACTCATTGCCTTGTTTGGGGGTTGTTGAAATTTTGCATACTTCCTTTTGGGGACGCATTTTCTTGGTATTTTGGGAGCTCTTGCTTGGAGAGGATTTAGAGAACTTTGCATGCTTTTTGGTTGTTGTTTGGGGATTTTATTTTGGCATTGAAGCTTGTTGTTTGGAAACAAAAGCTACCAAGGACAGGTAGGAGCTTATCTCTTCTTTTATGTTGTTATTTATTTTGTGTTTGTGTGAATGGTGAATGTTTTTGTGTAATTGTTGGCTATTTGGGTAGACTGCCATAGGAATTGTGTAGGAAAATTCTATGGGGAATTCATTCTTGGGGGGCATAAGGGAATTATAGTGGAATTATAATTCTTGTGGAGGGAGTTTGGGTTTGGGATCCACCATGGAAAAGAAATAGCTTGCATTTCTTACTTTGTGGGGGGCATAACGAGGGATTTTGGGGGAAATAAGGATATGTGTGATGAATTATTTTGGCGGTTTGTTACAAGTGGATGCCCAATTCCCATTGGGAGGTAAAATTAGCTTCCCCCATAGTCCTTGCTCCTTTGTCTTCAATGATAAAGCCCGTATTCTATTTGAATATTTTCAATGCAATTGTAAACTATTGTCTTGTGTTGAACTGTGTTTTTGAATTAAAATGTGCATGTTGAAAGAATTTTTTGTGTTGTGGAAGCCTGTTGTTACCATGGGTTGATATACATTCCTTATTGCATTGTGGTTGGGGCTCGGGGGCCAATGATGAAGGATGGTTTCTCCTTTCATTGGATGTCTTGGTTGGGTGGAGAGCATTGCCTTTCCCCCACTTTTTTTGTGATCAAATTGGAAGAAAAGGGAACTTGCATGTTGTTGTTCTAGAGTAGAGGAAAATTTAGTTTGAGAATCCCTTGTGTAATATATTTTATCGTAACCTTTCCCACTTTGAAGTGGATGAAATTGTAATGTTTTTTTCTGAAGAAAATATGTGTGTAAATTGGTTATGAAAGTTGTATATTCAAATGTGAAAGATATTTATACTCTATTTTGTTTATTGGAAAGAAATAAATAGAAATATATTATTTGCATTCAAACATTGAAAGATGTAAAGTTTTATAATTGAAGTCAATAAAGGATTGCAATACCTTTCTTCATATGCATTTTTGTTTTGAATTTGAACATCAAATTGTGATTGGAATCCCTATTTTGGAAAGTGGAAAAAGGAATAAACATGTGAGATGAAATTGTATTATTCTACCTTATTTAAAATGTATGATTTTGGAAAGGATGGCAAACTGATTCTTATTTTTAATGTTTGATTGAAGAAGGAAAAACATTTAAGGCTAGCATGGAATGAATTCAATGTTTTATTGCATGACAAACGAGATAGTTTAATCTATGTTTCTGGAAAAGTATAAGCTCTTTTACTTCAATGTATACTTTGTAAAATTCCTTAATCAAATGTTCAAATAACCCTGCAAATAGATAAAAGACAAATGCAATATTAAATTGAACTTAGTATGACCAAAATGACCCCAAACAGATTAAAAACTCTTAAGAAATCTTTAAGAAACCTTTCAATTAAACAAAGGAAAATTTTACAGTCTTTTTCTATCAATTGTTGGAAAAAAATTCAATTGCAAATCAATTAAGAAAATTTACCTTCCTAAAAACATCCTAAACCTTTCTTAGAGTAATCCTCCATGTCTGTTTGGCATGTTGAGTAAAGGAGGAGGTCAAATTGAAAAAAATTTATAAGTTAAAATTTACCAGTTGGCTTTTTAAAATCCTGCAGAACATTTTCTTAAAATTGACCCCTTTAAAATTTATCAAAATCTAACATTTATGTTTCCTGCACAAAGAGGGCATCGAGAGCTTTCCAGAAAATCCTCGTTTTCCCAAAACTGAGATTTCTAGAAAAATTTATGGCCTTCTGAAGTTTTCCTTAGTGGGAAAATTTTCCCTGGCGGGCCCACGGCCCTAAATTTTCCCTCAAAACTTAGAAAAATGTTTGGAAATTTTTTTGGGAAATTTTTTAACATTTTCCCCTCTGCCCCACCAGTCATAGCCAATCAGAGGGTGCCCACGTGTCCTCATGAGGCAATGGCAGAGGCATGACATCTTTTTCTTCGTTGGAACTTTTTCAAAAATTTGGAAAATTTTAATGTTTTCCTCCGCCGGTCCCCAATCCCGCATCCATCGAGTACTACCACATGGTAGGATGGGATGATAGCGAAGGGGGCGGAACCCACATGACTTTTTCATTTTTTTGAAATTTTTGGCATTTGAAAAATTTTAATAGAAATCCCCGTGGCCCATGACACACTCCCCATCCCTGGCTTTGGAAAAATCCCCTCCGCGGATGTGCGGGCCCGTGCGTGTTTTTTTACCCCTTTCCCCCTCCTTTGTGAATTCTCCCGAAAATCTCTGCCACCCCGCCCTTCCCTCATTTCCTCCCCGCTTGGCTCGAAGCTCGACACGTGTCCCTGGTAGCACAGTGGAGACATGGGTGCAAATTGAAATTTTATCCCCCTCGCACCAGAAAATTTGCAAACACCACCCCGTGACCAGCCAACCCGAAAAATGGTTTTTTTCTCCCCCGCTCGACACGTGTCCCTTTTGGGAAAATTTGCACCCTAAGGCCCGCTGGCCCATAACTGGAGTTCTACAAGGAGTTAAGAGGAATTCTTTATATCATCAGAAAGGTGAGAAAATTTCCTATCCTATGGAAATGATTTAGGGAATTTTTGAATGTGTTAAGTGTAGAAAAATCAAGTTGAAACTCTAAGCCTATTAGAGAGTGGATATGGTGTTAATTTACCCCGTGAACCTAACTGAATCTTCTAACCCCAAAATTTGGATAGTGTGACCTCTGATTAATATAAATAAAAGAGAAGTATGTTCTAGTAGATTAAGCTTGTTCTAGAACCTATTAGTGTCAATTTTTGTCTTGCAACCTGGTTGTAGAGGCCCTTTAAACAAAAAAAAATCCATAATTTTCCCGACTAATCCTAGGTTATTTCTTGGGTCTCAAGTGGGTTGTTTTAGTGGGCATCACACTTGGTATCAGAGCAATGGTTCAAAATCTTAGACCATTGGGCACACTAGAAAAACATGGGACATGAAACTTAAACTTAACACACTTTTAAATATAGAAAACAACTTAGTTTAGAAATTGTATATTTTAGTAAACATGGAAATTGAATAAAACTTAGAAAAATTAACTAACTCACGCCTTGGTCTATGCAAGAGGCGTAGAGGGGGCAAGGGGAATTTTCACATAGATGCAGAATTACCACCACCACCACTAGATCAGAGTGTAGCAGCCATCCTACCCTAGATTTTGTAGACTCTTTAGGATGTTAATGCCACTCTATGTGGAGGATTAGGAGGACATGCAGCCAGCCATGACAGAGCCCCTTCCATTGAGGGTCAGGTATCTCCTCAACCCAGCGAGGAGCATAGAGGAGAGAACTCCCATATAGAGTCAGCCAGAGTAGAGTCACCACTTAGGGGACAAGGTGATAGAGTTTCAAAGCATAGAGAGAGGTCTTGGAGCCCTAGGAATAGGGATGAGCATGTAGAGATACCTAGAGGCTGCCAGACCACAGTTGTAGATCACATCAGGGAGATCCTAAAGCTTCGGTCATCACATTACTCAGGTGACATGGGTGGATTCTGAGTAGAGGCCTGGCTAGTGAGCTTGAGCGGTTGCTTCAAGATTTTTCCTTGTTCTAGTAACATGAAAGCTCATGTTGTGATCCATCTACTGATGGATGGAGCAGGAGTATGGTAGAGGATAGAGGAGAAAAAGCTCCATGTTGATTCTAAGACAATGACCTGGGAGCTATTTGATAAGAGATTCAGGAGCAGATATTTGTCACGGAGGTTCATACAGTAGCGGATAGATGAGTTTCATAACCTCCGATAGGCATCTCTTTCAATAGCAGAGTATGAGAGTAGGCTTCTAGATCTACTCCAGTATGTTGAGTATATGTAGGATGAGTAGGTGTGGATTCACAGGTTCATCTGGGGCCTGAATCTAGACATTGGAGGTACAGTGCAAATCCAATACCCACAAACATTAGTTGAGGCCATCGAGAATGCCTATATAGTAGAGGAGACTTCAGGGGAAGACCCAACAGGATAGAGACTAAGTCAGGAGCCGCATACAGCAAACGCAGGATAGTAGAGCGAGGGGGGTCAGTACCCCTTCCTTGTGGTGGACAGAGTTCTTCACAGTCATCCTTTAGGCCACAGCAGCAATAGCAGTCATGCCCATCACATATACCTCCACAGAGACCTGATGCATAGAGAGGTCGTAGTATGGGGCCTCCTCCTAGGGGTCCCATCAAGACACAGGGTGGACCTAGAGCTCAGTTAGTGGGAGCTCTCTAGCAGAGACCTCAATAGACCACAGCCAAATTGTCAAAATCCACACCACAGACTTCTAGGGCACCTACTGGAGGTGTTACTGATTGGGGAGGGTCAGGAGGATGTCTTGGTTATGGAGTTACTGGACATTTTTGGAGAGACTACCCAAAGAACCCTAATAATAAGGGGTAAGACATGAATCTCAGAGCCGACTATTAGTGATATGTGGCACAGCCACATGATTTACATATTGGTTGAGAACATCCAGGCAGAGCATCAGAGTATAGTCATTAAGACTACAATTAGCATTGGTGGTATTCCTACCTCTGTATTGTTTGATTCTGGTTCTTCTAATTCTTTCATTACACCATATTTAGTAGAGTGATGTAGGATGGTGGCAGTTAGGTAGGGTCATAGTTTAGATGTTGAGATGGATTTCTGAGCCAAGATCTCTATAGACCTCCTTAGTTAAGGAGTTTGTAGTGGATTTGGGACCTTTCACCACTACCTTGAATCTCTGTATCCTTCCTTTGGGCTCGTATGGAGTCATTTTGGGTATGGATTGGTTGTCTGTGCATAAGGCTAGGATGGATTGTTACCACAAGATTTATCTTTTGTAGATGATTTGGTAGTTGAGTCGATGATTTCAAGGGTCAAGAGACCCATTTCTATTCGCACCATCTCTGCTATGCATCTTAAGCGGTGTGAGTGACGAGGTTATCAGATGTATGTTGTGACAGTTAGTGACAGATCAAAGGATGGGTCTAGTGGACCATCGCTAGATGATTATCCCATTTTGAGAGATTTTTTCATATGTCTTTCTAGGGGAGCTACCCCGGGGTTACCACCCCCACGTGAGATTGATTTTCATATAGATCTAGTTCAGGGAGTAGAGCCTATCTCTCAAGCACCTTATCGGATGGTGAGCTCAAGTTGCAGCTTGAGGGATTTTTGGAGAAAGGCCTTATCCATCCTAGTGTATCCCCTTGGGGTGCACCGGTGATCTTTGTGAAGAAGAAGGATGGATCCTTGTGGTTGTGTATTGATTACTACCCAGCTGAATAAGGTAACGATCAAGAATTTTTATCCCATTCCACGTATTGATGATTTGTTTGATCAGATGAAGGGAGCCATATTTTTCTCTAAGATTGATCTTAAATCAGGGTACCATCAGCTGAGGATTTCAGAGGTGGACATTCATAAGACTACCTTCTGTATGAGATATGGGCACTATGAGTTCAGAGAGGTGCCTTTTGGTTTGACTAATGCCCCCGCAGTGTTCATGAGCTTGATGAATGGGCTATTCAGGACCTTCTTAGATCACTTCGTGCTCATCTTCCTAGATGACATTTTGATATACTCACATACATGTGAGGAGCATGAGGGGCACCTTCACTAGGTTCTTCAGTGTCTTCGAGAGCAACAACTTTATGGGAACTTATAGAAGTGTGAATTATTTCAAAAAAAGGTATAGTATTTGGGTCATATCATTTTTGGGGAAGGTATCGTTGTTGTTCCTTCCAAGATAAGAGCCATTATGGATTGGCTAGCACCCACTACTATGACAGAGGTGCACAGTTTCATGGATTAGCAAGTTATTACTAGATCTTTGTTCAGGACTTCTCTCGGATTACACATCCTATCACTTCCCTTCAGAGGAAAGGGAAGAAGTTTGTTTGGTCAGAAAGATGCAAGCAGGCCTTCAGGACACTAAAGGAATGCCTTACGAAAGCACCTATTCTTGCAGTAGTACTAGATCATCAAAGGGATTTCTTCATGTGTATAGATGCTTCTTTGGTAGGATTAAGAGGTTTATTGATGGATGAGGATCGTGTAGTAGCCTTTGAGTCTCAAAACTCAAGGATTATGAGCTTCAATAACCCAACTCATAACCTTGATCTTGCAGAAGTTGTGTATGCTTTGGTTTGATTGAGACATTTCCTTTTAGGTAGGAGATTCATTCTCAGGATAGATCACTTAATTCTTCGTCACCTCTTCACACAACCCAATATCAATGCTCATTAGTGGCATTGGATGGAGTTTATTTGCGAGTATGACATGGAGATAGAGCATGTGAAGGGGAAGTAGAATGTGGTTTCAGATTCCTTGAGTCATCGGAGACATTTGGTTATGGCTACAGCAATTGGTATAGACTTAAGGACCAGGATCTTGCAACAACTTCCACATGATAGCTTCTACCTTTTGCATTAGAGCATAGATCAAGTCTTAGAGTCCCCTTGAGGGGAAGTTTGATGGATTTTCATTAGATGAATATTGTCTTCTTTGGCACAGAGGTCGGATCTATGTACCCAAAGATGGAGGATTGAGGTAGGATATCCTTGTTGAGACACATCATGCACCCTATTCATCCCATCCATGGGTGAAGAAGATGTACACCACTTTGAGATAGATGTACCATTGGAGAGGACTTTAAAGAGATATAGCTCATTTTGTATCTCATTGTTTGGATTTTCAGAGGGTGAGTCCTGAGCATCAACATCCAACTATCCTTCTTAACCCACATGTTATACCGGAGTGGAAATGAGACACCATTTCCATGGATTTCATAGTTGCGGTAAGGACATCAAAATACCACCATGATGTCATTATGGCCACGATGGATAGATTGAATAAAGTGCCTATTTTTTATTTAGTGAATACCACCTATATAGCTAGTGTGGTGGCGTAATTGTACTTAGATGAGATTTTTAGACTACATGCGGGATTCCGTGGAAGATTATTTGTGACCACAGTCCCTTATACACCTATCATTTTTGGACTACCATGCAACATGCCCTTGGGACAAGTATCAACTTCAGTACACCATATCACCCAGAGATAGATGGACATATAGAGAAGGTAAATTAGATTTTAGAGGACATGCTTCAAATGTATGTCATGGACCATAAATCAAGATGGGAGGAGTATTTGTACTTGATTGAGTTTGTGTATAACAACAAATTCTAGAGTTCTATTTGTATGGAAAAATTTCAAACACTTTATGGTAGAGAGTGCAAGAGACCATTAAGTTGGGACAAATTAGAAGACAAAGTATCTCTTGCACCAGCTTTGTTATAGGACATGGAGTAGCAGGTTGTGTTAATCAGACAAAGGCTACAGGACGCACAAGATAGACAGAAGAAATATGCAGATCAGAGGAGAGTTGACTACAGCTATGAGGTGGGCACGAATGGGGTTTCTTCATGTTAGAATTCATAAGAGTCCTATCCATTATGAAAAATTCTCTAAGTTAGCTCTTTTATTTGTGGGTCCATTAGAGATATTGGTGTGGATCGATCCCTTAGCTTATCGTCAAGCCTTATCACACAACTTGTCTAACGTTAATGATCTATTTCATGTTTCTCTTCTTAGGAGATACATTCCATATCCCTCTCATGTATTGGATTGGACCATCATTATAGGTGTAGGAGAAGGGGTAGGTGTCTTTGGAACTCGTGCACATCATAGAGTGTAGGACCCTAGGTGTTTGAGGCAAGAGATTGACCAGGTGCAGGTCTAGTGGGATAGGTACGATGAGACTACAGCAACATGGGAGGATGCTACTTTAATACGGGCCCAATTTCCACACCTTTATCAGTGACTTCTAGGAGGAATTCGAGTCTAAGGGGAGGGGGATGTAGTTTCCACTCATCATCGATACTATTTCATTACTGATGTTATTACTGTTGGATTGATACTTAGACATTTTTATTATTACATCCCTATCAGTAGACAATAGACTGCATATATTTAGATGATTGACATGTTGATTATGATGCACTAGATGAAAATGATGAACAGTTATATATGTTGATTTGCAGTATCTAGATTTATACTAACACGTAATATTATGGATTCATCACCTGATGTTGGATACTTTGAGTAGAATTATGATTTTATGGAAGTTAGAACTAAATTAATTAATATGATGATAGGTGATAGAATTGTTAATTTTGGATGACGATATAGATAATTTTTATATGTATATTATTCTCCATGTTGTTGATGCGGCCAAAAGGCTGAGAGGTATTTTTTTTGTTCCAGGGACATTTTATAACAAACATGCAAAAGGGGATAGGAAACCAACTACGGAAGGATGTTAGGTGTTGTGCAACATGGCCAAAATGTGAGAACTTGTGTATAATATTATGATGTGTTCTTGCATGCTTTGTTAGGAGATTCCCATAGGGGGGTAACCTCACTTACGTGGTCACGCATGTAATTTGTTTCCCCTTCTTTTGGAAAAATTTTTTGAAAATTATTTGAATTTTTTTGAGCACGTGTTTAATTGTAGAAATATTATTGCTTTATTAATACTTGCTAGGCGTGATATCTAAATTAGCTAGTTTAGCTTAAATTTAAATTAAAAGGGAAGAAATGACATGTAGGCAATAAATTGGGTAGATTTTCCTTGAAATCTCAGTGAATGTAAATTAGTATTTTTGTTAGTTTTGTGTTGTGTACTCTTTTCCAACTTCAAAATTCGGATTTTGACTTGGGAGGATTTTTAGGATGCTTGTGTGACAAGAAAAGATTGTCCCATGCTTGGCTTTAAATTCATCCAACAACCATACCTATGGTATGCAGAGTTAATTTTAGGATTAATTATCTGTTTAGGATAGTAAAAAGGGTAAATAATTACACATGTTACTTACCACATTTAATTTTGTCCTTGATAAGCATGGTGTGCAATTCGGAGTGTCATGTGGGCATGTAATAAGTCTTACTTGTGCATTTAATTACTTTGGTTTGGTGTTGACTTGTGTGTTGGAATGAATGGATGATGAAGTGTGCATCCTACATGGAGCAACCTCATCATCCTCACATCCATTTTCTATTTATTGGATTATTTTGATGGATTTTGGGTTACTTTCCTTATCCTATTCTTTTAGGGAATTTTTGCATGCATTAAGTTGAGAAAAAAACATTCTTTGTTTTCATACTTAAGAGTTTCTTTTGAGTTTCTCTTGGATTGAAATTAGGTGAAGGATTCAAAAGCTTGGTGAGAAAAGAAATTCTAAGGCTTTATGGAGAGGTAGGATATCATCTTTTTGCATTTTTGTATTAATGTATTTGATGTAGAAATGGTGTTTCTAGTATATTGTATGAGTGTTGTGGTTATGTTCGATTTGTAAAATGGGTAGTTTGCCTTAAGTTGGGTGTGGGAAATGTATTTATGGGACCATTGGGGAGGGAAAAGGGAGATGTAATGTATGCATTTTTGAGGGAGTGTTAGTTTGAGTTCCACCTATTGGGAGTGAAAAGGATAACATGGATATATTTTGCATATTTACAAGTGTAGATATAAGCATTTGATTTTTTTTATTTGTGCACATGGAGGCTTTTGGGTGGAACTCCAACATCACTTGAGAGAATAAAGGAGGTGGTCCCATTTCTCTCTCAACACTTATTGACCTCATTTTAAAACAAACACAATTAATATAACACTCATTCCCACTTACGGATTGTTGGTGTGTGGGATCCTATGTGTCCTCCACTCACATATGGAGGACCATCTCACATGGGTTAGGTTTAGGAATTTTCTTGTGTGTCATGCACTAGGGTTACTCAACACCCCATATGTTCTTTCATTTCTGATTTATGAGTATGCCAAGACACTGGGGATTGTCTTTCTCTATATGTGATAGCTTTGTTTTGTTATGCAAGGTCTTCCATTGATTGATCTACTCCTCCTATGTCATTGTTAGAGCTATTGTGTTGGATCCTTTGGAGAAGTGGTGGAACTCATCAGTGCATATTTTCATAGATTCTCACAAACTCTTTCATGGTATGAAGAATGAGATCGGGTAAATGTGCATTCGTCATGTTAGTTTCGATTACTCTTGGTTTGTAAACTTTTTTACTCGTGAAAAGTTCTTTTTCTATTCATTAAATTTTGAAATGTTATCCTTGTCGTAAAATTAAAGTGGAGATCTTGAAATTTGTTCTTTGGAAAGTTTGAGTTTTCCTATGTGTCCTTCGTGCATGTGGAGTCATCTCCATGAAGTTTTTTAGGGTTTTTTGCTACATTTAGCTCATCCAGCTAAAATATGGTAGATCAGTTAAAATCAGCAGGTTATTTGTTCCCTTTTTTAATTCATTTATTAAATGAAAATTTTTTTTAGATCTCTGTTGTTTTTCCTGGTATTCTCTTTGTTTCTTTGAGCAATTTCTTTTTGTAGATACAATATTTTCAAATTTGCTATCGCTGGAGCTTTCAATTCCATTGGAGTGCAACTTTAGTGGTGCTTGTGCTCCGATTCAAGCTTCTCTACAACCTATTTTCATGGTATCAGAGCTGAGATCGGGTAAACGTGCACTCAGATTTGTTTTTCCTTGCGATTACTCTTACATGGTTTCATGTATTTTACTCTGCATGCAAGTTTTTTGATCACTATTTTCTGGAAATTATTTTGCTAATATCTCTAACAAGATTTCTGATTGTTTCTTTGTGTTTTTTTTCTTGTGCATGTTGTCTGTGGTTGACCTAGGAAATTTGAGTTCTTTCAGTCCCGTGGTTGCTCATACAATGAACTATTTCCCTTGACCCTTGGCCCTGTTCACACTGCCATCACTGTTCCTCAGAGTTTTTGGATGTGGGTAAGCTAAAACGTGGTTGTACAGGTATTTTTTGGACTATTCTGGTGTTTACTTTTACCTGTTCCTCACTTTTTGGGTGTGGCAAGCTACCAAACGTGGTTCTACACTCAAATGCGTCTCTCCCTACAACCAGATTGGTGTATTTGGTAAGCTCCACTTTCTTTCTGTTTTAATCTTCCTCAAAAACAAAAAAAAAAACCTCTGCTTTTATGGCCCACGTGCCAATTTTTTCATGCTCAGTTTTGTTTTGTCCTCGGGCTTTGGTAAAACAAGCTCAAACCTTCATGAGTAAGTTTTAAAAAAAAAGTTTTCCATAATATTTATGGTAAATCTTCATCTAAATATTCATTAGATTAGATCTAATTAGATTTAATTAAATTAGCATCTAAACTTTTATTTAATTTCAGGTTATTTAAACTATATTTTCTTTGGCATTATACAATTTGGTTTTTGGCTTGTTTATTTTACCTTCCGTCGGGAAACCATTCCATCGAGTGCCGAAGACAAAGGGTGAAATTTCTTAAAATGGAAGGTATATTTAATTTATTCGCAATTAGATCTTAATTACATTAACCCTATCGTAATTAATTAGATTTAATTAATTAAATCTAGTTTTATTAATTACGAACCCTTTGCATCTTGTTTAGATTACTTTTTTAATCATCTTTTACGCTTAACTTTTTTTCTCATCAAATTGCGAAAATTGGTAATTGCTATAAATTTTAAATTTGCTCAGTTTCAAAGCGATAATTTTTTAGGCGTTATTGTTGCATTTTTTTCACACTCTAATGTGGGATCAAGTGTGTAAATGCACATTTTATAAAGCACCGCATTTTTCTTCTGGGTGTCTTCCGGCATTCTGAAGATTCAAGCTCATCTTTTGAGCTTTGTTTCTTTGTATTTTACCCTTATTTTTCTTGGACTAGTGAGAGCGTCTGCCACAGTTTGTAGCAAGGGAGGTATTTTTGTGACGTGAGACACTTTTTCTCACAACCAGGATTTGATTTCACCTCCTTCCTATTTTTTGCAAGTTGTTCTTGTATACGGTGTCACTTTTGTTGCACTCCACGAAACACAATTGTGGTCTCCTCTCTTGCATGTTATTATGCTAATTGCAAGATGAGTTACCAAGTGTTTCAAACCACACGCATGGACCCGATTGTAATCAACGCACTCAACTATAAAGTGCCGAAAGCAAGGGGTTGTTATATTGTCCTGGGTGGTTGTGTTTCTTTTCTGCATTCCTTTCTCTCTCTCTTCTCTATGGATGTACTTTCAATTCCTTTTCTTACGCCATTCAACTTTTTCGAATGGAGATTGAAAATAATTATGAAACTAAGGGGTAAAGGGTTATACCGCATCACCATGGGAACTGAGACTGAACCAGATGATGACCCTGAAAAATCTAAGTGGTTAAACCGTAGTGATGAAGCTTTAGGTCTTCTTGCATGTCTGTTTCTCTTGACTTGCTCTTCCACATTGAGTCGTATCCGAAACACCTAATTCTATGTGGAAAACGTTAGATGAAATGTTTGGACAACAAGATGACATGAGAGCGCATGAGTTGGAAAATGAACTACTAAGGTTAAATCCTAGTGATTTTGAAAACCTACAAGCATTCTTCTCTAAATTTGTCCACACTAGATTATTGTTAAAGGAATGTCAAGTAGAGAAGAAAGATTCTCAACTGATCTTGTCGATTCTCTCTAAGTTAGGTCCCAAATATTTTGTCTTTGTGTCAACTTTTTATGCTACAAAAGTGTACCTTGGGAAATACTTGGAATATGCCCTCCTTTGACTATTTTTCATCCCAACTCATTCGAGAACAAGACAAACTCATTCAAATGGGGTATCTCAAGTCCAATTCATCATGCCCTTGTAGCAAGTACTAGTAAGGAAAAGAAGACTGAAAAGAAGAAATAAAGAAAGAAAGGATCAACCTAAGAAGGAAACCAAGACCAAAACTAAAAATTTAACATGAACGCTTCGACTTCTGAGCCTAGAGCACAAAAAGCAAGTATTTGTGTTCCTATTGTAAGAATCCTGGTCATAAAGAGCATATATGTATGAGAAAACAAATTGATCACCTTACTCATTTACTTGAGAAAAATCAAATAGGTGTTCTTGAGTCTATAAAACAAAATGCTCCGAAGGCTGAGTCTTCTACTGCAAAAGGTTCTAAATCTGATAAGAAGAAAGGAAAGGCCCTTGTAGCCAAAGTTTCTCCTTCATCGATGTGGATTATAGATTTTAGTGCCTCGCACCACATGGGTTCTTCACATGTTGATTTCTCCAACATCGAACCTTGTGGTATGTCCCAAATCACGATGGGTAATGACACGACAGTGTCAGTTTCCTGTAGTGGATCGGTAAAGATGGATGGGAACATATTCAACCAAGTGTTGAGTGTTATTGATCTCTCTACCAATCTCCTATCAGTTTACCAAATTACTCACCTTGGTGAAGGAATGTGAGTGGAATTTGGTCCTAACTCGGTGATTATTCATGAGCTTAACAATGACACTACAGTGGCTGAGGGAAAGGTAGATCACCGTTCATGGTTGTATACATTTCCCCACTTTACTTTTGATTCTATGCCCACTTCCTTTCTCACTCATGCAAATGAGGTTAGTAAGCTATGGCATGTGTGTTTTGGACATCTAAATTATCGCTACCTTGAACAATTGAACTAAAATGAAATGGTCAACGGGTTACCCCATGTCAAGTTTTCTAAGGGTATTTGTGAGGGTTGTACCCTTGGAAAGCATCCTAAAAAGAACTTTGACAAAGGAAAATCCTGGAGAGCTACTCGTCCCTTGGATCTTGTTCACAGCGATATTTCTGGTCCATTTCCATCTCCTTCTGTTTACTAGAGCACATTATGTGCTCACCTTCATTGATGACTATTCAGGATATACTTGGGTATATTTTCTTAAACTTAAGTCTGAAGTCTTTGAACATTTTCAGGACTTTAAGGATCTTGCTAAGAAATAGGCGGAACGGTCTATCAAGGTTCTTCGAACTGAAAATGGAGGTGAATATGTAAACAATAGGTTCATAGATTTATGTACTTCTGAAGGGATCTCCTTGCAGCATACAGTTTCTTATAGCCCTTTATAGAATGGAGTAGAAGAAAGAAAGAACCGTACTCTTAAGGAGATGGCCACTTGTGTGATTCACTCGAAGTCTCTTCCTCCACAGTATTGGGATGAAGTAGTGAATTGTACTAATTACATTTAGAACCATGTTCCACACAAGGTAGTAAGAGGGATGACACCCTTTGAAGCCTATTTTGGATGCAAGCCTGATGTTGAGCACTTTTGAGTCTTCAGATCTAAGGCTATGGCTCGGATTCCCAAGAATAAATGTAAGGCATTGGAACCAAAATCCAAACCTTGTATCTTTGTAGGGTATCCTGATGGCATGAAGGGATATTGTTATTTAATCCTACTTCTCATGAGATTTATATTGAGAGCAGTGTTAAGTTTTATGAGTCTTCTTCAAATTCTACTTCTCTACCTATTGAGGTTTTTCAACATGCTGATTCGGATTTTGACTCATCAAATGATGATGTTGTTGATCGTTCTCCTCTTCCTAATCCTCCTGACCATCAGACCTTTGAGTCTTCTAATTCTGACAGTAGTGATGATGACGATTATGTCCCTTCTCACTCGAGTGATGAATCTTCCAACTCAGAGCTTGATCCTCTTGGTCCTCTTTGGGCTAGGGAAACTTTGTAAAGTGTTGGAGATTTAGTTGAAGATACTTCAGATATGAGACGTACTCACTCAGATTTCATTAGACCCCACTCTTTCTTCACCTTTTCTTCTAATCCACAGTCTTTCCGAGAGGCTTCTAGTATTCTTGAGTGGGATCCTTCCATGGATGAGGAGTATTCCTCTCATGAAGAATGATAATTGGGATCTCACCCCTCTTCTAAAAGGAAGAAAAATAATTCAGTGTAAATGGGTAGGCAAACTAACCACTACTCAGAAGCTCTTGCTGCTCTTTAGGGTATAAGGTTAGCCAGAGATTGCAATATTTCAAATATTATAATTGAGGGTGATTCACTAAACATTATCAATCTCCTAAATCAGAAACAATCCCCCAGTTGGTCAATCAGAGACTTCATTGTTGAAGCTACTGATATTTGCAAGAGTTTTGAAAATTTTGAAATCAAACATACCTACCAGGAAGGCAATAGGGTGGTAGATGATTTGGAAAATTTTGGGGTTAATAATACTTTTCAAATTTGGCTAAGAGGGGACATTCTTCCCACTAAAGTTAATGAAGACATCATCAATGATTTGCATGGCTTACATGGCTTGGAAAGTAATCACTAAAGGTTGTAATGCTGATGCTAAGAGAGTGGCTTTTTAAGTACAGTGTGATGACATCATTAAATATTTGCGCGACCTAGAGTTTCATCATTAATAGGCATGGAGAGGATGCTAAGGAGTGATTAAATAATTACAAAGTACAGTCTAATAATTGCATCTATTCACATGATTGGGAGGGATTCAAAAATAGAACTGAGGCTGATCCGCATAGTTTCCAATTTTTTACCGTTGTGGACAGAGACATAGGAAAAATGGGGGGACCTCCTTGCAAGATTGAGCCCAACCATAATCTAGCTTGGAAAGATGATACAGTTCTTTGGAACTACCTTCAAAAAGGGGGTCTAGTGAACTTTATTGAAAAAATTCAAGGCTTTGATTAGGATCTCTCTATTAAATTTGCTCAGGGATGGAGGAATCACGTAGTTAAGTACAACAACATCAAGGTTGAGACATCAGAGGAACTTATTTCCCAAGTCACCGGGCTCAGTCTAGATGGCACCAAATTCTTTAAGAAGTGGGTGGAAAGGGATGTAGAAGCTAACAAATTTCTTGATGAGGGGGAAAATGTTGAATTTGTGACTGCTGGCATCAAGCTTGCCTCTATTCTTGAGTTGTTTTCTGAAATCGCAAGGATGGTAGTGAGGTATGTTACTTTAGAAGGGAATTTTTTCATTATTCCCCAAAAGCATTTGATCTTTCTTAACCATTTTTGTAGAGACATCATCATCAACTTCCCTCATTACTTTTTGAACTCTTTGGAGAAATCGGTTCTGGAAGTTCAAAATCACACTAGGGCGGTTCCCCTGCATAAAGGGTTAATACTACTTATTCACCACCAATGCTCAGCCTATCCCCATTTGGATTCTTCTCCTCCCTCAGCCTTCAATCCTCCCCCTTCCCCCTACCTCCATTCTGCCCCTTCCTGAAAGGAAGCTTGACACTGCTTCAACTAGCAAGAAAAGGAAGAAGATGAAAACAAAGGTCCCTGCTTCTAAGAGGGTTCTTCGAAGTCATAAAGACCTGAGCTTGCCGAGAATCTGTTGCAAATGGGTAATCCGGTGGAGGTGCCTAAGGATGAGGATTTGTTGGTCAGAGTGGGTAAGATGGAAAAGGAAATTAAAGAACTTAAGAGTGTTATTAAAGAAATCGATAAAGCTAAGGGAAAAAGGAAATTGCAAAATGATGAAGAGGAGGATATCACTACTAAAATTTTCAAGAAGCTCCAATCTCTAGATGGAAGACTTGGAAATGTAAAAGGTCGTAATGACTATATCCTCTCTGCCCTTAAAAGTATCTATAATTTCATTAAACAACATGTTCGTAGTATTTTCAGTCTCAGCGGTATTACCAAGGACATTTGGGGCTCCAAGGAGAAAAGAGATATTGCAATTGATTAGGTGGATTTGAAAGACCCTTCCCAGGCCACTACCATTGCATTCTTTGTCTTGCTTCAAATGATCAAAGCCAAGATTGACTGGGCTATCAAGTGATGCAGAGTTCTGTTGTTGTTTACTGGCTGCGAAGTTGTTATTGATTAGTGGTTTTGGTGCTATCTTTTGGCTGAGATGTCCAGTGATGGTTATCTCTTGATCATTTTTTGTCTCTACTACTTTTGTTCGGATCACTATAGGTTTTGATCCTATTTTATTACTATTTTTTCTTATCTGGATGTTGATCCCTTTGATGTTGGACATTTTTCTCCTTTTTGGACTATTTTTACCTCTTCTGTTATTTGGCTTTTGAGCCTTTTGTATACATGGTATAGTCCCTTCAAAAATATTTACCCATGATAAAAAAAAGTGGGTGTTCCGAATAAAGTATGGAGTAAATGGAGATGTCGAAAAGTTTAAAGCATGATTAGTAGCTAAGGGTTTCTCCCAGATAGCTAGGGTTGATTATACTGAAACCTTTGATCCAGTTGTGAAGATGACTTCTATTCGATTGGCCCTTTCCATTGTTGTAGAAAAGAGATGGAAAGTCCATCAAATGGATGTTAAGAGTATCTTCCTTCATGGTAACCTAGAGGAAGAGATCTACATGGAACAACCTCTAGGTTATGTCCATGATCACTCCCTCATTTGTAAGTTAAAGAAGTCTCTTTATAGCCTTAAACAAGCCCCTTGAGCTTGGTATGCCAAGATGGACTCCTTTTTACTTACATGAAGGTTTACTAGGTGTTATTCTGATCCAAATGTTTATATTCTATGGAAAGATGAATCCATACTCATTCTCGTTCTCTATGTTGATGACTTATTGATCACAGGCATCTCTTCCTCTATCATCGATTCTGTGAAGATCGCCTTGGCCAATAGGTTTTCCATGACTGACTTACGTCTACTTCATTACTTTCTTAGGATCTAGATTTCACAATATGACTAGAGAATTTTTATTTCACAACCTAAGTATACTCTTGACTTGCTTGCTCTTTTTCATATGTCTGATTGCAAGTCTTTTATGACTCCTTTTCTTTATGGGGTTAAGTTGGTTTCTGATTTCTCTACTCCCTTGGTTGATGGTACCCTTTATCAAAATTTGGTGGGGAGCTTGATTTACTTGACTCACACTCGACCAGATTTATCTTATGTTGTTGGGATCATGTCCAGATTCATGCAGGAGCCACATGAACTGCATTGGAAAGCAGCTAAGTTGATCCTTCATTATGTTCATTGTCACCTATACTGATGGCATTCACTATTATGGAGGGGTGGATATTGACTTGATTGGGTTCACAAATTCTGATTGGGTCGGTGACTTAGATCATCAGAAATCTACCTCTGGCTATAGTTTCTCTCTTGGTTCAGGTCCTATTAGTTAGTCTAGCAAGAAGCATAATGTAATTTTGATATCCTCTACAGAGGAAGAATACAGTAAAGCAGTTAATGCTACCACAGAGGTTGTTTGGCTACAGGGTATTCTGATAGAGTTTGGCATCCACCTTTGGTGGCTTATCGTTATCTATTGTGATAACACGAGCACTGTCTCAATTTACAGAAATCCAATTCAACATCAACAGATGAAGCACATTGAGATCCATATGCACTTCATATGATAACTTATTCATGATGATATCATCAACATTCAGTACATTTAGGAAGTTGATCATACTATAGATATATTCACCAAGCCCTTCACTAAAGTGAAGTTTCTTCACTTGCGGTCTCTTCTTGGGGTGAGGTCTTATGCAGTTTCTCATCTTCTTTGGGTTATATATTCCTTCTCTTCTTCTTCTTCTTCTAAGAAGATATTGTTTGTACATGGGAACCTTATCAGGCCTTTAGTTGTCGGGCCCCATTGACACATCTTTCTTAGATGTTTAGGAGTGTATTCTTGTTTTGTCTAACTCATCATGGCCACTACCCTAGCTTTGATGAAGGGGGGTGTTTGTGTGTTAGATCCTATGTGTCCTCCACTCACATATGGAGGATCATCTCACACGGGTTAGGTTTAGGGTTAGGTTTAAAGTTTGCTTGTGTGACATGTACTAGGGTTACTCAGCACCCTATATATACCCTTTCATTTCTAATTTATGAGTATGTCAAGACACTCTATTGCCTTTCTCTATATGTGCAAGCTTTGTTTTGTTATGCAATCATTTCCATTGATTGATCGATTCCTCCTTGTGATTACGCTGGAGCTATTACTTTTCCTTTGGAGTGAAACTTCATTGTGGTGCACAATTTTTTATACAATTCTCACAAAACCTTTCAGGGATTCTAGATTCCAGGGAGTGTGGTCCCACATAAAAAAATCATTTTGTTATTATTAGGTAACCCAAGTTTAAACCGCATATTATAAGTGAGAACTAAAATCCACTTTGTGTTCAAAAATGTTTTCTAAGGCACTATTCCAATTTTTGGTATATATTTTAATCTTTTTTCCACTGATAACAAATTATTAGGTATTATTATTATTAACTTATTTTGATTTACAGAGACCACGACCCACCATGGGGTTAATACTAGGGTAATACAATATCCTTTTCTCTCTAATTTTTTATACCTCATGGTTATCTTTTATTTGTTAATTGAAGGTATATAGAACACCTAAGTTTAACACCCCACTCTAAATTAGTGTGGTGTAATTTAAATGACCATTCACTTATTATACACAAGATAGGGATACTTACAACACTTCTATTTTAGCTTATTATAAAAAGGAAATGATGGTAGAGAAAATTCTAGGGAGAAATATCTCCTTTCTCTCAAGGGTGTAAACTTTCTAGTTCAAAGAATTCAAGGGCCCTCAATCATAGTTTGAACACCCAACACCCCTTCTCACAAATAAAGGCAAAAGTTGCACTATGTGAAAAATCCCACTCATGGTAAAGAAGTGGTCACATTAGTAGTCTATTCATATGTGTATGATTGGATAACAATTGGTGAAGATACTAAAGTCTTCCCATATGATAATATGGGTTTAGCACTATGCAACCAATAGGAGGAACAAATAACGGATTCACTTAGAGAACTCAGTTAGTTTCCATATTCTATGTGCTCTACTTTACAACCACTTATTTTACAAAGTTGTAAGGGAACAACAAGATTAAACAATGTATCTCATTCATGAAAACACCGCATAGAAACATAATTTCATATTTGTTGCAATACATATACAACATAAACAAACTTTTTTTCTCCTCTCAAAGTGGATCGAAGGAACATTTATTCATATTTAAATCAATTACAATACATACCTGTTATAGTAATTTTATTCTTCTTTTACATTAAACTAAAGGTAGGAATACACAAAATGACAATGCAATTTTTTATTCTAACAATATAAACAATTAAATTTCATATATATTTTTTGATTTAACATCCTCATTCATTCATATTCTACTATGCTAATCTGCAACCTACAAGTCATGTAATCATGGTGTAGACACCATAATCAAGACACTGTAATTCCCCTAGGTGCGTACACACTCTAAGAACCCCCTTTGTAATCACACGCAGTCATTTTCACCTTTCTTCTGACTTACATTTACCACCTGAAACCACAAAACAAACCCAAATTAATAAAAACACAATAATCCAAACCTAAAAACCCCTCCCACGAACTCAAAACAACATTAAACACCCATAAAAATTGAAAACCCTACAAAAGGAAATGGTTCAAACCAAATTCAGCCATTTTCCTCATATTTAACAAAAATTGGTGTAGTTTCCCTAAATCGACGTCAATTGGTGTGGAACAGTTGTAATGGCATTGATCCTATATAAACCATCTTAGGCCCTTGCCCAAGGATTCCAAATTCATTCCCAAACATCTGACCTTCCAACTCATGTGTAACAAGTCCAAAGCTCTCTAGGTTTGGTCATGAAGTGATCAAGAGCTCTCATGGTCTCATACTCTCTTTGAACAAGCTATATACACATCCAGTCAACCAACCTGGTTCCTCTCTCATCAAGGTAAGTCTTTATTATTTAAAACAACTACCTTCCATCATCAAACCCAATATCATCAACTATTAGTTTTTTCATTTAAATAATACTCTTTTTTTATCAAAGATAACATACTTTAGAAATCATATTCTTTCAAATCCCATCTTCACACCAATCGACATTTATCACCCAAATTGGCACCGATCTACTAGATCGACATTGATCCCTATCAAAATTATCATATTTTGCATCTTTTACATATCCTAGCCTACTTTATTAAAATCATGTAAGCATGGCTAATCTTTCATTGTTCATAAGCTTTTGTTTATGTGAGATGACCCTCCCAATAGAAACTTATGAACCAAAAACCATCTTTGACCTACCAATTGTGTGACAACCCTTTGTGTGGTAACAATATGACATCAACTATGAGATAAGTCTTTGCGTCATCACTTTCACACCTAACTCAGATGACATGATTGAGCAGTCATAGGTTCTTCTTGAATAGAGTGACAAAGCCAATCTCTTCTAGGAAAATGCATTCAACCCCCGCATCCTATCATTAAGGACGTTGATTGAGTCTCGACATCTAGGTATTATATATACATATATACATATATTTATATGTATATATATACATATATTTATGTATATGTGTGTGTGTGTGTATCATTCGTCATCTCCATCATTTCTTATTTTTATCATCATCATTATTTCAATCATAATTATCTAAAAATGAGTTAATAACCATCAAAAATCTATCCTTCTTGTTATTTATTGCAAGATCATCTAATTTTGTAGCCCATATTTCCCTGATGAATTTTTAAAAAAACATAAAGTAGAAAGGAAGTGCTTTACGAATGAAAGTATTTCTTTCATATCCTTTTTAGCCTCTTTCTAGCATTGTACTTTACATGTTGTCCTTGTAAAAAATAACCTTTCTTTTGGGTTTTAAAATAAACTTATATTTTTCATCTTGACCTGATCATCTAGTTTAAGTAGGGGTTACATCATGCATTTACTACTTCCCCTCACAGACAACCAAATCACACACAATCAAATTTTCATTCTAAAACACCCCCTTCCAAGTCTACCTACTTAGATTTAATCACCAATGGGAATTCGACTCGTTGTTCTAACCAAGTATAAATATTTGGTGGGTGGTATATCAGCTAAGCACCTGATACCCTTATCACTGTGGGACTGTGAAGTGATGGGGTAGGCCCCAATATCACGCCTCATACAGACACCAACATAGATTTACTTGATCCTTAACATACCTAAAACCAACCTTAGCAAGCATAATTCTTAAGCACCCCTTTTGAGCCATCTTTCCTTTCCAATTAAATTTAATTAATCAAGATAATCAAAAACCTCTTATTGATTGTGTGGTTTTCATTCCTAAGAAAATATCTTATTTCTATTTTCTACTTGTTGTTTCATGGTTTTAACTAGACAACAGACCCATAGCCAAACCATCACATACATGTTAGACCCATTACAACAACTCCTAGAAACAACCCAAGAGCCCCTACGATCTCCTAGCATTCACTCAGACACATCAGAAATTTGTGATCCACCCATTTTATAGTTATTTAATAGTGGTGACCCAGTATTCGAGGAAATCTTAGATACCAATCATGTCACTCTTAGTAGTTACCTTGCTTCATGTTCCATCCATCTTCCCCGTTATATTACATAACCCCAACCACCTATTACTATTGTTACCTACTATCACTCACAGTTCATCAAACCCTCCTATCAACTGGTTATAAAAAAATCACTCCTTATCATATCCCAAACCCTACGAAAACATCCACACCTATCGCATACAATTATGTAGCTATCTTTGAACTCAACACTATCTCATCACAAAACATGGTTATCCAACAATGTACTTTGTCATCTTCATCCTTAGCCAGTCCTCAAGATGTCTAAAATCATACTATTACTTCATCACCTGCAGTTAGTCACACCCCTTCTACTTTTCTTCCACCCCCGGCAAGGTCTATCTGTGTACCTCATTCTACAAGTTCCTTGGTCACATCTCAACCCATCATCTCACAACAACCCACGTCCTCAATCCAAAACTTATTTATGTTTACTCCTACATCCTTACAGCCTATCAATATGAGTGTTATCACTATCATTTGTCCCCATTTACAATCGTATCTATAACTAATGTCACATCATACAGTTATATCCACTCTCAACAGAACCCATAACCTTTGAAAAAACTTATCAACAATTATATCCCATAACCTCACTAGTATATCCACTCTTCCTCATAACCATTAGTTTCTTAGAAAACTTACAACATACCAAGAAATATCCCCCTTTTGAAATTCCTCTTTTACCATATCGCTAATATTAGCAATAAAATCCCCTTATCTATGGATAAGATAATCCCTCTTCAACGTACATTCAACCCTCTCATAATGATCCCATGAAAGCCTTGATGAGTAGAATTTCTATCCTATAAGTTTCTACCATGAGACGTAAAATAACATTTTCTAATGAAAAAATTTGTAATGAACTCATCAGTGCCTCTCAAACCATATCGCCCTCAATGGGAGATTCTAAAATTTATCAAATTCTATAGTAAGGAAGATCTGCAACAATGTCTTAGGGCCTTTTCCATGCCTATTATCTCATATCCCATTATTAATACCTCATGTTAGGGACATTCTTGATGTCGTTAACTAGGCTTTCTCTTCATTGGTATAGTATCATCCCTCAACAATCTCTCTATTTATTCACATAGTTAGCACAACTTTTCTTAAAACATTTTTCTGTCAACATCACACACAATATATCCATCAACAACTTATATTCTATCAAATAGTTTAAGGACAAATCTATTGTGTACTTCATCACTAGATGGCAAGGAATCATTAATCAGATATCCTTCCCTTTACCCCAAATGGAATTGATCAATTTATTAACTCAAGCTTGTGTAAAACACATATCATCCACCATCCAAATCCAATCATTTAAAACATTCGATGAATCTCTTACCATGGCCAGGAAATTGGAAATTTGGGCCCTTAAATATGGTAAAGTTAACTTACAATGTAAAAATCCAAACCTGACTCTTCTAAGGTTTTTTCCAACAGTGAAAAATCCAAAATTTTGAAAAAATTAGTCATTTTGAAAACTACATCTAAAATTTTCTCAGACCTTGAAGGCTCCAACCTCATAAAAAATACACACCTTTGGGGGAGTCTAACATTTCTAGTTTTGACAAACACATGACTGCTCATTTGATAAAACTCCCTCCTATTCAACCTGTCAACGAATATGGACCTAATCCATCCTAGTATAGAGAATAATATTATTGACAATACCACCAAGTTTAAGGACATGGCATTGACACTGACAAATGTCGTTCTTTTAGAAATGTCATCCAAGATATAATTGATCAAGGTGATCTATAACTAGACAATCATAATGCACCTCTGAATCAAACCATAGATGTATTTTAAAAAAAAAATCCAAACCATCCCCCAATCAATAACACAACTCAGAATAATGTCATGGGATCCCAAAATTATACTGCTCATATTATCAATACTATCAGTTAGCTTTCACCTTCGGTGAATCCTTCCTCATATCATGCATTTCTATTAGCAAAACACTAGTAAAAAAATATACCCTTTCGATCTCTTCACTAGTGAAGCCCCTGGTTCAACTATATCACAATCTCTGACCCCTACTATTTTTTAAAATCATAAACATCCCTTCCCAAGATCAAATCCATCGACAACAAAACAAAGGCCTTGTTAATCCTATATAGAAATCAGCATGTCCCCGCATAAGAAATTGGGAATTTCACAATATAATCACAAGATAAACACACATAATAATATAGCATCCCTACCCTCCATCCTGGGGCCAAATCATTCATTGAAACTTCTAATCACCATTTTAGAATCCAAATCCAAAACTATTCCTGAATGCATGGCAAGAGATGCGGCCCCTGTGTCCCATGTTCTTAAGTCATCTAGTGGAACTCAAAGTCTTACAACTACATCATCATTTCAACAATCTCTGTTTAGATACCATACAGTAATTCTTGAGAAGCTTCTTCAATCTTCAATCATATCACTACCACCCATTAAGGCTTCTAATCCTCATGGATGGAAACTTACTTAGTACAAATATGATGCATTTTGTGCTTATCATAGACATCAGGGAACCACATTGAGAGTTGTAAATCCTTCCAAGATGTAATACAAAATATTTATAAGAAGGGTCTCCTTATAATAGACAAGATCATCTTATTCCACCTATCAATCCCAAAATAGCAAAATTAATACATCAGGTCAAGCCTACCCCTAAAACCCTTAAGTTTGATAATCCTGAGACATCACTTGATGACATATCTAATAAAAGTGTAGCTTCCTCTGGTGAATACCTTTTTTTCCAAATAGATATAGTTTGCATAACCATGAGAGCCCGCACCTAGGATTTGAAATCTCAAAATTAAAATAGGCCTGAAATTTCTATCTCCATGGCTCCCCAGTAATCACCCAATATATCATCCCCTAAAGACAATATCTCCATCCGTACAGCCCCTCAGATCTAATCTACAACATCAATACAAAATATTGTCCTCAAATAGTTACATCAAGCACTTGTCAAGATGTCCCTTTATGAACTCATTAAAAAATTCCCCTCATCATTGACAAGCCATGATAGAAGCCCTTCAAGATATCTTGGTACCATCAAATGAGCATCATCCATTTTCCAACCTCGTTTGTGCCTTAAAAATGTTTGTATTCATCTCATTTGATGATTTTAAAATCTCGCCATTACAAGATATGGACCATAACCTCCCTTTGTTCGTCACCTCCCAAATCAATTATACTCTCATTAAAATAATCATGATTGACAATGGCACCAACAATAACATAATCTCATCCCATGATTTCAAAAAACTACAATTACCTGATATTATTATAGCTTAGTCACTTGTCATCCTATGTGCTTTCAATGATATTGTCACTTCCACCTTGGACACATTAATCTTACCTATCAAAATACGTGTGAAATTCCTCCATGAACTCTATTATATTGTTGAAGGTGAGTTACAATACAATATACTATTAGGACATCCATGGATTCACGTTATGAGTTTTTTCCCTTCCTTCTTACATTGATGCTTGAAATACAAACACGAAGGTAAAAAATTTATGGTTCCCGCTAATCCCAATCCATTTAAAGCTTGTCATATGACCTATAAGCTAAATGACATGTTGTTTATGTTACAAAACACCACCTCTTCAAATCAAGCATCCATAGGTTCTTTTTCCCCTGCATCTAAACTGCTAGATGACTAATACTTCAAAAATATAATGCAATGCCTCTCGTTGGGGGAGTATCGACTCTTGGCTCTCAATACACTCCCTACACCAAAAAATTATGGAAGACATGATAAATAACCCCAATATTAACCTAACATTGGAAAAATTATTTCCTTTTATCACACCCTTAAATTTAACAATTATTTTCTGACATTATGATTGATGGTTGATGTTTTAATTAATGAAAATTAGATTTGATAATTATACATATGTTATTATATATACAGATATATACATATATGTGTATGTTAAAACATATACACATACGCATAGAAATGCACGTATAAGAACAAATGTATATAAGAGAAATTATTACGTAGAACAATTGTTTTCTTTAAATAACCATTTTCTTGGTTGCAAGGTTGTGTGACGTTGATTTATTTGACCACCACTTTTTGGTTATCATTGTTACATGTTAATGATTATAGTTGACTTCATTAATGGTTTCAAGTATTGCCGATATTTGGAAAATTTTATAAGTGAAATGTTATTATTATCGGTTTATAATGTTTTCATTGTATGCCAAACTATAAAGTAATAATAATGAGATGGTTATTGCTTTAATTTTCTAATTCTCCTCCTTGGCATTACAAAATTGGTCAAAGACTATAAGGCATTAAAATTACTATTGCAGTTGTGCAAAAAAGGGTCTTGGACTGTCAAAAAGGTAAGAATTATTATGTTAAGTTACATTTAAAATGGTCAAAGACCGAAGGAGAAAATGTTTAAGTAATTGGGTCATAGACTGTCTTGTTTATCATTGGTAAGTAATGAGTTTTTAATTAGTCATAGACCAAAGAACAAATAAGTGGTTCAGTGTTGGTCTTAGACCATAACACAAGTTTATTATTTTTGTGATGTTCTTAGACCATAATGTTATGTGTATTGTTGTTTGTTATGTTATTGGTCTTGGACCACGAGGGGATTTTAAAAGGTTGAATGTTTATTTAAATACAATGGTCATAGACCGTTGAAATTTGGAATTATTAAGTTATTGTTTTTGGTCACCAACCATATGATTTTTCATGGGGATTGGATAATGTTTAAAAATGGAAATGATTAAATAAATAAAAAACCAAACCTTGCATGGTGAATGGAATACACATTGCATGGAGGAAAGTGGAGATTTTGGAGGGAACTTAAGACAACTGACAAGAATTTAATGCATGGAAAATTTTTCTTAGTAAATGAGAAGTTTACATTACAAGATAATACATGCAACCATTTCCCCATTCACATTTTTTAGTTGTAGATATTTTTGGCTTCGATAGAGAGGAGAAATTAGGGAGGAATTTGTTATAGTTTGCATGCAGAAATCTATAGCTATTTTAATGGCAAGTTGTGATTTATTTGGGCATTTTTGGTTTTGGACAATCTAGAAATTATCTTATTGTGCATATGCATTTGGGTTTTTTATTTTTGAAGAAGAAAGTGGATAAAAGAGGCTTATTCAGTTCAGGCATTAGTTTCTTCTCTTAAACCTATTGTTTTATTTTGAAATAGATTAATATATTATTTTATTTTCTAGTTGTAAATCTAGAATATTATCTAAGTTTATTGAAAACCCATAAGGAAATATGCATGGGTAAAACAATAAAATAATGATTTTTTTGAAATATTGTTGAATAATTGTTTGTTTTTGGAAGAATGTAAGAATACAATTTTTCTTTATAGATGCATTCTAGATTTTACGTTTTGAGATCAATAATCTCTCGTAGTTACAAATACGAATATGGTTTTTAGAAATGATGAAATTTGACCTGTTAAGATATGGGTTCCCTTTAGTTTTTTTGTTGCATCTGGCTTGTGGTTTGAGCATAATATATAGTCCATTCGTACTTTGTAATTTCTGCCTTGAAGTTTTGTGTCGATTATTATTTGGTGTTTGTGGTTTTATTGCTTGGAGTTTCTTACATGATGCTTCAATCCATTTTGAATAGATACATATACATAAACACACACACACACACACACACACACACACACACACACACACACACACACACACACACACACACACACACACACACATATTATTAGATTCTGAGTTAACATTTTTTAACAAGTTGTAAAATGTAAGAGCTTCTCTCTCTCTCTCTCTCTCTCTCTCTCTCTCTCTCTCTCTCTCTCTCTCTCTCTCTCTCTCTCTCTCTCTCTCTCCTAACAATGTTTTGATTCTTGAAGATCCTATTACGAGTTGTCATTTGATGATCTGGTTTATTACCTAGGAATTTTTGTAATAGGGAACTCGTCTCTCCCTCTTGATGCTGGTAACATTGTTTTGTTATTGTATTATTATGTTGAAACACTTGTTTATCCCCTTATGGGATTAACTGTTAAATGTTATTAGCTCATTTGATCCCGTTATAAAATCATGTCTGCTTATTTAGAAAATTATGAGCTTTGAGTTCTAAGAAGAAAGGTTTTATATAGTGACTTTGTGTAATCTATTTCTTAAAATGAATACTATATTCTTTACTCAATAATGATCTTGATTGTTTTAAGTGAATGATCTGATCACTTCTCTAAGTGTTAATTTACTGATAAAGTCAGTGGGTGAGAGATAGTGTGCTTATATGTGTGATTGTTGAGCATCTTGAGAATCACTTGACTTGAATTGACTCTAGTTCGAGATTGATAGAAGGTAATGCAAAGTGTATAAATTTTTTTGTAATGATGTTGATTCCATCTACTTGTATTTTTATATGTCCATTATTAAATTTGGAAGAGCTTACTAAAATTTCCTTTTGGGTGATTATAGATTATTATATAAGAAATGTAATTGATTGGTTGCGATAAGAAAGAACGATGGAATAAACAAGTTTATTAACTAAATTCTAATTTTTGTACTCAACTAAAATTAAACAATTTATATTATATTTGTGTTATAGTATATGGACTGAATATTGTTGAGATAAGGTTTGATCTTTAATATTGTCAAAATAAACTGCTTTATCTTCTATTTAATTTAATAATTTTGCATGATAATAATATCGCTTGGGTTCTTGGTTTTTGGAAACATAGTTACACTATATAGTAACACTTCATTTGATTAATGTTGTATACACTTAATTAATGTATTATGAAGTATATGAAATGATACATAATATAACCATATCATACTCATTTATTTCAATCTAGAACAACTTGAATATGAGTAAATAACTCACGCCAGTTCGTAGAATTGGCCATGTATACATTCTCTCTCCTATAGTGTGCAGTACGAAGCAATAATGTGAAGTGATAACTGGATTTTATACGCATGAATTTTTCATGTATTATTGTTTAAAAATCCATTCTAGATTATTATAATTTATTATAAAGAGAAATTATTATTTTCACGGGTTGAATTAAAGGCATTTGCCTATTTGTATTATTATGAGAATTGGTATGTTCTCATTTTGGAAAAATAAGAATTTATCCTTATGAAGTTAGATAAATATTCTTATTGATTGCATCACTTTATGTGATATATAAAGTTGTTTTATTTCTATTTTACAGCAGTATATGATTTAAAATTATTAAATTTTAAATGTTAATTACAAAACTACGACCAGTTCATTAATTCATTGTGAATGTAAGATTAAGACGATATATAACAAATAGTATGAAATGGATATCATTAAAATGAAAATAATATTCATATCCTTATCAATATTTATTTACACAAAAAGTGTTTAATTTTTTTTATTAACAACAACATACAATAATAGTTATTGTTATACATCGCAGTATTTATAGTTTCTTTATGGATGATTAAATATGCTAATAATTTGTATAGTACATTATGGGAAACAATAATATGAAAACAATGATACAGTACCATTGTGCCTTATTAAAATAAAGTACACTAATTAAGACACAATGGTAACACATTAGTATATGTATTGTTTCAACAATTATTAATTGGAATAACTTTATGAGATAAAAGGTTAGGTAAATTCACATTATATGAAAACCATAAGTTGTTATATTTATCAATGACCTATTGAGATTAAGTGAACTATTCACATTAAATGTCAAACTTGTGTGAATGAGACTAAGTCCAAAACTAACTAGGAAACGATTGTATCATTTAAACACAAGACTCGGTTAAGTTATCCTCTATTAAATAATAACATTATGTTATGACAGTACAATGAGAGATACTTATTAAATATAGGAACTCAATGAGTTAATAGGACTCTCTATCAGGAATGAAATGTTGTGTCTTGTCATGAAATAACCTATCGTAAGACCAACTTATCTACTTAACTTAAATGGCTAACTGAAAAATGGAAACGAATAGTATTCACTATAATTTATCATCCTTTCGAGGGAATCCTACCCATACTAGCTTAATAGGGATACGTTAAGAGTAGTGAGGACGTAATGACGAAATTCATTACATGGTCACTATCTTTCCCATAGGTATCCTTAGGTGGCATGGATAGGATTCCTTCATTAGAAGGGTGATCCATGGCCCATATTGCTTCAAACTGAAACTTAATTTCTTAATCAACGAAAAGGAATGATGATAACTATATTGATATGGTTATGTGTTGAAGGGAAGATAGGTTTTGTAGGCTAGTGTGCAATCTCGAAACTGGCTTGCTAGTGCAAATACTAGATAACTATGGCCATCGTAATGTAAATGACCAATTGCATTGTTTGTTCACCATTTCTTCTAATCAATGGTGTCTTGAATTAGAGGGACGTTACTTAAATACATTACTGGCTTACACCAAGGGGATGCATAAGATTCTCTTAACCTATAAAAATGTTTAACCAAAAATATATAGTGTATACACACTCGCGTATAATGTATAAGGGAGATTTGGGGAGATCTAAAGGACTTTTATAGTTGCACATGGTTAATTTATGTTATCAGTATGGATTTTTGGAATACTAAACAATGTTAGATTATTTAGCAATAAGCTAAATTTTAATGATAATTCATTAAAGAATAGAAGGAACGTAAGGGTTTTGTTTTTAAAAAATCTCTTATTTTGGATGAATCATAACATTGGTGTTACACTTTTGGTCCACCTTTTCTTTGAACACAACTCATTTACGTAGGCATCAACCACCCCTCTTCTCATCTCGACAATCAACCACATGCCACACCATTCACTTTGAACTTTTCGTTCCTAGACAAGCCTCAGTTTTCTCAAACTTACCTTCACCATTGTGTGTGGAAAGGCTTTGGTCTAGGTAGATATGAACAAGGTCCACATAAGTTACCCTTCGAGGATTTTATAAAATCTCATGAAAACATGTACTTGTATTCAAGGTCCCCTCTTCAAATTCACCACTACCAACACCAAAATATGAACTATCCTCTTTGTCATCATTAGACATACCCTCTAATACCGATGACACCATATTTATTCCTCCCAAAAAAAATTAATCAATGTCATCACATTAAGACCACTAACTTACCAAGCTAATGACAAGACCAAGTTCCTCTAGTTAATATCACCTAACATAGTGGAAGAGGTTTCTCCTACCATAAATATTCTACATTATCATGATGACAAGGCCATCCTAACCTATATGGGTGGTGAAGATCACCACCTTCAAAAATCCCTACCTCCTGACACGTCTACGCTATTCAATAAATCCGTTGTGAACATTAATATAGGCACACGACAATAAGCTCACATCATCAAAATTGGTCAAGCTTTGGACCCAAAGGATCTCCGTGAGTTTACCACTTTCTTAACCAATCAAAGCCAAGCCTTTGCATGGTATTATAGTGATATTCCTAGTATTGACCTTAACATCATTGATTCATAATATCCATTATGCTAATCTAGTGAAGTAAAATCTTTGCATAATGCATCCCCATGTAACGTTATTAGTCAAAGAAGAAGTTGAGCATCTTCTCTCAACTAATTTCATCTTACCCATTGATTATCCACAATGGGTTTCTCACATTGTATATTTCTCCAACACCTCAAGGAAGATGTGAATCTATACAAACTTTCAAGATATTAACCTTGCTTTCCCAAGAGATGATTTCCCCCTTTCTCACATTAATCAGATTTTCAATTTAACGGAAGGGCATGAGATGTTGTCTCTTATGGATGGTTTCTCTAGTTTAATCAAATTATCATTACACCAGAAGATTAATATAAGACATCATTTATCACCCCATGGGGAACCTTCTATGTTATAGAGTAATGTCCCTTTGGCCTGAAAAATGCAAGGTGCAACTTATCAAAAAACTTATGACATACATATTTCACGACCTTATCCATAAACACCGTATAAAATACTATGTAGATGATATCTTGGGAAAATATAAACCCTGAAAATACCACCTTGTCATCCTTGACGTAATATTTCTCCCATTCTAATATATTTTTTCCTTCAAATCAACCCTACTAAATGTGTATTTGGAGTCGTCACTAGAAAAATATTGGGATTTATAGTATCTATTATGGGAATTGAATTCAACCCCACTAAAGTCAAATACAAAATCAAAATTCCTCCTCTAAATAGTATTAAACAACTTCCATATCCTCCAAGGAAAGATTCAATATATTCTTTCACTTCATCTCTCAGTTATCAGACTAGTGTTAACCCTTCCACCACCTTCTTATAAAATACATCTCACTTTGACGTGGGATGATGATTGTCAACAGGATTTTTATGCCCTCAAACAATATCTTTTATCACCACTAGTGTCTGTACCGCCACATGAGGGGGATCCTTTCTATCTGCACATCTTCATTATTGATCACGCATTAGGAGCCATGTTGGCACATAGAGACAAAAAGGGAAGCATGCAAGTTATTTATTACATAATTTGGACCCTTCATGATTATGAAACCCAGTTATTCAAAAGTAGAAAATTTGTGTTGTGTCATTATACTTCGTAACTTCCAAAATATCATCATTACCTCCTCAATCATAAAACATGTGTATTAATAAACATCAATCCACTAAAATCCATGCAATTCTAAACCATACCATAACAATCGTATAACTAGATGGATCATGCTCATGAAAAATTTTGATCTTGAATTCATCTCTAAAAAATACATCAATGGGGAAAGTCATGGCTGATCTATTTCATAAAAGATTCCCTTTTTTAGTAATCAACTACCTTGTAAACTAGTTTCCTGATGAATTTATCAACACCCTCGATCATGATAACACTACCTCTCAAAATGACCTTATTTTTCATTGGGTCTAAATGTAAAGCAAGGGGGAGACATAATAGTCATAATACCTCCTTGGGGAAATCCTATTCCAGTTATCCTAAAAACTAAATTTCAATTGCACAAACAATATGGTGGAATATGAAGCTCTCATCATAGTGTCTACAAACCACCACATTTCTAGGCAGTATAAATGCTTGACATCTACAATGAATCCAACATCTTGTTGTCAATAAAGTCAAAGGGACATATCAGTTTACAAATGAAATCTTGTTGAAGTATAAAACCATCGTCGACAGTATCTTGAAAAACTCTTCAATCATTATAGAATTCAAACAACTCCATGATCATCTAATAAATTCATAGATACCATGGCATATCTCACATCTCTTATTCACTCTATCACTAGATGATTCTAAAATATTCATCATTATACACAAACTTGATCAACAAGCTTATACCAATATGTGAACTTCCTACCATTAATCATATAGAAGATATGCCAATTTTATGACACTTGATACACTCAAATATACAAATATATTTCCCAAGGAAAAAAAACCTTAAATTTATCCAGAAATGGTAAGAGATCCTTCCAAAAAAACACATCCCGTTATGTCATATTATGGGGTTATCCTTTACAAAAGAGGGTTTTATGGCCTTCTCCTATTCGATTATCTTAAATACTCCATAAGCTCATTGAGCTATCCAAGAAATCCATGATGGAATATGCAGCGTAGACACTTTAACGACTTAGTCGTCACTAAATGAATCATGTGGATGGGTTACTATTGTCCTACACTTAATGCCAATATTATTTTGACTATGTCAAGATAATGTGTCAAATGTCAACGACACTCAAATATTACAAAAATCCCTCACTCATGTCTATTCAACCAGCTCAAGACTATGTGTCCTTTTTCACAGTGGGGACTTGACCTCATCATACTTATTAACCCTTGATCATCCCAGAGATACATAATTTTATCATCACAACACAACTGAATACTTCATAAATTTTAGTGGAAGTCTATCCCTCTTATCTCCACTAAAGCATATAAGATCATCAATTTGATTCATAATCACATCATTTATCACTTTGGCATCCCACATAAAATTATCATAGACAATAGTAAATCATTTTTAAAAATAAAAAAAAATCAAAAAATATGTGATACTTACAATATCAAATTTAGTTTCCTCCACACCATATTATCCATAAGATAACATCCAAGATAAAGTATCTAATAAAACCCTCAATAATACTCCTCACCAAAACTATCGACTCAGGCTAGTAAAGATTGAGCATCTTTAAATTTCCATTTTCACTGTGGGCTTATCAAAATAGTATTCATACTCCTACGGGTGCTACTTCCTTTTTCTCTAGTCTATAGACACTGAATCCGTTCTTCCACTCAAAGTACAAATCCCATGTCCTTACATATTTCTCTTAAAGTGTTCATATCTAAGGAATAATATCGTCAAGAATACATCTCACAACTTGAATTGTTATATGAATGTCGACTAACTACCATTTAACACATAGATATCTATCAAGAGCGAATCAAATGTGCATATGATAAAAATCTCAAAGTATGCAAATTTAATGTTAGTGATCTCGTCCTTAAATACAAATAAACATGTTGTGAATATGGAAAATATTAAAAGTGGAAATTTTTCTCCAAACTGGCTTAAACCCTTCATCATCACTCACAAATATGGATCCAGATCCTACCACATAGCCTCTCTTAATGGTAAACCTAAAAAGGATCCTTTTGATGCCTTGCACTTGTGACCCTTCTACTATTAACATATCTATCATATAATACCTTAGTTCCAACTAATGATCCCTCACTCTCAAACAACTATTAAAACCCCCCACCTAAATAATGGTTTGGAATTATATGGCCTTCTATTAGTATACCCAATACAACCTAAAATATGGGCGCCATGATCCCTGCTCATAGCATAATCCACATGGAAAATCCCCTTTTACGAAAAAGGTACCCCATAATCATTACTCCCCCACTTCACCCTATCCATCAAAATATATACTAAGGATACGCATATTATCTTGTATACCGAACCCACCCTCCTCAAGATGGTATCTTAGGACCACCATCAGCTAAAAGAATAAAATTACTATGGGATGATAAACATCCTATAGAATGCTTCCTCGAAGGAAAACTATCAAAAATATATTATCCATCAACATAAAAATAAAAATATCATCTATTATATACCAATCCCTTGAAGGATGGCTACTCAAATCCTAATAAATCACATACATATGGCGATGACAATTCGAAAGCTTCCGATATTGGTCAATTTTTAAAACCTTAAAATACTCTTTTCATCCTAGCAAACTTCTCACATTGATCAACTTTCCCTGTAAAGAGGACAACAAACTATCAAAATATAAAGCTAAGGTACATCCTAGAACCTTTAATGAGGAACACAATTCCTCATACAAGATACATGTAACTCAAAACATATATAACATATCTCATCTCATCCTGAAACCTTAAAATTGACCAGCCATTGTTAGTTATATATTACAAGTAACTAAGGTTGCAAGTGCAATTATATAAAAATCACCATCACATACACAAAAAATATTTAATCAAATAAAAAATCAAACACATTTCAAACCGTCACCATATATATATATATATCAACATCCATACAAAAGGTATCACCTCTAAAATTCATCACAAATGAACAAACAATTAATAATCATCATAAACATCATCATATCTAAAAATCTATTTATAAAAAATCACATCAAAACATCATTTTACATATCACATATATACAAAAACAATATATATATATATATATATATATATATATATATATCAAAAATCGATGTACATTAATGATTAGGTTCCATGGCCCATACAATAAATCACATCATAAAATCCACATCTGATATCCCACAGACCTCTTATTACATCCTTAGAGCTCCATGTAAGGACCTCGTATACTCGCCATGCTCACCGCAAGACCTCGATCTCAAAATGCCTACCACTAGCTTACAACATATTGCACATACTGAGACACCTCTGGATACACAAATGAAAATATATTTTCTGATACACCATGGATTTTTCAGCCTCTCAGGAACATTTTTTCCCACCCCTTCTTATAATTCATACGTTTATATGTCGATAACCCATTTTTTCCCCTATCACTTGACTTCTTGATCACATAAGGTCCCACCTTTGTGGAAATATATCTCATCTCGAGTATGTGTTTCCCAATACCACCATGTATTCTATAACCTATCAGGAATTGTTCCCTATTTTTTCCTACAAGTCATGTGTCTATAGGATTAAGAACCCATTGGTTCCCCTATCACTTGAATTCTTGGTCACACGCGTATGCCTACCCTTGTGGCACTATATTCCATGCCTAGTCTTGGGGCATCCTAAATTGAAACACATCTATCTACCAATGAAATTCTTACACTAAGTCTACTATCTCTTGCATTTATCTATCCATCCATTCATTCAAATTGGTGACCATCACACTGGCTTGCAATGGCCCCCATTTTTGAGGGAGGGTCACCTATCTAGCATCTTATCCAACATAAATCTAATTATCTCACTTGGTTTTTGTCTAGTGGATTGTCCATCACAAATCACTTGAAAATGGGTAAATGTAACACCAGAATTAGGGAACCCTAATCCCCATAGGTGCATACACACTCTAGGACACCCCTTCATAATCCCATATGATCATTTTTATTTTTCTACCGACTTACATTTCCCATTTCACCACCCTTAACCACCTATAACCATAAAATAAACTTAAATTAATAAAAAAAACAAAAACAACCCAAAATAACTTAACAATCTAAGAAACCTTCCCATGAACTTAAAACAACCCCTAACCCATTAGAAAACATAAAAAACTCACAAAAGGAAATGGTTGAAACCAAATTCAACCATTTTCCTCGAATTTAACAGAAATCAGTGTAGTTTCCCTAAATCAATGTTGATCGGTGTGGAACTGTTAAAATGAAATTGATCATATATAAACTAGCTCATGCCCTTGTCCCAAAGATTTTTAAATCATTCCTAAACATACAGCCTTCCATCTCATGTGTAATATGTCCAAAACTCTCCTAATTTGGTTGAGAAGTGATCAATAGCTCTTATGGTCTCATACTCCCTTTGGGCCAATATGTCTACACATCCAGTCAATCATTAGGGCTCCAATTTTATCAAAGGTAAGTATCTCTTGTTTAAAAAAACTACATTCCAATTTCAAATTCATATCTTATCAACCATTAGTTACATCATTCAAAATAATATCAAGGTTCCTTATTAAGAATCACAACTCTACAAATCATGGTGTAATCAAATCATGTTTTCATAGTGATCGGAATTGATCACCTAGATTGGCACCGATCTACTGGATCGACATCGATCCCTACCAAAATTTTCCTATTTTAGCATTTCTCTTAAATCTTGTATTATTTTATTTAAAATCATGTAATCATGTTTAATCAACTGTTGTTTGTAAGCCTCTGTTTCCGTTAGATGGACCTTCCAAGAAGAACTTATAAACTAGACACCATCTTCAACCTACCGATTATGTGACAACCCTTTATGTGGTAAAAATATGACATTGGACTATGAGCTAAGTCTCTATGTCATCTATTTCACACCTAACCCAGAATGACATCACTGAGTAGTTAGAGGTTCTTCTTGAGTAGAGTAATGAGGACAATATATACTAGGAAAACATGTTCAACCCTCCCTTACCTATCATTGAGGATGTTGATTGAGTCTTGAAATCTAGGAGTTATACATATACTTCTTCATCTTCATCATTTATTATCTATATTTTTATCATTATTTCCAACTTAATTGTATAAAAACAAGTTGACACCCATCAAAGGAAGCCCTTTGGTTCCTGGGATTGGCCTTTGCCAAGAAATTTGGCTTGTTATTATCTAATATATTTCTTGTCAAATTTTTCTATGTGTGAAGGTTCGTGGCTCTTTTGAAAGGAATCTTTGTGTGCACATTTGGATTCATCTTCTTTCATCATCATCCATGTAGGTATCGATAAACCCTATCTATTGGAAGCACAACCAATGAGAAGGGGTGAATCAGTGGTCCTTAAAAAAATTCTTTCATGTTCACTTTAGCATTTATCAAACATCAATTCAACTTAACCATTAACCATTAAATGTTCATTCATTAAGAAACATACCTATAGATGAGAAAATAAGAACTCAAGAAAACTTGAACACTAAATATAATTGGGAACCCCTCAAGGGGAAGAAACCCCATTGAAACAAATCTTTATTAGATAAATTAATCAAATTTATTTGATCACCAACCCCTAGGTTTAGTAAGGAATCAACCCCACAAAGAGCACCAATCCCTAGATTTAGTAAATCACCAACCCTACAAGGAGCACCAACTCTTAGATGACTTAGCACCAACTTAAGCTACCTATTTTTTTTCACCTATGAAATGTTTCACCAATAATTGATGATGACACCTATGAAGCTATTTTTCCTTCTATATTCTCCAAATATTCCTTTCTTATTATCTGGCTCAAATACTTCTCCACCAAGATGATTAGGCCTAATGACCTATCTCTCTAACAATAACACACTTTATAATATCAAAACATATTTTCCCTCTTTTTATGGTCATAAATGCCCTCTACACCTTCTATATTCTACCCTCTAGCATGCAATTTCGCATCCCCTTTGTATACATCCAAATAGGTTACTAACACATGCTTATATACATGACTCGTGAATGTAATTTATCTAGGTCAGACATCATAGTGAAAATACACTTAAAATAACATGAATATATCCTAAAATATCAGTCATAAGACCACTTAGGTTGGAAATATTACCTTCACATTCAAATCCTTCATTAGGTCTCAAATAGGCCTAGTACACTAAACTACCCTCTCACCAAACTTAGCCTTCTTGAGCCAACATGACCTTCAAAAAACTTATGAAATCACTTAGAAATGTTTTTTAAGTCCACTCCATCCCTTCTACAATATTATAAACCTCAACACTATCCTATCAAGTAATGAAACCACCATTTGGAACAACTCTCCTCACTAAGTCTGTGACCTACAAAACCAGTCCTCAAATATGAAGCTTGAAACCTCATAAAATCACCTCAACCATGCAAGTGTGACACATGGATGGAAATATCATGTCATAGGGATAATTGATAAATGTATAAAACACCTTTACTCGTACTAAAATACCATCAAAACACCTTTGCAACTAGGACCACCAAAATTGTCCAAAAATGCCCTAAAACCAGTCGTGGAAGAATGACTTCAATAGATGTCAAAATAAATCAGCCATAATATAAAACCACCATGGACATGTATAATGAATTCCATATTCCCAAAAACACTAATTTAGTCAACTGGTTCAATGTAAAAACTGAGAGTAAAATCAACTTTTCCATAAACTTGTAAATTGTTATGGGGTCCACACACATTCCAGACACCTAAATGCAACTTGGAGAAACCTAAGAGATTCATCTACAATATTCAATAACTAACCAAGGTCAACAAATCCATTCTAGTCTATTATGATCAATTTCTTCTCCATCACTTTTCAACTAGGGTTGAAGGAGGGTTTTCGACAACATTACCTTCTTAACAATTGTTCATAAAGCTCTACCCCCCAATCCACAAAATAATGCCTATAATTTTATCTTAATACCCTTCCCCAACTACCATGAATATATTATACCACCATGAATATTTTACACGTGCCAACAAGCACAAGAAATTTCATTTTGGTCTTTATTTCTCACTTTTGAAAGCTCGATAGAGGTACAAAAATGCAATATCTTGCTCAAAATTACAAATGAGCACCTAAAAATTTTCCTACACCAATAGAAAAAACTAATATACCTTCTATAATTCTCAAATTTTCATACTCATGATAAAATTAGTCCAACCAATCTCATTTGGACACCCATGGCCTAAGAATAAGTCTAATACAGACCTAGAAAACATATCCAAACCTTGTACCAAAACTCTAAGACACTTGTGAGTGTTTCTACACCTCATCCTCATGCTCACCATGCTCTCACAATTCATAACCAACTCATACATACATGTACTCTATTATGACATACCTCAACCTGCTGACCAAGCCTCCTAACCAAGCATCTTGACCATGTGTGCATCACAAACTCATGAGTTCATCACTCTTGCACACCTACAATAGCCTTAAACACACTTCATTACATCATCACCACATCCTCCTATTACTGAATCACTTACACAAGTCATCACACTCCTCAAGATACCTCAAGATATCATGTCATCGCATCAAGCAACTCAACTCAACACATGACACTGTCAATCAACCTTCATGTCCTTTTCCTTTTGACATCAATGACACCTCAAACATCAATTACAACGTCATTTTTATCATCTAATTTTTTCATCAATGAAAACATAATGCCAACACTGTCATTTCTGATTTTTGGTGATTCATTTCATATAATAAGATTGAATTAAAAATATACCAAAACACATGGTCAGTGAAAATGTTGGCATGGACCCACCCCTCCAATATAACATGTTATCAAGACTCAAAACATAAATTTAGAGAGAGAGAGAGAGAGATAATCAAATATTTACTTTCCATAATTTTCAAACCAAGATAACTTTTTAGGGTTTAGAGAGAGAGAACACTCATTTTATTTTGAACAAGAAAACTAATACATTTCCATGATTAGAGCTCGAGTGATAGATAACACAATACATTTTTATTTATAACATCTAGATTCCAAAAATATTAATAGAATATTATGACGTTTTTTTATTTTCAACACGTCTCATTTTGTTTTCATTAAGGATATTGGATTAGGAGGTATGTCATATTACGTCACTATGAATCTTCGCTAAACAAATGTTTAAATATACCAAAACACATATATCTACTCATCATACATTTTTGAAAAGGTTACATGACTTTTATGCATTCAAAAAACCTTGGAGGGTCAACATGGGTCCACAGGTTTCTATTGCATTGCTGCACAAACTAGCATAAGTGGTCACAGAACGGGCCTACAAAACGGTCATGGAACATCTTGATGGGATATTTAATAGTCTTACCCTATTATCTACTATAAACATAATCACAAGAAACTAATGGAGTCCAAAACTAGTAACTAAAGTGTAAACTGGAAAAACATTTCGAAGCCAATCGGCTAAATACGGTTGTTTTTCCTTTAGCAAGCTAAACCAAGTTGGCTTTGATAAAGGTGCGCAAAATGTGATTTTTACAGGAAATAATCAAAATTAAATATGCTATGTTATTCTCCATATAGCGATGAAGAGGTTTGTAAGGTTTAATTTTACTTTTGAAAACCATAGGCATAAAATTCAAGGTGATTCCAGGAGGGTTCAGTCGTAGTACGTGGTTGCTCCCAGCAACCAATTTTTTGAAGTAGGCCAGAAACCCACTTTGTAAACATGATCACCAAGCATTTTGGTGATGTTTCCATGTTGAAATTAGGTCACCATATGAAAAGGGGGAGGTTACAATACTTTGAAATTGAAAATGAGGTTTAGAGATGCTTCTTGCGCGTCAGTTTTGAGAGGCATTTGAGATGATTGGAGGGTTGTTTAAAATTTCATGTTTGTATTTTAAAACACATTTTACATTCTGGTTTGTCTACTTTCCACACATATACCCTGAAAAAACATTTTTTGTTTGTTTTGAGGGATGTTAGAGTTACTTATTTTATCACACAACCCATAATAGTAATTCTCATGGTGGGCTCATCTCAGTTTAACTATTTGAAAGAAGTATGTTGATCTAGCATTTGAAATCAAACTATAGTTTTACATTTAGATCAAGGTTTTAACATTTTTATTTCCTTAAATTATAAGTACAAAATTATGAAAATTAGTTTAGAAGGGAGAATAAGATTCCATACTTGTATTTATCTGGTGAGCAAGAGATGTGAAGTTGACATTACATGTGCCAATTGCATTTACTTGTGGGTTCTAAGGCCTTTTTGTCACACCCATTTTGTGCATATCTAGATATTATTGTATTCTATGAACTTACATCCTAATTGATGCCTTTTTAAAACAAATCATGTGCATATGTACAGCCACCCATATCAAGAACACCACAACTACAATAAGATAAAAATATAATTCTCCATTCTGCGTTGATGGCTCAAATCATATTGCAAGGATATTATTTTGGCTCAGGTTGCGAGTATTTTTACAAGGGTGGATATTTTGGTTGGACAAAACTTTTTCAATAACACATTTTGCATAGGTCCTTGAAACTTCACACTCCATGTGACCACACTCTTTTGGCACATTTGGTCAAATAGTTCACATGCCTTAAGCATGCCTCCATATTTTAAACATATGTCTACCTAGGAAATAACAATTTTTGACTCAAAATAAGAGTTGTTGTAAATAACATTGAGTCTAAATTATTGTTATCTTCAAGAACCAAGTAAACGAATTCACACAGTCATCCTAGGATTGTTTAGCATGTTAATGAAATAATTTTAGAGTTTCCTCAAGGTGTCAGGTGCGAATAAGCTATTCAAAATGTAGGCATACATGTTTTTATTTATTTCCTTTTCCCCTATTTAAAAGATGATGTCCACACCATAGAATCGTTTGTAACCATCCTCCATGGACATGTGTAGATTTCCCTACTAAAATAAAACAAAATGAAGCTTACATGGTCAGGGTGTCTTCCATGTGTCATAATTATTTCATACATTTATCAAACACTCCATGTTTCATGTTATTTACTTCCAATTTTACATACATATCTACCGCCAAACTTACAACTACACCCATTGAAAACAAGGTAAACCCCTTTCCATTATGCTTGAATGGGCATGTTGTCCATTGTGTCTTAGTTTTATTATTGATTTCAATTCCATTTCTGGAAAAGGGTGTCATGATGTCATATGATTCTCCATGAGGTGTTAGTCAATGGTCAAACATGAAGGTTGATTGCTAGTGATTGAGTTCGGTGAAGTCATATGTTGTCCTAGAGCATAATTTATCTTGCATTATCATAGTATGATTCCTCCTAAGTTTTTTTAATTTTATCATGAGGTAAATCATGTTCAATATTTTGTGTCAAGAGTGTTCATGAGTCTATATGTGGTCAGCATGGTCACTTCATGTGATGTCATGGTTGAGTCAAGTCATTCTATGCCTATTCATAGTCCTAGAGCATGCAATATGGTGTGGTGACTTGAGAATGAAGATGATAAGTCTTTTTTTAGAATTAAATAATAATTTTTTTAGTATATATGAGTTTTATGATGATTTTTAAGTAAGTTCTATGAGGTTTGGTGGTGTTTCATGGTCCTTGGGAAGTGAGCAAGTAAAGATAAGGCAGGATTGCATAGGTAAGTTGTTGTGGATAGAAATGTTCATAAAAATTTGAGATAATATTGTGATTGGACTGTCATAGATGGTTCATATGGGTTTCCTAGAGGTGTGAGAAAAATTTCAAGTAATTTTGAATAATATTTTTCAAGTTATGATGTTTTATGTGAAATAGGGTCCAAGAAAGAGTGATTTCCAACTCAAATTGCAACTTCTGATGCTCACCATTGATTGTGTGATTTTCATGGGAAATTTTGGATTTTAGGGATATTTTTCCATGTAAATAATAAATTTTAGAAAAAACAATGATTTGGTTTGATCTTCACATTTTTATGAGTGATCGTTAAGAAGATAAGTTGTTTTGAAACCCTAGTTAAACCCTAACTCAAAGCTTCTTGAAGTAAATTGAGTATATTGAACAAGTTTTGATTTATTTTTCAAAATTAATGATTGGAGGTTGTATAGGTCACATCCATATTTCCATAAAGTTATATTAGTGCTTTTGAATGTATGTGGGCCCCACATAAAAAGTCAAGTTTTTGAAGAAGTTTAGATTATGGAAAAGTTTCTCAAATAAGGTATGTAATAAATTGCCATTATTTTAGCCTGGGATCTTTCTATATATGTCCATGAAAATTTCAAATCATGGTTGAGGTCATAAATGGCAAAGTGTGCCCTATTTATGAGGAGTGGTTTTTGGGGTAGTTTGGAGCATTATGTGGTAAAAGTGGATTTGCATGAGCTACATGTGGACTTAAGACTTAGTTCAAATTTTGTTGTGATCCAAATTAAAAGATATTTCCAATTACATATCAAACTTGTTTTTTTCATAAATGGTGAATAATTTATGACCTATTCTTTTAGGGTCAATTATTAAGGATGCTTAGTTAAGCATGGTGTTAATTAGCTTCGTGAGGTTGGTGATTGTTTTGAGATTATTCATGCTTGTTGAAGGTTTTTTAATTCTTAGAAAACAAATCTAAGGTTTTTCTATGTTTTTTATAATCTTGGAAGTTTTTTTAGGTGATAGAGCAAGTTGACCTTTAGACTAGTTCTTTAGTCTTATAAGCTTAAATCAGCAGTTTCAGAGATGGACCTGGTTGAAGGTCTTGCACTTGGATTTGGAAGGAAATGTAAGGTGTTGAGGAAATATGATTCATATATTTTTCTAATTATATAATGTTTGTCTCATGATGATGAGATTTGATAGGTCATCCAGCTTAGTTTGTAAAGAAGAATGTTGCTTGTTTTCAAGACATGATTGCTCTGGCTAAACGATTGAAGTATAAGTATCATTTTTGGATTGGTTTATTCTTGATATATATTTTATAGTGAAAAGGTATGAATGTTTTATCTATTTAAGGAATTTTTATTTCTTGAAAGTGACAGCAAGGGTGCAACCCAGTTGAGTTCCCAAAATGGATTTCTGGGTAGCTCAGTTTGGTGAAGAGGAAATTGATTGTGGTTTACATGTGTGTATGTTTAATGATATATATAAATCATGGATGTGATATAAAGGTAAGTTTATTTCCAATGAGTGGTTATATGTCATATTTTTATATGTTCTTGGGTGATCTAGAGCATGATAGGTGAAGACTGGTTCCTAGAAACAACAATTTTGTGAAGGAAATGAGCCTTCTTGGTAGTGTTATGAAGAAATATATTAGTGAAATATATTGTATGACCATGGATGATTTTTTAATCTCATATTTGACATGTGTGATATATTTTGTGGTTTAACTAATCATGGTGATGAGATTTGTGGTCTTTGATGAATCAGGTGATGGGGTTTTGAGATTATATGGTGTGTTTGAGCATGGCCAACCTACACGGGTCCATATTATGATTTTTTAATTGTTTTATTGTTATTTTTTCATGTTATATTGGTCGATATATTTTTATAGGAAAGACCTATGATGTGTGTGAAAGAATAAAAGCATATTAAAGTGAAGTTTTGGTTCATTTTTGAACTAGTGCCTTTAGAGGGAAAAGTGTGAGCTGCATGAGAGAGAAGATGTGGTTCTAGGGCATAAAATCATAATATATGAAGTGATAAAATTCTTAATAATTATATAGAGTGTGTTTGTAAGATATTGAATCCAAATCAGATCATGAAAGTTCAACTTTGAGCGAGTTAAAGGAATGAGGGTTTGAAGAAGTGTGAGCTGAATTTGTAATCTCCATCATTTGTGGCAGAAAAAATACTCAAATATCTTAATATTTAAATGGTTGAGATGGTTCTTAATCATATTATGGGTTTGTAGCTTCTTTGTGCAGTGGATGTTTAACTAAATTAGGATTTGATGCTCCTTGAAGGGTTGGTGAACTACTAAACCAGGGGTTGGTTCTCCTTGTGAAGTTGGTGCTTCACTAAAACTCTTTGCTTTGAGTAATATAAAAAAAATGTAGTGGTTTTTCTTCCCCTTGAAATCTTCCCACTTATATATGGTGTTCATGTGTCTTCTTATTTTTTTCATGTACTTTTGAATGCTTAATACACACCTAATGTTCACATATGGTTCTGAATCCTAAATGGATGAATGAAATGATGAATGTAAGCAATGGTAAATGAAATGAAATTTTTGTAGGACTGATTCACCCCCTCTTAGTCCATTGTGTTTCCAATAATTGGTATCAGAGATAGGTTCTTATGAAACAAGTATAACAACTTGGAGGAGATCCTAGAATCACAAGATGGTTAAGAAAATAAGCAAAAAGAATCAGGAGTTGAGAGCACTGACCAAGAAGGATGAAGAAACCATAAAATGTCTCAAGAGTTATCTAGAGGAGGCTATTTTAGATTTGAATTCAAAGGAAGAAGAGTGTGATATATTTAAAAACAAGCCTTGTGATGTTTATATGTATAGTCAAGATGATCTCAAGGAGGTGGTGATGGGTCTACAAGCATAATTGACTTTTCATAAGAAAAGGAAAATTAGTTTGAAATCTGAACTCAAAAATAGGATAGTAGTACTCAAAGGTAAAGAAGAAGAGTATGTTAACCTCACGAAAGAGATACAAAATATAAGGGTCAAAGGAGATGAGAAGCCCAATCCAACAGATTAAGAAGCTAGTCCTTGTTTTAAAGTAGATGAAAATGAAGGTGCTCATACCAAGAAGGTCTACTCAAGGCCTAATCTCATTAGATAGCCAAATAATATGAGGTATGAAAAAATTCATGGTTATTTTTATGGTTTCAATGGTTTTGGTCATAGATCAAGCTATTGTAGGAAGTTTTTTAGTTGTGTGTATCCTTGGAGCAATGGAAAATATCACAAGAGTCGTCAGTCAAGAGATATGTAAGAGGTTTTTTTTCAAGTGTCATATCAAGGGTCATATTACCAAGTTTTTCTCTTGTGAATCATCAAGGACAATTAATAAGGTTGATGCTCCCAAAATTAAGGAAGTATGGATTCCTAAATTAGTTAAAGAGGAGGTAGATGTAGTCAAGGTGAATGAGAAAAAGGTGGTCAAGGATGAAAAAAATCTTATTCATGCAAGTGAGATCAAGAAGTATGAACTAAAGGGAAAGGAAAATCATATCCTCCTAACTGTCATTCAGTCTCCAGTTTATGACAAGTTGAGAAAATGAGGCATATGGGATACTTCAAGAGTTATAAGGTATGAGATCTGATTTTTCTAATGAATCTTAGAAGTCTACGATGTTGATAAGGTTTCTAAGTTTGTAAGAGTGCATCATTCATTATTTTCCTTAAAATATATATGTTTGGTTGTCTTGTTTTAAGTGGTTCTAAGGTCTGACCTTGATTTTAGTATATCATTCCAAGGGTATTTAGCTGCTTTTCATTAAAGAGATAGTGTTATCTCATTCAAAGGTGTGTGATTAAGTATATTATTCAACTAATAATTTTTTCTTCATCATGTTAGGACCTCTAAGTGTTGAGTTAATCCCAAGTTCTAGTGGAATTTGAAGGTTTGATGATCATTCAAAGTGTATTAGTCTGTGTCTTGAGTTGGTATTGCAATTTTAAAGGTGTTTTTTGTTGTTAAAGGTTGTAAGAATGTTTTATGACTTCATCAAAGTGTATGGTTATCTTGTAAAAAGCTTATGTTAGTGTGAAATCACAACACCCCCAGATGATTTCTACAGGTCTACTTTTCTAAGGTAGAATCATCTATTTTGACTGCATAACATGGGACCATCTCTCAAGTTATGGGACTTGCAGACTTGAGATGGCCCTCCAGAGAAAGCCGGATTTTTCTTCATGATCCTAATGCTAAACTACTCGTGCAGAAATGAAGTCTAACTACACCTATCCTAACAATTCCAAGGAGACAAGGAGAGAGAAAGTGCATAAAGAGGGAAATCCTACACGAACAAGGTGATAGCACCAAGAAAAGGGAAGTGTTGGTCAGAATCTCAGCTGCCTGAAGTGGAGAGAGGTGAGCAGAGGAGAGGGTGGAAAAGATGCACCACAAACTAGAGATAGATTTCACATAGAACACCACTTCAAAACCCATTAAACATAGCTCCTAGGACATGCAACAAACATCAGAATATGCACAGTATACCCTGCAATAACAAGACGTGAGGAGAGATAATAAAATAAGCAAAGGATGGAAAGATGCATCACAAAATAGAATTTATAGCTCCAAAAGTTCACACAGTACATCATTAGTGGGAAAGAGGCAAGAGAATGCCATTATAGATCCGTGAAAGGAGGTTCAGACTCTATTTTCAAACATGGGGAAGAAAAAAAAGGGGGAAGGGAAGAAGAATAAACAACCCTTTACAATGAATCCTACCCCTATATTTATAGATTTGATCGGAGAGAAGAAAGAGAGATGGAAACAAGAAAAGTGGGTACAAGATCAGCCACTACTATTAATGCTTCTAATAAAATATGCCCCAATCCATCTTTACTGCATGATTCCTTGATTTTGTGCCTTGAAAGAATAGGAAATGATAGAAATAGATCAAATCCAATCTGGTTGTTGAGACAGATGGATCCTACATTGAAGGCCCAAAGATGTTTCCTCCATTTTCCTTTATCTAACCTCCTCAAAAATTAAATTCTCAGACCTCCATGGCATAGGTGAGGCCGAGATCTTTCCAATGGTGTCAGATTTGTGATATTTTGAGCCCTAAGTTGAAAGATATGCCCCTTCTAAGTGTGTATCAAGTCCATACAGGAGGGTGGGAAAATAGCTTGAAAAATGGGTCCCCTTTTGATAGGGGACACGTGACAGCCATATTGGAACAAAAATTGGGCCTACGGGTCCACAATTTATCTTTTTCCCTTTCTTCCGATTCCCACTTTGGCTTTAACTCTGGCCCAGATGCTAACTTTTTCCTTGAGCGGAGTTGTGGGCCATTTTGTAACTATTACCCCTTTTGAGATAACAAGGGGCAAAGAACCAACTTTTTCCTTGATGGACCACTTTCCCCTAGGATATGCAGTGGTCTGGCACTCGTTTAGAAACCTTTTCTCTATTCACCCCTTGAATCAGTGCCATACTAATACTTGGCATTCTTCGCTTACACCTTTATACTTATCCAATTTTGAAGCCCTTTTTTGTCTGCCTTTTGACTCTGTTTCTTCTTATACGAGATCTTGGTTGATCCAATATTTGGCACGGGGAAAAATATGGATAACAATTTGGTGACTCACAGGGGTATCTTCCTGCTATATGAAAAAACCGATTTCCTTGTCATATCCGTTGGGCATGGAGTCATGAGTGATAGTCTGCTACTGATCTGAACTTTGAAAACTGACTCCTGGGATGCTTCGAAACCCATTATAATTGAAACTGATCTCGACCAAATGCCAAGTCCAAACACTGCATGAGAGAAACAAAATAGCACCACATTATATAAAAAATTTGAAATCATACATGCTCCAAATGGAACATGCAGAGTGTGCAAAGCACTTAGGAGAAAAGTAATCTACACTACAGCAAGAAAATGTGCATAAACACTTAGAGGAAAGAGAAAACTAAACTAATATGTATGGGGTGAGAACTCCCCTTTTAGTAGCAGTTCTTAAGATAGATCCCATTTACTGGAATCTGTAACTCTTTACCCTCCAATGTAGAAAATTGGAAAGAATTGCTACTTTTGTATTTTGTGAGCATATAGGGGCAACTCCAGATGGTGTCAAATTTGGAATGCCTTCCTATTTTTTCTCGATCTGCATCCCATTTCAAAACCAAGTCTCCTTCTTGGAAGGTCCTTGATTTTTTCTTCTTGTCAAATCATTTCTTGATTAAAGCCTGATTATTCTCTATTGCTTAGAGAGCATGCTCTCTATTTTCTTCTAATTCTACCAGCTCTGCATACCTAGCCTCCATTGGTCCAAATTTAGACATCTCTAGTTGCTTCACGAGCTCCAATGCTGACAACTCAAGTGATATAGGAAACACTGCCTCTTTCCCATAGACGAGCTTGAATGGAGAGTTACTTGTAGATCTCTTAGGTGTTATTCTATTAGCCCATAAGGCCATTTTGCGCTTGTGTGCCAGGTCTTCTGATTGTCATTAAGAGTTATTATGATGATCTTTAGCAAGTTCTTGTTTGTGGACTCATCTTGGCCATTACCTTGAGGATAATAGTTTGATGAAGTACTCAAATAAGTCTCATTATTGATTTCCCATCTTGTGATCTTGGAACCTGTAAATTCTAATGCATTTTCTGATATGATGGTGGTTGGCACTCCAAATCTGGTCACTATCCCTTCATAGAAAACCAAGATACTAGAATCATTTGCTTCCTTGAGTGCCACTGCCTCAGTCCATTTGGTGAAATAATATGTCACTATCAGGATCCATTTGTGACCTTGGCTTGAGTTTGGATTGATGACTCCATTGAAGTCCAATCCCCATTGCATGAAAGGTTGGTCGACTGAGATTGGATGTAATGGAAGTGCTGCTAGCCTTTCCTTTCCTTTAAAGAATGCACACTTCTTGCACCTTTTTATCCATGTGTAGTAGTCACTAAACACTCTAGGCCAATAATATCTTGCTTGCATGATTTTAAGTGCTTTCACTCTTGGAGAAAAATGGCCTCCAGCTACTTCAACATGGAATTCTTGTAGCACCCTCTCCACTTGATCTGTCCCAATGCATCTCAGCAGAATTCCATTGATGTCCCTCATGAACAAGACACCATTAATAAGAACATATGTGATGGCCTGTAGCCTAAAATGCCTTCTTTTTACTTTACTCATCCCATGAGGACACATGCCTGTTCGAAGGAAGTGCACCATGTCTTGGGTCCAACAAGGAGCAGGTACATCATCTCTCCCTTTTTCTTGATCATCTTGTAGAACAAAAATAGCATCCTTTTCACTATTTTTTTCATCTTATTGACCTGAGGCTAGTTGTTCACATAACCCTTTCCCATAGACCAGCTTGGTGACCTTGATCTCAATGTCATATTCTATGACACAAGTGATCCATCCTGCATGCTTCTCATTCAGGTCCTTGCTGAGAAGGAATTCTTTAACTCCCGCATGGGAGACCAACAGTTGGATTTTCTTGTTTGAAACAAAATTCTTAAACTTCTTCAATCCTTTGATTACCACCAGGACCTAATTCTCAATGAAGGAGTACCTCACCTCATAATCTTCCAAACTCTGGCTGAAGAAATTAGTTGGTTTATTCTATACTCTCTTTGTTCTGCTACACCAAGATTGCAGAAATTGTGTCACTTCCACTAAAGGCATACAATATGAAGTCTTCAGAAACATATAGGTTCACAAGAGTTGGGGCTTGTGATATGGCTTCTTTGATAGCCTCAAAACTTTCTTTTCCTTCACTTTTCCACCTGAATGTTAAGCTCTTCTTTGGCATCAGTGTTATTGGCTTAACAAGGGCAGGAAATTTTGGAACAAACCTACAAATAAAATTGATTTTTCCCAAGAAGCTTTGAAGATCCTTATTATGACTTGCCAATGGCAATGCTCTTATTGCTTGAACTCTTTCCAAGTCAATTGCCAATCCTTCCTTTGATACAATATGGCCCAGAAGCTTTCCTTCATGCACCAAGAATATGCATTTTTTAGGGTTCAATAAAACCCCAAAACTCCTCCATCGTTGGAACACCTGCCTTAGATGGAAAAGGTGGTCTATTGCATTCTTGGAAAACACTGTAATGTCATCAAGATAGATCAACACTATTTTTTTTATCAGCCCCTTGAATGCCATATCCATTTCCCTCTAAAAAGTGGCTCCAGTGTTAGATAATCCAAATGGCATTTTCCATGTAGCAATAGGTGCCCCCATTTGGTAGTGAAAGTTTTTTTTAATTGATCATCTTCTTTCACCATGATCTGGTTGTACCCTGAGTACCCATCAAAGAAGGGGAACCTTTATGACCCAGACACTACTTGCAAGATATGCTCCATTGAAGGGAGTTGGTAGTGGTCTTTGAGGGAGGATCTATTCAAATTCCTAAAGTCAACACACAGTATGATTTCTCCATTTTTATTTTTGACTAGGACCAGATTTTTAACCCAACTTGAGTGTTTAATTAGAAATATGATGCTTGCCTCTATCAACTTGTTCAACTCCTTCTTCAATAGAGGCTTAATATGTGGGTTGACTGGTCTCTGCTTCTACCTGATGGGTTGAGGAGCTGGATCTAGTTCTATTGTGTGTTGTTATAGCTTTGGATTGAACCCCCTTAAGTCTTTGTAACTCCAAGAAAACACATCAGGGAATTCTTGACAAAGTTTTATGAATTCATACATTTCTTGTTTGGTGGCCACTTTGCCAATTTGAAGTGTTTTGTCTTCTCCAACTGGGATTGAATTTGAATATTTTCCTTTGATCTACATGTTAGCCTTCTCTTTTATGAACTGATCATTAGGATTGAAAATAGATTCCAGTGTCACTAAGCCTTTAGGAAGCTTGTTTGTATGTAGTTCTACTATCTGGTTCATGTATTGCTGCTCTAGTCTACTCTGGTTTATAGCTAAGAATTCAGCTTCTTCTTGTAGAAATTTAATGATCTGCTGATCATTTTCAAACACCTGCCAGCATGTGTTATTATTTGGAACTACTATCTAAACAAACACATAGATATATGGTTGTTCTCTGTCCCTCTTGATGTTGTCCTCTGTCCCTCTTGATGTTGTCAACCACATCAAACATTGCTCCAACTATTGCAAGTCTATCAGCAGCTTCATTCTCCTTCTTGGGTATGGAAATAATACTGAAGGCCTCAAAATCCTCCATGAGATCCAATACCCTACTCTTGTAGTTCTTGATAAGGTCATTTTTGACAGCATTTAGTCCTCTGACTTGATTGGCAACTAGTTCACTGTCACCGAATACCTGCAATTTCTTGATTCTCAGCTTCCTTGCCCAATGAAGACCTTAGACTAAAGCCTCATATTCAATAGTGTTATTTGAGCAAGAAAAATAGAATCCAAAGGCTAAATAATATACCATACCTCTGGGGGACACAATCATGGCTCATCCTCCAGCTCCTTGTCTACTCCTTGAACCATCAAAGAAAAATTTTCATACCTCATTATCATCCTTGTATTCTTGCTTGATTAGGTTAAGAAGAGGTTGGTTCTCTTCATGTAGACAGTAGACACCTAGCTCAGATTCTTCCATTTCCCTATAGGGGTCAAAAGCATGAATTTTGTTGGCCCAATCATCAAGAGTCAAGTCTGGGATACATCCCACCTTGGTATTTACTTTAGAAGTGCTTAGGAGGTCCTCTTGATCAAAAGCTGAAAAGTTGGCGTTGATTGGGATAGGCACATAGGATTCAATATGATAATAACCAATAGGTTCAGATCTGATTGTGGCCTTCACTCCATACCTTGTCCTAAAGAGCATATGTGACTAATCAGTAGATAGGTAGCCTCCAATTTTGGCAGTGAAGTCCCTGGACAAACACAAAGCAAAATGTGGTGGCAAGTCTATGATTAACATGTTTTGCGAAATATTCACATTAAGGCAAGCATGTAGAATGAGACTCAGATCCTTGATGATTTCCACAGTAGTCACTATTGTCCCATCTAATTGGAATACTCCTCTAGATATGACCTCATATTGGAGACCTAGCTGATCGGCTATTTTTTCGGGTATCACAGAACTACTGGCCCCATAATCAATCATACAATTGTGCACCAATTTGTCTCCAATAATCAATGAGAAATAGAAGGGAGGAGGTCTCAAGTTTTTACCTTGTAGTTCTCCATGGTTCCTCCCAGGCTGACCTGCATTGGCAAGCACTCTTTCTTGTTGGTTAGGGGGTGATTTCAACTCGACCAATTATGTATGGTAGTCTGCAATAGATCCCTCTACCCTGGAATGGCCAGTGACTCCCATAGTGAAATTTTCACACTTTTCCTTTTCATCTACTCAATAATATTGAATGTGTTTTCCTTTTTCTGCCCCTTCCCAGACACATTTCTTTCTTTCACATGGGTTGTTACAACTGGTGCTTGACTGCATTTGGGAGGTGGATTGGATTGGTTCTATATGTTTGGAGTTGCACTTGGGACACTAGGACCTTGTGGAGTGATGGAAGATTGAGGGTCACCTAAATTCAGTGGCCAGCCCTCTCCAATACTTCTCTTTTTGGACCGTGTATTGGAAGCCACACCTTGAGAAGGGAACTGATTCATCTCACAGAAGTCTTCATCCTGCCAGTTGACAAGTATAGTCTCATTTCAGGGTCCCACCTTGTTGAGCTCCTTATTGCTAGTCTTCCTCTTGGCCAGGTTCTTGTGGCACCATACTGGTTTACACCATCAAGGCCTAATTTAGAGCACCATTAAATAACGTTGATTGGATATGTGGTTGTTCGCATGGAAAACACCAATCATATTCATGTGCCGTATTGTTCTATGCTGGGACCAATGCTCTTGATGTTAAAGTTGTGTTAGGATCATACGGTCTAAAAGGTCTAGCAACTTGGGGCTATCCTTGGTTCTGGCTTTGGTTTACAGTCTGAGGTGGTGGCCTATCTACTAATACTGGGATCTAGCTTGATATTGAGCCTAGGGCTGGTATGGCCTGGAACTCTAAGCTTGTTGTCTTTTGATGGTCACTAGCTCATTCCCAAAGTTCTAAAGTTGCTTCATCACCACTTCCTGAAACTCTTTAGAGGTATTAGATGATGAAGTGGAAGCTTCAGCTGAGATTTGACTCCTAGGGGTGGCTATAGGATCTAATGTAGGTGCTTGGCTAGTATTTGGGCTTCTTAACTTAGGGTACAGAGGCATGGATGGCCTAGGAGTGATTTTTCCATCTTGAATCAAATGGTTCTCAGACCCTATGGAGAGGCTATAGGCTGCAGGTAATGTAGTGCCCCCACTGACTGAATCATCATAGAAATATCAAAATTTAAAGCCCTAAGAAAGTATAAGAAGTGTTGGGACCCTATTGTAGCTTCCAAATCTTAAAGGCACGTAGGCGCGCATGGATGGAGGAAGCGCAAATTAAGGTGCGCAAGGCAGGATTCAAAAAGGGTTCTTAGAGAACCAAGGACATGTGTGCCCACAAAGCACAATTCAGGACTTAGCCATTTTTGGCCTTTTGGATAGAACACATGAAGAACATGTTCCATTTGGATAAGGTTCCAACCTGGCAACAGGGTGTCCTGGAAGGAATATACCTTGCGATAAGAAGATCTAAAAAGCTAATCATGACATGGAGAGGCATGCACCTGAGGCGATCCACACCTTGACACTTGGGGCCAGATCTGAGGTTGCAGAGGAGTTTGTTGGAGCTCAGATGCCTATTTATACGTGTGCCCTTAGCAAAGAAAAGAGGAGAACCTGAGAAGGAAGCGGAGCTCTACAGAATTACTGTGAGAACTATGGGATAAAAAGGGTAGATGATTATAGGAAGGATGTAATGAGGGAATGGGGAATGTAAATTTTGTTTTGAAAGCCTTCATGTATGGATCCAAATATGGCACATGACTACGGTCTCCCCTTCTGTGATATTCTATAAGTAATGCTATGAATGAATATGATAAGGTTACCATGACTATTATATTAAGATCTTCTCTTTGTATTATCTGCATATTTCTATTATGCTTTTGTTCTTGTATAATCATGAACCTTATTTGAATGTTAAATCTATTTGTGGATTTACAACTTCCTAGTTCTGTTAATTCTATTAAGTGCTTTTACTTTTGATATGACTAGAAAGGGTATAGAAGCCGTTCTGAGCTCTATAGCTTTTTCATGTCCTTTAAATCACTAATTCAAGATCATGAATGATGCCTTCCACTAAACTCACATAAAAGAGAGACTCAGCTCCCTCTCGCATGCCTCGGGTGAGCGCCCAGTGCCCACTGGGTGATAGTTTGGCATGCATGAGGTTCCCTTGTTCTTGGTGGGTGTAAAAATGACTACATCTTGGTTCCGTTGCCGGGACCTCTTTTCAAAGTTGTAGTGGAACATGGCATACATCATGGTCTATGCAAAAAGTGATGACGGAGTGCTTAACACTTAAAGGTGTTGAAAATTGGTTTAAAAGCATGGAGGACGAGTTTTCTCAGAGATTTAGTACTAGACCTGAGTTTGATACGTGAAGATGGGTGGAAGAAACTCTCTATCATGAGTTGTACGAAACCTTCTTCTATTGTTTCCCAGTAGAGTTATTTGAGTGGCTCTTGGCATATGCATCTAGGTCGGGGGTGGTATTATAAATCACACCCTTGGACCCAAGAAACATACCAGAACTTACAAGATGTTGATCTAACATGGACCCATGCTATAGATCATTGGTGGAAGGGAGTATTGGCTAGCTACACTCTGGAATATGTAATTTCCATGTATTCTTGTCTGGAGGTTGCTGAGTTTGAATTTTTGTGGGAGCCCAGAGGATCATTTTTGTGGGCTATCCCCTTGGAAATCAAAATCTTGATGGTAACCATGAGTTTAGAGGCATTCCCAATGGCCAGCTAAACCACTCTGAGTGCTTGGCGAGGAAGCCAGGTTGGGGAAAGATGGCTGATATAATGACTAAAAAGGAAAGGGAGGAGAGACGGCTCAAGTATGGTGAAGTGTGTGAGAGGGATATTGTGAGATGGTGTGAGGTTGCATTTACGATGGATCCATGGAGGCAGACATTTTTGGGAGAAGAGGTTCACATGGAGGATGTGGAGCCTAAACAGTCTGTGCTACCCCATCTTGGCAAGCGTGGAAGAGAGAACCCCTCAGCTTCTGATGAGAGCCCATCACGTGGAGAAAGAAGAGTCGTTGGCATGCATCTAACCCCACCTAGCGACCGAACCTTGGTGCTTGGTTTGTTCGAATGAGGGAAAAGTACAGTTGATCCATTTGATATCAGTGGAAGCAACCGATCGGCACCCAGAAGATACAACTTCTCATTTGGGACTTCTATGGCTTCACACACTATTCCAGTATTTGGTGGAATGTTTGGACAAGGCATATATACAGGTGGTTTTGGGAGCGTGTTAGGAAGTGGTGGAGGAAATACGGCTGGGAGTGGCACTAGTTCACAAACTATTGGCACGTTATTCAGTGGGATGACAGGAGCATTCTGGCATGACAAACACAGGCCCTATACCTAACACAGGAGGATCTGGAGGTGGAAGTGGTGGAGCTGGTGGCTCAGGATCTAGTGGGTCTGGCGGAGGAGGAAACACCAGAGGAAATTGAGGAACTGGGTCAGGAGGACAAGGGCCTCAGCCACCTCCTCAAGTCTTTTTCAAGATGTCTCTGTACTTACCAGATTACAGTGGGATAGAAGATGCCACAGAGCATGTGCATAAGTGCGAGCTGCTATGGTGCGCGAAGGGGATCATGACCCAGGATCGAAAGGCCAGTCAATTTGCAACAACCTTTCAAGGACATGTGCATAGTTGGTATAGAAATTATGACCCTCATCAGACTGTTGTGGATTATACCATGCTGAAAAATGTGTTCTTGGTGGAATTCCACATACCTGAGTTTGAACAGAAGAGCATCAGCTCTCTCAAGGAAATCTAGCAGGGAATGGCAGAGAGCGTGCGGGAATATGATGTGCTTTAAAACTCTATTGTCTAAATTGTCTTATGATATCCACCCTTCACAACATGCTCAGTGGTTTTTCAGAGGGTTGATCACACCCTTTAGGAGGGCTTTGTCTCATAAAACATTCACGGACCCGCATGAAGCGTTGGAAGCTGCTTTGCGCGTTGAGGTAGTTGGTAGTGTTGACACTGGTGTTAGCCCATTTCTAGAGGCTCAGATCGCTGCCATGGCTAAGCAGTTGGAGAAATTATCTGCCAACACAGTTCCAAAGACTCGCGGTGGGATGTGGTGCACAGATTGTAATGTAGAAGGGCACACAAAGGATAATGGTGGGATATGTACTCGGAAGGTGGTACGTGCCATAGGGGTAAATTGTGAAATATGTCACGGGGACCATGATGCAAGTAGGTGCCCCCTTTTACAGCACGTGATCCATAAAAATGTATCTTGTTATTGCAAGATATGTACCTCAACCACACATGACACCAAGGATTGTAGATTGATTGACCAGATTCATGAGGCAATTGATCTTGGTGTGCACCAGACTGGCATTGCCAACAGTTCCAAGGGAGATGAAGTGTCAGTATGAAGAGCGTGGAGATGGAGGTGCGCGCGGGAGGGGATTTCACAGAGGATTTCATGGCCGTGGTAACCATGGGGGAAGAAGTGAGTTCCCGCATGGAACATGCTTTAATTGTGGAGCCACAGACCATTATAAGCGTGAATGTCTAGATCTTCTACAATGCTCCTGGTGTGGAAAAAAACATAAGTACGAAGAGTGCCTAGAGTTATACGAACATATGAGTCAGTAGCACCAGAAGGATAAGGGCTGCTTCCATGGTGAGTATTAAGAAGGATAACACGTAATGGCTCCTGCGAGTAATACGTGAATTAGAACTAGAGCCTATTATGGTAACAATAAGGGCAGAGTTTCCACGCACACAAGGGAAGTGCCTAAGGCAGAGACCTCTGGTTTCAAGGGAAGAAGTAGTACATGGGAAGTATCCAAACCTTGCTCACCAGAAAGAAGTCTACCAGGAAACCATGGACATAATTTGAAGCTTACAAGGGGAGATCCAATGCTTAAAAGAGAAAACTAGAAAATATGAGCAAAGAAGACCAGTAGAAGCACCAAAGGATGACTTGGATGAGGTTAAGGAGGTGTGTAAACTGCTGAGGCAAGAGAATGTTATTCCCCTGCTAGGAGCATGGTTGAGAGAAAAGGTACCATGTGCCAGGGAAGAGCATGAAAGGCAGATCCTGCATGCAAACCTCCCACCTCACAGCCTTGATTATGACAAAGAGATCACCTTGAATGCAGTAGTGGATGGATGGCTGCTTAGCAACATCCTCATTGACACAGGCGCGGAGGTTAATGTTCTCACTCTAGATGCCTGGCATCAAATGGGAAGACCTGCATTACAACCATCTTCAAATGTGTTGTATATGGAAAATAAGACAAAGGCAATGCCCATAGGTGTCTTGAAGGATGCGACCATTACCATTCAGGGGACTAAGTTCACTGGGGATTTTGAAGTCTTTGCACTTGCCGAGGTAGATAATTTCCCAGCATTACTTGGGTGCCTGTGGTGCTATAAGAATAATGTAGATCTCCAGTTTAACAAGGGGTACATAAGTTTTGAAAACAAGGAAGAGAGGGTGATTATACCACTTGCTGATGGAAAGTCCACACCCTATACTGAACCCTTGGAGAGGAAGTCCTAGAAAGAATATATGTGTGCTCCATAAGAGATCCAGAGACCATCCACCCTATAGAAGGAGTCATCCAGTTTGATGATGCTCAATCTGTCAATGATACTATAAGTATAGCATGCGATAATTGGGCGCATGGGACTTATGAATTGATTGGGTGACATCTGAAAGGATCAGTGACCAGGGTAACCACTAGCGCATACAGTTTCAGTGCCTGGGAGGAAAGGATAATAACCAAGTATTCTAGGGATGCATACCCTAAGGTCTTTTTGAGAGAAATGGAAGCTCAATGGAGGGAGGAAGAGTGATGAGGTATGTTGGGTTATGCTTTGATAGGCATAGCAGTGAGGTGGTGGGCCATGCATAGAAAAAATTGTTGGAATGGCGTGAAGTTAGAATTGTGCTCACTGTCTGATTCTCAAGGAGCAATATACCCATCTACTATCAAGGATTACAATGGCAATGAACCCACCTCTTCCCACATCCAGGCATGTGAGAGGGTCCTGGGGAGAAGGCACGGAAGCTTTACCACCCTCCCTTTGGGTGCACAAGCTGTATTCGACACTACAAGGTTGTGCGCGTTCTTGGTACATCCATTCTGAAACTCACCGCTAGATGGGAAATTGTTAGGAATTAGTGGCTGACCTGGTTCACACATTTGAGTACTAAAGTACCAAGCAACTAGTTGATGAGGTGTTGCAGGCTATCAAGCACCTCACTCTGGGGGATTGCGCCATGGCAAAAGATAGATTAGTAGACTTACTTGGTGGACCTAGCTTGGAAGCACGGTTCGAAGAGGAGGAACAGAAGACATATAATTTGAGCGCACGTGTGCTGAAAAGGAGAAAGGAAAGATGGTATACGTTATTGATGGAGAGGAGATGGAGAGCCTGAATGTCGACCATTCGGTTGGGACACGTGAGGTAGTTGACAGTTTGGATGCATGTGCACACGTGTATCATGAACCACTCAAAACCAAGAAAGTTAACATCGACTCGGAGAAGGAGCCCAAGGAAGCTATCATTGGGGACTACTGGTCAAACAAGGAAGTATCAAAGATCATCGATCTCTTGGTGAATTTGAGGATTTATTCCCATGAAGATACCATGAGTTGAAAGGTGTACACCATTCATTGGGGGAAATGAGGATAAATTTGAAAGATGGTGTGCGGCTGGTCAGGAAGAGGCCTTACAGGATGAATCCCAACATGCGCGTAAGGGTTAAAGAAGAGCTAGACAAAATGATAGCATTCGGTATCATTGAGGCTGTGGAGGAATCAGAATGGATAAGTCCAATGGTGATCAGCATAAAGAAGGATGGGTGGATTAGGATATGTGTGGATTACAGGGAGTTGAACGTTGTTTGTATCATAGATCCTTTTCCCACCCCCTTCAATGAAGAGATTTTGGAAGGAGTTGCTGGGCGTGAGGTCTATTCCTTCACGGATGGATTCTCAGGATATCACCAAGTAAGGATTGCCAAGGAAGACCAAGAAAAGACAACTTTCACCACTGAGTGGGGAAGCTTTGCATACATGGTCATGCCCTTTGGATTGAGGAATGTGCCCCCTGTATTTTCGTGCATAGTGGTACAAGCATTTAAGGACTTCATCCACAAGTTCCTTTGAGTATATTTGGATGATTGGATAGTGTATGGATTGGTTAGGGACCATTGTGATAACTTGAGATTGATGTTTGAAAGATGTCAGCAATTGAGGATTTCCCTCAACATCAAGAAATGTGTCTTTGCAACTCCTTTTGGAACATTGTTGGGGAATATCATATGCAAAGAGGGCTTACTGGTGGATCCCGTGAAAGTTTTAGTTATTGTGGGATTAGGGGAGCCCACAAGCCAAAGTGATGTGCATGGATTTCTTGGACACACTGGGTACTACAGAAAGTTCATTAAGGGATATTCCAAGATCGTCATACCTTTGGAAATATTGCTTAGACATAAAGTGCACATTTCAGTGGGGAGAGATGCAGTAGAGGGCATTTGACACTCTAAAAGAAAGGCTTATCACCGCACCTATTCTATGATTCCCATCATGGGATAAACCTTTCCATGTCCATGTGGATGCCTCTGGTACAGCAATGGGAGCCGTTCTTGCTCAACCAGGAGAGGGGATTATTGATCATCCCTTGTGTTTTACATGTAGAAAGTTGACACCGGTAGAACAGAATTATACAACGACTGAGCGTGAGGTATTGTCAATGATCTACGTGCTCCAAAAATTTAGACAATATCTGCTGGTGACTCCCTTCATATTCTACACTGACCATATGGCCTTGAAGTATCTAGTAAACAAAGCAGTGTTGCAAGGGTGCATATGCCATTGGGTACTTTTATTTCAGGAATTTGAATTCAGAGTGGTGGTAAAACCTGGAAAGAACAATTGTGGGCTGGATCATTTATCAAAGATTGATTCGGGAGAAGACATGTAAAGTATCAAGGAAACCATGTCGGACACACAACTATTTAGGTTGCAGTGCGCACCCTTGGAGTTAGAAGACATTGTTTTTTTCTCAAGGAAGGTGTGGCGTCCGAAGGGATGAATGCACTGGAAAGGAAAAGGTTAGCCATATGTGCCACACCCTTCATGTTGATCAATGGGGATTTGTATAAAATGGGTCACGATGAGGTTTTGCACCGGTGTGTATTAGAACATGAATGTGCATGGCCATAATAGAATAAGCCCATGGTGGGATTGCTAGAGGACATTATGCGAGGAATGCAACTACACGCAAGATCCTAGTCACCGGACTATGGTGGGAGATGATTCACTAGGATTGCATTGAGTTTTACAAGGCCTATGACCACTACCAGTGCCTTGGTAAACCTGGAAGAAGGGATGAGATGCCCTTGCGCCCCATCGCTAGTGCAGAACCTTTTAAGAAATGGTCAATAGATTTTGTTGGACCAATCTCACCAGTTACGTGAAGGACTAACTCGCGATATATCATTACCTGTATTGATTATCTGACAAGGTGGGCAGAGGCCATGCCCACTAAGGATTACACTGCAGCCACGGCTGCTAGGTTTTTTGGGAGAACATTATCAGTAGGTATGGGTGCCCATTAAGTTTAACAAGTGATAGGGGCACTCACTTCTTAAATGAAACCATCAAGATTCTATTGGTATAATTCATGGTAGCCCATCACAAGACTACCCCTTATCACCCTCAAGCAAATGGGACTACAGAGGCATTCAACAAAATCCTTAGTCACACATTGACTAAGATATGTGATGTGCGTAGGCAGGATTGGGATGACAAGGTGTCAACAATTCTTTTGGCATACAGAACAACGTATAAAAGATTGAACAAGGCCACACCATTTGAATTGGTGTTCAGTGCGGAAGTAGTTTTTCTGGTCAAATTCATGCTACCATCTCTGCGTATAACACACTCAGGAGGGTTGGACGATGAGCAAGCACTGGAAGAAATAATAGATGAATTAATAAAGTTGGATGAAAGGCGCTCACTATCAAGATGGAGCCAAACAACTGAGAAGGAAAAGAAAAAGGGATCGCATGACCGCCATATTAAGACCAAACAGTTTGAGATTGGCCAGATGGCATTGCTATATGATTCAAAATTTCTACGCCATCCTGGAAAGTTGAAGGTGCATTGGTTGGGTCCTTATGTAATTTAATACATCCTTGATTCGGGTGCATGCCAATTACAAGCGCTGGATGGAACAAAATACCTAGACACTTCTAGGAGTAGGTTGAATCCCTACTATAAATAATGCTTCTTAGTGTTTGTAAATCAGGTAGTTTTGCTAGTTAGTTTAGAATTTCCTTTTATGCTTTTCCTTTCTTGTATTTCTGTTTCACATTGTTGTTTTGTTTTGTGCCTTGGGTAATGGTAACCTTTTTACTTTTTGACTTATGAATGCGTAGAGGACTGCGCATCATTTTAGTGTGGGGTGAGATGATGAAGAGAAAATTGGAGTTATTCTGTTAGGAGGATTTCGGTCAGTGGAAAAATAAGGTTACATTGGAAATCCACGTACAAAGGAGAAAAATTACAAAAACATGAGGATGGAAGAAGTGCCTTTGGTGCTGGTAACATGCATGCAAGAGTCTTCTGTCAAGATGGATTGCTTGCACGCCAGAAGGTTGGAAAATTTTTCATGTAAGGATTGGGTGCGGGTGGAAACATTTTTGTGCAAGGATTGGGCATGGGTGGAAAAGTTTTCACAGAAGGATTGGGTGCATAAGGAGAAGTGTTGAAGTTAGGTTTTGTTTGAAAACACCACATTAAACATTGTCACACGGTACTAGGTAGCCTAGCCTTAAATGCATAAAAGCAAGAAAATCTATAAATACAAGAGTGGGCATTTCATTGATTCACTTTGCGAACACAAGAAGAGCGATTTTATTTCAAGAGCTAGGGTTTCGAAAACTGACTCATGTGAAGGAAAATCCCAAGAACTTAAGTGCAATAGGTCTGTTGGATCTACAAACCCAGAGCAGAAGTGATTCATAGGTGTGAGGAACATTGGGAAGAAGCATTGTGATCAAGGGAGAAAAATCTTAAATTAGGGTTTGTATTTTAGGGCAAGGGGTGCATGAGGAAAATTTTCAAACAACTTACAAGTTAACCTGGGAATGAAAGAAAAGGTTGTAATGACAGCCACAAAACCAGTTGATAAACCTGCAGAACAATCCAAGAAGGGAAAGGGTAACGGAAAAGGAAAGAAGAAACAAGAAGAAATACCCTTGGATATAAATGAGGAATGGTACACGGAGATGCAATACCTAGATGGGGTATTTCTAGGGCAAGAGTAGGAGTCCCACATAAGATAGATGACCATGATTGACTACAATCATAGGTCAAGTACAATCATGAAGGAAATGTTGTTGGAGCTAGTGCGCCCCACAAATAAATGAACACCTTATGGGTTGCTGATCTACAGCGACGTGGTCAAGGTAAAAATGGAGAAGGCAGGGCTTCTCCAACTTTTCGAGTTACCATATTTTAGGAAGCCTAAGTGCTTGTACCAGTGGTTGATGACATGGGTACACAAAGACTTCTTCTGCTTCGCAGGGCACAAAATGTGCATAGCTCCCCAACTAATATTGTGCTTCACAGACCTAAAATGTGAAGGGGACATGCTCAAAGATGACCTCCAAGACGAGGAGGTAGTCAAAGAAACGATAACATCCCGGGGATTGAAGAAGGGATCAAGGTACTATAACACCTCAAATATCAGTGATCTGGTGATGAAGATGGCCGCACACCTAGTCTCCAAGCTGAATGGACAAGAAAGGTGGACCCAGGTGACCAAGCCCTGGTTGAATATCTGTAGGAAAGTCATGGAGGGCACCATATACAACATCTCCCAATATATTATGGATGGAATCATAAACAGTGCAAAGAAGGGAGGAAAGATCCTATTTGGAAACATTTTGTTGACAATTATATTCTCAGAAATCAAGGTGTCAGATGCATCCGAAAAGTTTGTGTGGGAGTACCCTGCTAAATATCCCTCACCTGCAGAGAGGTTTCAGAAATACACATGTGAATCAATGACAAGGGTACACAAGGCGCACAGACAAATGGTATAAGTGCCTTAGGAACACATTCGGGGCTGAATGGCGGATCCCTAAACAACTCCCCACGGCGACCGAAGGAGAAGAAAAGTTCATAGTCTACCAACACTTCTATATTGGCATGTTCATTTTGGTCGATGGGAGCTGGAGTCCATGGTGAAAACTCCCATTCTCATTTACTACCCAATTTTTCCAAGCCAGAGTAAACATAGACAAGGAGTCGAAGAAATTGAACCTTGATTTTTCCACCCTTAACAGAGAGCACAGGGAAATGAGGAAGAATCTGGTCTACCCAGAGAAGCGTGCATATATTAAAAGGTATGTGTCACATGATGTGCATATTGTAACGCCTTTGACCTTACCTATTGCTGGGAGAAATGCCGCAAGGATTTACCTTCACATAAGGCCAAAATTTGAAAAGGGTGCATACATGGAGAATGATATATCCATCCCAGACGACCCTATTAGAAGAAAGAAGCCCTCACCAAAGAGTAAGGAGAGGGAAGAGAAAGAGGAACAGAGGGCGGTGGAGAAACAGGATGTAGGTACCATGGGGACAAGTTCCTATGTCTAGAAGAAGAAGAGGATGGTGGTCAAGGAGAAGACCCTAGAACCTGTGGAGCCACCATCCCCTGACAAACCCTCAGATGAAGGGAAGACCACATCCCTGACTCTAAATTTATCAGTAAAGGAAGAAGAACAGGGGATGGAAGAACTAGAGTCTGAGGATACAGACGACACGAATGCCTATATAGGTGAAAAGGATGATGATGAAGGGGAAGAGCTGGAGGAAAATAAAGAGTTGATTGATTTCCATGATTCGAAGGGAGAGGAAGCAGAAGATGTAAATGATGCTTTCGTATTTGTAAAGAGGAAGGGTGCCAAAGGGGAGGAAGGCGCACAGAATGAAGAAGGGAGTGAGGGGCCAAGTACTAAGGAGCCAGATATGCCCAAGCTCACTCAAGAGGATGTGGATGAGAAAGTGATAAGGGAGGCGGAGAAGATGATTAATACCTTGGTCAACGAGGAATTAGAGTGCAGTGTAGAGCTCATGCTCAGTGAATTCAAGAAAGAGAATAGGGAGAAGAGTGTGGGTAGCAAAAAAGGCCTAACTCTTTCCGTAAACTATTACAAAGGGTGTGAGAACGGAAAGTAAATGCACGGAGGAAGGAAGATCAATGATGGGGTATGTTAATGACCCTAACAAATTTTTGCGTGCATGTTTACAGAGTAATGTTCCCACTTAGGAGCTAACCGCCAAGGAGTCCTTTGATCCTGAGGGTGGATACCCGCACACAAGAAAAATGCTATCATGGGAATTTGACTCCCACCTTGATGAACCCGAGTTTGAGGTTAACTAAGGAGCGATACTAGTATTTTCTGAAGGAAAGGGGGACAACCCCATTATAAACATCCAATAACAATCAGATGAGCAAGTGTGTAACACACTCAAAAAAGTTTCCATGGAAGTTGAGGCTAGGCTCTTCTATAGAAATGATAGGGTTAAGGTCTTGGAGGACCTAATGGAGAAAAGGAAGGAAGAAATAGTTAAGCTAACAAAGGAACTCATCCTTGAAAAGTTGATCAACACTCAACTACAACGAGAATTACAAGAGGAGAAAGCTAAAGTGTGTGAAGTTTCTAAGAAGGTGGAGCTCATTTCCTAGGCTATTGTCATGAAGCACCCAGACCTTAACCCTCCCACGCAAAAATATGGTTCCTCCTTGGAGTGTCTTGAGGACTTCACTTGGATCCTCACCATGGAAAGGTAGCCTTTGGCCTTGGAGTTGATAGAGGATATAGCTATGTGCTTGGAGCAGGAGGAAGAGTTGAAATTCGTCACGCTCATAGTTGAATACAACAAGGTGTTTTCCAATGTAAAATAGCTACACAAACCACTAGCGTCACATACGACCATTACATGGATTAGGACAAGGTGACAAGCATTCTGTTTGCCAGTGACGAGGCTGAGCTGAAGGATTTTAGCGAAAAGAATAAAGCCAATAGAGACGAGTGAGAAAAGATCCTAGCTGAAGTGGAAAAGAAGTCTAAAGTTATTGAGATCCTGCGAGTCTCAATCAAAACCCGACTAAAAGAGCTCTACAAGGTCATTACGAAGAAGATGGATGCCTTGGAAGATCAAGCAAAGGAACTAGAGATGGTGGTAGAGACCATAAACACAAAAGGGGAAGGGTTAACCTTCGAAAAGGTGAGCGCATTGGTTGGCGACATTTGCACAAGAGCACAGGATGAATTCAACGCATGGAATACACTGGAGGCTGACCTGCAGTAGAATATCCCCCTTCTTCTTCTTTAGGCAGTTCTCCTTCTATTCTTTCTCTCCCCCATTATTTATTCTTTCCCTCCATTCTTTTCCAAGGCATGGCCTTGCCTTTTTGTACTGCATTCTTTGAAAAGGTTCCCAAGGGCAGAGAATAGATGAAGTGTGGGGTAATGTTGGGACCCTATTGTAGCTTCCAAATCTTAAAGGTGCGTAGGTGCACACGGCCAGAGGAAGTGCACAAGTTAAGGCACGCAAGGTAGGATTCAAAAAGGGTTCTTAGAGAACCAAGGACGTGCATCCAAAAAGCACAATTCGGGACTTAGCCATTTTTGGCCTTTTGGACATAACACATGAAGAGTGTGTTCCATTTGGATAAGGTTCCAACCTGGCAATAGGGTGTCCTGGAAGGAATATACCTTGCGATAAGAAGATCCAAAAAGCTAATCATGACATGGAGAGGCATGCACCTGAGGTGATCCACACCTTGACACTTGGGGCCAGATCTGAGGTTGCAGAGGAGTTTGTTGGAGCTCATATGCCTATTTATACGTGCGCCCTTAGCAAAGAAAAGAGAGAAACTAAGAAAGGAAGCAGAGCTCTACAAAATTACTGTGAGAAATATGGGATAAAAAGGGTAGATGATTATATGAAGGATGTAATGAGGGAATGGGGAATGTAAATTTTGTTTTGAAAGCCTTATGTATGGATCCATATATGGCACATGACAACGGTCTCCCCTTCTGTGATATTCTATAAGTAATGCTATGAATGAATATGATAAGCTTACCATGACTATTGTATTAAGATATTCTCTCTGTATTATCTGCATATTTATTTTATGTTTTTGTTCTTGTATAATCATGAACCTTATTTGAATGTTAAGTCTATTTGTGGATTTACAACTTTCTAGTTCTGTTAATTCTATTAAGTGCTATCACTTTAAATACGACTGAAAGGGTATAGAATCCATTCTGAGCTCTATAGCTTTTTCATGTCCTTTAAATCACTCATTCAAGATCATGAATGATGCCTTCCACTAAACTCACATAAAAGAGAGACTCAACTCCCTCTCGCGCACCTCTGGTGAGCGCCCAGCACCCATTGGGTGATAGGCCAGTGCGCATGAGGTTCCCTTGTTCTTGGTGGGTGTAAAAATTACTACAAGAAGGCACCTTCATTAGTGGGCTTTACTGTTGTTGGAATCCTATCCCAGGTCATCTGGAATCTGAGGTTGAAGGCTGTCAGCTACTTGTTCAGGGCTCTTTTGATTGTTGTTAGTTGCTCCAACAAAGAAAAGTTATCACCTTTTTTCCAAACTGATTGTGAAGAGATGTGCACAAGCTGGTTCCAATTCTGGATAGATCCTACTTCAAGACTCCTAAACCATTGTGAATCTTTCCCTTTGAATGAAGAGGCAAACAACTTGACTGTAATGTCCATCTCATGGATTTTGCGGATTATACAGACATTTACAATATCTTGGACATGGTCAATAGGAGCAGTTTGATTTTCCCCAGTGAAATGTGGGATGGTCTTTAATGCTGCAACCAAAACTAGGTTTTGTGCATTCAAGGTGAGTGGACTACTGCCAGTGAATTTGACATATATATTCGGTTGTGTCATTCTGATTGGCCTAAGAATCCTTGCTGACTAAAAGAAAGGCCTTGTAGGTGGAGGTGTTGATAAGGTTTTTCTTGGTGGATATGGAGACCTCTTGACTCTTCTTTCTCTCCTTTCTCTACCTGGAGATAGACGCAAGTATTCAAATATACCTTCTTTCCTTACTCTAGACCGGGTTTTTCTCATGAATCTCCCAACTTTGGGTTGTTGAAACCAGTAGATTTGTTTCTTTTAGAGTCACCAGATGTACAATTTTAAGGCTTCTTAAAATCCAAAATCACAGCAAGTGTACATCAATCCATACTGTAATAAGATGGAGACTTCTTGGTCCCACCAGACATGCCAAAACTATTAGTGTGAAATCACAGCACCCCCAGATGATTTCTTTAGGTCTACTTTTCTAAGGCAGAATAATCTAGTGTGACTACATAACATGGGACCATCTCTCAAGTTGTGGGACTTGTAGACTTAAGATGGCCCTCCGGAGAAAGTTGACTTCTTCTTCCTAATCCTAATGCTAAAATACTGCTAATGTAGAAATGACATCTAACTACACCTATCCTAACAATGCCAAGGAGATATGGAGAGAGAAAGTTCATAAAGAGGGAAATCCTATACTAATGAGGTGATAGCACCAAGAAAAGGGAAGCGTTGGTCACAATCTCAGCTGCCTGAAGTGGAGACAGGTGAGGAGAGGATAGGGTGGACAAGATGCACCATAGACTAGAGATATATTTCACACAGAACACCCACTTCAAAACCCATTAAACATAGCTCGTATGACCTACAACAAACATCAGAATATGCACAGTATACCCTGTAATGACAAGAGGTGAGGAGAGAATAAAATAAGCAAAGGATGGACATACACATCACAAAACAGAATTTATTGCTCCAAAAGTTCACATAGTACATCGTTAGTGGGCAAGAGGCAAGAGAATTCCATTACAGAGCCGTGAAAGGAGGTTTAGACTCTATTTTGGAACCTGGGGAAGAAAAAGAGAGGGGGGCAGGGAAGAAGAATGAATAACCCTTTACAATCAATCTTGCCCCTATATTTATATATTTGATCAGAGAGAAGAAAGAGAGAGGGAAATGGGAAAAGTGGGTAGAATCTCAACCACTTTTGTTAATGATTCTAATAAAATATGCCCCCAATCCATCTTTACTGCATGATTCCTTGATTCAGTGCCTTGAAAGAAGAGGAAATGGCAAAAACAGATTAAATCTGATTTAGTTGTTGAGACAGATGGATCCTACATTGAAGGCCCAAAGACATTTCCTCCATTTTCTTTACCTAACCTCCTCAAAAATTAAATTCTCAAACCTCCATGGCATAGGTGGGGGCCGAGATATTTCCAATGGTGTCATATTTTTGATATTTTGAGCCCTAAGTCAAAAGATATGCCCCTTCAAAGTTTGTATCAAGTCCGTACAAGAGGGCGGGAAAATAGATTGAAAAATGGGTCCTCTTTTGATATGGGACATGTGGCAGCTAGATTGGAACAAAAATCAATCCTACAGGTCCGCAATTTATCTTTTTCTATTTCTTTCGATTCCCACTTTGGCTTTGACTCAGGCTCAGATGCTGACTTTTTCCTTAGGTGGAGTTGTGGGCCATTTTGTAATTATTACCCCTTTCGAGATAACAAGGGGAATAGAACCAACTTTTTCCCTGATGGTCCGCTTTCCCTTGGGACACACGGGATTCTGGCACTCATTTAGAAACCTTTTCTCTATTCACCCCTTGAATCAGTGCCATACTGACACTTGGCATTCTTCGCTTACACCTTTATACTTAGCCAATTTTGAGGCCTTTATATGTCCAAATTTTGACTCTTTTTCTTCTTATGCGGGGTCATGGTTGATCCAATATTTGGCACGGGGTGAAATATGGATAACAGCTTAATTTTTCAAGTCTTGATAGTCAAGGAATAAGTATGAATATCAAAGTATGTGATGTTAATTTGATATCAAGGAGTGAGTTGTTCTCTTGGTCAAGGTCTCTGAGTCATATCAAAAGGTCATGTCCTCATCAATCAAATAAGATTTTCTTTATATATGCCATAAATTCTTCTAGAGATCTGAAGGTTTTCAAGGATGCTATCAAGTAGTAAAGTGAAGAAATCCCAGGTTTTAAATTCTTGAAGCATGGTTTTGATGACTTAGAAGAGTGTATTGTTGTGACTTCTGAATTCCTTGAAGGCAATTGCAAATCACGATGTTCTCAAATTTTCATCAAGGTGTGCTTATAGTTGGTTCAGAGATGTTAGAGGATCTATAATTTGAAGATTTGACACTATAACAGAGTGTGTTATAGGATTATGAGGAGAAAAAACATATTCTACAAGTCTGTAAAGAGTTATTGCTACAAGGGAAAAATGTATCAACCTTGGTCAAGTATGAAGATTGTCTAGAAGGCTTGAATATCAAAATAAAGATATTTTATTGGTATGATGGCTTGTGGAGGTTTTTATCTAAGAAGAGTTATATGACATGTAAAAGAGGTAGAAAACAGTGAAGAAACTTCTCAAGGTAGTGATGATGTGGTTGATCATCCTTAGTGACTATGAAAGCAAGGTGAGTGCTCAAATTTGTGCATTTTCATTAGAGAAGGACAGTATAGTTCTAGGGGGACTTTGGAGATTGTTTTGTATGATTGAGTTGAATTTATATCATGGAGAATTTTTTCATTTTTGGATTGAAAAGTTGTTTTAGGGACATTAGTACTAAAGGTTATGTTGTTAGAACTTTTTTAAAAACTTGGTTTTGAGTATGGAATAGATCTAGAGGATGATGTAAAACATGAAAAAATTAGAGTGTATACAATCAGGGGGAGATGGTTTACATGCTTTACCAAGTTCATGGATCAATTTTTCAGCTACTGAGGTAAGATAAGAGAAAGTATAGTCTAAGGGGGAGCCATTTGTGCAAGTAAGTTTGGTTTAGTTCAGTGTTTCCATTAATTGACATTGAGTGTTATCATTTTCCATGTCTAGTTGTTAGTATAGCCTTTTTCATATATGTCAAAGGGGGAGAGAAGCATCAAAAACATGGAAATGAGGTCATGTCTTATGGTTTCCATCAATGTGTTTAAAGGTGGTTTCCATTAATGACAAAGGGTGAGATTGTTGGCCATTGTGTCTTAATGTTGTCATTAATGTCAAGTACATTAATGGAAACAGGTTGTGTGATTTCATATGAGTCTCCATGAGGTTTTAGTCAAATTTCAAACATGAAGGTTGATTGGTAGTGACTGAGTTCAGTGAAGGCCTTTGATGTTTCAATAGTATCCATGATTTTTTATGTGGTCAGCAAGGTCTGTTCATTTGATGTCATCGTTGAGTCAGGTCATTCGAGGCCTATTCCTAGTCTTAAAGCATGCAGTATGGTGTGGTGACTTGGGAAAATAAATTGATAAGTATTGTTGGAGCATGGTATAAGCATGGTGGGAGTATATATTATGTTTATGATGAGTTTTAGGTCATTTCTCTAAGGTTTTGTGGTGTTTCATGGTCCTTGGGAAGTAAGTAAGTGAAGACAAGGAAGGATTGTATAGATAAAGTCACTATGACTAGATATTTTCACAGCTATTTGAGATAACCTTGTTATTGGATATGGTTCACATGGGTTTCCTAGAGGTTTGAGAAAAATTCCAAGTCATTTTAAAGAATATTTTGTAATTTATGATGTTTTATGTGAAACAAGGTCCAAGAAAGAGTGATTTCCAACTCGAATTGCAAATTCTAATGCTCACCATGGATTGTGTACTTTACATAGTACCTTATGGATTTCAAGTATGTTTTTCCATAGAACTAATAAGGTTTAGAAAAAATAAAGAGGTGGTTTGATCATCACATTTTTATGAATGACCGTTAAGAAGATACGTTACTTTGAAACCCTATCTAAACCCTATCTCAAAGAGACTTGGAGGAAATTGAGTATAATAAACCATTTTTGATTGATTTTTTAAAAGTAATGATTGGAGGTTGTAGAGGAATTATCCATATTTCCAGAAAGGTATATTACTGATTTCGATTATATGTGGGCCACACCTAAAAAGGTAAGTCTCAAAAGTTTAGTTTTTGAAAAAAAATTATCAAGAAGGTATGAAATAAATTGACCATGATTTTATCCTGGGAGTTTTTATATATTATCATGTTATTTACACATCATGGTTGAGGTCCTAAATGGAGTTAAAGTGTGCCCTATTTATGAGGACTAGTTTTTGTGGTAGTTTGTTGTAAAAATAGATTTGCAGGAGCTACATGTGGAGTTAAGGCTTGGTTCGAGTTTTGTTGTGATCCTAGTTCATACAGATTTCCAATGACATATAAAAATTATGTTTTTAATAAAGGGTGAAAAACTTATGACCCGTTCTTTGAGGGTCACTTCTGAAGAATGCTTAGTTAAGCATGGTGTTGAGTAGCTTCATGAGGTTAGTGATTGTTTTGAGCGTATTCACGCTTGTTAAAGATTTTTGAGTGATTATTAAACATTTATAAGGGTGTTACATAATTTTTATAATCTTGGAATTATTTTTGGCGGTGATAGAGAAATTTGACCTCAAGACTAGTTCTTGAGTCCTAAAAGCTTAAATGAGTTGTTTCAGAGATGGGCATGGTTGAAGGCCTTCCACTTAGATTTGGAAGGAAATGTAAGGTCTTATAAAAATAGGATTCAAATTTATTTCCAATTATATCTTAATTTTCTCATGATTATGTTATTTCTAAGGTTGTCCATCTTAGTTTGTGAAGAAGAAGGTTACTTATTTTGAAGACAAGATTGATTTGGCTAGAAGATTGAGGTAGAAGTCTCATGTTTTGGATTATTCAATGTTTTATATCTATTGGATAATGAAGAGGGATGAATTATGTACCTATTGAAGGAATTTCGGAGGTCTTTAATGTAATAGAAAGGGTGTAAACCAGTTGAGTTTCCAAAACTACTTTCTCGGCAGCTTAGTTTGGTGAAAAGGAAAGCGAGTGTGGTTTGCATATGTGGATGTTTCATGAGCTATAGAAATCATGGATGTGATCTACAGGTTAGTTTATTTCCAACGAGTTGTTATATACCATATTTGATATGTTCTTGGGTGATCTAGATTATGATAGGTGAAGACAGGTTCCTGGAAACAACTGTTTTGTGAAGGAAATGAGAACTCTTGGTAGTGTTATGAAGAATTTGATTGGTGAAATATATTGTATAACCATGGATGGTTTTTTATGTCATATTTGACAGATGTTATATATTTGGTTTCTTTACTAATCATGGTGATGAGGTTTTTGGTCTTTGATGAATCTAGGTGATGGGGTTTTGAGCTATTTTTGAGCTTGTACAGTGTGTTTGAGCAGGGAAGACCTACATGGGTCCATCTTATGAGTTGTTGTTTTGTATTGTTATATTGGTCAAGATATTTTTATAGGACTGACCTGTGATTTTTTTTAATGAATAAAAGCATATAAAATTGAATTTTTAGTTCATTTTTGAACTAGTACTTTTAGAGGGAAAAGTGTGAGCTGCATGAGAGAGAAGAGCTGGTGCTAGGGCATAAAATTAGAGAAGATGAAGTGAGAATTTTTTTGGATAATTCTATAGAGCATGTGTGTAAGATATTGAATCCAAATCAGGCCATGAAAGTACAATTTTGAGCGAGTTGAAGGAATGAGGTTTGAAGAAGTTTTGAAGAAGTCTAAGCTGAATTTGTTATCTCCATCAGTTGTGGAAGAAACAATACTTAGATATCTTCGTATTTAGATGGTTTAGTTGTTTTTTTATCATCTTAGGGGTTTTTAGCCTCCTTGTGGAGTGGGTGCTTAGCTAAATTATGGGTTAGTACTCCTTGTAGGGTTGGTGCTCTAATAAACTAGGTGTTGGTGCTTCTTGTGAAGTTGGTGCTTCACTAAATCTCTTTTATTTGAGTAATATAATCAGAGTTTCAATGGTTTTTCTTCCCATTCAAGTTTTCCCACTTATATATGGTGTTCATGTGTCTTATTATTTGTTTCATGTACTTATGAATTCTTAATACACACCTAATGTGTTCATATGGTTATGGATGTTAAATAGATGAATGAAACAATAAGTAATGTAAATGAAATGAAAGTTTTGTAGGAGTGAATAACCCCCCTTGGTCCATATTTCTTCCAATAGGGCATCCATTTATAGTACCGAAGCTTCAATTTTGGCACGGGTATGGAGGATGTTGATAAAGTGTGAGGAGGTTTTCTTATACCTGCCACTTTCATTTGTTTGAAGCCCTAATGCACTCCCTTCCAATAAGATTTATTTCATCATTTTCATTCCTTTTATTTCTTTTATTGTTTTTATTTACTTTTTCTCATTGTATTTTATATTATTATTTATATTTATTTTAACATCTCTTTCCCTATATTTTTTGTAATTAAACCCTCATTGATCAATGTAGGGGATTAATAGGTGGGGCATTACGTGAAGAAACTAAAGGGATTGCTGAAGAAGGAATCCGAAGTGACCAAGAGGGTGCACAACAAGGTATGGGAACTGTAAATGAAAAATCAAGTTAGCATGCATAAATAAAATGAGTATGAAACCAATTCAAATGTAACATGCAAACTCAACAAATCAACTACCTCATATCAAGAAAAGATGAAAGGAAGAGGAATTATACCTACACTTACCATCTGGCGTGCAATACTCCTTCGTTTATGGGTGGATGTTCTTGGAAGATGATTGATTGCTTCATATTTTGATGTGGATGTACTTGTACAACACCTCCCCTTGATTACTTGATGAATTTTTTATTATTAATGACAGATGATAGATTGTAGATAGATTGGATGGATGGATGAGTAGATGAGTGGATAAAATAATAGCAATTTGATATGAATTTAGAAGATGTCTCTCATGGAGGATGAGAACTTGATTTATAGCTTGTGAGTGGAAAATTTAATGGTTGAGATCTTTCCATGGTGGATTGAATCCAAGGGTTGGAATTGGATGAGAGGATTGGAGGATTCTAGGATGGAAAATTCTAGATTTTGTGAGGGATTTCCATTGAATTAAAATTCAATGGAATAATGTAGATGCATTTGAATATTTGAAAATGGGAGGGAAGAATGGAGAAGCTTTTAGATTTAGAAGCCTTTATATTTGGAGGTGAGGATGTGCACATGATTAGGATTAGATTAGGTTAAACTATGTGATTAGAATAATTAATGATGAGATTTGATGGAAAGGCTAGGTGTAGGGATGTGTAGGGTAGGTGGTAGGTGAGATGTAGGAATATTAAATTCCTATAAATGTTAATGAAGAATTAAATATGATAATATGATGAACTAATGAGATTAATGAATTAAAATGGTGAAATGGGATATAATAATGATTTAAAAGGATTAATAATGAAATGTTAGGATAAAATGATAAACGGGGAAATATGATAAAATGGATTAAATAATAATAATTAATCTTATGATTAATTATTATATGGATGGTGATGAGATATTTACGGAACATGTTAATTGTATTTAATGATGTCGACATTTTAGATGTCTATAGGCACTGATTGAAAAATCGAGAAGGAAGCTGTAGAACCAGAGACATAATTCAAAGAGAGACGGATAGAAGTAGTTATGGATAGATTTATGAAACAATTGGTACTAAACCCCAAAAAACCATCTTGGATATCATGGTATTGTAAAAATTAAGAAAAGGTATTCTACATGGAATAAATGGAACACAATCCATAAATTCTCGTAGAAGATGATTATAGTCCTCTTATAGGATATATATATCTGTATAGCTAGATAGATAATTTATTGCATGGGATTGTCTAAATGATTTGGAGAAAATAGAAATTTTGTAAGAATTATAAAAGAGATTAATACACCCATCTACAACACATGAAATGTTGCAGTCAAGATCTCAAGAGATATGAGTGGAAGAAATTGTCAAGAAAATAGAGTTTTCATTACACAATCCTCCGTTGTGCAAGATCATATTAAGGGGAAATTGTTAAAATATTGGGGAAGATAGTAAATATATTTATATGTCTGAAATACAAGGTTATCTTTCCAAAATCTGAAGGTTTGGATGAAGAGAAACCAAAACCAAGTGATATTAGTATAAGTACTGATGCAAGTACCAATCAAATAGAAATGTAATTGATTCCAAGAAAGATCCTAAGTTATAATATTGTGTAAGTCTCACTTAGGAAATCATTTGGGTCCAGGGTAAATATGGATCAGTTCCCTAATCATGTTGCAAGTTTGCAACCTTATGATGGATTTGTTGATCCCCTATAATAACTCCTACCTTATGATATGTGTTAGGGGTGAAAGGAGTTTTATTTTTATTAAGGGAAAATAGTTTTGAAGGGACTATACCCTGAATACAAAAGGGCTCAAAAGCCAGATAGAAAAGATAAAAGAATTAGCCCAGAGATGGGCAGAATAGACAACCAAGGAAGGCTCAACAGCCAAATATTACAATATAGGAGAAAAAAGGATCTAAACCTATAATGATCTAGAGAAAAGAAGGCAAGAACAAAAAGGAACCAAAAGAGAAACAACATAAGGAGCCCCACCACAAAACAGCTCCAGAACCACCCGATGACAGCCACATCGTAGCCAAAAAACAGCATCATTACAGCCCTTTACTTGATGGCTCTATCAATTTTAGTTTTGATAGCCTGCAGTGACATGAAGAAGGCAATGGCAGTTGCCTGAGAGGGGTCTTGTAGATCAGCTTGGGTGATTACAATGTCCCTTTTCTCTTTAGGGCCCCATATATCCTCATTGATCCCACTTAAACTGCAAACACTATGGACATGTTGCTCAATGAAGTTGTAGATGCTTTTGAGGGCAGACAATATGCAGTCATTTTAGATTTTAGCATTCCCCAATCTAACATCCAGGGACTGTAGTTTCTTGAAAATTTCACCAATAACCCCCGCATCCTCCTCACTTTGAAGGATCCTTTTACCCTTAGCTCTTTCCATGTTTTTTATAGCTCCTTTGAGCTCTTGAAGCTCCTTTTCTAACCTGTCCACCCTATCTAGCAAATGCTCCTCTTTGGGCTCCTCCATCAGCCTGTTGATGTGCAGAAGGATTTTAGCTAGTTCTAAATCCTTGTGGCTCCTCAGGACACGTTGGGAAGTAGGTATTTTGGCTTTGAGGCTCTTTCTTTTCTTGCTGGAGGTCGCCTCTTCATTCTTTCTTTTTAGCAGGGGGTAGTGGGAGCAGTGTGGGCAGGTGTAGGTATGGAGGAGGGAGGTGGGATAGTATTCACAGGAGGGCAGTTGGAAAAATGGCGGTGAATCAAAAGGATAAGGCCTTGGTGTAAAGGGAAAGCCCTAGAGTGGCTTTGAACTTCCCTTATGGATTTCTCCAAGGAGTTAATCAGATAATGAGGAAAGCTAATAATGTTATTTCTACGAAAATGATTCAAAAAAATCAGATGTTTTTGAGGTATAGTCACATATCTTCCTTCAAGGGTAACATACATTACCACCATTTTGGCTAGTTCAGCAAATGGTTTAGGGATCGACTCTACCTTGAGGCCAGCAGTCATGAACTCCGGATTCTCTCCATCTTCCAGAAATTTCTTGGTTTCAACCTCCCTGTCTACCTTCTTATTGAAGAATTTTGTGCCTTCCAGGCTAAGGCCCGTGATCTGAGCTATGAGCTCTTCTGTGATTTCCATTTTCATGTTGTTATACTTGACTGTTCTGTTCTTCCAACCCCGAGTGAACTTGATAGAGATGTCCTGGTCGAAGCCTTGGATCCTTTCGATGAAATTAGACAGGCCCCTGATTTGTAGGTATTCCCACAGCTTCGTGTTCTCTTTCCACTCAGGGTTGTGGGTCGGTTCGATTTTGCATGGCGCCCCCCCCATGTTTCCTCTGCACCTTTTCCTGTTCTCAACGGTAAAGTAGCTATCAATGTGTGGAATGGGCCAAAATTTGAACTTGGAGTTTAAATCATTCCTTCCTGTGAAATCTGATTTAATTATTATGTTACACTTGTTATTATTACTCCGGCGCCTCAGCTTTCCTCCTATACCAAGGAATGATGACAGCTCCGCCCATACAGATCGCAACAATCATCCAAATCTTTTGTGATGTCATCCACATGTACTTGGGGATCCGCACATTAGCATCCATAAAAATAGCCGTTAGTTATGATTTCCACTTCCATGAAGATCAACGATTATTGCTTTATTGACATGAGCGGGTAGAACATCCCCGCCAATCCAAGTTTGAAGGGGGTTATTAACACCGAAGTTAGCCAAACTGTCAGTGACCCTATTTCCTTCCCGGTAGGTGTGGGTGATTTTGACATTTACAAAGCTATTACATATATCAATAGCTTCTTCTATAAAATCCCTAATAGACCAGCTGGGGTGTTTTTTTTTATTCAGAAGATTGATAATGTTAAGAGAATCACCTTCAATTATGATATTTGGAATGTTACAATCTCTTGCAAGTCTAATGCCCCAAAGAGCCGCCATGGCTTCAGAATAATGATTAGTCTGTCTGCCCATTCTCCCAGAAAAAGCAGCAACATAACAACCTCTTTGATCCCTGATGATTCCCCCTCCTCCAGAGTCACCCATATTTCCCTTAGAGGCCCCATCAAAATTTAACTTGTGCCAATCAGTGGGGGGTTTAATCCATCGGATTGTGTTCCTGTTAGTACCATTGTTATTTCTATTGACAGTGGCAATATTCCATGCAGTCAGAATGCATTCTTCATTCTCCGGGTAGAGTCTATTTTTAGGGGGTTTAAATCTAGCAATATTATCTTGCACAACAATGATAATTTCCTTATAAATTTTGTTGCAAGCCTGTCTATTGTTTCTAAAAATATTATCATTACGAGCCTTCCAGATTCACCACATAGTGTGGGGAAAAACAAGTTACCGTAGCCTTTTTACCATGTAATGTTTGAACGGAGAGTTCCATTGCTCCCAAGCCTAAGGACAGGTAAGGGGGAAGATCCATCTCAGATTGAATTTTGTAGTAGCAAGCTGCCAAATTTTGGAAGCAATCACACAATGGAGGAATAAATGCTTTATATCTTCAGCCTCATGATGACACATGCAACATCTATTCGGCATGATGAATCCATTCTTGATGAGGTTGTCATTAGTTAGGATCTTGCCATTAATAATTAGCCACCAAAAGAAGTTCACTCTAGGAGTTAGCTCTGGCATCCACAATTTTTGCTACTTAATTTTGCTTGCCATGGATGCAAAGAAAGAATTATAACCTGCTTTAACAGTGTACTCCCCATCAAAAGAATCTTTCCAGATGAGCTCATCTTTAAGATTTTGATTACTTATATGGATTAGGGAAAGTTGATTATGAAGAGATGTAATATCAACCTGAATATTAATATTCTCCACTTTTAGCTGCTTCCATTTTCTTTTGTTTCCATTCCTCTCAATGTATCCCTAGATTTTGTGTCCATACTTTGCAATTAAGCTGTCTTTAATATGATCATAATCAGAAATCCAGTTAGAATCCATCCACTTATCAGTCTAGAAGTTTATGTTTTTGCCCATCTCCAAGCTTCCAGCTGGACCCCTGAGAAAGAATGTGCCTGCTGCGAAGAAGGTTGTTCTAGAAAATAGAACTATTCGGAAGGGAATGATCATGAATGAAGGAAATATTGCTTTGATTTGAAAGATATTTGGTCTTAATCAGCTCTGTCCAAGGCCTGTGCTCTTTTATAAGCCTCCATCCTAATTTTGCAGTAAGGGCAGTACTCATATGATTAATATCTTTGATGTCTAACCCCCCTAGTCTCTTAGGTTTACAAACCTATTCCCAAGCCACAAGATGATATCTGAATCTATCCTCCGTACCGTGCCACAAAAAGTGTTTTTGAATCTTCTCAATACTGTTCATCACAGTTGTAGGCATGCTGAAAATTGACATAATGTAGATAGGCAAGTTTTGAAGCGTGCTTTTAACCAAAAGAAAATTACCTGCACTTGAAAGAACTGCTCCTTTCCAGCCAACCAGCTTTCTTTGAAATCGCTTAATAAGATCATTCCATACCTTGACTAAAATCTTGCTAGTACTTAAAGGTAACCCTAAGTAAGTAGCTGGCAGAGAATTAATTGTGCATCCTAGAATATTAGCAATCTTTCTTTGCCTCTCCTCAGGAGTATTGAAGAAATAAATAGAGCTTTTGTCAAAATTAACTTTTTGCCCCGAGGCTTCCTCATAAAATCTAAGGACAGTTTCAATGGCCTTTACTTCAATAATAGAAGCCATTAGTAGCAGCAAAGTGTCATCAGCAAATTGTTGATGAGAGGAGATCTGATTATCCGAAGTTGGAGGGAAGCCTTTTAGCATGCCAATGTCAATAGCTTTGGAAATGGATCTGCTTAAACTGTCAGCCATAATAATGAATAAAAGAGGGGAGATTGGGTCGCCTTGCCGTATACCTCTATTACTGGAAAAATAGCCCACAGGTTCCCCATTAACCACCACAGAGAATCTAGAGGTAGAGATGCAAGAGTGAATAATTTTTCCTGAATTTGCTTTGAAAACCAAATTTGGCTAAGACCTCATCCATGAATCTCCAGGAGACTCTGTCAAAAGCTTTATGCATGTCAAGTTTTATGGCCATTCTCACCTTCTTACTTTAATCCATAGAATGTATAGTTTCATGAACCATGATAATTCCATCTTGAATAATTCTTCCTTGAATGAATCCGCTCTGCTGTTGAGAAATGATCTCCATGAGAATAGGCTGCATTCTAGTGGTGAGAATCTTTGTAAAGATTCTATAAATAACATTGACAAAACTGATAGGCCTGAAGTCTTTGAAGTATTTTGCATCCATCTTTTTCGGGGCAAGCACAATGTGTGTATTATTTAGTTCTTTGATAAGATTTCCCGATCTGTAAAATTCATTGACAACTTTCAAGAGATCTTCAGAGCATATTTCCCAACATCTTTGGAAGAAGTTGGCTGAGAAGCCATCAGGATCTGGAGCCTTATCCCCTTCTAAAGAAAAGACAACCTTTTTAAGTTCCTCAATGGTGACAATTTTTGAGAGACTTTTAAATCACTCAGCAGGTAAAATATTATTAGGAATGGAGTCCAGAAGAAAATATGCCGCTTGTTCATTGTAGGAGGTATCTTCAGTGAGGAGGTTCTTGTAAAAATTTAGTGCCTTTGTTTTGATATCTTCAGGATCCTTAGTAATGTTTCCATTTCTTTTAGCAACTTCAGAAATTCTGTTACAAGCTCTATGTTTGATGGCTGTCAGGTGAATTTTTTTTTTATTTCTGTCTCCATCCTTAAGCCAAAGGGCTCTAGATTTCATTCTCCAAAAGGTTTCCTCATGACTGTTTATATTATGTAGCTCTGCAAGGAGTTTTTTTTCCCTTTGATGGTCCTCAAGGGTCATACCTTTCATGGAGATATTTAGCTCAAGCTCTTCCAGCTGATGCTTAAGATCTTTCTTCTTTTCAAAAATGTTTCCAAAAAACTCTTTATTCCATTTTCTAACTTTCTGTTTAACATTCTTTAATTTCTATAGAAGCCTGAATTGACCCATCCCTGTGCCTTCCCAAACCCACCACTCTTTAATTTTGTCCAGAATGTCCTCATGTTCAAACCACATTTTCTCAAATTTGAAATTACCATGAAAAGGTTTAGTCCAATTGAAGAAATTGAGTACTATTGGATTATGATCAAATCCCATTATGGGGAGAGTAGAAAGATGGAAATTCTGGTCCAGGATCCAATTTGCAGAAATAAGAGCTCTGTCAAGTTTAACTTGAATTAATTTCTCTCCTAATCTTCTGTTAGACCATGTGAATTGATTTCCATGGAGTTTTATGTCCATAAGATTAAGAGTCGAGATGAAGTCTGCAAATTCTTCCATACCAATGGAGAATTCAGAACTCCCTCCAAACTTTTCCCCTGGATTCAAAGGAGTATTGAATTCTCCCATAACTAACCAGTTCATGTTTTCAACCTTGCTTCAGAACAAGGTTAACTCTTTCCATAGCCCTCTTTTACCAGTGGTAGTATTGGGCGCATAAATATTAGATAAGATCCAGCTATGATTATTTTCAAGGCTTTTAAAGATAATAGCTAAATGATTCTGAGCTGAGGAGAGTACCTTACCTTTAACCATCTTTGTATCCCAAAAGATTGCTAAACCTCCAGAGGCCCCTTGAGAGTCAACAGCAGCAAAGGCAGCATTCTGCCAAAAATGTCTTTTGAAGTCTTCAATTGCTTTACTTTTCATTTTAGTTTCTTGAATGAGAAGAATGTTAGGTTTGTTTGCTCTTTTAATTTCCTTAAGCATTCTTTGCTTAGGCCCTCCATTGAGGCCTCTGACATTCCAAGAGATAACCTTCATTAAAAAAAATTTGGAGATGCATTTTCCGGATGGCTCAGAATTCTCTGTGTACCATCTGCAATTTCCTTTTCAGTCTCTTTTTCTCTTAATTCTCTCTTAGATGGCCTGCCTTTTCTAAAGGTTACTCCAAAATTTACAGTTCTTCTAGCAGTGGCCCTTGTAATTCTTGAGGTTGAAGCTTCCCAGCCTCCCAGCTACGTTTCTTCTAGGCTTTTTGAACCTCTTTTCTTTCTTTTCACTAAGATGAATCCATCATTATCACAATCATTTTCTTTACTGATTGGGGTAATTTCCCCATCCTCCTTTGCTGAGGTAATATCATCCTAATTATCCATTTTAGGAGTCAGCTCCTCCACATCTGTGTCCTCTTTCTCTTGTTTTAGATCTCTTGAAATGGATTCTAGATCCTCTTTGCCTTTTTCCTGTCTCATTTCTAGTTCCTCCATAGAGTTGCTCCTTAGCAGCTCTTGTTGGGTACTGATTTTGTCTTCCTCTTCATCCATGTATGAGAGAGAAATGCTAACTTTTTCATTTTCTTCATCAATCTCCATGTTCAGCTTTACCGGATTTGGAGTCAAAGGGTTCATTAATGAATCTACTGACATCTCCCTTTTGTTTTCTCCCTCATTTGAACCCAGATATAATACTTGCTAAGGCTCAATCAATTTCTTTGGTTTCCAAAGTTTTCTGTAAACCGGTGGTATTTTTGCCTTAAACCCTTTTTTCCTTTATTTTAGCTTGTAATGCCTCTCCAAGTGCTTATTTCCAGTATCTGATTTAGCTATCAGTTCTTTATCCATTTTATCTTTCTGATTCTTTTCTTGATCTTCAGGTATAACCGGGATTTCCTCCAGCTTTTGAGCTGCATGTTCAGGACATTTGCTGGCAAAATGCCCTAATCTGTGACATTTACTACATCTTAACTTGAAAGATTCATATCCTATTTGTTGATTCTATTCTCCAAATTTGGATTGCAGAACAATGTTATCGGGGAGCTCCTGATCCATTTCTATGGAGACACAGAACCGAGAAAATGCCAACCTAGACCTATTTCTCGTGGGCCCATCCAGGCCAATAGGAGAACCAATCGATTTGGAAATGTGAAGGAGGATTTCATCATCCCAAAGATGCAGAGGGAGCCCTGGGAGTCTACACCAAATTGGTATGGCATGAATATTTTCAACAAATGGATTAAATCCGGGGTACCATTTTTTTTAAAAATAGTCCCATATTTCCCAGACCCAGGGGTGAAAGGAGTTACAAATGAGAACACAAAAAACTTTGAACTTGTATGAGTGTTGCATGGAAGATCCTTGGAGTTTATATATTTAAGACAATTGAGTGTGTAATATTTGTAGGACATGTGTAATGATTTAACCCAAGAATTCAAAACGAAAAAATGTGTAGGGGAAAATATTAAGGACATGAAAGAGATAAATAAAATTCTAGGAGAAATAATCATGGAATATAACATGAGGTTATTTTATGTAACAAACAAATCCAATTTTAATTTTGACGAATCAAACAAGGTTGTTTGGTTTGTGGAAGGATTGTGTGGTAAGATTCAGTTTGTAATTACACAAATAAAATTTAAAACTAAAGTTGAGGCCATTAAAGTATCTATCTAGGTGGAAAATATTGATATTATGGTGAAATTGGTACCTCTAACTATAAAAATGAAGCAAATTTGGATGCATTAATATGAAGTTTGGAAAAACTACAAGAACGAAAGAAACCTAGGCTCACTATATGGTGTGTTGCATGTGGAGACGAAAGACACCATAACATTTATTGTAATAATGAAAAATTAGGAGGATGAATAGATTATTATGATGTATCCAGGTTATGGAACCATTCTCTTTCTAATTTCCACCTATTACAACACTATATCAGATAGCCTCAGAATGTGGAATGTACCTTCTGGAAGGCTACTACCCATGAAGCTAAGGATAATAGGTATTTGATGGATTTGAAGGAGGAATTTTATCCTAATGTGTGTTGTAATAATACCTCAATTAGCCACCAAAGTATAGATATATATTCTAGAGGTAGAGATGATTGCCTCCCCTCGACCAAGTGCACAATGGGCTCCTTCTTCACCGCTAAAAACCCTGCAATAAATACCACAATCTCCACAAGACATTCTAGTTTGGGCTCCACCATCTCCACAAAATATCATAAGATTGGAACCTCCTTTGCAACTAGAACTCATCCATGGTGGTTACCAACAAAGGATAATGAGACCCATACCATAGTGACAAGGAGTAATTTATCATCTTTTCAAAGATCCAAACCACATTGCATGGAATTGTCCATCAAATTGTGAGTGAGAAGTATTCTAGGAATATTGTAGGATGTACACAAAGCATAATACCAAATAATATCTTACACTAAAGAAGAAAATAAAAGGAAAAAATTTGGTAATGTCAAGATGATCAACACGGTGCCTAGAGAAATTAACAGTTTACAAGTCGTTACTAGAACATGGGGGAACAAAAAAGGCTTGGAGCATGTGGATATCCTTATGGAGCCCCAAATTTTGTGATCTTATAAAGACACCTACCTGGACCCATGAAAATAAAATGCATTACTTAAATAAACTAAAGGACTAATCCACTTGATCTATAACAAAGATACCAATACACAAAATATGGTGGAAGACAAACCCCGAATTTATAAGAAAATGACGATAATATAAAAAAAAGGAGTGGTTTCAAATTTATAGGATCTCTTGAATATATTATATGTCCTACGCAATGAGAATATTTTGCAAAACATATCTAACTTACTCAAAATTCTATTAGAAAGAGCATCAGGCATAGAAATGTAAGCAAAGAAACTAATATGGTATGCAAACACTAAAAAATAATGATATGTGGACACCCAATTGAATATAATTTTGGGAGGTATGAAATAAAAAATATAGTATTCGACTTTGGAATCATAGTAAACATCGTGCAAAGATCCACTTGGGAAGTTATAGGAGTGTGAGAGTTACCCCATATTCAGCAAGATCATAAGTTGGATCAAATATTTAATTCATCATTTAACTATTACAAAGTTACAAATATATAGAGATATATATTCTAACTCATATAACCACTAACACTAATCTAGGATGGTTGTTCTAACTACCTATATTCTCTCCCAATAACTAACCACGCCCCAAAAACTCTCACACCCTATTTTCACTTTGTATTACTCATACATGAGATGTATTAATAGCTCACCTCTAATTATATATTTCATATCAACATTAATACTAACCTTCAAAGTATTATTTCTCGCCAATAACAAATGTGAACACTAACATGTTTATTTTGTAATATTTCCCCTCTTAGTGTGAACAATGGGGAAGAGAATAACATGTGTTGGAGTTGCAATGTTGGTTGGCCGTGTTTCCTAAATTGTTACAAACATTTGAGATCCACCTAATTTGCATCTCCCCCTCACTATAAAATCCCTAGATGTCAATTTTTATCGATAATGCATCCATTTATAGAGACCCAATTGCAGTTTTTTGAAAATATATTTTCCATCCCCTTTCTAAAATTATTTGGCATTAGAATTCCATAAAGGAAAATATGTCCCTTCCCTTCGATTCATAGTTACCCTTTTGAAATAAAAATCCCCCAAAAAATATTTTTTTAAAAATTAACCTGGTTACATGGAAAATATTATTTCTTAAAAAAATAATACTTTACTCACTTTTAGGGTTTCACTTATCTCTTAGATATTTTTTAGGAAAGATTACTGATGCATTGTTTTGGAGGTTTATGTATACACCCAAATGTAAGGGTCATTGGATCTTCTATTTTTGAAGTATTGATAAGTAACCAAATACGAGTTGGAGTTCGAAAATGATGCAACATAGGAAGAGCTCACTTTGCCAATGGTTTGATCCATCGAATTCCATAATGCAGGAGTGTGTGGATGGATCCACCAAGCCAAGTTGTGCATGTATGGAACTTGTAAAAGATATGAGAGATCCCAAATGAATATCCTTCAACGAGACCAAAAATGAGATTTTCAAATCTAAGGGAGACCTATCGCCAGGGGTGAGATGAAGCATGAATCTAGGTTATGAGGTCATCAATTTAATGGAGTAAGGAATTGTTAGCTCCAAATAAATTTGATAATAACGTGAAATATTTATGGAGATTGATCTTCACCGATGCATCAAAGAATGTGAGATATTTCTCTATCACTAAGGAAAAATATTCAAAAAAAACTCATCGTTGAGTTTGATATATGTTCTCAATCTTATTTATGGAGAAGAAGAGTCTTCATGTAAGGTGGTCAACTAAAGTATTCCATTGATTTAATTGATTACATCATCAATATGAGGGTTATCAGGAGTCGCAGAGGTATCCAAATCACTATCATAAGTATTAAAATTTCAAATTCAACCCAAATAATGTGAGGATTTCATGTTGATACAATTGATATCATGATCTTATATTGCCATGTTAGGGTAGATATGCTCGTTGAACTCGTGAAAGATGAGATTAAAGTTTGGTACAAGTTCATAGTGGAGATGAGAACTATGTCAACGTATTTTTTAATGTAAATTTTTAATTCAAGATAGATCCTTCTCTTAAACCCTTTACTCCTCAAAACAATTTCAATACCAATTTTTTGTAATGTAAATAAAATTTTTAATTTTCTTCAATATTTTATAGATAATAGTTAACTCATATAAGTGCATAAAACACACAAAACAATGAGCATGTCTAAATAACTTAGGCTAAATAACTTATATTAAGAATGTACACAATGAACAAAGTTGAGGAAATACTCTAGATAAAGTGAACATAATGGAAATGATTAGACATTGCAAATGAGTGGCAGATGTTAGCGGGTTCACTGTGAGGTTTTGGGTATCTACTAATACCATTGACAAATATGCAAAAAGGGTGGATGCTACAAAATCCAAATTTTGTGCGAGGTTCATGGTATCTGCTTGTAGACACCTATAATTTATCTCTAACAATTTAAATACTTAAATTGTGTTAATTATCCCCTTTCCCACAAATTGACGACATATCGTCAATATTACACATTTTCTCTTCCATCTTCATTAATCAATCACATCATGTTATTTAATTGACCCTTCTATCTAGAAAAGATGGTAATTAACTATCTTTAATTAATTAAACCCCTTTCTACCTGAATTAATTAATTATTCTTAATTAATTAAGTTTCCTCTTCTACTAGATCAATAGGTCACCATTTATTTTATTAAATCCTTCTTATCCTCTAAATCACACAAATTATTCTTCTAAAAAAACTTATATAAGATTGCACACCTATTAGCTAATCATTTTGGTTAATTAATAAATCCCCTCAAACCCCATGAGTCAGTAAAGGACAAACTAAACTCTCATAAGGTTGAATCAACTCCTCTTTCAACCATGGTCATCTCCAACTAACTCAACCTTGCTATTATCTCAAATGTAACGGGATGCAAAGATTATTTTATCCATGGGGCTATATAAGGAGCCCTCCTCCAACATTTCTACTTACACCTAAATGAGCATAGAGCCTATACTATAGCCATTTTATCATCTTAGATAATTATTCCATTAGAGGAGCTAGCTATCTTCATTTCTTACATTCATCCATCCAAGTTTAAAGTCATATGGAGGTGTTTCATGTGGTCTTATAGCCATGGATTGACAAGACTCCATTATTTAAACCTTGGGATTCAAACATAAAATCAACCCTTTGATTGCTAAGGATCTAAATAGGTTCATTTCATTGATTAACATTCAATAAAGATATAAATTAATTACTTAGCATATTAGTTTAGATGTTTATTCATGTTATAATGAAAATATGTTGGTAGATTAGTCTTGTTTAAGATCTACGCATGAGTGTGCATATATTTTAGTTTAAATTTGTTTTGGAACTACTAGGTGTTAGTTCTAACTCTCTTTGAATAGCTAACTAATTCTTGCACATATTTGGCACGCCCAGTGGGACAGATCCATAATCCCTATGATATTAATGAATTTTTCTAGTTTTCTCATGTTTTTACTAACCCATATCATGAAAATATGAAATAAATTGAGATTAATAGTTTGTTTCATCATATTTATATGAATTAGATCTCACATAAGTGATTTATTGTGATGGGTTACTCTTTGATTTGAGTTAATTTGAGAATTTTTTTTTTTTGAAGTTTCCTATGTCATTTCCCATGTTCCTTGACGTCATCTCTAGGTATAGGCATACAAACATTTTTTTTGTAAGGGGTGGTGTACATATTAAAACCTAAGTGTACACCTGCAAATGCTATCGTACACAACATAAGTCGAGCGTATATATCCTTTTGTTAATTGTACCCTGTTAGCTTTTTTGTCAGGCTACCGTATGAATCCAAAGTCTAGCATATACATATTACTACCAACGTACATGACTATTATGTCCTTTTATGTTTTTTTGGCTTTGTGTCTTCTAGCATATGCATCAAAACCCAAATGTAGGTGGTCATATTTGAGCGTATACACTAGTAGTACTTCTACTTTGACCTTGTTTTACTCTACAAGCATATCCATCAACTGTTATGCGTACATATCTCTATGTCCACATACCCATTAGCTCACTGTCGATTTCCATAGAGGCATGTCCAAATCCAAATTCTAGTGTGCATAACTCTCTGGTTGAATACCCATTATCTCACTGTTAGTTTCCATAAAGGTGCTTACGCATCCTAAAGCAGGTGTACACACCCAAATTTGAGCGTACAAATCACAGTTTGGATTTGAGATTCACTTTAAAATTTGTGAAAGCATTTCTTCTAGATTTATTGACTTCTTGTAGGTTTTAATTGAAGATTAACTTATGTTTTTAAGAATTTATTTGTATGTCTTTGCTAATTTGATTTGTTTAAAGGGTTAAATAAACATTGCATACTTAATCATGAGATTAAAGTCATGCATTTTATTCCCTTGCACCTTCTAGGTGATCTTGGGAATCAGAAATGATTTAGATATCTCTTTTTTCTCTTAAAAATGTCTAAAAAGAATGTCAAATTTGGTTAAAATGAAAAAAAATTGTGTTTGAATCGAGTATTTTCCATTTTTGATTTTGTAGTTGGATTTTACGTTGTGTATGCTCTTCTCTTACGTCCTAGGATGATCTTGAGAATAATTAACGATGTTTATCCTCTTTATGTGTATGGAAAACTACTAAATACATCGTGCAGGACCTAAATGCTTGTTAAAGAATGGAGGATCAAGACAAAAAAAAACTACTAATACAGTTTCCATGCAAGTTTCCAAATGTGTTCAAGCAAATCAGATTAAGAATAAAAGATAAAAATAACACCATAATCAAAAGAGTATATTTATAGGTTTGGATTAGGGTAAACACCTTCTGCTTAACTAGGACATAATCCCTTTGACATAATCCTTAAGCTAAAAACATTAGGGTGGTCCTAAGAACCCAAAAGTAATCCACACAAAAGGTCAATCCACACTTAAGGGAACGTTGTGCATGAAATGGGAAGTTCTCTAGACACATACTTGACTAGTTTTACCTTCATGAGATTTAGCATCAAATTTATTTGTATCGTGATACCAATGAGAGTACATGATGTACTCATTTATTGCCCACTGTGCTTGAGGGGGGTAAAGTAAAGTTGGGATACTCCGTGGGAAACCTTGGAAAAACGAGATCACATTTAGATAACTTGTGACACCTAGTTGAGTGAGCCACCTAGGAAGCTATCTTATTCAAGAGCCAAATTTGACCATATCAAAACCAATTTGAGTTGAGATACATCGTAAAGGGTTAAATTTCTCAGAATAGAGACCTTGTTGGTCAAACAAGAGGAGATTCTGTTAAATTTAAAATGGCACATTATTCATCATAGAGACTATGAAGGATTACTTTGGGAAACCTTGGAAAAATGAAATCACATTTAGATAACTTGTGACACCTAGTTAAGTGAACCACCTAGGAAGCTATCTTTCCAGGAGCCAACTTTGACCATATCAAAACTAATTTGAGTTAAGATCAATCGTAAATGGTTAAATTTATTGGAATCAAAACCTTGTTGGTCAAACAAGAGGAGATTCCATTAAAGTTAAAATGGTGCATCATTCATCATAGAAACTATGAAGGATTACTTTTTCTTAGTTTTTCACTCGCCCTAAGGTGAGGTGAAACTCTATCGAAGTGAGGTCAAAATCTCTTCAACCTGAATTTATCTACTTCCTTCACTTACTTTTGACATTTTTTTGATAAAAAGAAGAGTGATTAGCTTTGTGTTGCTAATTGATTGTATTCACTACTTTTTTGTTCATTTATGCTCATCTATGTTTGTGGCTGAGTTGTTAAATGTATAAAGTAGGCGTTGAGACATTTTCATATCATTGGTATCCCTTTTGATCTTGGTACCCAAGTCAAGACTGTCATTTTATTTAGGATTGACTCATCACCTTAATTCTCCTTTGAACTGTTATCTTGATTGTATCATATCGTAACAATTTTGATACTTATGTCTTGTTTCTTACAAACTTGGCCTAAGTTTCTAGATTAGAATGTTACACTACACACATTCTAACAATTCCTTGGTATACTCTTTTTTATTAGATAAGGTAAAAATAGGGAACATCTATTCAGGGGCCATTACAAAATGAGGAACAGAAACCCACAAATAAGAAGGAAATGGAAAATTCCAAGTAAGGAGTTAAACATGCTTAACTCTTACATTCAAGAATAGGAATTTGTACAAAAGAGAGAAAAATAGAGAGAAAGAGAACCAGTCTCCAAAACTAAAAACCATCAGAAGTTCACTAAAATTCTGCCAACATTCTAAAACCACTAGCTAATTATTTGGACTCTATCCTTCACTACTACCATCGTGACTATCTTTGGTTTCAGCACCCTTAGCACCCTTTACATTTATCTCTTCCTCCATCTTGTCCTTGGAGCATACTGATACACAAGTTAAAGTTCCTTCGTTTGGTGCCCTCCTCTATCCCTTCATAACCTATCACTTAGCTTTTTGACCTGGTACTCTAGCTACAAAAACTTCTTCTTGGACTTCACCTAAGTAGAGAAAATTTTCTTAGAAGCGTTAATGAAATATAACATAGTTTCCCTTTGACAAACATTCATTTCCTCCATCACTTGAAGCACCCCTTCTAATTACTTAACCTTTCTACTCAAATCCTTGAAACCCTTTAAATTACCATCCCAAAATCTTTTTCTCGAGGTGCTTGCTTCCCCATGACCTTCCTCACCCATTTAATTACCAAAATCCTTCCCCACATTTTTGCATTTCCTAGCCTTCATCTTAGTAAGTAATTCCACAAGATTGAGGTCATCCTCTTATGCCTTATCCTTCAAAGAAGAGATCAGAACATGTTTCCCATTTTCAAACATCAGAGGGATGAGCCCTTCATGCAGATGCATCTCAGCTTTCTCATGCTGGAAATCCATCAAAGAGTTAGTCAGAGACATCAGTAGGAAGAAGGGGATGCTCACCATGACCTTATGGTAGAACATATTCCTTGGTATTATCTCACATTATTTTTATTTCAAACATTACCTTGGTATTAAAATGTGTTGTTGTTACCTTTGTGTACATCATATCAATATTATTTTGATATTAATATCTTACTTTTCCAAAAGGTTTGGTTAACATATATTGGTGGTATTTTTGCATTATTCATACTCGTAACTTCCAATTTTTGGGGTATAGGTCTTGATTGGATTCAAGCTCTCTTTTAGTATACTTTTTTTGGGGATCATATCAACCTCTTATTATTACTTTTGCCTTGTTCATTTCTTTTAACTTTACATAAGTGGTGAAATTTTGTTGATCATCTCGAGTGTCAACTATCACTCAAGAAAAAACATAGGAAGTACGTCATTTGATTTATTGGTTTTGAATAAAACATTATGTGATTATGTCTTGTTTATCATTTTTGACTCATTCTTTTAGAGAAATCACTTTAAACTATTGGAATTATTTGACATTCATAATTTTTCACTTAGGTTTGAAAAATACCTTTTTGAACAAATTTAAAACATGTTAATGAAATTTTTATTCATCATGGCCCCCAAAACAACACTTGGAGCTAAAAGACAAGCAATTGAAAAAAAGCATGGGAAACATCAAACAAACAAGGGTCAAATTCCTTTATTGGTCATGATTTATGACCCATATTTTCCATAGAAAAATAAATAAAAGAAATGGTAGATCATATTGGTGATGAGGTAGGATCACCACGTGCGGAGTTTGAATTTGATCCTGCCCTATTAGATGAATTAATTTTCATAAAAAAGATAGGGCTATTGCGAGAGTGATGGAATTATGTGCTAGAATGCCAACAGAACATGAAACTATTCCACCCAAAAATTGAGGCTAATGAGAAGGAGACACTTATCATCAACATGCATGACATCTTAACACATGGACATGCTTCCACATCAAATGTAGGAAATGACAACACAGGGGGGTTATAATATTCCACTCATCAAAATACCATGTAGAGTAAGAATAGAACATGAAAACGTGGAACAACCCCCATTCAAATAAGATGAAGAATAAAATCATGAGGAAGTCACTATACCAAAAAAAAATTAGAACCTTAGTCGAAAATTAGCTTTACTAACATCTCGTGTACAAAAGGAAATAAATAAAAATGTACATTGAGAGAAACCTAAGGTAAAAAATAGTGAACTTCACATAGAAAACCAAGAGGGAGAAACATCGAAATATAGTTGCATGTATATGTCAGCTTCCCCCACTAAAGAATAACTTCTTTTATAAGAAATAAAATCTATGAAAGAAACACTCACAAGCCTTCAAGAAAATAATAGGGGAATCAACAAAAGGTATCAATATGAAGAGTTATGTCCCCATCCATTTGATAAGGCTATGTTTCTTCAACCTTTTCCTATGAAATTTGACATGCCAAAATTTGATAGGCATAGAGGGAAACATGATCAACTTGATTATGTGAAATATTTTTACATAACATGCCAAGAAGTGGCCTACAAAAATAATTACCTCATACAAATATTTTCAAAAAGTCTAGGAGGACAAGCCTTGGAATGGTTTACTCACTTACCTCATGGGTCTATCTTCACATGGCCTAAACTATTAGAAATATTTGTGTGACATTTATCATACAATATGGAAAGTGACCTAACCATGGTAGAATTATGTAACACTAAAAAATGTCCAAATGAAACCTTCAAAAATTTCTTACAATAATGGCAGGGGCTAGCTAGCCACTTCCCTTGCTCAATCCCCGAAAAGTAACTTGTTAGCATATTTGTACCAAATTTAAAATTCGACATCACTTTTCATTTAAAACTGCATTGTGTTTGGAGCTTTGAATAGGTCACTGAGAAGGGAATATAAATAGAAAAATCCCTCATTACAAAACGATCAATCAAATCATCTTCCAATGTTAATCAATCGACCAAACCAAAAAACAAGCCAAAGATATTTAATAAAAACAATAATGTGGTTGGATATAGAATCATGGATTCCAAATGTATACAAGTATTCCAAGTTGGTCAACCTTTTAAACTTACCAAAGGGTCGATCTAACCACTAACCAAGAATATAACATTCATTCCTCTTACAGATTATTTTTCTGTGATCTTGAAACAATTAGATGCATTCCACATGGTGACATATCCTACAATGCAAGCCTTTGATGACAATGATCCTAAACCTTCATGGTACAAAGAGCATAAATATTGTGAATTTCATTGTGTCAAAGTGCATAAGACAGACAAGTGTCTAAGACTCCGCCACTACATCGAAGATCTCATTGATAGTGGAGAGACAGAATTCGATTCACCAGAGTCAAATCAAACACCCAATCAAAAGATGGGAATATTCAAAGAACCATTCCTGAAACATGATAAACTAAGTGAGAAAGACTTGAATTAGGGAGATTCATCCCAAATTTAGAAATCCAAAAACTATCTCTATACCAAAAGTGATAACAATCATTACGAATCACTCATTAGATGTGTTCAATCTTCTGATGAGCATCTGTATACCATTAGGATCAAGGGAAAATATTGCACTACGGTATAAAGGTGTGCTCATCTCATGATCTCAAAATATCCTCTGTCTACCCCTCAGGATGGTTAGTACAATATCCTAGAGAAACTCGAGAAGACATCTACTAATATTTCAATCTTAGATCTTCTCAATATATCAAACATACATAAAGACATATTTTACCAAACCCTCCATTGGTTAGGAGTGTCAATAGAATTATATGCTTCACACCTACAAGATGTGGTGGAAAACATTACACTAAGTTAACACATTACTTTTAACCATAAGGAAATCCCTAACGAAGATCTTACACATAACCTTCCTCTTTATATAGAAGTATTTGTTACTCATTGAAAGATAAAGAGGGTACTTTTGGAAAATAGTTCAAAATTTAATATATGCACATTGAAACTAATCAAATATTTGGGATGCATAGAAGAATATATAGAGTCCCACATTATCACCATAACCACATACAACAATGTAGAGTGGGATTCAACCTAAACAATAACACTGCCAATAGAAGTAGGGCCTACTTGCCACAACATGAAGTTTCATGTCTTAGATTTAGAAATTCCATACAATATGATTCTTAGAGACCCATGGATTCATGCGATGTAAGCCATACCATCAACATTTTATCAGTGTATTAAATTCAAATGTAAAGGACACATTGTTACCATTCAAGATGATCCATAACCATCCACTCACTATAGATCTCTCAACATATTTACATGTAGGGGTATATATACATGTCCCTCAACCAATATTACTATTCCCCTTTAGTCAGAAGCTCGTGAATCATGGGTAGATTCAGACTCCCTAAGTTCTTCTATTTGTGAGGATTTTACATATACTTATCCCTTTGATTCATAAGAGATTAAAATCCTTGAGTATGGTTGTGGAGAATACAGTGTGCAAAAGGCTCTCCTAGTTTCAGATATGCTTTTATCACCAAAAACAAGAACAAGGTGCAAATATCGATTTAAATGGCATAAAGATGAAATTACAATTGGGAAACTATTACCTAGTGGACTACTTGTAGAAGATAATTTGTTGGACCCACCTATAACTTGGGTCCCTGAGGACACTAAGCCTACCTGATATGAAACCCTAGAATATGCCAAATCTAGTAGAATGATGTATTTCATGGGCTAAAAAGGAATCAGATGTGGAAATTTTAAACAAGGAGCAAGAGAAATAGTCCCACTTCCACATCTCAAAATAGAATGCTATGGTGTTGGTATTTATCCATATGGGTCACATCCCATGGATCAAGATGCTACCTTCTTTGAGTGCAAGGATATATTTACTTATTCAAATAATGACAAAGATTCACATTGTATCCAATACAAGGATATTTCCTCCATGAACCTTTTCAAAGATACCATTATCCTTACCATAACCCCCATTGATCCTAAAATTGACCTTGTATACCCTACCCTTGTTGATTAGGACCAACAACATCATATGCCATTGGACCTCTTTGAGAATGATGAACCTATTGCAAAATTAATGAACATAGGTGATACCATTCCTATCGGAGATCATAAGAAGGGTTTCTTCATTGAATTAGATACTTGCGCATACTTAGGAGAGGAGGATGAGCTTTGTGTTCAACAAAATTTAAGAAAAATTGAGTGTAAAAGTTCCAAATAAAAGCCTTGGCAAAAACGTACACCCAAGTCACACGACGAAAACCTTAATGAGGTGCTCACTAACCAACAAGTAATAAATCAATTAACAATTGAAGTGACCATGTTGAGGGTTAAAATATCATAGAGACACCCTTGGAATAAGATCTCAACCTTCCTTCCGATCCTACGTGTATGGAGGTATGGAGGATATGTCATAAATTATCGTAGAGGAAACTGTTGATGTGAATATTGGAACATAAGAAACCGCAAAGATAGTCAAGTTAGGAGCTTTGCTTTCAGAACAAGAACATAAGACATTCACCTTGCTTCTTAGAGAAATTTTAGATATATTCGCATGGTCCTTATAAATATATTTCGGACTTAGATCCAACTTTGGGGGTGCACAACTTAATAGTGCATTCAAACGCAAAGCCTATCAACAAAAGCTAAGGAAAATGCATCCATAAGTAGCCCTTCTTATTAAAGAGGATTTAGAGAGATTGTTAGCATCAGGGCTCATCAGACCCATTGAATACTCTGAGTGGATATCAAATGTAGTTCCAATACAAAATAAATTGGTTGGCATTAGAATTTACACAGACTTTATGGACATCAATAAGGCATGTCCAAAAGATGATTTTCCTTTTCCTAATATTGACATGATTGTCAATTCAACTACAAACTATGAAATGTTCTCTTATGGATGGATTTTAAGGATACAACCAAATCAAGATAGCATAAGAATATCAGCATAATACTTCCTTTAAAACCCCTTAGGGAACATCCTATTATCAGGTAATGTCCTTCGGCCTCAAAAATACTGGTGCAACCCATCAATGAGACATGACAGTAATATTCTATGATATGTTGCATGACATCATGGAGGACTATGTAGATGATATCCTTGGAAAATCTAAGATAAGAGAAGACCACCCTGAAGTTTTGCGGCATATCTTTGAACGTCTACAAGAATATAAGGTCAAATTGAATCCAAAGAAATTTATATTTTGGGTATTATCAAGGAAGCTACTAATATTTATTGTATTAAGGAGAGGGATTGAGGTGGACCCAGCCAAAGTCTACTAAAATGCCTCCTCCCAAGAATATCAAACAGTTGTGCAGCCTGTAAGGGAAGATACAAGCCATTCTCTACTTCATTTTGTAGCTTGCTAACAAATTTCATTCATTCACCCATCTTCTTAAGAAAGATGTTGAATTCATTTGGGGACCAGAGCAAAAGCAGGCCTTCGCCTTGCTTAAACAATACTTGGCCAATCTACCTATCATCATGCCTCCAACTCTAAGTGACCCACTTTTTCTATACATATTTTCTATCCAATTTTCTATTGGTGCTTTGCTCACACAATATGACCTAAGAAAAAACTAAAAATCAGTGTACTATGTCAGTTGTACTTTAATTTCCTATGATCTCAACTATCCTCAAATTGAAAAATCTTGTCTTGTTATTGTTTTAACCTTCCAAAAACTTCTCCATTACCTATTGACTACCAAAACCAAGATTATATATAAAGTCAATGCACTCAAGTACATGTTGTCAAAACCCACCCTTATGGGTAGAATGGTTAATTGGATCATTCTGCTTAGTGAATCTGACTTGTAGTATGTACACTAGAAGTCAATTAAAGGACAAGTGTTTGTTGACCAATTAATAGAAGAAACTTTACTTGGAATAGATCCTGTGAGTCTAGATATACCTGACACATTGCTAATGTATATTGAATAATTTGTTATGTGGCAAGTACATTTTGATGGATTGTTTACTTTTCATGGTTCAGGGGTAGGTGTAGTGTTTAATCACTCCTTTAGGAGAACTCATACTAAAAGCTTTCCGTCTTGGCTTTCCTTACACAAAATACATTATGGAATATGAGGTGCTCATCACTGAAATGAAGCTAGCTATAAAATAGAATATCCACCACCTTAAGGTCGTTGGTGACTCACACTTGATTATCAAGCAAGTCAATGATGAGTACAAGGTCAAGGATGAAAATATCATCCCATATAGAAAGTTGGTGGAAACTCTGAAATAACATTTTGTGCCCATCACCTTTGAAAAAATTCAAAGGGCACAAAAATGATCGATAAATGCAATGGCAACAGTGGGTTTTATACTCTGAATTCCATCAGAAACCAATGATAGGCCATTTTTTTGTTGAAAATCTATGTCAGCATGCATACGACATGCCAAATCATTTCTTGGCATGTGAAGTTGTGGGTCCCCAATCCTCATGGTATGCCCATATTTTTTAAGTACCTCAAAAGTGGTACCTTTCCCCATAACATTACCCATTCTGAAAAAGAAATCCTTATCCACAAAATATCTCGTTACACCCTCCTAGGAGGCATGCTTTATCGTCGTAGCTACGATAGGAATCTATTTCGTTGTCTAAATGTAGAAGAGTCAATCCAAGCGGTCAAGGAGGTACATGAAGGAATATGTGGCACTCATACAAACGAAATGGTATTAGAAAAAAAAAATTAAGGGTAGGCTATTACTGGCCTACTATGGAGATAGATTGTTGCAACCATGTAAGAAAGTGTGTTCTATGTCAAAAGTATGTAAATTTCATTCATTCATTGTCATAACCTTTACAGCTAATAACGACACCATGGCCATTTTCTAAATGGGGATTAGACTTAATAGGGAAGCTCACCCCTACCTCATCTAATGGTCATACCCACATCATCATGGCCACATAATACTTCACTAAGTGGGTAGAGGCCATTCAATTGACATATGTTATAGGTGATCCGATATCAAAGTTCATCATGAATCACCTTATTTTCCTGTATGGCATCCCGTCTGCCATTGTTACTGATAATGGAAAGTCATTCAAGAACAAGACAGTTAAGGATATTTGTCATCACTTTCAAATAATATTAAATTGGTCCATGTTATATTACCCATAACGTAATGGGCAAGCAAAAGTGACTTACAAAATGTTGGTTTGAATCATGGAGAATATGGTGAGTAAGATAGGTCGCAACTGGAATTTTCAAATCCACCCAACCCTCTGGGCTTATAGGACCTCTATTTGCACTCCTACGGGTGTGACACCCTACTCCCTAGTATTTAGAACTGAATCTATCATCCCATTGGATATTGAGCTCCCTTCTCTAAGAATATCTCTTAGGGATTACCTAGATAAGGATGAGGATTACAGAGTGGCCAGACTCGCAGAATTAGAGCTCCTAAATGAAAGAAACATATGTGCCCTCAACCATCTCAAATTGTATCAAAACAAATTCTCACAGAATAAAAACAAAAGGATCATACCTCATCAATTTGAGGTTGGAGATTTGGTGATGAAAGAGAACCAGTTCAACATAAGGGGTAGAAAGAGAGAAGAACAGAAGTTTAAATCTCATTGGTTAGGACCTTATGTCATTATGGCTAAATATGGGTCAGGAGCATACAAGATTCCTCATCCTGATGGAGTTGATCTCCTTGAAGCCATTAATTCCATGCACCTCAAGCGGTTCTATGCTTGATCATTGCGCAGGAAATCATGAAAACAACATAAAAAGTAGAAAGTTATTCAAAAAAAAAGTCCCTTAGTGAAAACCAGTTTCCAGTGCCTTGAGAGGATTCATTGTTCACAAGCATCATGTATCTAGGGGGTAATTTTACTTAGCCTAGGGATAGTTCTACACCTAAATCCGATATTCTTTATGAGCCTATCTTGTCAAGCCTTGATCTAGCTGATTCTCCTCTTACTTGTATGTTAAAGGATTACATTTGTATATTCGACATCTAACGTTGGGGGCACCTTCATGATTTTACTTTCCTATATATCATGTGGCACCTACCCTTATATATTCCCATATAACGTTGGGGGCATCCAAATTTCTTGATTTCCTGTACATAGCTCTAGAAAACCTTAGAAAATCCAAAAACATTTAAATATGTTCCAGAAAATCTAAAAATATTCAGAAAACACAAAAACATTCAAATATGTTTAGAAAATCAAAAACCATTCAAATATGTTTAGAAAATCCAAAAACATTCAAATATGTTCAAAATATCCAAAAAAATTCACGTAATGCTTGAAAAACCCAAAACAATAGAAAATCAGAAAACATAAAAACAATAGAAAGTTGTTTCACAAACCTCCCAAAAACAACATAAAATGCATTGAAAAATAGTACCACAAAAAACAATACTTTTAGTTTACTTGCTTTGTTTCTTTGTTTAGTTTCTTACTCTACTTGTTTGGTTGCATGTACATTGTTTGTATAGTGTTTCACCAAATTCTTAGATGTTTCTTTGAATATTGACGAAATAGATAGGGTAATGGGCGTAGGAGGAATACCTGTTGAAATGTTAGTTATTGGGTTGTTGCACGTATGACTTCTGAATCCACAGCTGATCATGAGAGCTTCCTTTTGGCTAGGAGGAACTACCTGAAATGGAACACAATACCACCAGAAAGAGTTAAACAATATGTGTAGTGAGCTGCCTAGCGTGTGCTAGATCTAGGAAGTGTGATACTTCATAGATGAATGTCAGTCCACTACTTAAAACAATTTAATACTGGTAATGAAGTAAATCCTATTGTAATTGAAATGATTTAGGTATCTCATTAAAAACACAATAAGAAAGATCTAATCTAACATGCTAGGTTAAAATAAGATCCGAAGGTCAAGTAGTTGGTTCTGGTTCTCTGTAGGTCTGACAGAGGTCTCAGGCAGGTCACAGGTGATTAAGGGTGATGTGAGAATAGGTGGGTAGGTCACTGTTCTGGGATCTATTGGTAAATACAGAGACTGATGCTGGTTAAGGGTGACCGACACCGGTTGGGGAGAACTAGTGCCAGTTACTGTGGAAAACTGGGAATGCCAAGAATGAGCTTTGGGTCTCCCTTGTGATTGCACAAAGGACTTGGTTGGCCAGAACGAGGTATTAGGCTATTTGGATGGGGTTTGGAGGGGTTTTAATGGGTATGTGGAGGGGTGAGTATTAAAGGAGTTCAATGGGTGGCTAAGAGAACAAACGATGACAATACAATGATGAAATGAATGAACTAGAGGAGTAAACTATTCTACTTACTTGAAATCTGGTTCTGGGTGCTTGTGAGTGATGGATGAAGGTGCTTGTAAGAGGTTGAATGTTTTGAGGATCACCAAATGTTGGAAAGCTCCTGCATGGGCTGCATGTGCATTCCCTTTTTGCTTGGTTGGATCAAATCTATGCTGGGTGATTGTTGGATGGTTGTCAGATGAATGTTGGATGTCTGTGCAAGAGAAAATGCTTGATCTCCTTCCTTGCATGCGTGTTCTCACGGAAACTTGTTCTCAAAAGATGTGTTATCTCTCAGGAGAATCTACAAATTTTTTCCAACCTCCAAAATAAGGTTGTTTTGGGGATTAAAAGGTGACCGACGGCGGTTCCGTCTTAACCAGTGATGGTTAGGGGTAACCGGTGTCAGTCAAGGCAGGATTTCCTAGGTTTACTAAACTAGGCAGATCCCCTTGATTTTCTGGGATCTCATGTCGTTAACCTACAGATTAGGATGGAAGCTTCTTGTAAGCATGCAGGAATGTGGTTAGAGGGAATGTAGGCATTGATTTTTAGGGTTTGGGTAAGTCTTAGTTAGTTATGGCAACTTACTAAGAATAGGTCTTAGGGTGAGTTGGCTTGGTGAGGTGTCTAGGTGAGGTGTAGTGTGGGAATTATCTAAATTAAGATATTTAAATAATAAATATGGTGAGGATAATGAATTAATTAAATTAATTAAATTAATATTAGTGGGGTGAAGGGGGCCATGGCTAGGTGAATGTGATGAAGGTATTTATTTTTCGAGGGACCAAAGGGGAGTGTGACCTAATTTTGGTGTCTACATTTTGCCCCTTTTTGTTGCGTAGCTTGTATTGGTAAGTGATGCTAACAAAAATAAGATGTGGTTGCCCCATGTGTGGGTGAAGGTGATCCCCCTCAAACCAGGAACTGACGAGGCAGAAGGTAGAATCGGTGAGTGGTTTGATAAAAGGTAAATGTGAGAAAGGGAAAGGTGGGGAGCGGGTGGAAAAAAGGAAAAATGTCAACTCGGGCAATCTAGGTAATGGGTCAGGGTCAAAGGTAGGAACAGTCAAATGCACGCACACATATAAACTGCAACACATTACCAGGTTGAAGAGCAGGAAAACTCTACATCATCTAAGGTCAATAGGTTTATCCAAACAAGGTTGAAGTGATTCTGGTATCCAAGGTATAGGATATGGTTAGGAAGCACAACATAGGTTAGGTGTAGGAACGTTTAGGTATGTTCCGGTACACCAAAGGTAGGGTCAGGATAAACAGTCACAGCAATAGGCAGGGTAAGGTCATTAGGTCAACAACACAGGTAACAGTGCCGCAAGGTATAGTGAACACATGAGGTCAAAGGTCACTAGCGATGGTCCAGGTCCAAATATCTAGGTCACGGCATGGGTAAGGCCGAGGTATGGGTAAAATAATGAGTCCCCAAAGGAGGACGAGGGTAGGTAGTAAAGGATGAGGTCAGGAGGGTGAGGTAAATAGTCAGGGTAATGGTTGGGTGAGGGAAATGGTCAGGGTAAAGGCTAGGTGTGAAAAAAAAAGAGGAATATGCAGGGTAATAGGGTAAAATGTTGGGTTTTGGGCAAGAGAGGGTGACTGATGTCAGTTAGGGGTAACCGAGGCTGGTATAGTGCAACTAACCATGGTAAGGTAGGGCACACGACCGATGCCGTGAAGGGTAAACCAGCGTCAGTTAGGTCGGGTTTGTTATAAAAATAAAAAATCTATGTTTTTTTGTTATTCATTTGTCATATAGCGAATTGAGAAAATGAAAAAAGAGAGAGAAAAGAGGGAAAAGTGTCTGGATGAAAGGAGTGTTGAGTTGGTGGTCTGGAATGGCAGGTGATTGGGTAGTGAGAGGTGGGTCCATAGGATCACTGCGTGTGATTCGATTAGTTGGAGAAACAGGTGGAGATTAGGTGATGGCAGAGGCCAGAGAGGGATCAGGTGGGCCACTGGTGCAGCGGCAAGACATCCACCGTGATGATGGCAGCATGATGAGGTAAGCATCTAACTCTAGTTGTATTTGGTTAGATAGATTATATGATTTGCAAATTGGTTTTTTGTTTTTTCTTGTGTTTTGGGTGGGGGAAAAAATAAAAATTTGGAAATGGGAGGGTAAAGTGGGTAAAATAGGAATGGGGAGAGAGATAAGTGGGAGAGGGGGGGAGGGGATGAGGTGTAAGGATGAGGGTGTAGGTGATTTTAGGTGGGAGAAGTGTTAGGGTGGTTTGTTTTTTAAAAAGGGGGGTTTGGGGGTCACGGGTTTTCACTGCGACAGTGACCGGCGTCAGTCAGGTTTGGCCGGCGTCGGTAGGGTGTAACCAGTATCGGTCATGAAATAGGTGACCGATGTTGGTTAAGGGGTGACTGGGGTCGTTAGAGAGAACCAAAACTGGTTAGGTTTTGGAGGGCAAGGGGTCAAAAGTGCCACAGGTTGGGTGACTGAGATGGGTAGGGGTAAAATAGGGTGGTTGAAAATGATAGGGGGAAAGTATGGGTGTGATAAATGTAGATTAATGTGTTGTTTGTATTGGATGTAGGGGAGAGATCAGCTACATATGTGGGACAGGTTTCCACCCCTGCTCGTGATAGTGTGTGGCACAACGACCCCTAAGGAGCTGACAACATGTGGAGGCAGTAGGCCTGAGTGGGGTCTGACGTTACTGACATGTAGTCTGTCAGCCTAGTTTGATGGTTACATTCATCGATAGATGGGATTTTGTGACCAACACGTTCCACCTACCGACGGGTGAGATCACTGTCACCCTGGAGGATGTGTTCAGGATTTTGTGGCTACCCATATTGGGTACACAAGTCTACTCTATCTCCTATGAGGCCTCGAAGGAGCTGATTCTGATGGTGTTTGGAGAGGGGATGGCCGAGATGAAATTCCATAGTGCCAGCATCCAATATGGAGAGATGTACCTAGCCCATCCGGAGGAAGACGAGGCTAGTAGTTCTATTGATGGAGGTAGTGTCCTACTTTGCACTGCTAGATGCAGAGGGTGGTAGATTTCCCGCTCATTGATGGGGGTACTACATGACATGATGATGGACCATACCCACTTTTCCTAGGCACCAACATTCCTGGTGCAGTTATACAAGGAGTTATGGGCATATGGACGGCTGCGTAGGTTCAACCTGTGTTGTACATTTATACTTCATTGTTGGGCATATGAGCACATTGTCTATGTGTGACTAGTAGGGATGCCCCGAGTAGATACATTTCCACCAGGCTATGTACGAGTGGGGTATAGGTGATGGGTGCCCGCTATTAGAGAGTGGAGATTAACCAGGCCCACACATGATGTGGCCTATTTCTGTTGACTATTGGAGGGGTTGTCTGGGGTGGATATCATTTGGAGGCCATATGTGGGCTTCCCCTCATATAGGCAGATGCGTGATGAGCTAGCAGAGCTTCAGCTACTGAGATGGATACAGGGTCGCCATGCCGGGGAGTATGAGATGATCCCAGTTGACAGAGTTAGGTGGCATTTTGGGCTTTTACAGGACATACCTCCACCCTTCCCAAGTATAGGAGAGATGACATGTGGAGAGACCCTTACCTCTACCATAACCTACAATGCCCACAGGGTAGGAGGAGCAAGTGGTAGTGGATTGGTGGATTGATGATGTTAGGGTCACAGACAGGTATAGACAGTGGTGGTGGCTCATTTCCACGAGCCATACCACCCAGATGGGGGTAGCCAGATCTAGCCACCATCACGGTGCAGAGAGATACCCTATAGGGGTAGGTGGCTACTCTGATTACCCAGTTGGGTATGGTGCAGACACAGTTGGCGAGCTCAGAGGCAGAGGTAGCAGAGCTACATGTACAGGTGGCCATTCTACAAACCCAGATGGCCGGGGGTGGGGGTGGAGATGGAGATGAGGATGATGGTCGAGTGGAAGCCTTACAGGCACATGTGACAGGGTTGCAGGGCCAGTTGGCCATAGCTATAGCATAGATTGGGGCCTTACAGGCCCAGATATAGGCACAGGGATAGAGGGCACCACCACAGGCACCGGGATAGGGTCCCAGTTTGCAGGAAGGAGTGGGACAGGGTCCCGCAGGATAGGTACAGGGGCTGAGGCCTATGGGACCACCACAAACCATGCCTATATCTAGGTTACGGGATGCCCTAGGTGAGGCCAGATACTACTGGGACCAGCTGATGGTGGCCAAGATAGAATTTCTATCCTATGGAGAGTACCAGGCACAACAGGCTTCGAGTGAGAGGACTAGATCCCACACTCACAGTGTAGAGAGCAAGGGGGCCATCGAGCTCCAAGGCCAGATCATGGAGAGGCCACTACCTCATGGAGACCAGCTCCATGTGAGGTGCCATCAGGGACCCAGACTAGGGCCGAGGAGGCAGAGGGTACAGGTGACATAGATATGGAGGATGTGCACCGAGATGCCTGAGATATGGCTCCTGATTGGTGATGTATTATAGTCATTTTTTGATATATACCGGCCTACGTGCTAAAGATAGTGAGGATGTATGAGAGATTTTGTATATTTTGAGCATATACCGGCCTACGTGCCGAAGAGATTTTGTATTGGTTTATTGTTTCAGTGTATATGATACCGGCCTGCGTGCCGATGACATTTTGTATTGAGTATCGGCCTGCGTGCCGATGATTTTGAGATGATGGACATGATTGGATATCCTATGTACATTATATTGAGATACACATTTTTTTATATGATGAGATACATGAGATGCTTGATTTGTTGGTGTTTTGATGAGACTTTTGATTTGTTGTTGTGATATTGACGAAAATTAGGTGAGTTAGGTATGATGGAGTCAGGTTGGTTTAGGCATGGATCGAGTCAGGTCATAGGCATGGTTGAGTCAAGTTCGTTTAGGCATGGTGGATTCAGGTTGGTTTAGGCATGGATCGAGTCAGTTCATAGGCATGGATCGAGTCAGGTTGGTTTAGGCATGGATCGAGGTAGGTCATAGGCATGGATCGAGTCAGGTTGGTTTAGGCATGGTTATGTTTAAATTAGTTTAAGTTGTGATTCATTATTTTTTGCAATGAATGATAAAATGTTTCATGTGTGAAATGTATTATAATATACGCATGATGATGGTAGAGAAATGGTAGTCATAATAAATGTATGTTGTGATGACGATTAAAATGTTAAGCAACTTGTTATGTATGTGGTTTAATTTTCAATTGTTGATATAAAAAAGAAACTAAGTAAAGTATAATGTATTTTAAGAAGATGAAATATGGATTGGTTAGGGTAGAGAGTGGCTGAGCTAAGCTCCAAGGGCCCCATGCCCTCGGAGTGTTACCTGCATAGTCCCAACGAAAAGGGACCTCAGGCCGATGTAGTTCTCCCATAAGCTAGGGAAGAATATGATGAGGTATGAGAATGAGTTAGTAGGTTTTAAACATGTTGTGGGTTTAGGTCTATTAGGTGTGGGGGGGTTATAGGTAAAGTGATATAGGTGATGTTGATTGTGGAAAAAGAAGAAGATTACCCCAAAGGTAAGTGTCGAGGACCAAATCCTGTATAAGGTAATCAAAACGTAAATAATGTCGGTGAAAAGATAAGAGGGGGCAATAAAGCCACCTGATTGGTTAGGATCATACCGAGTAGATCATACCTTGGAGGAGGTGATGAATGTAAGACCCTAAAGACATTGCATGATTGATTGTTCTAAGGTGAAAAGTAGTCACATGATCACCAAATGTCTTGGTTTCCAAGAGGTCCCTTGAGGCGGTAGGAAATGGGAGTGGGAATGGTGAGAAGGGTGAAAGGTGGTTAATTTTTTATATGGTATGAGGTGGCATGCTCTTTGGGCAAGAGATCTGAGGTCACAATGGGAAAGTCCATGACTAAAAATTATTTCTATTTTGATTGTATTTGAGATAGACTGATCGATGCGGGAAGTCTATATGGGATGAGGAATTTAACTCCTTGAGGTCTTCGTGAAGCTAATCGATGCGGGAAGCTTCAAATTCTCTCACTTTTTTTCTTTACATAGTTGTCCTTCAAGGGAGCAGTCTATTTACAGCAACAATTTTGCTGAGAGGAAGATGTCCTTTTGAGGGAGTCATATTTTTGTTAGAAGTTTGACTCAAGGAGTTTTGGGTCCCATGTGGGGCTTTGAAGTCATGGACAAGACCAAGGTGAAGAATAGGATTCTTGTTCAAAAAGTAGGGTGAAACGACCATGGGATCTCATCAAAAGGTAGACGAAAAGTATCCATGAGAATCATGCTATGTGCAATGCCGTGGTACACATATTCAAGAGAAGATAGTGATAGGTACTCACATGATTCATTTTTAGTGATTGGTGAGATGTAGGAAGTGGGTAGCACTCAAGGGATGAGCATGGAAAGAGGAAAAAGGTGAGGTAGGACTATAGGTCAATAATAGAATAGTCGAAGATGCAAGGCATTAAGGGCTCAGGTTCAGGTTTACCATCGAGTGAAGATAAACGATAAGCACCTGATCCATAAGTATGAGTCATGATGTATGGTCCAAGCCAATTAGGAGAAAATTTTCCCCCGTTTACTTTTTTCTGCTTTAGTTACGTGTTGATTTTCTTTCAGGACAAGGTCACCAACTTGGAAGGTTTGTTCATGGACACGTTTGTTGTAGGCATGTTTGATATGTTTTTGGTAAACTTGAAGGTGATCAAGAGCTTTAAGACGGCATTCATCTAATAACTCAATTTGTGTTAAATGGTCCTGATGAAATTCATCATCATTGAGCATGTCGTGGAGAGAAATGTGGAGTGAGGGAATCTAGACTTCGAGAGGTAGAACAGCCTCTGTATCGTAGACCAGAGAAAATGGTGTGGTGGTAGTGGAAGTGCGAATACTAGTGTGGTATGCCCATAGGGAAAAAGGAATGTGCGTATGCCAATCCTTCCCAGTATCGTTAACCACTTTCATGAGAATTTTGTTTAAGGGTTTGTTAGTGGATTCAGCTTGGCCATTGGTTTGTGGGTAATAAGGTGATGAGAAACTTAGCTGAATGTTGAAGGCGTTGCAAAGTTTTTATAGGGTTTTGTTTTTGAATTGTTTTCCAATGTCAGTGATGAGGTGATGAGGAACACCAAAGTGACAAATGATGTGATGATTGATGAACTCACATATTTTCGTGGCTTTCATGGAGATGAGTGGTATGGCTTCCACCCATTTTGTGTAGTATTCGGTAGTGGTGATGATCCATTGATGTCGTTGGGAAGAATGGGGGTTAATCTCTCCGACAAGATCTAAACCCCATTGAGAGAAGGGCCAAAGGTCACGGGTAACCTGTAAGGCATGATTGGGTGTATGATGAAGGTTGGCGTGTTGTTGGAATTTTACACAATGTTTGATGTAGTCACAACAATCAAGGTTAAGGGTCGGCCAGTAATAGCCTAGGTGAAGGATACGCTTAGCAACAGCAAGGCCACTGAAGTGACCTCCACATATGCCATCATGAACTTCCTTAATGGTATAAGGAATTTTAGAACTCATGAGGCATCGTAAGAGAATACCATCAAAGTTGTGCTTATAGAGGAGGCCCCCCATGATGACATAATGAGAGACCTTTTTAAGGAAGGCATGTTGTCCATTACGGGTGATGATCAGGAGGTAAGATGGAGAGAGAAAGATAGTCATAATATTGTTTATTCCATAGGTCACTCGGGTCGGGGGTAGCGGTTCTAATAGAGTAAACTTCGTGAGGTAAATAAGAAGGTGATTGGAGTCATTGTATGGTGACAAAGATTTTAGAATTGGTAGGTGAAGTGGGTATTTGAGAAGCCAAGCAGGCCATGGTGTCTACAAATTTGTTGGTTGAACAAGGGAAGGTTTGCAGGGTGTAACGGTCAAAGGTGGTCAAAAGTATGTCCACATGATGTTTATACTTTTGAAGTATCTCATTACGACATTGGTATATACCATTGACTTGGTTTACAACCAATTGAGAATCACCAAAGATGTTGATTGATTTGACATCTAGGGCATAGGTGGCTTGGAGACCTAATACAAGCGCTTCGTATTTGGTAATGTTGTTTGTACAATCAAAATCTAGTTTGAAATGACAAAGGCATGGGTTCACCATCAAGCGAAATGAGGATAATACCAGCCCCACCCCCATGCTAACACTTGGAACCATCGAAGAAGAGTGTCATTTGGTAAGTGGGTTCATCCAAGGAAAGGGTAGTAATTGACTCATCTGGAAAGTCAAAATTAGAGGGTTGATCCTTGGTAATAGGTGCATCGGCCAATTGGTTGGTGATAGCTTGTCCCTTGATGGAATTTTGATGAATGAATTTGAGGATGAGGTCAGCTAAAAGCATAAGCCATCATGTAGGACGCTGATTTTGATAAGGCTTGGCATACATGAAGTGTAAGGGGTCGGTGTTGGTCACAACATAGGTTTTGTGGTTGAGTAGGTAATGGCAGGAGTTTGGTGGCAACAAAAACTAAGGATAAACAAAAGTTTTTTGAGGATGGGTGTACCGGGTTTCATAGTCCAAAAGAGTACGGCTTATGTAATAAACCACCTGCTCCCATGTGTTTTTCATTGTGATGAGTGAGCATGGCTCCCAAGGAGTGATCGGTAGCTGAAATGTATAGGTAGAAAGGTTGATCGTATTTAGGTGGAATGAGTACAGGGGGTTGGAGAAGGTATTGTTTTAGGGCCTCAAAAGCTTTGTGGTAGTCATCATCCCATTTAAAGGAGACATCCTTCTTGAGCAGATGATGAAATGGTTGGCACAGATCAGATAATTGTGAAATGAAACGGTGAATAGACTGTAACTTTCCTTGCATGCTATGAAGTTGTCTAAGGTTAGTAGGTGGAGGCATTTCGAGAATGGCCTTGACTTTACCAGGGTCAACTTCTATACCATGGAGGGAAATGATAAATCCCAGGAGTTTTCCTAAGAGGACCGTGAAGACACACTTCTTAGGCTAAAGGAAAACACAATATTTAATGAGACGGTCAAAAATGGTTTTTAGGATGGCAAGGTGCTTGAAGTGTCATTTAGATTTGGCAAGGAAATCATCCACGTAATCTTCCAATATACAATTGCATGATATCATGGAAGATGTAAGTCATAGCCTGCTGATATGTGGCACCATGCATTTTTAAGGCCAAAAGGCATGACTCGGTAGCAGAAGGTCCCCCAAGGGGTGATGAACGTAGTTTTGTGTTGATCCTCTGGGGCAAGCAAGATTTGGTTATAACCCGAGAAGCCATCCATGAGTGATAGCATCTCATGACCAGCGGTAAGGTCAACCAGTTGGTCAATACCGGGTAAGGGGAAGTCTTCTTTTAGGCAGACTAGGTTGAGGTCCCAATGGAAATCCATGCAAATGCGGCGTCCCCCTGTCGCCTTAGTGACAGGGACAATGTTAGAAATCCAACAGAGGATAATCAATGGGTAATATGAAGGAAACAGAAAGAAGGCATTGAATTTCTTCTTTGACGAGAAGGGAAATGCGAGGGTGCATTTTCCTCAGCTTTTGTTTGATGGGTTTGGCATCGAGAATGGTTACAATATTATGGACCACTATGGTGGGGTCAATACCAGGCATGTCTGCATAAGACCAAGCAAAAGCATGGTTATGATCTTTGAGAAAAGAAGTGATGGCTTCCTATTCAACAGCATCCAAAGATTGACCGATCTTTAGGATGTGCGGGTCATCCTGAGTATGAATGTTGATTTCGATAGTCGATTCATTCAACATGGTTTACATCTCAGATGGTAACGACCGATGAATATAAGAGTCTTTTGCACAAAGGTAGGTGAGTATAGATTCATCATCCTAACATTGAACAATGTTAATTAAAGGTGTATCATCATCGATCATTTTAGGATACAAGAAGGGAAGAGAGGAAGAGAGCCTCACCCTCGCGTTGATAAGTCAAAGGCCCCAAGGAAATGGTTTTTTATGAAAAAAAAAATTATTAGGGATAGATTCTAGGATCCATTGATCTCTGTCGGCAAATGTGGCGATGAAGGTGGAGCAGGTGAAGAAGGTGGAGAAGGGTTGATGTTCGTCGATGAGTTCAATGTGGGCCTATTTGGTAGGTGGTTGAGGAAATCCTATACCATTACAATCGTTATGTTTGTGGGTGGTACATGGAATAACGGTATGGTGGCTTTTCTCATAAAATCCAAAACCAAAACCCTTCCACACACATCAGTGTAGGAAGGTGTGGGAAAAACAATGATTGGTGAGAGACTAGTAAGTCAATGGAAAATGGGCGGGTTTTTTACGGTGGTTTGCCTGTGTAAGTGGTAGTATCAAGTAACTCCATAGGTGAGATTGGTATGAAGATGAGGAGGACCATAAAGGAGGCATTCTCCTATGCGGTGATCATAGTGAAGGATGTTGGTGAAGGCTTCCATACTCTTGTGGAGTAAGGAATGTGTTAACACTATATAGGCAATACTCCACTAGAGTGAGGCATTAAAAAACACCTTCCAAGGGATCGGTGGTTGGTATGTAGGTAGTGGGAATAGATGATGTGTCAGAGGTCAACGTGAAGGTGGAGTTAATGGATTGGGAGACTAATGGGTTGGTCGTGGAGGTTGTGGTGGTGGTAGGAGTGGAAGAGTTATGTGCGGTGGAGGTGGTGATTGTACTTGTAAGCGGAAGTGTAGGTGAGGTGGTAGGGGTCATGGAGGTAGATGCCTTAATGGGTATAAGCATGTCATTAGATCGGTAAAGCATGTTGCATGTTTTAAAAGGTGATGGATCAGCTGGAATGGTATAGGTGTGTCCTTCATGTTCAAACTTTACACAACGATGCAAAGTGGAAGGAATGCAACCCATGAAACGAATCCAGGGTCTTCCAAGCAACAAGTTATATTGGAATTCCCCCTCCAAGATGTAAAATAATTCTAGGATAGTGCGGGGGCCCACGTGAATGTGGAGGATGATGGTGCCTAATGTAGAGGTGATAGCATCATTGAATGACCACAACATGATAGGATGTTTATGCATGCAATTGTCAGGTATGCGCATTTGAGCGAATGCATGGGATGAAATGATGTTAATACTAGCACCTCCGTCAATCATTACACGTCGTACATGTATATCATCGATGTAGATAGAGATGAACAGGGTTGGGTATGGATCATCATTTTGGTGTGGTGTGATCTCTTCCTCTAAGAAGCTAAAGGAGGCTATTTGGTGAGTAGGTGAAGGTGAAGATAAAGGTGGTAATTTGGTAAGAGAGCCTACATGATGGGGTGTGATAATGGAGGCTACAGGTGTAGGGTCATTGGGTAAAACCTCAATAGATTGAAGAACCTAAATGAGAGCTACACGATGGGATTCCGAGGTTTGGATGAGGTCATATAAGGACATTTTGAGGGGATATTGATGTAATTTTTTGAGCATGGTGTGATGTGTGACCCCATTAGAAATAGGGTATGTGGGTCTGCGGATAGTAATCTTAGGTGTGGGTGTAGAAGGTATGTTGGGTATAGGATTGGTCAGTGATTCAGTTTCCTTTTCTTTTCCTTTGTCCTTATGAGCATGGGTAGTAACGTGGATCATGTTGATTTGAGGGGAGTTGGCAAATAGATAAGGTGTAGGATGAGTGGTATAACAACATAACGGGTAAAAACCTACTAGAGGAGAAAATCCTTGTGAGGTGAGATGAGTGCAACAACATTTAGGTGATGGTGTGGCAAGTTCTCTAATGTGAACCATGTTAATTTTGAATCTTGGAGGTGGCTCTAGAAGCTATGGGGGTGGAGGTCATGGTTGTTGAGTAGGCAGTGAAGGAAGGACTGTGGGAATGGGTGTCAGTGAAGTAGGGTCCTCATCAAGAAGGTCGTCATCGTCAAAATTGGCTTCAGCAGAAACACAACTAGATAAGGACAATTTTTAAAGCCTTGTAGTTCTCCACATCATGCCCTGGCACATGATGGTAGGCAAAAATTTTAGTGTCATCAAACCATTTTGGCTTGGGATTGAGGGGGTCATAAGGTCTAAGTGGCTGTAACGTAATGATAGAAGTCTCAAGGAGGTTGGTTAAAATTCTGGCATAGGACACTACTAGCGGGTTGCAATGGGAAGTGAAAGTGGGTTTGGGTGTAGGTGCGGTTGATTGTTGAGGAATGATCCTTACAGGAGGAGGAGTGGGTTGAGCCATGGTTTTCGATGCAGAGGTAGTCATGGGTGTTGGTCATGTTTATTTGGGTAGGGGTATGGTAGATGAGCGGGCATCAGGGTGTGTGGTTGTTTCGACTACCTTATTGGAGGGTAGCGGGTTTTTGTCTTTGGGTTGCACCTTCTTGGGTAAAGGTGATATGGGTGTACAAGATCTAGAGGGAAAATCAGATGAAGGAAGAGGGAGAGTTACCCACGGGGATAATGGAGATGCTGTGAAGGTAGATGATGCTGGTCAAGCAAGGGGTGTGAGAGACAGAGACTAGAGTGTAGTGGGTAATGAAGAAGTTTCTAAGGTTATTGGAGGTATGGGTGGTAAATTTGTTGCAGGTGTAGGGTGTAAGCCATTTTGGGTGCTTGGGTATGTTAGAGGTTTTTGAGGAAGGAGTGGGCTATTGTATTTTTGGTTTATTGATGGGTGGAAGTTTCTTAACCATGTTGGGAAGCTAAGGTCTTAACACGGATGGGACAGGTGCAGGTGTGATTGGCGTAGATGGGGTATGAGTTATATGGGTTTGGTTCTTCTGTTTGGGTGTCAGGGTAGGTGTGGTGTTGACACTGGAGGATGTAGCTAAATCTAGTTTGATAGGTGGATGAGTAAGGCTAGTGGTTGGGGTGACCCCTAAGGTAGTGATAGGTTTAGTTGAGGAAGATGATGTATGTGCGGGTTTGGATTTAGATGTAGGTTAGGTTATGGGTAAGGGTATGTGTTGGGGTATGATGGGTGTCATGGAGGAAGTTGTGATACCATTGGTTGTGTTCAGTTTGATTGGTCAAAATATTTTTGGGTAGATAGTGGAAGTATCAGCAAACAACATCTACATTTGTGTTGAAACAGGAAGAAGAAGACGCCCCCACAATAAGGCTTTGTCCACATAATCTAGGTGATCGGCCAAACGTGAGAACAACATGTCTATAGGTGATGTTGATGAGGACCCAATGGCTATTCCCGTAAAATGTGTCTTAGAGACGGGGAATTGGCTAGCTTCGGATTCCGTGAGTAAGAGATTCAAAAGTAGGTCTGCAGGATCTTGGGTAGCTAATGGAGAATGTTGGCCTAGAGGCAGAGGTATCTCTATTGGGTCTGTGATAGGTGGAGGAGATGATGGGTACTCCTCTATGGGTGGAGGAGGTAAACAAGTATCCTCCATGGAGTGAATAAGTATCATGGGTTTCGGTTCTCTAGGTGGAGAAGCCAAAGGTGAAATGGTCTCGATGTTAGCAGAAGGCTCCTTTGTAGGTGAGGCAAGAGGTGAAAGGTGTTCCTCTGTGGGTGGAGGAATAGGTGAGGTAGGTTCCAATGTAGAAGGATGATTTCAAGCTAGAATCTCCTCTATGGAAGGAATATGGGGTAATTGGGAAGCAACATGTTTGTCACTAAAAATAGCATGGACCTCGCGGGTATGGCTATCATGAGTTGAGGTCTCACCAGTTTGATAAGACAAAGGGGCATGATTGGGAAATGGTTTCTTGAAGATATGTAGGTTTTGATTGGCAGGTACGTTAGGATTATCCATGGTTAACTCACCTTTCTCGAGCATTTCTTGGACAATATTTTTGAAAGTGATGCAATTTTCGTCACTATGACCCTTTACTCGATGATAGTTATAGAAGTCATGTTCTTTATACCATGCGGGCATGGGGTGAGTATGGTAAAAAACCAATGTGTGGTTTTATAGGTAAAAGGGTGATGTCCCCAACTTTGATGAGCTTTTATAAGATAGAAGAGTAGGGCTCCCCAATAAGTGTGTATTTCTTATGTTCTTTTCTAAATTGAAAAGTCTGGATGGGTGAGAGATTAGATGAAGGGGTATCCTAATTTGATGGATCAGCTGGGTCAGCTTTGAGTACCATTGCATTAGCAGTGTCCTTGGCCTTTGAATAATTGTCTTTGCGGTTTGGAAGAATAAGAGGTATCATTCGACTTGAATGTTGAAGTCTTATTGTCATAATTACATTTTCTTCTCTTCGATGGCCCGAATCTCAAAATTTCATGCCATGGTGAATGCTTGATCGAATGTTTGGAAGGTTTGGACCTGCAGAGGTTGGAGAGATATGTCTAACACAAGCCCGTGTGAATAGATCTCGATGAGTTATTTTTGTGGCAGTTGGAAGGTAAGTTGATTGATCAGGCTACACCAACGAGTGAACAAAATCTGTGATAGATTCATCCTCATACTGATGCGTGGAGTATAGGGAATTCATGATAACCTTCTTGAAAATATTAATAGATAAGTGATCTAAGAAGGCTTGGGTTACCTGATTAAATGAAAATATAGAGTGTCTCGGTAACCCACTATACCAATCTAATGCATAGGTCCATGTCAGAGACATGAGAAAGGTCCTAAAGAGTAAAGCATCATCATGAGTGATTAGGTAGCACCCATATTTGAATGACCACAAATGTTGCTGCGGGTCTTCCTTGCTATTGAAATGGTTGAATTTAGGAATCTCCCAATGCATGGAGATATGGATGGATATGAATGGATGGGTAGATGTAGGCTTCGTTACAAATCTCATCATAGGTTAGAGTATTGTGGGAGCCAGAAACTAATGCCTCTAATGTTCTTCATCTTATCCATCATCAATTTGATTAGATCACTAGTAGGTTGTAATGATTAGGTGCCTCCTGTAGCATAAGAGGGTTGGTGTTCGGACATATAATAGGTGGTGGTATTCCAGTATATGGTGCTTGCCATGTAGGTAGATTGAGAAGGAGGTAGTGAAATAGGGGGTACATAACCGAAAGTGAATAACAGATGAAATAAGAGGCTATGCTAATAGTATCATATATGGAGGTGGAAGGGTGGTTGTGACCCTATTGGCAATGGGGGACAACGATTGTGGAATGGAAAGGACCATGTTCTGAAAAGGGGTAGGGGTCACTGACACTAAAGGTGGTAGTGTAGCTACGGGTATATGCGAGACAATAGGAGGTAGATGAGGTTGCATTTTGGGTGGTTTTCGAAGGTATGGTGGATGTGGCAAGTGCAACGGATGTAGCAGATGCTGCAGTCATAGAAGGTATAGGACCTAGCTATGAAAAGATTGGGGGTAAGGTAGATGCAGGCAACACAGAGCCAAATGGGGCTAACACAAGGAGTGGGAGTGAGAATCAAGGGGATATCTATGGGCAATGTTGTACATCAAATGACCCGAGGAATCTCGAGTGGATACAAGTGGGAAAGGTAAAACTACAAGGTGACAGGGTTTTGGTCAAGGAGTCGTGTAAACTCCTCATCTCTAGTAGTGATAGTGATAGGTTGGATAGGATCTATGGCAGGTGATAAAATGGAAGGCGGTGAAGGACTAGGTAGGAGTGGTTCACAAATTGTGCATGGAATACAAGGGTGCTAGCTTGTCTGATGTGTCAGTACCATGTGAATAGGTACTGATCAAGTTGGGCCACTTCTCTATAAATGACATAGAAAAACATCAGGAACGGGTGAAACAGGTGGTAAAAAGTGGATTAGGTACCAAATGTTGGCTGGAAAGTGACATAGGATAACTGATGCCGGTTGGGGTAAATCTGACGCCGGTTGGGGGTAGCTGACTGCCAGTCACCATGGGAAATGGACAGTGAGTCAAAAATAAGGTATAAGGTTAAATCTGACATAGGTATGCCAAACTTGATGAGTTTTACAAGGTCAATGGGAATGATAGTAGTGACAGGGACTCTGAAATAGTTAAAGAAGGTGAATAAATGTCCTTTTTGGCCAAGTTTAACCAAAATGATAGTAAATCGATGTTGGTTAAGTATAACCAATGATGGTTAGGGGGTAACCGATGATGGTCGCTGGACCAACACCGGTGACTGTGAAATTGAAACAGTGATGAAAGAAAAATGGTTGTGAATTAAAATCTAATGTGGAATCAAACCCAAAATTCTGAGAATGATAAGAATGTGGTATATGACACACTCAAAATGAAGCCAAAATACACCAACTATGATGAAGAGTGTGCAAGGATAAACAAGAAGAATGAAGAACATGACCTCTCACCTCAAAATGTAAGCCAAGCAGAAACACTAAGAAAAATGAGATCTTAAGAGTGCCTTTTCTATTATGTTTGTTTAGCTTATGTTATTTAAGGACTGACTCATGAACTGTAAAATAGATTTGTTTGGTGAGGATGGATTCCTACAAAAAAGGATATCTATAAGGTGAGGTTTCAGGTATGTTATGGAGGGGGCGGGTATCACTCTAAAGTATGACTCAACAGAGCAGCGAGTTGGGGAGTACCTACCAATCCTCATATCAATACGATCGTTGACGGGTGTTCCCAAGAAAGATGTTGTTTAAGAATATGTATTTGTTTTGAATTTGTGCAATGTGGCAAGACTAAGAGAGAGAGAGAGAGAGAGAGATGTGCTTTCTACGATTCATTTGTCAACCATCAGCTAGGAATGACTTCCAGAGTATAGGTTTCCCTCAATTAGGAAGAGGGATTCTCTTTCACTAAAATACAGAAAACAAGAAGAAATGATTCTTTTTAAGTACACCAAAAGAAAGGTTTCTTTTAAAGCAAATAGAAAGAAAAAGAGGGTTACCAAGGAAGAAAATTAATGTGTATGCTTATCAGATGGGAAACAAACACACAAATTTTCCTAGGAATGAATAAAATGCAACGAACCCCGAATGAGTCCTACTGGGTGTGCCAAAATGTTTCACTTGATTCTTAGACATTTCTTTGAAAGTGACGAAATAGATAGGGTAATGGGCGTAGGAGGAATACTTGTTGAAATACTTTTGAATCCACAACTAATCATGAGAGCTTCCTTTTGGCTATGAGGAACTACCTGAAATGGAAAACAAGACCACCAGAAAGAGTTAAACAATATGTGCAGTAAACTGCCTAGTGTATGCTAGATCGAGGAAGTGTGATACTTCTTAGATGGCTATCAGTCCACTGTTTAAAAAAAATTAATGTTGGTAATGAAATAAATCCTATTGTAATTGAAATGATTTAGGTATCTCATTAAAAACACAATAAGAAAGATCTAATCTAACAGGCTAGGTTAAAATAAGATTTGAAGGTCAAGTAGTTGGTTCTGGATCTCTGTAGGTCTGACAGAGGTCTCAGGAAGGTCACAGGTGATTAAGGGTGGTGTGAGAATAGGTGGGTAGGTCACTATTCTAGGCTCTATTAGTAAATACAGAGACCGATGCTGGTTAAGGGTGACTGACGCCGGTTGGGGAGAACTGGTGTCAGTTACTTTGGAAAACTAGGAATGCCACAGAATGAGCTTTGGGTCTCCCTTGTGATTGCACAAAGGACTTGGTTGGCCAGAATGAGGTATTAGGTTGTTTGGATGGGGTTTGGAGGGGTTTTAATTGGTATGTGGAGGGGTGAGTATTAAAGGAGGTCAATTGGTGGCTAAGAGAACAAAGGATGACAATACAATGATGAAATGAATGAACCAGAGGAGTAAATTGTTCTACTTACTTGAAATTTGGTTCTGGATGTCTGTGAGTGATGGATGAAGGTGTTTGTAAGAGGTTGAATGTTGTTGAGGATCACCAAATGTTGGAAAGCTCCTGCATGGGTTGCATGTGCATTCCTTTTTGCTTGGTTGAATCAAATCGGTGTTGGGTGATTATTGGATGTTTGCCGGGTGAATGATGGATGCCTGTGTAAGAGAAAATGCTTGATCTCCTTCCTTACATGCGTGTTCTCGTGGAAACTTGTTCTCAAAATATGTGATATCTCTCTAGGAATCTTCCAATGTTTTCCAACCTCCAAAATAAGTTTTTTTGGGGATTAAAAGGTGACCGACGGCAGTTCTGGCTTAACTAGTGACGATTAGGAGTAATCGGCGTCGATCAAGGTGAGATTTCCTAGGTTTACTAAAACTAGGTAGATCCCCTTGATTTTATGGGATCCCATGTCACTAACCCGTGGATTAGGATAGAAGCTTCTTGTAAGAATGTGGGAATGTGGTTAGAGGGAATGTAGGCATTGATGTTTAGGTTTTGGGTAAGTCTTAGTTAGTTATGACAACTTACTAAGAATAGGTCTTAGGGTGAGTTGGCTTGATGAGGTGTCTAAGTGAGGTGTAAGTGTGGGCATTATCTAAATTAACATATTTAAATAATAAATATGGTGAGGATAATTAATTAATTTAATTTAATTAATATTAGTGGGATGAAGGGGGCCATGGCTAGGTGAATGTGATGAAAATAATAATTTGTCAAGGGACCAAAGGGGAATGTGACCTAATTTTGGTGTCTACATATAGTTTTTACTTGCTTATACAATCATAGTAATCTTTTCTTGCTTAGAATAGATTTATTTGTATGTGTTTCTGTGGAGTGTGTTTTTTTTGCATAGTTTACATAGTTGCTTTAGGTTGATTTAATGTGTATATTTGTTATATTTGTTAACATTTGTTGGTGCTTGTTTATTTCTTGTACATAGTTTTATTATCACATCATCATTTATCCATCTATACCATCACATCTAACATCATCTATACATCATATATAAATAAAATGCTAAGTTTACATCATACATGTAAACTAAGCTAATCATCACATATTGCATCATCAAAATGGAGGCAAGAGGGATTGCAAATATCAAAATATATCCCCCCCCACATCGATATCATCATGTGCAATAAATCAAAACAACATCATATGCAATAATAAATGATATCATCTATGGATATATCATGAAATCAATAAACATGTGATGAATCATCAATAACAAAAGCTCCATAATCATCATCATCATCATAAATATCAATGTCAAATGTCCAAATATACATGTATGTCTCAAAATGTACGTCATCTAGATACAAAATCGGCCATCTGGGTATAGATCAAAATAAGCCTTCATCATGAGGCATACAAAAATAATACATGTACATCGATAAAAAAATAAGCCTTCGTAAGAGGCATACATCAAATATGTCATACAAGATACATGATCAATGAGGAAGAGTCATAAATGACTCTCTCCCTCACTTGGGCTACCTAATCTGGGGACAAGAGGCAGCATCTGTTGGTGGTGAGAAGGCCTTGCCACTGTAATCTATTGCACAACTGGTTGTTGTACTGAGCAAACAAATATATATGTCCTATGAGATTTATTCCCTGACTTACTAACAGCAAGCTGATCAAATGGCATGATCCTTTGACCCTCTGGAACTACCTTGAGGTAATTTTCCTTGTAATAGGAAGCTTCCCTAGTGAATCGCATGATACTGGATAGCATATTTGTCTTTCCAACCATTTTGGTTGCCTCTATAGCACCATCCTTCTCTCCAGTAACATGTCTATCCTTGTGTTAATAAGGCAACATGTCTATCCTTGTTTACAGTAATAGTGAGGACCTGAGCTTGCGCCTACTCTAGGGTGCTTGTAATCTGCGACATCTAGGTCGTCATCTCTTGTATCTACTAGAACCATGTAGCACCATCACCTCCCTAGACAACCTATGCTCTGGCCTTGTCTCACTCATCTGTCAATGTCTGAGCATAAGCCCTAGCCTGATCCCACTTAGTCATGAGTGTTTGTACCTAGACCATGGCCTAGTCCCTCTCTATTGTAGCCTGTAACTGAACACCTATGACCTACTGAAGTTGCAACTAAATTACAGCTATTTTTCCCCCATCTATGCCCACCTCTCTAATCTACTACATCATCTACTCTCCACCATCCCTTAGCAGAATAGGAAGTGTCCCCTACTATGGAACTCCTCCTATAGGAGGACCCTATGGTGTTCTCTTTATTGGCACTTTTTGTAGTGGGACATCTAGTCCCACAACCATGCCCACTCGGGGCATCTCAATATGTCATACCCAAGCACATTATCTATGTACCTAATAATTTACAGTTGGAAGACCCTATCCCCCAACCTATTTCCCTCCCTTGTCCTCCTCCGCCTCCTCCTCCCCACCATCAACATACTCCTGCTCACCCTCTGAAAGTACCCTAACCCCTATGACCCATGTTTCCTACGGAATAGTAAGACGATGCAGTAACACTGTTACATACCAAGGAGTATACTAAATAGTGGTCTCTGCATCTCTGACATGCCTCAATGGAAGCCACTGCTATAGAATCATCTGATCAAAACTAACCTGGGCCCTGGCTATTTGAATCTGGAGCCCCATGTCAAATATCTTGGCAGCCCTGTAGGCATATCATATGTTTGCGCTGAGAACATCTTGAACACCACCAAACATTCAGGTACATCATTATACGTGATAGTAATCCAAAATGTAGCCCCTATTACATATCAAAAAGTGCTCTACCATTGCTATACTAAGCTCATCAGCATCCTCAGCCCACTGGTAATAGTGGTAGGGCCTTCACATTATCATATGTTGTGTAAGCTCATAAAACTCTTGCTTATAACGGTAGGTGCTACCTATATGTCCTAGAATGTCACCACCAGTCAAGACCCATCCCATAACATATGGATCCTCTAAATATCGAGCTTGTAACTCACTTACAAGGTGAGAAATAGCTATATGGTCCCATGACCATATCTGTATCAAAATTTCTAGACTCGTGATCTTTTGAGCATGGTATGTAATCAAATGCAGGTCCCAATACAAGTGTGTCAGCATGCACTAGCCCCAACAGTATCGCTCACCTCGTAATAACCCTAATATAACTCCAATTAGGCCAAGCAGAAAGGTAACACCTATCATTTCAGGGACAAGAATTTCATTGACAAGTGCCATCAGGTATATAGTATTACGATGAGACCATGGATCTATGATGCAATGGTTTAGATAAACCATCATCTGTTGGTGAGGTATGTCCAATCAAACAAACACCTCAGTAATAAAATCTATAATATCCTAATCATCAGTAGTTTACTCAACTAACTAACCAACTATGGGAACACAGAATATACGTCAAACATCCTCGAGTGTAACTATCATCTCCCCTATCGGGAGTCAGAAGCATTGAATCTCTAAGTGCCATCTCTCAGCCAAGGATGTAAGGATACCATGGTCTAAGGTGATTGTAGGCATCTGCACCACATAAGACAGTCCAGTCACATCTATCAAGATCACAAGCATCCGCCGGTGATATGGACAAAAGCTAGCCTTTATGGTAGCTATTCGGTTGTTGTGCTCCCTTGCCTGAAGTGATGGTAAACGGAACTACAAAAGACAATCCACATGTTACAATTCTCTTCTATCTAATTCTATCTATTTTCTTCTATCTAACTAATTTTTCATCTCAATTCACTTTTTTCATTCACTAATACTTTTTCTAGAACTTTGGCAAGTCAAGATTCATCCCTTCTTTGGCGTATGCGTGCCCATTTGGGTATGTGTGTTCCTCTTTAGTTGTATACTCACCTGAACTTTGTACCTGTCTTCCATCACACATACGCGCCTATAGTAATGTGTACACTTGTGCCCTAACAAAATTGCCTACCTTGGCGTATACGCAGCCCTTTTGCCACATACGTGCCCTTCTACTCATGTAAGACTCGACGTACATGTTTCCTACTAACTAGTGTGTATGCCCCCCTTTTGATACATGCGTGCACACGTACATAATAATTTGGCATATACGCCCACGTGTATGTAGTTTTAGTTGTGTGCACTAACCTTTGGATGCATACGTGCCCTAAGGTGTGCATACACATTCTACCCTAGATAATAACCCTCGTAAATGTGTAATAAATGTAAAAAAAAGGACATATCAGGGTTAGGGAACTCATAAATGATCCATTTTCATCGTATCAAGCATACTCTTGGACAGTGTCAATTCATCTGTGGCGTCTTTGAACTTTGGCCATCTCGTTAATCACTCGCGATATCTCACGGTAAAGCTTCAGCAGAGCTCGGTAACAAATTAAAATAATTTCGATGATTTACCCCCTACAGAGGGGTATATATGTCACCTTTTTCTCCCACCATGATGCCCTAGGAGCATTTTTCTTCCATCATGTTTCTGTTAACACTTATTTTATCCATTGTGATGATTATTTTTATTAAATACTCATTTTTTAACTAATTTTCACCACGTTGGGGCATATTTTTACTACCTAGAACCTGTTTCTTCTCCTTGGGGAAATTTTCTTACTTCCCAACAATATTCTACCTTCTTATTTCATCTACTAAAAATCACAATTTTCCAAAAAAATCAAGAAAATAGAAAAATCTAAAAAATTTAAACATTTTTAAAAAATCATAAAAATTTGCAAAACTTGGTGATAGGCCCATAACACCTAAAACTTATATATTTTGCATGGTATTCATCCCATATATTTCTGTTATTTTCACATGTTTATGAATTTAACGTCTCACTGATCTCCAGATCTACAGCCATATATAAAGTTGGCTTGTTTGCTTCGTCAGTATTTTAGGACACATATTGTTTCCTAATTATGTTTCGTTGTGCACAATGCTTTATCACTGGACCCTGCATCCTTCATTATTTCCGCTAGCATGTATCCTTTCTTGAGGCATCATCTTTAACCCTTTTTTCCAATCATGAACATTTGGGGATATTTGGCTTGATAACAAAACATTTGTCCAACCGTCTTGACCGTTGTTGGTTTGAGTATGTGTGTTTGTACTCATTTCCCTGTTAAATGAGATTTTTTCCTTCTTGTAATGCATTATTGTTTGTAGTTTACATTGATTTGGTGTTTTCAACAATGGGGAATTGTTCGTAGTATGGATTTTTATGTCATTCTACTTTTTTTTATGCTTATATTATAATAAGGACCGATGACGTAGATCCTTGGCAAAATGATGATAAGAATGTTGCTCTACACTGGATGCAAGACTAGTTCTTCCCTGTCCTTATCCCTCTCTTCTCAGTCATTATTCTATTAACATTATTCTTCTAAGTCACTTTGGGCATCCTTCCCCTACACATTCTTCCATCCATTTCTCCCATCTTTTTGATCATCGATCACCTTCTTTCATCACCCCATCAACACTCGAGGGGGCATATCTCACTTCTACTAATTTTTATTCTACCATTTCAAAAATTTACCTATCTACTATCTTTGAAGTGCCATCACTTACGCCACCCCAAAGAGGGGAAAGTGTAAACTCCTATAATTTATCTCTAGCAATTTAAATACTCAAATTGTGATAATTATCCCCTTTCCCGTAAATTGACGACATATCATCAATATCACACATTTTCTCTTTTATCGTCGTTAATTAACTACATTACGCTAGTTAATTGGCCCTTATATCCAGAAAATATGACAATTAATGACCTTGTGTTAATTAAACCCCTTTCTACATGAATTAATTAATTATTCTTGATTAGTTAAGTTTCCTCTTCTATTAGATAAATAAATCTTCATTTATTTAGTTTAAACCCTTCCTATTCCCTAAATCATACTAATTATTCTTCTAAAATCTTCTATAAATCTTCCTCACCTATTAATTAATCACTTGGGTTGATTAATAAATCCCCTTAAACCCCATGAGCTACTAAAGGACAAATTAAACTCTCCTAAGGTTGACTCAACTCCTTTTTCAACCATAATCACCCCCAACTAACTCAACCTAGCTATTATCCCACATGTAAATGGATGTAGATATTCTTTTATCAATTGGACTATATAAGGATCCCTCCTCTTACCATTCTACTTACACCTAAATGAGAATAGAGCTTATACTATAGCCATTTTATTATTTTAGAGCATTCTTCCCTTAGAGGAGCTAGTTATCCTCATTTCTTGCATTCATCCATTCAAGTTTGAAGTGATATGGAGATATGTCAAGTGGTCTTGTAGCCATGGATTGAAAAGACTCCATTCTTGAAACCTTGTGATTCAAACATAAAATCAACCCTTTTTATTGTTAAGGATATAAATAGGTTCATTCCATTGATTAACATTCAATAGAGATAGAGATTAATTGCTTAGCATATTAGTTTGACGTTTATTCATGTTCTAATGCAAATATGTTGGTATATTAGTCTTTTTTAAGCTCTAAGCATGATGGTGCATAGATTTTATTTTAGCATTGTATTGAGGCTATTAGGTGTTAGTCTTGATTTGTAATGTTAACTAATTCATATACACATCTACCAATGCTATGATACTTTATCAAGGATCTATTAACACATGTAGAAATCATTTCATCCTCTACCACATAGTTTGTATCTTTGTCACCTCCTTTCACATGCACTATTCTCATCAAAAACTCCTTTTGGGATAACATTCCCTAATTGATCATACTTCCGTATGATACTAATTTCATGGCTTGAGGGCTTAACTAGAAATTGGCCTCTTTCGATAACTTAATGATATTTTACCAAACCAATGGGACTTGCCTCATATTTATCACAGAGCTATAAGCTCACATCAACGATTTAATTCATGGACTTAGAGTGTTTCAAAGGTTGACAAATATGTATTGTTGCCTGTTCTAACTCGAATTTCTCCACTAGATAGTAATGTAGGAACAGTTGTTCTAAATACCTTGATTGAATACATTAGCGATAACTATACCATGCCCTAAACCATACTCACTCTCTATGTTTCACTTTGTATTGCTCACAAGTCAGTCGAATGTAGCAAATCACATCAGATTATACGATTTCATCTCCAACATTAATGCTAACCTGGAATCTTTCTTATTGGTCATGCACTAAACAATGTGTCCACCAATATCATTTATTTCCTAATGAAGAGTATGCCATGACTCTGGACCTATAGCCTTGTTACTCTTAGCCTCACAAACTATGGTAGATTAGATCCAATTGGTTGATTGGAGGATGTCAAGATATAAGTAGGAGACTTAATTTTGAAAGGGTATTTTCAAGTTTATTGATATGAAAACTAATGAGAAGCATTACCTAGTGTTGAGTGGAAATAAGTGGGCGTATGATGGAAACATGAAATTTAACACAGTAACCAACCAAATGGAAGTACACCTCAATGACTCTATTATTAACATTTCAATGAATAATTCTAAATAAAAAATCTATACCATTCCTAAATAACCAATATCACCATATGTGTATGAGGTTGAAAGTTGGTATTAAGGTAGGACATCAAGAAAAGGCTTGACTCCCATCAAGGTAAAGCATCTCAAAAGCTTGAATTTTATAGCTTTCACAATTATAGTCATAGATGATCATGCTCTTGACCTTAGGAAATATGACCACAGTGATAAAAGATCCATACAAATAATTTTATCTTTTAATAATAACTAATATTTCAAATATTTAAAATGTACTATTTTCTTTACACTCCATTTAATTGTTTAATTTTATGAATTCTTCATATCGTAAACATGATGCTAACAAACAACGAACTCACTCCTACCAAGGATCAACTCAAGCCCACGTAACTATAATTGAGAGGGTGGTAATGGGAAGGGAATTTCATCTTCCCCCTTCTAAAACCATCTTCCACGATGTGACCACGGTCTAGGTACAAAACAGGTTGAGAAAACATGGAGCTCAACAACAATAAAATCTTATTAGCAAAAAGGGATACATTTCCTATAATGCAACCACCAATAGGTTTTTAAGAAATTTTAAAACCTATTCCTCAAATTTTTAATGTACTAATAATATTGACATTATTCATTATTTTATTACTCAAATTTATCCTTTTATTAAAAACATGTTCCTAGTTTCCAAGCTTAAAAAGACTTCGTTTCTCAACAGTTCAAATCCATAGTAGATTCAAATCCAAATCTTGATTCTAATTTTGGAAACACATTCTCATATGTTTTCTCGTAAGGGTATTTCATCATTTATAATTTGTGTCGATTTTCTATTTTCTCTTGTTCACTGTTCGTAATGTATCGCTTGTTAAGTATTTTAACTTTCAAATTGCCAAAAGGTTGCCCAAACTGTTGTACCTCACAATGTCACACAAAATGCAAAGCACATTACAAATGGCCCCACATAACAATTTTTTAGCACATTTTCACGAATGAATCACATCAAAAGGTATCTCAATCCACAATGGAAAGGCACAAGTAGTCCATATAACATATAATTCTCAATGCATATGCACCAGGCATAGATCCAACACACCCACATGCCTAACATACAATGAGGCATCTCACTAGTACATAAGAAACCAGTATCAAATGACTCAAAACCAAGACTTTACCCACACAGTGTCAATATAAGATCTAATAGCACATGCTAACAAGGAGGAGCGTTAAACCTCAAACATAACAATGCATAACAAGACTCACGGGAGTAACGCGTGAATCATGCATACCAACTCTATATGCATCCAAAAATATCCATATGTCTACCAATAGAAAAATAATCATAGTTCCAAAAATAAGCTAGGTCACTCACCAAAGAGCCTCATCACCTTATTTCTCCATGTTGGGTCACTTCCCATAGATCCCCATCTCCTTATTTATCCATATCAGGTCACTCACCAAAGCGTCTCATCACCTTATTTCTCCATTTAATGAAGGTTGTGTCACCCTATGGCCCTAGGCACATAGAGCCCTATCACCTCCATGAAAGTGGTATATTAACCTATATCTCAGATTTACTACATAGCCCCATGAACCCCTTGGGTGTACCCCCATACCACGAAGTGGGTCCATATGGTCAACCACTCTGTGGTGAATCCTATGACCCTAATCCAACACATAATGACATTAGAACCAGCATATCAGCCAGATTCAAATGCCAAGAGGAAAAAAAATAACAAGCCTTAAACTAGGATATAAACATTTAAAATCCAAAAGAAATTTTCAAACTAAGAAAAATAAATGACTAAATAATCGCAGTAATACAAAGGCCTCTTGTTAGCACAAAACCAATTAAATGCCCAAAGATTTAAAGATACGTCACTCAAGAAATTTTTTTGTTCTTACAGGAAAAGAGAAGTTCAATTTATGAATAAGTAAAAACATAGAAATATCACATTACGATCACTATGTCGCCCTTCCGCGGCCACCAAAGGAGTACTCATCAAGTTATTGGCACTCAGATATTGAGCCTCAACTCGTAAAATACATATAACCAAAATAAGTATATCTCCAAATCACACAAACAAGGGTTCACATAGTCAATATCACATAGGATTGTTCAATGGAAAAGCCAAATAGGATAGAGCAGAGATGTCAGTTCACATAAACATGAGCCTAATATGGTGTACATCCATAATATACTAAGCAAGCTCGAGGTATAGTAAACAGATAGAAGTCATTTTCTTAGTCTACATGAAACTCCACTTTCGAACTCGTACTTGGCTTAAGGTTATGGTCACTTGGTTTACAACTTCTCTCTCCACACATACACTTTTGTATGTTACCCATAGGGCTCAATAGTGTAGGGTACACAGCATATCACATAGCAATGTTACGATCACATTGATGACTTGCATACAACAACCATAGTGTCTTACACATGGAAAAATTATGAAGTATAAGAATTAAATATTCCACGGCTTACCATATGTATATTTCCACATAACACACTAATGGGTGTGATTACAATAAATTAGGGGTCACATAACAATATGAGTATGAAACCAAAACCCAACTTATATACACAAGCAAGTAGGAAACCAAAACCCAACCCCAACATGAGCTTCACGAATAGATAGTATTCCAAAATATCACATTTTCGGGTTTAACTTTTTATTGAAATCATATTGCTATTTTAGCCTTAAAGGTTTGAAGACCACTTAACATGAAACATACTTTTTTTCTCTTTCTCTAGATTGCATTTCCTTTATTTAACTTAACATGTAATTAAATATGGTTCCCTCTTCACTGCCATTTACACTCCCTTAATTAACCTTATAGGTCTCAAAACCATTTATCATGGAAGCATGAAATCTCATTCACAATTATACATATTATTTATTTCATCTCAGATTTAACTTATTACAAGTACACTTAATCACACAAACAGGGTTAACATTCATTTAAAGGGAAAGGATTCCATATTATATTTACTCAAAAGGAAAACATCTTAGGTACAAATTTTAGATAGACATAGTTGGCTAAAGTTTTAAACACAGATAGCATAAGAAAGGGTCCCAAGTTTTAATTTACTTCCATTTGCACTCAAGGACTCTATGTCCAACTAAAATTGAATTTTGGAGTGGTTTAAAAACCTATGTGTCGCACCTCTAAGTTTTAATTTATTTGTAAACAATGGCACTGTCGACACTAAAATTTTCCTCTGTAATTTCTATTTCATTAATGTATGTATTAGGAATAGGATGTTGTTAAGTATAATTAGTAGTGGCATCTGATAGAAGATAATGGCACTACCGGTATGATGCCGTCAATAATGTATAGTACGATAACAGTCAAATTACAATAGGAATGTTGTGGTAAAAAGTAAATATTTGTCGTAAGTGGTTTAGTAATGTTAAAATGTCAAAGTTAGGGGTAAGTAGAGAAGTAGGGTCTACATGATTAGGAATTAGAAATATTATATTGGTAATAAGGACAAGGAGTGATGTCATAAATATTTTGTGTATTTTATTTGTAAAAATTCTAAAAAGGTGGAACCCATGTGAAATGATAAGGTTTATCTTATCTTAAAAGATAAGCTTACATGTAAAGATAAGAGTTAAGGTATGGAATATGATTCGTCGGAGTAGATTTCTTATCCTATCTTAGAGATAAGGTGGATAAGCCTGAAATTCTATAAATAGAGAGGCCACCCCCCTCATTTAGCATAGAAGGAAGTAGTGAGAAATATTGTATAAGAAAGTGTGTGAAGGAAGCCATCATTTAGAAGGTGTGTTAAAGAAGCCATTAAGAGGTGTAATTGTGAAGTTTCTCCCATAGTTATTGTTGGAAGGCAAGTGGATTTGGTAACACTTGGAGTAATTCATGGGTGAGATTGTAACAATTTTATGTTAATATTATATTTTACAGTTGTATTTCAGATTTGTCATCGTTCTTTTATGTCATAGTCTGTGGTATTCTTGTGTTATGTCTGTTGTTGTGTTTCCAGATTACTTCCACCAAACTAAAAGTTGTGCATTAGTAAATAATCATAGCATGAGGAGTTCCTGGTGGAGAATTATCATATTTCCGGATTGGTGATGACATTTTGGTTCCATTGCCGGGACCATTCCTCGTTGGTGGATTTTCTGGAGAGATATTCCCACTTAGTCAGAAATCATTTGGAGGGTAACCTTGTTTTTACTGTGCATAGTAGTTACCATGGTAAAGTCACTTTTTACCATGAATACTATTTACCATAGTAAAGTCACTTTTTACCGTGAATAGTATTTACCGCAGTAACTTCACTTTTTACCATGAATAGTGTTTACCACAGTAAAGTCAGTTTTTACCGTAGTAAAGTCAAGTTTTACCATAGTTTACCATGGTCATTTCTATTTTACTGTAGAAAGGTGTAAAGTCACTTTCTATTATAGTGATTCCAATTATTTGTGCACATAAGTCTTGTTGATTGTACTTGTGGGTTGGTATTTCACTGTGGTTACTTTTGAAAATGGGGAAGATTCCTATTTTTTCAGCCCAATCTAATGAAGATGCTTCCTCTTTCATTCAAGAATTTAAACGATCTTGCATTTGTAATGGCCTCATAAGAAGGGAACAATGGACTGAATTTTTTTTCCTACCTTTTTGGATGGTTCAGCCCTTAGGTGGTTTGAAACACTAGGTGATAATGTGAAAAACTCATGGGATTTATTAACTGAAAGTTTTCTTGAAGAATTTGGTGAACAAAAATATGCAGATCTCATGATCGAGGTCAAAAAGTTATCCCAAGGAGAGAAGGAGAAGATAAGGGATTATCATGCTCGTGTTCTAGAGCTAAGGAGGAAGCTCAATGCCCAGATCTGGAAGGAAGGATTAGCGGATGGGTTGATGAATGGCGTGGATAATCTCCTCTGTAAGCACTTCATTCTTGGGATGAAGCTAGAGATCAGACAACGAGTGAAGTATGACTACCCAGTGACCCTCGAACAAGCAAAGGAGATTGCAAGAAGGCAAGAAGAAAGCATGGAAGAAGAGCCCAAAGAAATTGTTGCTAAGGTAGAGCCTACACCAACACCTTTGGTCCAGAATCCACAACCACTCTCAGTGAGCACAAATATTTCTTCTAGTACATCTACTGAGTATGAAGATATGCTCAGGAAGATGGGCTAGTTAACTATTAATCTTCTTCAAGGAAAAGAATTTAGTTCTCAGGGAGGAGATAGAGGTCCAAAAAGAAATATATCTGAAGTTGTATGTTATGGTTGTCATAAAAAGGGTCATTATAAGTATAATTGTCCAGATAGAGCTTCTACATCTAGTACAAGAGATAATGATAAAGGAAAATCACCTGTGAATTCTTTTGATGTAGTAGATAGGAGCATAAATAATGAAGTAGATGTGTTTGTAACAAAAAGAAAGAAAGAAAAAGATAACCAAGATGGAAATGATCCTAAGAAGATGAAAGGAGAAACTAGTAAGAAACATAGGAGAAGAAAGTTGGGTGTGCAGGATTTTCTGATTTCACAGGGGCAAGGACCATACTCCATCTTAGAAGATCTGTCCAAAAGGCCTGCAAATATTACATATGGTCAACTTTTGGCTATGTCTTCTGAGAAGAGGTGGGAGCTGCGAAGTGGACTCAATGCTTGATAAAGGAAGGAGGTTGAGGTTCCTATTTTGGAAGCAGAGGCGGATCCCTACACTCCACAAGCTGAGGTATTATGTAATGGTATTTCAATTCATAATGCCTTAGTAGATGGAGGTGCTGCAGTTAATGTAATGACCGAGTCTATAATGAATATGTTGGATTTAAAAATTGATCGCCCCTCAACACTTATGTTAAGGTCATTAAATAAGGGAAAAACTAAACCAGAAGGTGTTGTTTCAAATGTGGCAATATTTGTTATGGGTGTTGTATGTGTGGTAGACTTTCAGGTGATGAAAAATGGTACTGTTGCGTACCCAATGTTGTTGGGAAGGCCATGGCTAAGGAGAGTTCATGCAAGAAACTAATGGAATGAAGGCTTCATGACACTTGGACGTGGCAGAGAGAGGGTGAAGATAAACATGATCCCTCGGCATCATAAGTCAGAACTTGTGGATTCAAGTGATGAAACTGATGATTGGACATCCTCTGATTACTCTAGTACCAGTGAAGTGGACACAGAAGATGAAGAAAGTGAGGTTGATGTTTTGGTCATGGATATCCTTCCAGTCACACTGACTCATGAACCCATAAAATTATCTAAAGAAGAAATTGATGATCATCTCCAACAAATAAAGATTGGTGATGCTGTGATGGAGAGTGAGAAGGAATCCTGCCTCCAACTCTTTTGAAGGTACATACACCTATTCACTTTTGATTACAAGGAACTCCATCAAGTAAGTTGGGTAGAACATTCTATTGAGTTGGTAGATGGTGCTAAGCCCATAAAGTAAATGCCATATAGAATGAATCCTAATTTTTCCAAGACTGTAAAAGAAGAAATAGATAAGTTGCTTGATGCAGGATTCATATTTGCTGTGGAGAATTCAGAATGGGTTTCTCCCATTGTGATCTCAATAAAAAATAATGGGAAGCTACGCATTTGTGTTGATTATAGGAAGCTCAACAAGGCAACAAAGAAGGATCATTACCCTCTTCCATTCTCAGATCAGATCTTGGAGGAAGTAGCTGGCCAGGAGTGCTATAGTTTTGCTAATGGATATAGCGGATACAACCAAGTTCATATAGCAGAGAAAGATCAGCTAAAGACCACATTCACCACTCCTTGGGGAACGTTTTCTTATAGAGTTATGCCTTTTGGGTTGTGTAATGCTCTGGCAACATTCCAGTGCTTGATGAATAGGGTGTTTGAACCCTACATTGGAAACTTCATCAGAGTATTTCTGGATGATTTTTACATCTATGGGAGTAAAGATGGACCACTTGCACTAGATGGAGATAACATTTCAAAGGTTAGATGAAGCACAAGCCTCACTAAACCCTACAAAGTGTGTCTTTGGATGTTCTAAAGGCATTTTGTTAGGGCATGTTGTATCTAGAGATGGTATTGGTATTGATCCTGATAAGGTTTCAAAAATCAAAGAGTTACCATTTCCTATGAATAGAAGTAAGTTGAGATCATTTTTAGGCCATGTGGGTTACTATAGAAGGTTCATCAAGAATTTCTCAAAGATTGCATAGCCACTAACCCAGTTCTTGAAGAAGGATGTTACTTATGAACCAGGAAAGAAGGCACATGAAGCTTTTGAACAACTGAAGGAAGATTTGGTGTCTTCACCTATTTTAAAGAATCCAGACTGGAGCAAGCCATTCATTGTGTATACTGATGCTTCAGATGCAACACTAGGAAGTACTCTGAGCCAAAATGATGAAAATGGGAATGATCATCCAGTTTACTTTGGGAGAGACAAATGAGTAGTGCTGAGGTAAATTATACTGTAACTGAAAAAGAGGCTCTAGCTATCATTTTTGTTGTAAAAAAGTTTAGAAATTACTTGCTAGGGAAGAAATTTACAGTTGTAACAGATCATCAGGCTCTAAAATATATTGTAAATAATCCTAACCCATCAGGGAGGATAGCAAGATGGATAATTTTTCTACAAGAATTTGAATTTGATATTATAGATAGGCCAGGAAAGAAGCATGTCAATGCAGATGCACTCTCTTGAGCCTATGATGGTTTAGGTTCATCTTGTGATGATGATGATTTCCTAGATGCAACATTGTTATCCCTTGACACAATCCCTAGTGAATACATAGATATTTGGAATTATCTGAATGAATTCAAGTTTCCTGATGGTGCCAATGCAAAGACTAAGAGGAAGATTACTCAAGCCAGTCATCCATATTCTATTCTACATGGAGTATTATTTTGAATAGGACCTGATGGACAGTACAAGAGGGCAGTTAGACGTGATCAAGGGAAGGAGCTAATAGAAGAATTCCAAAATGGTACATGTGGAGGACACTTCTCTGGACAACTTACAACAAGAAGGATCTTGGATGTAGGTTATCACTGGCCCACTCTTTTTAGAGATTGTTATAATTATTGTAAGACATGTGATATTTTTCAAACACATGGGAATCGTAAGACTTCATCAGCTCCATTATGCCATATTCTTCCACTTGGTCCCTTTGAAAAGTGGGGAATAGATATTGCAGGTCCACTTCTAACTACCCCACACCAAAATAAGTATATTGTAGTTGCCACAGATTATTTAACCAAGTGGGTTGAAGCTAGGCCATTGAAAACAACTTCCATGGATGAAGTGGCAAGGTTCATATATGAATGCATTGTCACCAGATTTGGTTGTCCATTAGAAATTGTAACAGATCAAGGAAGCCACTTCATTAATGAGGTGGTAGAAGCCCTAGTCAACAAGTTTTCTATTAAGCACGGAAGGAAGGAAACAACTTACAAGCCAAGCACAAATAGACAGGTGGAACGAAAAAATTATGTGTTGTGTCAAATTCTAGCAAAAGATGCAGCCTTGCAGGTACATAAGTGGGATAAAAGGATTCATGCAGCATTGTGGGCATATAGGGCAACATCAAAGTCAGCAACATGATACTCCCCATTTCAATTGGCTTATGGCATTGATCCAGTTCTTCCTATTGAGTTTGATATTCCCACTGTGAGAGTTATGAAAAATGAAAGGATGGATGAAAGTGATTCAGTAAAGGAAAGGTTGGTACATCTTCATTTGCTAGAGGAAATGAGAGAAATAGAAAAGGATACAAGCTATAAGAAGAAAATGAAGCAGAAGGAATACTTTGATCAAAAGATCTATTGGTCTCCATTTCATGTGAATGACTTGGTTCTAGTATATGATTCCAGATACAAAAAAAGAAGGCAGAGAAAATTTCTTCCCAAATGGATGGGGCCCTACAAAATAGTAGTTGTGCATGAAAATGGTACATATCAACTAGAGGAATTGGATGGCACTCCCATTACAAAATGGGTCAACCACGACAAGTTAAAGATTTTCCAAGCACTAGAATAGTCTACTCCGAGGATGGAGTAGAAGCTAGGAAGGGGGAAGATGTCGACACTAAAATTTTCCTCCGTAATTTATATTTCATTAATGTATGTATTAGGAATAGGATGTTGTTAAGTATCATTAGTAGTGGCATCTGATAGAAGATAACACGCTACCGGTATGATGCCGCCAATAATGTATAGTACAATAACAGTCAAAGTACAATAGGAATGTTGTGGTAAAAAGTAAATATTTGTCGTAAGTGGTTCGGTAATGTTAAAATGTCAAAGTTAGGGTAAGTAGAGAAGTAGGGTCTATATGATTAGGAATTAGAAATATTATATTGGTAATAAGGACAAGGAGTGATGTCATAAATATTTTGTGTATTTTATTTGTAAAAATTCTAAAAAGGTGGAACCCATGTGAAATGATAAGGTTTATCTTATCTTAAAAGATAAGCTTACATGTAAAGATAAGAGTTAAGGTATGGAATATGATTCGTCGAAGTAGATTTCTTATCCTATCTTAGAGATAAGGTGGATAAGCTTGAATGTTCTATAAATAGAGAGGTCACCCCCCTCATTTAATATAGAAGGAAGTAGTGAGAAATATTGTATAAGAAAGTGTGTGAAGGAAGCCATCATTTAGAAGGTGTGTTAAAGAAGCCATTAAGAGGTGTAATTGTGAAGTTTCTCCCATAGTTATTGTTGGAAGGCAAGTGGAGTTGGTAACACTTGGAGTAATTCATGGGTGAGATTGTAACAATTTCATGTTAATAATATATTTTACAGTTGTATTTCAAATTTTTCATCATTCTTTTATGTCATAGTCTATGGTATTCTTGTGTTATGTCTGTTGTTGTGTTTCCAGATTACTTCCACCAAACTAAAAGTTGTGCATTAGTAAATAATCATAGCACGAGGAGTTCCCGGTGGAGAATTATCATATTTCCAGATTGGTGATGACAGCACCTCTTGAATACGATTAAAATTCTAAAGGTTATTAACAATTTTATTCACATTTATCTCTTATTGTCGTAATTGAGAACACAACTTGGACAACAGGATCAAGATGCATATCTCATTCGCAACTAAACTTTCTCAGAGATCCCTCAATAGACATATCCTATTTAAGTCACCCTAGACTCCTTAAACCACTCAAGAGCAAGGATTAATTAGCCTATATTTAAATTGAGTCAAGATTCTTTTGAGGTAGTAAACAAAATGAGTGAACCACCGCACCTTGCGGTTTATGAAAGTTTTCTTGATCACATTACAAGGAATAACATTACCTTCTTTATTTTCCTTAATGATCCCATACACATACATTGACTATCCCTTCCTGAGAGACTAAGAATATAAGACAACCATTTAAATAAAATTTGATAACCATAACATCATTCATGTTACCAAGTAACATTTTACCCTTAACTATAATAACATGCACACTTCCACATGCGAAAAATACCCTTATTACACGAATACCTCTACAAAGCCTTTATGCCACCTAAAAAGTTTGATTTCATGGAATAGCTCAGAGAAAGAGGTGGTTTCTAAAATTAAATTACCTATTTTCAAGACAATCCCTATGAGATCCATCTAGAGATCAAAACTTTCACTAAAACCCATCAATGTGAACAACACGCGAATAATACAATTTTCATGGGTAACCTTCTCAAGAGATGTTAGACTAGGGTAAATTGGGTAACTTCTAAACTATCCTCCTAATAGTGGTCAAGCCATAACCATTCCTATATACGGCAGTTTCCTTTCTTCTGATTTTTCTAAGCATTTTAATAAGCCCACAACGATACATAGTAATCACTTTCACTTAGGAGCACATTATAAATGAACATTTCATTCCTATTTTAAAATGTACATCTACGTGATTAGCAAGCTATATGCCTACAATCCAAATTACTAATAGAATAGAATGTCCATTTTCCCAACATACCAAAATAATACAATTTCTTACTCATCACAAAATAGTAAATAACTAACATTCATGTTCACAAACAAAGTTTTGATATACATCCATTTAACATTACATGTATTTCAAGACTAGCCCATTATTACAAAAACATATAGAATTTTGTAAATTTCTTTATGTTTTGTGTACCTGTAACCAACGCATGGTCAACAAAATTGCTAGCATGGCATCTAACTACACTCAAGCATGATATAAAATTGCACATTTTTCCAGTAATGATGAAATAATACCTAACTTACTTTTAAGGAGCATAAGAATACAAATTCAATTTCATTTCATTTTTAAAGCCAAAAGATAGGGATAAAGAGGAGAGAGAAAACACCATTTCTTTCCGCATTAAATATCTTTTCGAAAAAGTGTGAAAAAGGTTTCTTATATTCATATATTTGTGTTTACAAGGTTTCCTAATCATTACTTTACTTGGATGGGGTCAAATAACATTTTTCTCCATTGAGTCGCAAGTTTCTAACAAACGTCAAATTTAGCTAAGTAGCCCAAAAAATCAATGTTCAAAAAACAAACTCTGAGACCCAAACACACAAGGAAACCAATTCTAACCAACTCCCCTATAAACAAGGAAACACCTAGAATTGACAAAACCCCTAAATGGAAAACAGGATCAAAATTACGCTCGTCTTTCCGGAGCTACCAATCATAAATGCATTCAAGCAACATTATCACCCAAGGACCGGAGGCCTACAAAACCTATCAGGAAATCTAGCTTGAGGGATGTTTTTCTCCAAAGTAAGGATTTGTAGGAATTTTCTCATAGAAATATTAGAGGTATGCAGATTCCAAAATTTGTTTCTACATACAAGGCCAAAATCATGGGTCAAAACCAAACTACATTTCTAACGTTCAGCTGTTGTTTAAAGTTATGAACTAGACCATTGGGATCTTAAACACATTACAAAACAAGCTCAAACAAACATCTGAGGAACAACCCAGAGTTTTTTTTAACACTCTAGGTGACAAGGTACATGGTCCAAACTTAATTTTCTCATTTCGGGGTTTATAGGGATGTTTTACACCTCATTGAAAACATGTTTTATTTAGATTTTACAAGGTCCCCAAGGAGTAGTTTTGACTAACATGCAAGTTTAAATATGCCAACTGCGTGGCTCTGCAACTGGTACTGATATCAATATTTTTCCAACCATCCCCAAGGAAAATGGTAGTAGCATTAAAATTTAGGGTCACTTGTATGGTTTCATACATAACAGATGAAAAAATTGTTATGATATAACACATACCATTTAATTCACCTAAAATTTATTTTTCTTTAGATTGATTTAAGACTTTGCTAAAATTTCAGGAAAACTAGAACGTTAAAAAATTCATGAAAGAATAGATTAAGATGACCATGCCTAAAGTTACTTGAAGTGGAACGAGGGACTAGTCAATTACACGTGCACAATATACGAGTCCACCACCTGAGTATCCATTAACTAGTTTACGTGCAAAGAGAAGCTTTACCCATTCTTGAATCTAACAAAATTTGATTTCCTTCGATGGTTGATGATTATTTACAATTTCTCCAAACCTCTTATTTTTTCTCGTGCCAAGACCATGCATTTTGAAGATACTTTTCATCAAATGGTTCACGAGTGTTGATCATGCTTCCCATATTTTACATACATCACTACTACCATACCAACACCCATATCCTCAGGTAAAATGAATAATACTCTTCAATTTTATGGTGGCCCGACAAAACATTGTTCCATGTTCCCCACCTTGGCACAGACTGGGACTAATATTTTCGTTAAAACTCCTACATCCAATTAAAGGAATGTGTTTGTGCATTTCTACAATCTTAACATCCCATGAACCATGGAAATTTGGCACAACTCAATGAAAAACATTGAATCATCTCCAAGAACATCGTTCTGTGTATAATTTTTACTCCTTTGCAGTCCATCCAGCCTGGTCTCTTTTTAGATATTTTTCAAATAGTTCACATTCCTTTCCTACCCACCTTTCCACGTTATAGCTTAAGCTCTCCACATACTTTCCCCAGTGCACCATATGCACACCTAATCACTTCACACACAACAACTATGAATTCTATATAACTTGTTGAGCTGAGGAAATATAACTTAAGTATGAAAGTGTAGAATAATTTGGGCACGCAGGCACAGGGCACGTAGGAGTGTGTAGAAGTATAGCAGAACAAGGCGCACCCATGAACAATTTGAAATCAAGACCTAGCCATTTGCAGATTGGGGATAAGTTTGGACATAGAGTGCAGAGTATGTTTTACAGAATACTTACAGACCACACAAGGTTATTTTTGGACTAGCAGAGGATCTAGCGCCATGTAAAGTTTTGGAGCTAATAATAGGATTATACTACAGTTGTATTATTAGATAATCTATTATTAGCAAGTTTGCATGATTTTGTATTCTCATGTAAGGGCGCATGGCTATTATTAGCATGTATCCTATTCTTGAAGTTGCATGGGAAGTGAAGGGAAAGTCCCCACCCCTATAAATATGTATTGATTTTCATGGTTTGGACAGTTTGACAGTTCGTGATCATTGCAATGTTATCCTGCAAGTTTGTTAGTGCACATGACTATGGTGATTTTATGATGTATGTAAGAAGCTTTTGAGTTTTACAGTACTAATATAATGGATCTTATTGGTTGGATATTGGTGTTGGATGTAACTGAACACGGATCTTGCATGGTAAATCTGATTATAGTAATTTTTTAGTTATTCCCTCATATAGTTTAGATCTAGATCTGGGTTTATGCATTGTGGTTTAATTGATTATTTGTTATGCATCTAAAATATACATTCATGCATGCTAATATCTTGGACAAGTTTCTCTAAAGAGGGATGTGGTACCCTTGTGTGCTTCAGGTGAGCACTCAATTTAGGATGAGTGATGTGTCAATGCACCTTGAGCTTTTGTGGGTATATTCTAGGCTACATCATTGGTTCCATTTTCGGGACCTCTTTCTTAGTTGTTTTTTAAGATGTTACATGATGAAAACATACCAGTTAACCTTGGCCAGTATTGAAGAGTGGTTAGATGATTTGGAAGAAGAGTATGCTCACAGATTTAGCACTAAACCTAATTTTAATGCACGCGTGTGGGTTGAGTAGAATCTGTATGACACATTGTATGAGAATTTCTTCACCATATTTCCTATGGAGTTGTAAAATTGGTCAGTTGCTTATGTGTCTAAGAGGAATTGTAGGTTTCACACGCTTATTTTGACACAGAAATAATTCCAGGCCTTGTATGATGTAGATCTGATTTAGACGCGCTCTGTGGATGTTTGGATTTGTGGTGTTTTGAACAACTATATTCTTGAGTAGAAAATTTCCAATTAATCTTGCCCAAAAGTTACTGAGTACCAGTTCTTGTGCAAGCCCATAAGATCTTACTTGCACGGTATTCCTTTGGAAATTAAGATTTTGATCGTGACCCTGGATTTGGAAGAAAAACCCACCATGCGTAGGGGCAGGAGTAGGTTTGGTAAAGATGGCAAACCTAGTGGCAGAGAGATAGAGAGAGTAAAGGTGAATTAAGTTTAATGAAGAACGTAAGAGGGATCTGATGAAGCAATGAGAGATTGCATAAAGAAGGGTGTTACAGAGGGAGATGGCTCATGAAGGATTTGGAGCTCATACAGAGGACATGGAGCCAGATCATCTGTAACTCCCCCATTTGGGAAAACATGGCAGAGAACCATCCTCAGCTTTGGATGAAGGTGTGTTGGAAGAAATATTGTGGACCACGAGCATGCATCTAAACCTACCAGGAGACCTATCCTTTGCACTTAGTTTTACAGATTCTACGGCACTTAACAGTAAGAAAGCTACTATGGGCAGTAGGGTTATAGTAAATAGAGTCAATTTGTAATCAATTTTTGGAGTTATCAGGGATCTTATTCATCTATGGTGGCATAATTTTCATCTATATCATTTGGAGGTCCAGTTGGAGGTATCTTTTCTGTCGCATTGTCAACATAGAACGTGGGCACAGAGAACGTTGGTATAACATCTGGAAGTAGAAAAAATTCACAAACTATGGGAGTCTATTTTATCATGACCATTGGAACACAAGGTAGTGCATCCTATGGTTCGTTTCCTACTTAAGGAGGAGGATCATGAGGTTCAAGTGGTTTGGGTGCTGGTGGGTTTGGTGGTTCCAAGGGTGGAGGAAACACTGGAGGTAATTCAGGTATTGGATCTGGTGGGTATAGTCCGCACCAGCCCCAAAAAAATTACATGGAGATGTCTCTTTATATTCCAAAACATAGAGGCATTAAAGATATAGCCGAGCATGTGCATATGTGTGAGATACTATGGTGCGTGAAGGGGATTACTACTCCAGAGCACAAGGAAAGTTAGTTTATAACTACATTGCACGAGCACGCACATATTTGGTACAGAAAGTTTGACCCTGACCGGAATTGTGTAGATTATACCGCATTGTGGGATGCTTTCTTGAAAGAATTTGATATCCTTGACTTTGAGAAAAAGAGCATCAGTGCATTAAAATACATTAAGCAAGGCACTACTAAGAGTTTCTGGGAGTACGATGCTTGGTTCAAGACCCTTTTGTCCAAGTTATCTTATGACATACACGCGAGCCAACATGCTTAGTGGTTTGTTGGATGAATGATCATGCCTTTTAGGAGAACGCTTTCACATAAGACTTATACAAATCTGTGGGAGGCACTTGAAGCAGCTCTACGTGTTGAAGTGGAAGGGAGTGTAGACACAGGATTGAGCCCATTCTTAGAAGCTCATATTGTAGTGATGGCTAAATAGCTAGAGAAATTATCAACTAATTCAGCGCATGAGACACGCAATGGGATTTGGTGCACAAATTGTGAAGTAGAAGGTCACACTAAGGATATTTTTTCTCATAAATCAGTGTGCTCCTTGTTGTTGGACTGTGAGATCTATCACCTAGAACACAGTTCAAGTTGGTGTCCATTGTTGTATTGTGTGATAAGAAATAATGTGTCATGTTACTTCAAGATTTGTAGGTCTACTACTCATGATAATGAGGATTGCATGTTGATTGATCATATTCATGATGCCATTGTTATTGGTGTACGATAGAATGGTGTTGCAAATAACTCTAAGGATAAAAGTGAGCATCATGACCATGATCATAATGAAAGGTGCTCTAATGGACCGAGGAGAATTTAGAGGCTAAGGTTGCGGTGGTGGAAGAAGTGATTTCCCTCGTAGAACTTTTTAGACATGTGGATCCCCTGATGATTACAGGCATGAGTGTCCTTAGAAAATTGTTTGTTATTTTTGCTAAAAGAATCACAACTATGAAGAATGCCTAGACGTGTATGAACATTTGAGTAAGAAACACAAACAGGAGAACAAGGGCGTGGGAATGGTTAAAGTGCAGCGTGTCGTCAAAGATAAATGGATGTCAAAGTTAGTGACTGATCCTGAGTTAGTACATATGAAGATTACTACACGCGTTGAAGCTTCTAGGGAAGTTTCGAAATAGAAGCCTATCATTACTAATGAGGAAGTTCTTCACGCAAAGTATCCAGACATTATGCATCAAAAGGAGATTTATCAAGAAACCATGGAGGTAATTCAGAATTTACAAGGTGAGATACAACGTTTTAAAGAGCAGTAGAGGAAGTTAGAACAGAATAAGGTATATGAGATCCATTAGATGGATGTATATAATCTAAATGAGGTTTGTAAGATGTTGTGTCAAGAGAACATTGTTCATTTATTAGGGAACTGGTTAAAGAGAAACACTTTGCACACTGGGATTGCGCATGAAAGGCATATTTTACATGCTAACATCCCCCCTCATAGCTTGGATTATGACAAGGATATCACTCTAAATGTTGTTGTGGATGGTTGGATTTTGAGTAATATTCTAATTGATATAGGTGTGGAAGTAAATATACTCACTTTGGACGTGTGGGTTCAGATGGGCAGACCCCCATTGTAGCCATCATCAAATCTTTTGTTTATCGCGAACAAGACTAAAGCCACACCTATTGGATTTTTAAATTATGCATCAATTACTATACAAGGATCTAAGTTTATTGGGGACTTTGAGGTCTTAGCATTTGCAGAAGCTGAAAATTTTACAGCTTTACTTGGGCACCCTTATTGTTATGTAAACAATGTTGATCTGTTGCTTTAATAAGGGGTATATAAGTTTTGAGAACAAAGAGGAGTGCGTCATTATCCCCTTGACATATGGGAAATTTTCACCTTATGTAGAGCCCTTAAGTGAAGAAGATTTGAACATAATTTATGTGCGCACCATTCAAGATCAAAAATTTATTGAGCCATCAAAGGAAGGAGTTCTCTAGTGGGATGATGCACAGTCCATGAGCGATACTACAAGTGTTACATGTGACAAATGGGCACATAGAACTTATGAAATTGTGGTGTGTGAAGTGAGAAATGTAGTTGTACGCATCAATAATCCACGTAGTATCAGGTGTTTGGGTAGCAACCAAGTACCAAGGTACACTGGTGAAGAGAATCCTGAAGTATTCCTGCTTGCTATGGAATTCTAGTGGGAATGGAAGGCAGAAAGAAGGAATATGATAGTTTATACCCTACGTGGGATGATAATGCACTGGTGGATAGCTCACAGGTATAATCTCTTAGAGTGGAGAGAAGTGAGGATTGCTTTATCTGCCAAATTTATAAGGAGCAATGCACCTACTCAGATCTGTGCATTTCATGGTAATGATCCTGTGTAGCATCACGTTCAGTAGTGTGAGAGACTCTGGACAAAGGGGAAGGAAGCTTTAACACCTTTTCCATAGGTACACAATCTTTATTTCACCTTGCAAGGTTACACGTGTGCATGGTATATCTACGTAGAGTTGAATAGAGAGACCAGACATTGGCAAGAACTTACTACAGGTATGATTCAGACCTTTGACTATTTTCCACTAAACCTCCGGTGAATGAGGCATTACAAGTTATGAATCACTTAACTAAGGGAGATAGTGCAAAGGCTGAGGATCTCCTTTAAGAGTTATTAGGTGAGTCAGACCCAGAGGCACACATTGAAGAGGAAGCAACAAATGCTGGATAGCTTGGGCGTGCTTGCCTACAAAGAGAAAAGGGTAATATGCTCTATATAGTTGATGATGAAGAAGTGGATAACTTGGATATTGAACATACAAAGGGTACATGTGAGGTCTTAGATGGTGAAGATGAGAAGGAATGCACCTAACACAAACTAATAAAGACCAAGAAAGTTAACATTGGAACAGATACTGAACCAAAGGAGGCCACCATTGAAGATTATTGGCCTAAATCTAAAGTTGCTAAGATAATTGAGCTATTATGTGACTTCCAGGTTCTATTCCCTAGAGGCTATCATGAATTGAAAGGGGTACATGAATCTTTGGGTGAAATGAGAATAAAGTTAAAGGAAGGTGCGTGCCCAGTTTGGAAGAGGCCTTACATGATGAATCCAAAATTACATGTCAAGGTGAAAGAAGAAATTGACAAAATGTTGAATTTTGGAATAATTGAGCCCATCGAGGAGTCTGAATGGGTGCGCCCTATGGTGATTAGTATCAAGAAGGATGGAAGAATAAGATTATTTTTGGATTATAGGGAGTTAAATGCTACATGTGTAAGTGATCCCTTTGCCACACCATTTACTTTGGAAATCTTGGAAGGCATTGTAGGGCACGAGTTCTACTCTTCCACTGATGGTTTCTTTGGATATTATCAGGTAAGGATAGTGTTGGCTCGAAAATCTGTCACTTGGGAAGATTTATGGATAGACGAGTCAACAGTGTGTGGGGCATAGCCCCTCTTTGAGTCAGCAAAGCGAAACTGGTTTATTGCTATTCTACCAGCAGGAATCTGTGCAAGTCTCACAATATTCTGCCTTTGGGGGATTTGGGATCTCATCCCAGTAGGGTTATTTCTGACTGCGGAAAGAAAGGAATGAAAGAGAGGATGAAGAAAGATCAGGTCCGAAGGGAGAAAAGAAATGAATTCCAAAGCAGAAAGGTCAGAGGGTTTATGTTTTGGGATTGGTAGTAAACAGAGCCAAACCTACTTGCATAAATGAACAAAGCAATACTGATGAATAAATGACAATAAAACAGAAGTAGATCCAACAGAATAAACACACAGATCTGACATAAGAAAAGATCTAATGCAAATAACACATGTATTCAGCACAAAGTCTAAATATTGTATTAATATTTCCTTCTGTTACAAAAAGCTCAAAGTCTTTTCTTCTCACTTCTATTTTTCATCTGAAAAGATATCCACCACCCAAATACAACAAGTATTTGAGTATTTATAGAAGAAGGAGAAGAAGGAAGGCAAAAAGGAACCAACCACCTATTTACATAAAATATACAAAATATCTACAAAAATATCTCAAAGTCATGTTGACTTTTGACAACTTGATGGATGACATCATCCCATGGTGCAACATGGATGATGTCATCATTTGTGCCAACATACTTTAGACATTTTACAAAAAGAAAGTCGAAGGAGAGAGAGAGAAGAGAAAGAATTCATTCATCATCGTCATCCTGCGGCCGAAAGGGGGTATCCTGCTTCTGCTGCTGCTCAGGTGACGAGATGTGGAATTGGGCACGGTATTCCATGAACTTGCTGATCATGGGCTCTAGTTGATCCTGGGAAGGATCCTTGTGTCACTCGCTGATCACCTCGCAAGTCTCCCGCTCGTCTACGAGCTTCTCTGGGAGTTTGGAATATTCTTTCTCTGCTTCTATTAGGAACCCGATGAAGTCCCGACAGGCCAGCAGGTTATTGATGGATTCCGCGTCAAAAGTGACCTCTGGCCCCAGCCCTTGTGAAACGATCTCCTTGAAGATCTGAATAGTTTCATCAACTTTCCTTAAGGCAAAAAAGGAGTAAGTAACCCTGGAGACATGTTGAGAATGATTTGTTCCATTTGGTGCATCGCGTCCAGGGCTTCTTCCTTTACCTTATCGATCTTTTCAAGGATGAATTCCAGTTGATCCATCCGGTAATCCAGAGTGGAAAGGATTTTATTGAGGGCCCTGGGATGACCGAAAAACACCGAACTTGACCAGATCTTCGACTGAACAGTCGAACATTCTTTGAAAGGTCTCACGCTGCAGCCTAGCATGGTCCAGCTCTTCTGATATGGGTCCTGCTAACGCCTGGAGTTCTTTGTTCACCTTGTTGATGTTTAGGTACAAATCGGTGAACTTGGCGATTACGCGTTCACTGTCCTTGAGGATCTGGCTCCTCCAAGCGGAAACTGCCAGGCCCTGCTTGCCGATCTTTGCATATTCATTAATTTTATCCTGACTCAGAGGCTCAGGAGTTTCGGTGGTAGTTGTGGGAGGTGCACTACCCATCTTCTGTAAGGCATGGAGCAGATGTTTATTTTTCTCTTTCAGTAGCCTTTTCTCTTCTTTTACTTCTTGAAGCTTCTTGCAGAGGGCGTCGACTACAGATAGGGCCTCTCCCTGAAGGCTTTCAGAAGACGTCCCCATTGTGACTTGAGTCACTGTGTAATCTGTCGAGGACAGATCCTTTTTATCCTTCAGAGGATTGGGGTACGCGATCTCCATTACCCTCTCTCCCGAAGCACTCTGAGAGAAGCATGTGATGGGCTTCTGCTTCTTTACCCCTTTTGACGGGATCACGGAGAAGTCCATCGGTGTGATGGGAACTTTTCTTTTCTGCTGACTTAGGTGCTGGGAGATCCAAGCTGGACTTATGGGAGAAGGACCAGAAACAGAGAAGGGGGTAGCTGCAGTAGTAGAAGGGAAAAACGTGGAGACACTTGGAGGTGGCATCGAGAGGGAGGCCGAGGAAGTGCTCACGGGAGGAAGAGATACTGCAGGAGAGGAAGACATAGGAAGGGAAGGGAGCTCAGAGATGAGGGAAGAAATGGAGGGGGACAGATCCGCGAGAGAAGAGAAGATGGATGAAGAAGCAGGAGGGACAGTAGAAGAAGGGGGAGAGGACACAACCAAAGGAATGGTCGCCTGGGTCACCTGAGGAGGGGAAGGAGGGGAAGGAGAAGGAACAGAAGGGACCTCAGTTGTTACAGTAGTGGCGACATCCTGAGTGGATGGGCCTATTGGAACATCTTCCGCTATTTCTTTCTCTGGGGAAGCCAGAGTTACAACTTGTTCGGGTGCAGCGGAAGGAGGACTTACAGGAGCTTCCTCTTGGGTGGAGCTGGATTCACCCTCTTTGCCTTTTCCTTTGCCCTTTGGCTGTTGTTTAGCCCGAGGAGGTGCGTTGCCCATGGAGAGGTTGTGAAATCGACCCCGAGGTAGATGAGCCCGTTCATTCGGCACCAATGTTCTGTTCTACGCAGAGTTTCTTTGACCCTTTCCTCAATTGTCTGAGGGGCTTTAGTTCTATCAATTATCGCGAAAGGCCAATCATCCCCACCTGTGTCAAGATACACTTGATCCACTTCCTCTTCAGTAGTTTGGTAGCCTTTGGGGATGATGGCCACCCCGTACTGGATGATTTCTGCTAAGGCCAAGCGAGAATGATCCTTCCTTCTGAGCTCAACCTCATGATATATGTCGATGTAGATATCCTCGATCTGAGGGATGTGGATCAGGTCGAGCTTGGCTCTAGGCAAACAATTTCTCGGGTCGAAGGTAGGCCTTGCCGGGAAGTCATGTTTCAGATTCAGCAGCTCCAGTTCTGCAAACATATCTTTTGCCTTGTGGTGAGTGAGACACGTATATCTACCCACTGTGAGGGGGAAAGGAGTTCCACCCTTCTTTCTCTTTAGGCACTTTTCGTGATAAGTAACAAGCTGCCTCGACAGCTCCAATAGGATCAATTTGGGCCCAGGCATATCTTGGTAGTCTAGTCGGTTCCCCCAAGAAATTGACTGCCCTTAGATAGGTAAACGTGGGGAATTGAGTGAACAGGGCCCCCCACTTCTCAGTAGCTGCTACTATGCTCTTGGTCGTTCGACCGTGAGTCATATTCGACCTCAACAGGCAGATGATGAAGTAGAAGAATGCATCGTTGATCTTTGTGAATTGGGGGATGCTATTTTCCAGCTTCAGCTCTGGATAGTATTCATAGATTTTAACTTGGGGCCAAACCCCACACCGCATCAGAGCTGGATAGTCCCTTTCTGAAGCTGCAGCATAGACCACGTAGGAGTTCATATAGAACCTCCCCGTTGTGTTGAGTTGTTGTAGCTGCTCAGAGATTGTGCTGCTTATAATTTCTGCCCATTCAAAGTGTTGATCGGGCACATTTTTGTTCATTGTCTCAAGGTACCGCAGCATCCACTTGTGAAAATAATGGGTGTCAGGAAGCCCGAAAACTCTGCTCAGGAACGTAATTGTGTCGCTGAGTTCCTCTGAAAAGTCACTGCGATGAATGACTTGTGGCCACCGAGTCACTACTTTTTTGTTCTTGAGATAAACTTCATTCATCAGCTGCATGCACTGATCTTCATTATCATCCCAGGCCTTGATGCAATATTGTTGGCTGACGGCCACAAAGTGCCGGTGATGAGGAATGCCAAGCATTATCTCAAAGTGCCGGGCAGTGAGGTTAATTATAACCTCACCCTTCTCACCATGGACACATCTTGTGTCTTTGTTGTAGCATCGGGCTACCACCATCATAAATTCATTGTTTACGGCACTGACTGGGATCCCACCAGCAAGGTGCAGGGCACTGCCTATCAGCTTGTCCATCCATGGACTTCTCGTGACCCTCTGGGTTCTGGCCCAGAATTCCTCCATATCAATATGACCCAGCTCTGAGTCTCTGATGTCTAGGTCACACTCTGCTTGGGACTCGGGCATTCTGACCCTCTGATACTTATACTTCATTTCTTCTTCTGTGAGCTTGGCCTTGCCTTTAGATTTGATAGGTTTCTTGCTTGATGTTGACATATGTTCTTCTGAACTTAGTTGCTGATCTGCAAGAATAAGAAGTGAAACCCAATTGAAGAAAGCCGTGTCAGCTGTTTGATTTTCCATTGAAATGTTGACAGAAGAAAGAGTTAGCAATTTTAAGGCTTCAGGGTGCAGGGCGCATGAATGCTGCAGGTTACAGGGCTAAATAGTAAGGCGCACAGGAAAGGGCTGTTGCAGGGGATAAATCAGCGCCAAAGGGCGCATGGCGCATGGATACTGCATGGTGCATTCTTTGTTGTTGTAAGCAGAAGGTGCGCCTGCGCCATATGTATGCGTTTTGTAAAGGGCGCATGGATTCTTTATGTTACACGGGAACAGGATGCGCCAGAAGCGCATATAATTTTCATGTTGCATGGTGCGCCAAAGGCGCATATAAGGTTTGTGTAACATATGCTTTTTGTGCGCTTAAGGGAACTTGGCACGGCGCATGAAAGGATCTGCATGACATGTTGTTGTTGCAATGATGGATGTGCCTGCGCCGTTTAAAGCTTTGCACTTGGCACGGATAATTTCTATGTTGCACACATGCAGGGTGCGCCATAGGGTGCAGGTTTTAGCAATGCAACAAATGAATTTGGTGCATCATGAGGGGGCACAAGGAAAGTGTTTGTAACAAACTAAGGCAGTGCGCCTTGAGGGCGCAACTTTTCACGATGCAGCAGGCAGGGAATGTGCGCCATTGGCGCAGCTACTCTTTGTGTAACAGGGGCGATAGATGTGCCATTGGCGCAAATTTTCTTCATGTTGCAGGGTGTGCCAATGCGCCAAAGGAGAAGAAAAATACAATTTTCTTTTCAAGCATCAGTTCTCTCTCTGAGGGGTTTCTATGTGGTTAAGCCTCCTTTTGCAGGGTCGTTTGGGGTGATAGAAATGGCTTTAAACAAAGGGTTCCAAGCTAATATTTCAGGACAGAGCTTCCTCTACTAGCAGATCTGGAAAGAGGGGGAAGATCATGTGGAAAGACAGCAGGGGGGGCAAGTTCATGATTTCATTCTTTTCAATCCAATTCATACCCACAAGCAGCCAAAAACCACAAACACGAAGCACAAAAGAAAGAGGACCTCTTACCCGGATATTTATAACGAAGAAATGTGCAAATGGGTCCACAAAGCAACTTGAAAGCGACAAGGCTGGTGCTGACAGACAGGTACAGAAAAAATCACGTGATTTGCATTGGTGATAATGACAGCACAGACGCGCCTATTTATAGGTGAGGAAGCAATAAATGCGCCACCAAATTTTTAAGTGGCGCACCAAAAGAGTTGTCGACACAAGAAAACATGTGCCCTTTGGCGCACCAAAATGCTTGCCAACACGATAATATGTGCGCCCTATGGTGCATGATAATATGTGTGCCGAAAGTGGTGTCGACAGAGGAATATGTGCGCCCTTGGCGCACCAAAAAGGGGCGCAACAAAAGATATGTTGACAGGAAGGCGCACGCGCCTTGGCGCATGCAGGAAAGACTCAACATAGAGAGGTGCACCAAAACACCTGTTGACACAAGAAAACATGCGCCAAAGGCTTTAAAGGGGGCGCATGAACATTTGATGTTGCACAGTCATTATATGCGCCCGCCCAAAAAGACCAAAAATGGCTAAGTTCGGAAAACTAGATTTCCCGAAAAGGGATTTTGCAACGTTCCGAACGCAAGGAATCCCTGACGAGGGATTAGAACAAAAACTTTCGGTAGGGTTATCTGTAAAATTTCCCTTGCCAATTTTACGGGATAATAACTGGCTCTTTCTGGGGACTATCCCTGAGCAAACCTCAGGGGTAGAGAATCCCAGATCTTATGTGCCTATCCATTGGGCTGGAGAGAGTCAAAAACAAGGGCGACCGGAGGGCGAACAAAGGGAACACACAACAAACAAAAAGCAAACACACGACAAAAACAAACACACAACTAAAGCAAACTGTACAAAGAAGAGAGCAAACTCTACTTCCTGAAGATCTTCAGATGTTGCCCGCTATAGGGAAGCGGGAGCTCGGTTCCATCTAGATATGAGAGATAGAAGCTATTCTCTCCATTGAGCTACTTGATCTTGAAAGGCCCTCTCCACAGAGAATCAAATTTCCCGTGCATGCCCTTTGGCTCTCTTCGCTTGTCCCACAGAAGGACGAGGTCTCCCACCTGAAAATTTCTTTGCTTAGCTTTTTTATCGAACAGTCTCTTGACTTGATTCTGATGTTCAGTGATCTTGTCGATCACTCTTACTCTCTTTTCTTCGAGCTCTGTCAGATACATGATCCTCTTTTCAAGAGAATTTTGAAAATTCTCATCTTCAATTGCTCGTGCCAAGCGCAGAGCAGGGAGTTCAGCAGAGATGGGAAGCTCGGCATCAGTGCCATATAACACTTGAAAAGGTGACATGCCGAGAGACCTCTTGGGAGTAATGCGATCTGCCCACAAAGTGTCGTATAAGGACTTGTGCCACATTCGTTGATTCTCATCCACCAGCTTTCGTATGATGGTCACCAAGTTTTTGTTACTGGATTCTGCCTGACCATTTCCTTGAGGGTAATAATCTGAGGCGTGAGCCAAAGTTATCCCATATTCATAGCAAAAACTAATAACTTCCTGTGAAGAGAAGTTAGAAGCATTATCAGCAACAATCTTATTCGGAACGCCAAATCTGACAATGATATTTTCTTTGATGAAACTGCAAACAACTTCGGAAGTGGCATGTTTGACAGGTATGGCTTCCACCCACTTGGTGAAGTAATCCGTTGTTGCTGTTAGGACATAACTATGTCCGGCACTCGATTGGGGGTTGAGTGCACCGATAAAATCAATTCCCCACTGCCTGAATGGTTCGTTGACAACGACCGGCCTGAGGGGAAAAGCAGCCAACTTGGGCTTGCCGACGAACTGCTGGCAAGGTTCACACTTTGCTACCCAGGTGGCTGTATCTTGGAAAAGCGTCGGCCAATAGTACCTGGCCCGGATGATCTTGTGTGCTGTCACAGAAGAGGAGAAATGGCCTCCACAGGCTGAATTATGAAAACTTTCAAGTAACTTCACCTGCTGTGGCTTGTCGACACACCACAAGAAGACACCATCTATCCCGCGTTTGTATAAACCGTCATCCCAGATGACATATTTGGCTGCTCTGAGCTTTATAGTGCGCTTCTCCTTCATAGTTAGGTGAGCTGGGCATTCGCCGTAGGTGAGGAAGAAAGCAATATCGGAATACCACTCATCGCTGGTTGCGACAAATAGGGCCAGAGGCAGAGAATGGGATTTCTCCAGCTGGCTTTGCACTTCATTGGTACAATCATCCTTTTCCTCAGGGTTTTCTGAATCTTTGTTTTCAGCCATAAGCTGACATAGGCCCTTGCCTCTTACCAACTTGGTTGGTTTTATATCTAAATCGTACTCCTGGACCTTTGCAATCCAATTTCCGCGCAAGCTTCCTAACTCCTATTGAGTTAGAGATTGATTTGACCGCCGTGTCAGGGACCAGCACCACTGTATGAGAATTTAAAATGTAATACCTGAAGTTTTTGACTGCTTTGACAACGGCGAAGGCATGCTTTTCCAATTGAGACATTTTTAATTCGTGAGGCTTGAGGGGAGAGCTCATGAACGCAATCAGAGATTCAACATCCTCAGAATTCTTTTGCATCAAGATGGCAGACACAGTATGCTCAGATGCATAACTATACATGATAAAATCCTTGGAGAAATCGGGACATACCAGGATTGGTGCTGTGAGCGACGGAAGCTTTTATCTCTTCAAACGACCTTTTTCCTTCCTCGCTCCACTGGAAATTTGGTGACCCTTTCATCATGTCCAACATATGACGAGTCTTCTCAGCAAAGTCGGGAACAAAGCGCCTAAGAAAATTCACCTTTCCAAAGAAAGAGTGAACGCCGGTCTTACTTGTAGGCAAAGTAAGGCTCTGAATAGCCTTAACTCTTTCGGTATCTATTTTCATTCCTTCCTTGCTAACAACATGCCCTAGCAGCTTTCCTTCTGTGACTCCAAAAAATAGACTTTTTTGGGTTCAGGGAAATCCCATGCTCTCGGCATCTGGCCAATACTTGCTCCAGGTGATCACAATGATCACTTCATTGTTTAGAGAACACAGTTAAGTCATCTAGATAAACCACAATGACCTTCCCCATCATACCTTTGAATGCAAGGTCCATGGCCCACTGAAAAGTGGCACCAGCATTGGTCAGACCAAAAGGCATCCTGTTGTAGGCAAACGTACCCCAGGGAGTAGTGAATGTTGTTTTAAATTGATCTTCAGGCGAGACTTCAATCTGATTGTAGCCCGAAAAACCATCAAGCATGGACAACATTTCTGATCCAGTTACTGATTGTAGAACTTGATCCATTATAGGAAGTGGGTAGTTGTCTTTTAAGGAAGCCTGATTCAAGTTTCGAAAATCTACGCATATGCATATTTCACCGTTTTTCTTGCGTACTGGCACAATGTTTGCTACCCAAGTACTGTGATGGATAGGAAAGATGATTCTCACATCCAGCATTTTCTGAATTTCAGCCTGGATAGTACCTGAGATCTTAGGGTTATAATGCCTTTGCTTCTGGCGAAAGGGTTTGACATCTTCTTTCAACGGGATGTCATGCTGGACGTCCTTTGGCTTAAAAGATTTCAGATCGGCATAGGACCATGCCAATACATCCATGTATTTCTTCAGCAGTTTGACAAACTTCCGCTTCTCTTCAGGCGTGCAACATTTTCCAATGTTCACGAATTGCGGATGTTCTACCGAACCTAAATTAACTGGTTCGGTTTCTGGGGATGAGCCAGCATACCATCTCACCTTTTCTTTTTCACAAAACGATCATGCCTGTCGAACAACCGTTCTAGAGAAACCAGGCCCTTCGGAATTTTATTTCCTTTAAGCTGACATATGTCGTCGTTCCCTTTGGATTCATCCTTTTGATCGGTGACTGATTCGCGGCACATAGAAGTGGATCCTTCAAAATGCAATTCCTTGAAATTTTTCACCTTTTCTAGAAAGGAAATGAGTTGATTGTCATCGTTGAATACTTGCCAATGCTGAGAATTGTCTGGCACACTTGGGCAGAAAACCATCTCAATGGTGTATTTGTCTGTTTTCAAACCTGGGTGCGGGAGCATGAGGGATGCCGAAACGGCCAATGAATCGGCCATGTCATTCTGAGCCCTTGGAATGGATTCTATTGAAAAAGTGTCAAATTCTTCAATGTTGTCCCACACCACATTACGGTAGTGCCTGAGCCTCTCATTCTTCACTTGATATATCCTTTTAACTTGATTCACGACTAGCTCTGCATCACCTTGTACTTTCAGATTTTTGATCCCTCTCTCTCTTCATGGCCTGCATGCCGAGTAACAGAGATTCATACTCAGCAGTGTTATTTGTGTTGAAAAACTGCAACTTAAAAGAGAGAGGAATAATTTCTTCCTCGGGAGATATTAGCACGGCTCCGGTGCCACATCCACTGGTTGCGTAGCTGCCATCAAATTGCAAGGTCCAGACCTTGTTAAGATCTTCTTCTTGGACGAGAACAACCATTTTGTCAGACTCGGTAGACAAGAAATAGTTCCCCATCCCTGATGATTTGAAAAGAATTTGAGCTTTGGGGTCCTCAGAGTTAGTAACCAAGTACTTCTTTTGTGATTCTGGCTCCAAAGTCTGCATTACACCTTTGACGGGGATTCTAGCCTTGGACCAGTCCATATGAATTTCTCCTCCAACCTCACTACAAAAAATCCTTCCCAGCAAGTATTCCATAGGCTGCTGGAATATCGGCAACGAGGACGGTCATTTTTACCCTTTTCTCTGGGAACGCCGCGAATGCAAACTACGCGTCTTTGATTTGACCAATCAACGGAACCTGTTTGGTTTCCAAGGAATAACATCTGCCAAAAGGCTTGGTAAGGGTGAGGCCCAGAGCATGAGCAACTTTTTCTGGCATGACTGTTGTCAGAAGCCCCAGAATCAATTATGCAGTTACTTAACTTGTGGCCATTGATTAGGAGGGAGAGGTAGAAGGGCTCTATCTTGCCTGATGCAGATGTTGAGGCAACATTTATGTGGGACGCAAGAGGAGTGGAAAGGATTCCTTTCGGGGAAACCTAGGGAGTTATGATAGCTTGACTTTGAATATACTTAGTCAATCTTATCAGTTGTTCGGCGGTTTGACTGAAGATACTCAGCTTCAGACATTTGGATCTTGGTCTTTTTAGCATGGTCAATTATGTCAAATGCGGCCAAGGGTTGCGTTGGTGAAGGAATGAGTCCCTCACTTCGTGATGGTAGGGTAGGATTACTGGTCTTCATGGGAATATGAAGAAGGCTGATTTGGAGGAGAAATGGGGGGAAAAGATTTCCTTGTAAAAGACTTAACAGGGAGTTGAGTAGGAAGAGGATTACCTCTTTTAGCAATAGTTGGAGGCGCGTTTGACACGGCCTTCTCCTTCTACACATGGGCAGTGACCTCTGCTTCTTTTCCTTGTGAGTGGGTAAAAACAGACATATGATTGTCCACTTGCATAGCCTTGTGTACCTTCCTCTTCGTCAGATTCTTCCTCCTCAAATTCCATATACCCGATAGTAGAGTCGCCAGTCGGCTCACCAATGTCTTGATCATCTTCACCTTGAGACGAAGGTTCTTCATAATCTTGTTCCTCTTCTTCAATTTCGGCTAAGGCATTGACCGGAGGAGCCTCAAGTGCCAACCGTGGAGCAGTTGTAGGTAAGCGCGGCCTTTGTGGAACATTGTTGGAAATGAAATTCCTCCGTGGAATATCCCGGTATGAGGAACTAGGGGAAGCTTGGGCTAACTGCTTCTTTAATGCAAGCAAGTCGTTCGCCATCTTTTGAAATGCCGGATCAGACGAAGTAGTGGGGGAAGGGCCCGAAGATTTAGGCTTGGAGGATTCCCTTTTCAATTCGCCAGATATTATCAAATTATCTTCAATTTGGATGGCAGTGGCCTGGGTGAGAATCAAGGTAGCCACTTGCTCTTGCAGGAGTAAGAAACTTACTTTCGAACTCATAGCGTTCACGAAGAAACACTTCTGATTTTCTGGTGTTGGAAGCATGGCGACATGGACGCGGTTGATTAATGCATTGAACCTGGCGATAAAATCATGCATGGTCTCATTGGCCTCCTTCTTCAGGTGAGTGATCTGTGATAATAATGCAAATGCATCTTCCGAAGGCTTGTACCTGTCTTCAAAAGCATCCCGCAAGGTGGCCCAACTGGTAATAGATCCGGCCGGTAAATGCTGAAACCATTCTGCTGCGGGCCCTTGTAAAGTTTCCAAAAAAGGTGAACTGACACATCTTCATGGGTCACATCGAGGATATTGCATGACATGATGAATACAGATATGTGTGAATCCGTGCTTTGGTTCCCACTCCCGTCAAATTTGGGAAAATTCTTTCGGTTTCCATGAGGGAGCGCGTAAACTGGATGTGGTAAAGCCAGGGGGGCCATAGCATTTCCCCATGGTACCACCATCTAGACAGCTGGAAAAAGAACACGGGCTGGAAACATAGTTCCACTGAGCAGCAAGGCGCTACAAAGGGATGTGGAGGCTCCTTGTGAAAACCAGTTCTTCCGTGGGGGTGAAGCGCTTCTGGCTGACTGATCAACTGAACTTAGTGATGAAAAGCGTGCCAGTGTTATACTGAAATTGTGCCTTTGAAGCAGATCGAAAGTAGGATCGACTTCTCCACGAGCTCTCCTAATGCGCGTAAATGGCTCACCTGCCAGCATACCTTCCAGATCTGCAATGTTGTGGCACAGATTTAAAATTTCTTTTTGGTTGTACTTGCTGACTTTTCTGGTTTTTTTGACAAAAACCAGCAGCATGTACTTTTCTAAATATTTAAATTTTATCCCTCATTTGAAAACCGATTACGGTTTCATGACAAAGAACAACGAGGATAAAATGACAGTGAAGATTAGTAAGCTGATTTTTGGATCTAAAGTTGACCTTTTTCAAAGAGTTTGAAAATTTTGGTAAACAGTCAAAAACTGATATCTACGAAAAAATACATATTTTTATAAAAACTCAGCAAACTAAAGATCTCCAACAAGTCCAGATCTATGGATCTCAGAAGAAAATTTTCAATTTGGAGCACTTTTGCAAAATTTTGGATTTTTGACAAAAATTTAGAGTTTGCAAACAGATAGTGATTTTTCTGATTTTTAACTGATCTTCTATCATACCACTATCAAAGATCTGATAGATCTGTTCGTTCCCCAACGGAGTCACCAAAAACTTTTGGCTCGAAAATCTGTCGCTTGGGCAGATTTATGGATAGACGAGGCAACAGTGTGCAGGGCATAGCCCCTCTTTGAGTCAGCAAAGCGAAACTGGTTTATTGCTATTCTACCAGCAGGAATCTGTGTAAGTCTCACAATATTCTGCCTTTGGGGGTTTGGGATCTCATCCCAGTAGGGTTATTTCCAACTGCGAAAAGAAAGGAATGAAAGAGAGGATGAAGAAAGATCAGGTCCAAAGGGAGAAAAGAAATGAATTCCAAAGCAGAAAGGTCAGAAGGTTTATGTTTTGGGATTGGTAGTAAACAGAGCCAAACCTACTTGCATAAATGAACAAAGCAATACTGATGAATAAATGACAATAAAATAGAAGCAGATCTAACAGAATAAACACACAGATCTGACGTAAGAAAAATCTAAAGCATATAACACATGTATTCAACACAAAGTCTAAATATTGTATTAATATTTCTTTATGTTACAAAAAGCTCAAAACCTTTTCTCCTCACTTCTATTTTTCATCTGAAAGATATCCACACCCAAATACAACAAGTATTTGAGTATTTATAGAAGAAGGAGAAGAAGGAAGGCAAAAAGGAATCAACCACCTATTTACATAAAATATAAAAAATATCTACAAAAATATCTCAAAGTCATGTTGACTTTTGACAACTTGATGGATGACATCATCCCATGGTGCAATATGGATGATGTCATCATTTGTGCCAACATACTTTAGACATTTTACAAAAAGAAAGTCGAAGGAGAGAGAGAGAAGAGAAAGAATTCATTCATCGTCGTCATCCTGCGGCCGAAAGGGGGTATCCTGCTTCTGCTACTGCTCAGGTGACGAGATGTCGAATTGGGCATGGTATTCCATGAACTTGCTGATCATGGGCTCTAGTTGATCCTGGGAAGGATCCTTGTGTCGCTCGCTGATCGCCTCACAAGTCTCCCGCTCGTCTATGAGCTTCTCTAGGAGTTTGGAATATTCTTTCTCTTCTTCCATTAGGAACCCGATGAAGTCCCGACAGGCTAGCAGGTTATTGATGGATTCCGCGTCAAAAGTGACCTCTGGCCCCAACCCTTGTGAAACGATCTCCTTGAAGATCTGAATACTTTCATCAACTTTCCTTAAGGCGAAAGAAGGAGTAAGTAACCCTAGAGACATGTTGAGAATGATTTGTTCCATTTGGTGCATCGTGTCCAGGGCTTCTTCCTTTACCTTATCGATCTTTTCAAGGACGAATTCCAGTTTATCCATCCGGTAATCCAGAGTGGAAAGGATTTTATTGAGGGCCCTGGGATGACTGAAAAAACCAAACTTGACCAGATCTTCGACTGAACAGTCAAACATTCTTTGAAAGGTCTCACGCTGCAACCTAGCATGGTCCAGCTCTTCTGATATGGGTCCTGCTAACGCCTGGAGTTATTTGTTCACCTTGTTGATGTTTAGGTACAAATCGGTGAACTTGGTGATCACGCGTTCACTGTCCTTGAGGATCTGGCTCCTCCAAGCGGAAACTGCCAGGCCCTGCTCGCCGATCTTTGCATATTCATTAATTTTATCCTGACTCAGAGGCTCAGGAGTCTCGGCGGCAGTTGTGGGAGGTGCACTACCCATCTTCTATAAGGCATGGAGGAGATGTTTATTTTTCTCTTTCAGTAGCCTTTTCTCTTCTTTTTCTTCTTGAAGCTTCTTGCAGAGGGCATCGACTACAGATAGGGCCTCTCCCTAAAGGCTTTCAAAAGATGTCCCCATTGTGACTTGAGTCACTGTGTAATCTATCGAGGACAGATCCTTTTTATCCTTCAGAGGATTAGGGTACGCGATCTCCATTACCCTCTCTCCTGAAGCACTCTGAGAGAAGCGTGTGATGGGCTTCTGCTTCTTTACCCCTTTTGACGGGATTACGGAGAAGTCCATCGGTGCGATGGGAACTTTCCTTTTTTTTTTACTTAGGTGCTGGGAGATCCAGGCTGGACTTATGGGAGAATGACCAAAAATAGAGAAGGGGGCAGCTACAGTAGTTGAAGGGAAAAAAGTGGAGACACTTGGAGGCGGCATCAAGAGGGAGGCTGAGGAAGTGCTCACGGGAGGAAGAGATACTGTAGGAGAGGAAGACATAGGAAGGGAAGGGAGCTCAGAGATGAGGGAGGAAATGGAGGGGGACAGATCGGCGAGAGAAGAGAAGATAGATGAAGAAGCAGGAGGAACAGTAGAAGAAAGGGGAGAGGACACAACCAAAGGAACGGTCGTTGGGGTCTCCTGAGGAGGGGAAGAAGGGGAAGGAGAAGGAACAGAAGGGACCTCAGTTGTTACAGTAGTGGCGACATCCTGAGTGGATGGGCCTATTGGGACATCTTCCATTGTTTCTTTCTCTGGGGAAGCTACAGTTACAACTTGTTCGGGTGCAGCGGAAGGAGGACTTACAGGAGCTTCCTCTTGGGTGGAGCTGGAGTCACCCTCTTTGCCTTTTCCTTTTCCCTTTGGCTATTGTTTAGCCCAAGGAGGTGCACTTCCCATGGAGAGGTTATGAAATCGACCCCGAGGTAGATGAGCCCGTTCGTTCAGCACCAATGTTTTGTTCTATGAAGAGTTTCTTTGACCCTTTCCTCAATTGTCTGAGGGGCTTTAGTTCTATCAATTATCACGAAAGGCCAATCGTCCCCACCTATGTCAAGATACACTTGATCCACCTCCTCTTCAGTAGTTTGGTAGCCTTTGGGGATGATGGCCACCCCGTACTGGATGATTTCTGCTAAGGCCAAGCGAGAATGATCCTTCCTTCTGAGCTTAACGTCATGATACATGTCGATGTAGATATCTTCGATCTGAGGGATATGGATCGGGTCAAGCTTGGCTCTAGGAAAACAATTTCTCAGGTCGAAGGTAGGCCTTGCTGGGAAGTCATGTTTCAGATTCAGCAGCTCCAGTTCTGCAAACATATCTTTTGCCTTGTGGTGAGTGAGACATGTATATCTACCCACTGTGAGGGGGAAAGGAGTTCCACCCTTCTTTCTCTTTAGGCACTTTTCGTGATAAGTAACAAGCTGCCTTAACAGCTCCAACAGGATCAATTTGGGCCCGGCATACCTTGGCAGTCTAGTCGGTTCCCCTAAGAAATTGACTACCCTTAGATAGGTAAACGTGGGGAATTTAGTGAACCGGGCCCCCCACTTCTCAGTAGCTGCTACTATGCTCTTGGTCGTTTGACCGTGAGTCATATTCGACCTCAACAGGCAGATGATGAAGTAGAAGAATGCATTGTTGATCTTTGTGAACTAGGGGATGCTAATTTCCAGCTTCAGCTCTGGATAGTATTCATAGATTTTAACTTGGGGCCAAACCCCGCACCGCATTAGAGCTGGATAGTCCCTTTCTGAAGCTGCAGCATAGACCACGTAGGAGTTCATATAGAACCTCCCCGTTGTGTTGAGTTGGTGTAGCTACTTAGAGATTGTGCTGCTTATAATTTATGCCCATTCAAAGCGTTGATCGGGCACATTTTTTTTCATTGTCTCAAGGTACCACAGCATCCACTTGTGAAAATAATGGGCATCAGGAAGCCCAAAAACTCTGCTCAGGAACGTAATTGTGTCGCTAAGTTCCTCTGAAAAGTCACTGCGATGAATGACTTGTGGCCACCGAGTCGCTATTTTTTTGTTCTTGAGATAAAATTCATTCATCAGCTACATGCACTGATCATCATGGTCGTCCCAAGCCTTGATGCAATCTTCTTGGCTAACGGCCACAAAGTGCCGGTAATGAGGTATGCCGAGCATTACTTCAAAGTGCTGGGCAGTGAGGTTAATTATGACCTCACCCTTCTCACCATGGACACATCTTGTGTCTTTGTTGTAGCATCGGGCTACCACCATCATAAATTCATTGTTTACGGCACTAACTGGGATCCCACCAGCAAGGTGCAGGGCACTACCTATCAGCGTGTCCATTCATGGACTTCTCGTGACCCTCTGGGTTCTGGCCCAGAATTCCTTCATATCAATATGACCTAGCTCTGAGTCTCTGATGTCTAGGTCACACTCTGCTTGGGACTTGGGCATTCTGACCCTCTGATACTTATACTTCATTTCTTCTTTTGTGAGCTTGGCCTTGCCTTTAGATTTGATAGGTTTCTTGCTTGACGTTGACATATGTTCTTCTGAACTTAGTTGCTGATCTGCAACAATAAGAAGTGAAACCCAACGCAAGAAAGCCATGTCAGCTTTCTGATTTTCCATTGAAATGTTGACAGAAGAAAGAGTTAACAATTTAAAGGTCTCAGGGCGCAGGGCGCATGAATGCTGCAGGTTACAGGGCTAAATAGTAAGGCACACAGGAAAGGGCTGTTACAAGGGATAAATCAGTGCCAAAGGGCGCATGGATTCTTTATGTTGCACGGGAACAGGATGCGCCAGAAGCGCATATAATTTTCATGTTACATAGAACTTCGGTGCGCCAAAGGCGCATATAAGGTTTGTGTAACATATGCTTTTTGTGCGCTTAAGGGAACTTGGCACGGCGCATGAAAGGTCTGCATGACATGTTGTTGTTGCAATGATGGATGCGCCTGCGCCGTTTAAAGCTTTGCACTTGGTGACAATAATTTCTATGTTCCACACATGCAGGGTGCGCCACAGGGCGCAGGTTTTAACAATGTAACAAATGAATTTGGTGCATCATGAGGGGGCGCGAGAAAAGTGTTTGTAACAAACTAAGGCAGTGTGCCTTGAGGGCGCAACTTTTCATGATGCGGTAGGTAGGGAATGTGCACCATTGGCGCCGCTAATCTTTGTGTAACAGGGGCGACAGATGCGCCAAAGGAGAAGAAAAATGCATTTTTCTTTTCAAGCATCAGTTCTCTCTCTGAGGTGTTTCTATGTGGTTAAGCCTCCTTTTGCAGGGTCGTTTGGGGTGATAGAAATGGCTCTAAACAAAGGGTTCCAAGCTAATATTTCAGGACAGAGCTTCCTCTACCAACAGATCTGGAAAGAGGGGGGAAGATCATGTCGAAAGACAGCAGGGGGGCAAGTTCATGATTTCATTCTTTTCAATCCAATTCATACCCACAAGCAGCCAAGGAAACAGAGCACAAAACACACAAAATAGATAAGGACCACTTACCCGGATAAATAGCGAAGAAACGTGCAAACGGGTCCACGACGTGATTGAAAATGACAGGGTAGGTGCGCTGACAGGCTCATAGAAAATAATAAAAATAATCACGTGATTTGCTCTTGTGATAATGACAGCACAGACGCGCCTATTTATAGGTGAGGAAGCAATAAATGCACCACCAACTTTTCAAGTGGTGCACAGAAAGAGCTGTCGACACAAGAAAACATGCGCCCTATGGCGCACCAAAACGCTTGCCAACACGATAATATGTGTGCCCTAGGCATGCTGAAAGTGGTGTCGACAGAGGAATATTTGTGCCCTTGGCACACCAAAAAGGGGCGCAATAAAAGATATGTTGACAAGAAGGCGCATGCGCCTTGGCGCACGCAAGGAAGACTCAACATAGAGAGGCGCACCAAAATGCCTGTTGACACAAGAAAGCATGCGCCAAAGGATTTAAAGGGGGTGCATGAACATTTGATGTTGCATTGTCATTATATGCACCCGCCCAAAGAAGACCAAAAATGGCTAATTTCGGAAACTAGATTTCCCGGAAAGGGATTTTGCAACGTTCTGAACACAAGGAATCCCTGACGAGGGATCGAAACAAAACTTTCGGTAGGGTTATCTATAAAATTTCCCTTGCCAATTTTACGGGATAACAGATAGCTAAAGAGGATCAAGAGAAGATAACTTTCAACACTTAATGGGGAGCTTTTACATATAGAGTTATGCCCTTTGGATTAAAGAATGTGTCTGTAGTATTTTCATGCATTATTGTACATGCATTCCAAGATTTTATTCACAAGTTGTTACAAGTGTATCTATATGATTGGACAATTTATGGGCTTCTCAAGGATCATTGTGATAACTTAAGGCTCATGTTTGAGAGATTTCGATAGTTGAGCATATCGTTAAACATCAAGAAGTGTAGTTTTTTCACACCCTTTGGAATTTTACTGGGGCATATCATTTGTAAGGAAGGTTTTCTAGTGGATCCTGCTAAGGTTGTTATTTTGGGCTTAGAGGAACCAACTAGACAAAGTGAAGTGCACAGATTCTTGGGGCACACAAGATACTACAGAAATTTTATCAAGGGTTATCCCAAGATTGTTACACCCTTATAGGAGTTATTAAAAGGAAGAGGCAATTTTTATTTAGGTGAGGCGCAACAGCAGCACATTTGAGACACTGAAGGAAAAGCTTACTACAATGCCTATGTTGCGCTTTCCTTCTTGATCCAATTTGTTTCACGTCCATGTAGACACCTTTGACATGGCCAATGGAGCGGTATTAGCCCAGCCTAGATAAGGGATTGTTGATCATCATATATTTTTTTGAGTATGAATTTGACTCCAGTGGAACATAATTTCACCACTACAGAGCATGACGCCTTGTCTATGATATACGCGCTCCATAAGTTTTGATAATATTTTATGGCTACCCCATTCATCTTTTACACATACCAAATAGCACTGAAGTACTTAGTGGACAAGCCCATTTTACATGGGCACATATGTCGTTGGGTTTTGTTAATCCATGAGTTTAACTTTACTGTATTGGTTAAGCTAGGAAAGAGTAATTCTGGTCCAGAAAATTTATCTAGGATTCAATCAGGAGAGAATGCGCAGAGAATTAAGGATACAATTTTAGATGCATATTTATTCAAGTTAACCCGCGTTCCCTCAGACTTAGAATATATTGTTGTCTTTTTGTGAACGAGTGTGGTGTCGGAAGGTATGAAGGCTTTAGAGAAGAAACAACTTACTATCCATGTCGTACCTTATATGTTGATTAGTGGAGACTTATAAAAATTAGGTCGGGATGAAGGTTTGCACCAGTGTGTACTTAAGCATGAGCATGAAGAAATTATGAAGGAGGCTCATGGCAGCATTGCAGATGGATATTATACAGGAGACACCACAGCAGGCAATATTTTATTAGTTGGTTTATGGTGGGAAACATTATACAAGGATAGTAAATAATATTATAAGGCATGTACCATTGTCAATGCCTTAGAAAGCTTAAGCATAGAGATGAGATTCCTTTAAGGCATATTGCTAGTGCATAACATTTTGAGAAGTGGTCAATTGACTTTGTGGGTCCTATTTCCCCACCTGTGCGTAGGACTGTATCACGCTCTATTATAACTTGTACAGATTATCTTACAAGGTGGACAGAAGTGACAGCTACAAAGGATTGCATAGCAGCTATAGTATCAAAGGTTTCTGTTGGAAATTAATTAGCATGTATGGATTCCCTTTAGTTTAACAAGTGATATGGGTACTCATTTTATTAATGAGACCATCAAGATACTATTGGAATGAATTTGTGGTGGCACACCATAAAACAAAACCCTAATCATCCTCAAGAAAATGGAACTATTGAGGCTTTCAACAAGATATTTTTCCATACCTTGACTAAGATTTGTGATGTTGGAAGAAAAGACTAGGATGATAAAGTCTCTAATGTACTTTGGGAATATAGGACAACCTACAAAAGGTTGAATAAAGCAACACCCTTTCAGTCGGTTTTTGGTGCAGAGGTTTTTCTACCAATGGAATTCATGTTACCATCTCTGCATATTACACGTTCAGGCAGTTTAGTGGATGAAAAATCACTTGAAGAATGTATTGACAAACTGATGCAGCTGGATGAAAGGCACGTTCTAACATGATGGAGTCAAAAGCAAGAAAAGTCCAAGCAGAAGGCATGGCATGATAGGCACATCAAGGAAAATAAGATTGATATTGGATAGATGGTACTTCTGTATGATTCAAAGTTTTTGCACCACCCTAGAAAACTTAAGGTGCATTGGTTGGGATTGTATGTTATCATGTATATCCTTGATTCTGGCACTTACCAATTAGAATCACTGGATGGAACATGGTTTCTTGGTTACTTCAATGGAAGTAGGTTGAATCCTTACTATAAATAAGTCTTCTTAGTGTTTGTAATAAGGCAGTATTGCCACTTAGATTAGATTTCCTTAATGCATTACCTTTATATGTGTTTCCTTCATAATTATTATGCTTTGTAAATTTACTTCACTGTTTTTGTAATAAACATGTTTGTGCACTTGAAGTTGATTACTATCTAAGTGTTTTCATGCACAAAGGACCGCGTATAACCTTAGTGTGGAATGTAATATATTTAGGGTTCTTTGTCAAGTTTAGATATTGTTTGAATATTATCTTAATACGGGTATGCATAGGAGAGAGTTGTTGTGCAGGGCCTTGAAGGAAAGGTGCATATAGAGAAAATTGGAAAGGTGTAGATAGAGAAAAATTGCTCATGATTGAAGACCACATATGGATAAATGGATGCATATTGTAACGTGAGGTAGGCTGCAATAGTGAAAAGCACAGTGGTGAAGTACTTCAGCGTGTGAGGGTGCGTGAAGGAGGTCAGTGGACGAGAAGTAGAAGGTGCGCCAAAAGGCTATGACTATGGCATGAAAGAATTGAAGAAATGTCAAATCAATGTTGAGTACGGTGGTAGGTGGAGAGTAATAAATGTGGATTTTTTTGAAAATATTTATAAGGTGGTGTTTTGAAATTATTTTCACCTTTGCAAACAAGAGCATTCACGCAAGTTGAAGTCGTGCAAGCTAGTGAACGAGTTGTGAAGTACGGAGAGCCAAGAAATAGTTGGATTTGTTAGATTTATGCACTAGGGTGATTGTTGCTCCATTTGGAGAAGTGTTTGATCAAAGTAGAGGCATGCGTGGAAGAAGAGTGACAGCTAGGGCTCAATTTTTGAGCTAGGTCACATGGTTTCAAGTGAGGGCATGCAGAGTTGGACTTGCAGATCTTGAAGAAGGTAAAAGATCACACATTTATAGTTATTATGGCATCAAGGAGAGCCCCTAGCGAACACAGGGGAAAGAAGTTGAAGGAAGTTGAGGTTGAAGTGGAGGATGCTCCTGAAATCCATTTGTCAGAAATGTAATACCCTGAAGGGGTTTACATGGGTCACGATTGGGACTCGCACATTTTCCAGAGTAAAGTGAGTGATTAAAACCATTGGACGACAGATAACAAGGACAAACTGGATAAATTGGTGGTAAAGAAGACAAACAAGTGAACAATGGATGATATGGCCGTGTATGACGACGTGGACGAGAAGCTTTTGGAAAAGGTAAGATTTTTACAGTTATATGAACTCCATTATTTTGGAAAACCAGAGATGTTATGCCAGTGGTTGATGAGTAGAGTTGTCATCACCAATCCGGCACTATGATAATTCTTCACCGGGAACTCCTCGTGCTATGATTATTTACTAATGCACAGCCTTTAGTTTGGTGGATGTAATATGGAAACAAAACAACAACCGAACACAAGAATACCATCGACTATGATAAGACGAAATGATAACAAATCTGAAATATCAAAGTAAATTATAATATTAACACGAAATTGTTACAATCTCACCCATGAGGTACTTCAACAAGACTATGGGAGAAACTTTACAATTACACCTCTTGATGGCTTCTTCAACACACCTTTAACTGATGGCTTCCTTTGCACACTTCCTACAATATTTCTCACTACTTCTTTCTATGCTAAATGAGGGGGGTGGCCTCTCTATTTATAGAACTTCCAGGCTTATCCATCCCTATCTCTAAGATAGGATAAGAAATCCACTCTGACGAATCATATTCCATACCTTAACTCTTATCTATACATGTAAGCTTATCTCTAAGATAAGATAAACCTTATCATTTTACATGGGTTCCACATTTTTAGACTTTTTACAAATAAAATACACAAAATATTTATGACCTCACTCCTTGTCCTTATTACCAATATAATATTCTAATTCCTAATCATGTAGACCCTACTTTTCTAATTACCCAAACTTTGACATTTTAACATTACCGGACCACTTACGAAAAATATTTACTTTTTACAACATTCCTATTGTACTTTGATTGTTACCGTACTCCACATTATTAACGACACCGTACTGACGGCACCGTTATCTTCTATCAGACGCTACTACTAATTATACTTAACAACATCCTATTCCTAATACATACATTAATGAAATAGAAATTATGGAGGAAAATTTTAGTGTCGACATCTTCCCCCTTCCTAGCTTCTACTCCGTCCTTGGAGTAGACTATTATGGTGCTTGGAAAATCTTCAACTTGTTGTGGTTGACCCATTTCGTAATGGGAGTGCCATCCAATTCCTCCAGTCGGTACGTACCATTTTCATGCACAGCTACTATTTTGTAGGGCCCCATCCATTTTGGAAGAAATTTTCTCTGTCTTCTTTTTTTGTATCTGGAATCATATACTAGAACCAAGTCATTCACATGAAATGGAGACCACCAGATCTTTTGATCAAAGTATTTCTTCTACTTCATTTTCTTCTTATGGCTTGTATCCTTTGCTATTTCTCTCATTTCCTCCAGCAAATGAAGATGTACCAACCTTTCTTTTACTGAATCACTTTCATCCATCCTTTCATTTTTCATAACTCTCACAGTGGGAATATCAAACTCAATAGGAAGAACTGGATCAATGCCATAGGCCAACTGAAATGGGGAGATTCCTGTTGCTGACTTTGATGTTGCCCTATATGCCCACAATGTTACATGAATCCTTTTATCCCATTTATGTACCTGCAAGGCTGCATCTTTTGCTAGAATTTGACACAGCACAAAATTTGTTCGTTCCACCTGTCCATTTGTGCTTGGCTTGTATGTTGTTGCCTTCCTGTGCTTGATAGAAAACTTATTGACTAGGGCTTCTACCACCTCATTAATGAAGTGGCTTCCTTGATCTATTACAATTTCTAGTGGACAACCAAATCTGGTGACAATGCGTTCATACATGAACCTTGCCACTTCATCCATGGAAGTTGTTTTCAATGGCCTAGCTTCAACCCACTTGGTTAAATAATCTATGGCAACTACAATATACTTATTTTGGTGTGATGTAGTTGGAAGTGAACCTACAACGTCTATTCCCCACTTTTCAAAGGGACCAAGGGGAAGAATAGGACATAATGGAGCTGATGAAGTCTTACGGTTACCATGTGTTTGACAAATATCACATGTCTTACAATAATTATAACAATCTTTAAAAAGAGTGGGCCAGTGATAACCTGCATCCAAGATCCTTCTTGCTGTGAGTTTTCCAGAGAAGTGCCCTCCACATGTACCATTGTGGAATTCTTCTAGCAGTTCCTTCCCTTGATCACGTCCAACTGCCCTCTTGTACTGTCCATCAGGTCCTATTTGAAATAATACTCCATGCAGAATAGAATATGGACGACTAGCTTGAGTAATCTTTCTCTTAGTCTTTGCATTGGCACCATCAGGAAACTTGAATTCATTCAGATAATTCCAAATATCTATGTATTCACTAGGGATTGTGTCAAGGGAGAACAATGTTGCATCGGAAAAATAATCATCATCACAAGATGATCCTAAACCATCATAGGTTCGAGAGAGTGCATCTGCATTGACATGCTTCTTTCCTGGCCTATATATAATATCAAATTCAAATTCTTGTAGCAAAATTATCCATCTTGCTATCCTCCCTGATGGGCTAGGCTTATTGACAATATATTTCAGAGCCTGATGATCTGTTACAACTATAAATTTCTGCCCTAGCAAGTAATTTCTAAACTTCTTTACAGCAAAAATGATAGCCAGAGCCTCTTTTTCAGTTACAATATAGTTTACCTCAGCACTGCTCATTTGTCTGCTCCCAAAGTAAATTGGATGTTCATTCCCATTTTCATCCTTTTGGCTCAAAGTACTTCCTAGTGCTGCATCTGAGGCATCAGTGTACACAATGAATGGCTTGCTCCAATCTGGATTCTTCAAAATAGGTGAATACGCCAGGGCTTTCTTCAGTTGTCCAAAAGCTTCATGCGCCTTATTTCCTGGTTCATAAGTAACATCCTTCTTCAAGAACTGGGTTAGTGGCTGTGAAATCTTTGAGAAATTCTTGATGAACCTTCTATAGTAACCCACATGGCCTAAAAATGATCTCAACTTACTTCTATTCATAGGAAATGGTAAATCTTTGATTTTTGAAACTTTATCAGGATCAATACCAATACCATCTCTGGATACAACATGCCCTAACAAAACACCTTTAGAACATTCAAAGACACACTTTGTAGGGTTTAGTGAGGCTTGTGCTTCATCTAACCTTTGAACTAATGTCTCCATTTGGTGCAGGTGGTCCAACTTCCTCCCATAGATGCAAAAATCATCCAGAAATACTCTGATGAAGGTCCCAATGTAGGGTTCGAACACCCTATTCATCAAACGTTGGAATGTTGCTGGAGCATTACACAACCCAAAAGGGATAACTCTATAAGTAAACGTTCCCCAAGAAGTGGTGAACGTGGTCTTCAACTGATCTTTTTCTGCTATACGAACTTGATTGTAGCCACTATATCCATCAGCAAAACTATAGCACTCCTGGCCAGCTACTTCGTCCAAGATCTGATCTGAAAATGGAAGAGGGTAATGATCCTTCTTTGTAGCCTTATTGAGCTTCCTGTAATCAACACAAATGCGTAGCTTCCCATTCTTTTTTATTGAGATCACAATGGGAGAAACCCATTCTGAATTCTCCACAGCAAATATGAATCTTGCATCAAGCAACTTATCTATTTCTTCTTTTACAGTCTTGGAAAAATTAGGATTCATTCTATATGGCATTTGCTTTATGGGTTTAGCACCATCTACCAGCTCAATACAATGTTCTACCCAACTTACTTGAGGGAGTTCCTTGTAATCAAAAGTGAATAGGTGTATGTACCTTCGAAAGAGCTGGAGGTAGGATTCCTTCTCACTCTCCATCACAGCATCACCAATCTTTATTTGTTGGAGATGATCATCAACTTCTTCTTCAGATAATTTTATGGGGTCATGAGTTGGTGTGACTAGAAGGATATCCATGACTGAAACATCCACCTCGCTTTCTTCATCTTCAGTGTCCACTTCACTGGTACTAGAGTAATCAGAGGATGTCCAATCATCAGTTTCATCACTTGAATCCACAGGTTCTGCTTTATGATGTCGAGGGATCACGTTTATCTTCACCCTCTCTCTACCACGTCCAAGTGTCATGAAACCTTCATTCCAGTAGTTTCTTGCATGAACTCTCCTTAGCCATGATCTTCCCAATAGCATTGGGTACGCAACAGTACAATTTTTCATCACCTGAAAGTCTACCACACATACAACACCCATAACAGATATTGCCACATTTGAAACTACACCTTCTGGTTTAGTTTTTCCCTTATTTAATGACCTTAACATAAGTGTTGAAGGGCGATCAATTTTTAAACCCAACATATTCATTACAGACTCAGTCATTACATTAACTGCAGCACCTCCATCAACTAAGTCATCATGAATTGAAATACCATTACATAATACCTCAGCTTGTGGAGCATAGGGATCTGCCTCTGCCTCCAAAACAGGGACCTCAACCTCCTTCCTTCTTCGAGCATTTAGTCCACCTCGTAACTCCCGCCTCTTCTCAGAAGACATAGCCAAGAGTTGACCATATGTAATATTTGCAGGCCTTTTGGACAGATCTTCCAAGATGGAGTATGGTCCTTGCCCCTGTGAAATCAGAAAATCCTGCACACCCAACTTTCTTCTCCTATGTTTCTTACTAGTTTCTCCTTTCATCTTCTTAGGATCAGTTCCATCTTGATTATCTTTTTCTTTCTTTCTTTTTGTTACAAACACATCTACTTCATTATTTCTACTCTTATCTACTACATCAAGAGAATTCACAGGTGCTTTTCCTTTATCATTATCTCTTGTACCAGATGTAGAAGCTCTATCTGGACAATTATACTTATAATGACCCTTTTTATAACAACCATAACAAACAACTTTAGAAATATTTCTTTTTGGACCTCTATCTCCTCCTTGAGAACTAAATTATTTTCCTTGAAGAAGATTAATAGTTAACTGGCCCATCTTCCTAAGCAGATCTTCATACTCAGTAGATGTACTAGGAGAAATATTTGTGCTCACCGAGAGTGGTTGTGGATTCTAGACCAAAGGTGCTAGTGTAGGCTCTACTTTAACAACAATTTCTTTGGGCTCCTCTTCCATGCTTTCTTCTTTCCTTCTTGCAATCTCCTTTGCTTGTTCAATGGTAGCTGGGCGGTCATACTTCACTCGTTGTCTAATCTCTGGCTTCATCCCAAGAATGAAGTGCTTACAGAGGAGATTATCCACGCCATTCATCAACCCATCTGCTAGTCCTTCCTTCTAGATCTGGGCATCAAGCTTCCTCCTTAACTCTAGAACACGAGCATGATAATCCCTTATCTTCTCCTTCTCTCCTTGGGTTAGCTTTGTGATATCAATCATGAGATCTGCATATCTCTGTTGTTCACCAAATTCTTTAAGAAAACTTTCAGTTAATAAATCCCATGAATTTTTCACATTATCACCTAGTGTTTCAAACCACCTAAGTGCTGAATCATCCAAAAAGGTAGGAAAAAATTCAGTCCATTGTTCCCTTCTTATAAGGCCATTACAAATACAAGATCGCTTAAGCTCTTGAATGAAAGAAGAAGCATCTTCATTAGATTGAGCTGAAAAAACAGGAATCTTTCCCATTTTCAAAAGTAACCACCGTGAAATACCAACCTACATGTACAATCAACAAGACTTATGTGCACAAATAATTGGAATTACTATAGAAATGACCACGGTAAACTATGGTAAAACTTGACTATCTGCGATAAAAACTGATTTTACTGTGGTAAACACTATTCACGGTAAAAAGTGAAGTTACTGTGGTAAATACTATTCACGGTAAAAAGTGACTTTACTGTGATAAATACTATTCACAGCAAAAATGACTTTATCATGGTAACTACTATTCACGGTAAAAATGACTTTACCATGGTAACTACTATGCACAGTAAAAACAAGGTTACCCTCCAATTGATTTTTGACTAAGTGGGAATATCTCTCCAGAAAATCCACCAACGAGGAATGGTCCCGGCAACGAAACCAAAATTTCATCACCAATCCGGCATTATGATAATTCTTCACCGGGAACTCCTCATGCTATGATTATTTACTAATGCACAGCCTTTAGTTTGGTGGATGTAATCTGGAAACAAAACAACAACCGAACACAAGAATACCATCGACTATGATAAGATGAAATGATAACAAATCTGAAATATCAAAGTAAATTATAATATTAACACGAAATTGTTACAATCTCACCCATGAGGTACTTCAACAAGACTATGGGAGAAACTTTACAATTACACCTCTTGATGGCTTCTTTAACACACCTTTAACTGATGGCTTCCTTTGCACACTTCCTACAATATTTCTCACTACTTCTTTCTATGCTAAATGAGGGGGGTGGCCTCTCTATTTATAGAACTTCCAGGCTTATCCATCCTATCTCTAAGATAGGATAAGAAATCCACTCTGACGAATCATATTCCATACCTTAACTCTTATCTATACATGTAAGCTTATCTCTTAAGATAAGATAAACCTTATCATTTTACATGGGTTCCACATTTTTAGACTTTTTACAAATAAAATACACAAAATATTTATGACCTCACTCCTTGTCCTTATTACCAATATAATATTCTAATTCCTAATCATGTAGACCCTACTTCTCTAATTACCCAAACTTTGACATTTTAACATTACCGGACCACTTACGACAAATATTTACTTTTTACAACATTCCTATTGTACTTTGACTGTTACCGTACTCCACATTATTGGCGGCACCGTACTGACGGCGCCGTTATCTTCTATCAGACGCTACTACTAATTATACTTAACAACATCCTATTCCTAATACATACATTAATGAAATAGAAATTATGGAGGAAAATTTTAGTGTCGACAGAGTCCACAAGGACTTCTTTTATTTTTTATGGAGATGGATGAGGATCACCGTGCCCCTAGTTGGGACCCAGACATGATTGAGGAGTTTGGGCACTAAAGTAATCAGTGACCTGACAGATAAGGAAGGAATCATTGCGATAAGTGAAGCATTGGGTTACCTAAAGGGAGGGTACAGAATTAACATTGATAAGCTGATGAAATACCCAGTTATCCAAGTAGAAACGCACCTCCTAACAAAGTTGAATAACCAGGAGCAATGGTCGTAGGTGAACACCTTATGGTTGCATATAGTGAAGAAAATGATTGAAGGGGTGACTTACAACTTGGTAGGTTTCATTTTTGAAACCATCATTAAGGATGCGCATGGAGGTGAGAAGATTAGTTTTGTCACGATCATGTTATCCCTTGTTTTTAGAAATTGGAATGCCCGATAAGCCAATGGACAAAATTTAGGAATATCCCAGAGAAAAGAAATTTCTTTCTAAGATATTTTAAAAGTATACTTGTGATGGGACTATGAGTGGACCCTTTAAGAAAAGGGTAGAGATGTGGTATGAGCGACTTCGCGCCGCATTTGAGGAGGAATGGAGAATACCCAAGGAGTTACCTTTGATATTAGGAAAGTAGGTACAGTTTTTCATGTATCAAGACTTTTATATTGGTGCTTTGCAATGAAGTATGGGAAGTGGAGACCATGGTGTAAGCTTCCATATGCCTTCACTGTGTGCTATTTATAGGCATTTGTACATAGGTTTTTACATGTGTGTTGGCTATTGTTTAATGCAGACAAGGTAGACTACAACTACCACACATTGAGGAAGACTTACATGTATCCAAGCAATTTTACATACATTGAAAGATTAATTTAAGATTATATTAATATGAAAGCAATGATTATGGAAATTGGTGAGATTGGGGCAGCCCTTTTGTATATCCAACTCAATTCTAGGTTGGAGAATGGGAGGTATATAGAAAATGAGTTCAAACTCCCTGGCCCACCCAAGGGGAAGCATATAGTTGGCACTTTGGCAGATGAGGAACTGGCCTCACCCCTTATGGAGAAAGAGGAAGAAGAACTACAGGAAGATAGGGGTGGTTTGGAGCACATGGGTAGGAAACAACCCACTGTTAGAGAGAAGAATGAGTGTGAGGTGAACCCTCCAAGAGAATTTATTTATTCTTTCATTATTTATCCATTATTCTTGAAAGATAAGTTGTAATTATCTATTTTCAAGGATGGAAATGAAATTAGTGCGAGATAATGTTGAGTTAAGGAAATGTAGCTTAAGTATGAAAGCGCAAAAGGATTTGGGTGCGCGGGCACATGGCGTGTAGAAGTACGTAGAAGTATAGCACAACAGGACATGCCCAGGAATAGTTTGAAATCAGGACTTAGTCATTTGTAGATTGGGAATAAGTTTGGACATAGAGTGCGAAGCACATTTTTCAGAAGACTTGTAGACCACACATGGCTATTTTGGGATTAGTAGAAGATCAAGCGCCATGCAGAGTTTTGGAGCTAATAATAAGATTATACTACAGTTGTATTATTAGATAATCTATTATTAGCAAGATTGCATGCTTTTATATTCTCATGTAAGGGCACATGGTTATTATTAGCATGTAACCTATTCTTGAAGGTGCATGAGCGGTGAAGGGAAATTCCCCTCCTCTATAAATATGTATTGATTTACACTGTTTGGAAAGTTCGTTATTATTGTAGTGTTATGTTGCAAGTTTTTTAGCACACATTATTATGTTGTCTTTATGATGTATATAAGAAGCTTCTGATTTTTACAATATTAATATAATGGATCTTATTGGCTGAATATTGGTGTTGGATGTAACTGAACATGGATTTTGCATGGTAAATTTGATTCTAGTAATTTTTTAGTTAGTCCCTCATATGGTTTAGATCTAGATCTAGGTTTATGCACTGTGGTTTAATTGATTATCTGTTATGGATTTGAAATATCCATTCATTCATGCTAACATCTTGGACAAGTTGTTCTAAAGAGGGACCTATTACCCTTGTGCACTTTGGGTGAGCACTCAGTTCAAGATGAGTGATGTGCCAATGCGCCTTAGGATTTTGTGGGTATATTCTAGGTTGCATCATAACCCATGTGTTTTGCATACACCAAAAAAAGCATCCCCAATGGCCTTTTCAACTCACCAGTTCTTTGCATACCCTGCCACGTATGAAATTGGCATTATAAGAACCACATTTCCTAAGGGATTCTGTCAGAAAGTCCATTTTCCTTGTGAATGATACCCATGTTACACCTCCAACAGTCATTGATGTCCATGAACCCATGTTTCTTTTAGGAAATTTTGTCAAACAGTTCGTAGGCTTGTGTAAGATTCCACATGAGAAAAAAAAACCTATTTTCATATACTTAACATTTGTTCATGGCATGCTCAAAAGATCCTAACACAAGTTGACAGATTCTGGAAATTTTATGGAGTCTACCATGACATGTTTCAATTACATTTGCTTGAAATTTTCGAAGCCATTTCAACAGATCTGTTTTGTGCATATCCAGAAAACATGTTTCTTTTATGGGCCACATTTCTATGTGGCAATATGACAAAAACTTTTATTGCAGTCTCAACCTTTCCATACCTTGCATACATAATTACCAAAGAAAATTCCATATAAACATCCCTTGAAACCCACGTATAAAATATATGATCATGAATTTGCTTACCCTTTTGCAGAGTAGATAAAGCAACACATGCCTTGTGAATGAAGGGAAAGTTGTATTTATCTGACTGAATTTCATTCTTTAGCCTGTATAAATAAAATACAAAAGAAAGAGCCTCATTTTCTTCACTATGGATTGCAGTTATATGAGTAAGAAAGTAGGCATGCATTGAGTGAGTGTGTGAATGCATGGTTTCTCCACTCTACCTTCTCACCATACAAAATTCCACCCAGAACCTAGGAATTGCCACCAGGAATCCTCTCACGGAAACAACTCACATTTTTCAAGAATAATTTCCCAAAATCCTTCTCACGGATGCTCAAACCTTGAATAAAACATTCTCATGTTTATAAAAAATCTCATTAATTCTTTCTTGAGAGAAGGTTGAACCAAGCTCCAAAACACTGGAGAGATTTTAGGATATTAATAAATTGTTTATTTTTAAATGAAAACTTTTCTATTATGATAATTTCATTATTCATTTTATTATTTAACCATTTATTATTACCCAAACCACAACAACACCTTGGTAAGACACTTAATGTCATATCATAATTATTTTCATTAAATTTAATAAAGGTAATTATAATATAATTATATTGACCTTGTTATTTGTGGATACACCTCGCGTCAAAGGTCATAAGAGTTCTTCTAACCACCGCAGAGGTGGTAATAACCCATAAATCCCAGAGACTTGACTCCCGTCAAGGTAAAGTGTCTTGAAATCTTGAATTTTAGAGTTTTCCTAATTATAGATGATCGTGCTCTTGACCTTAGGAAAGATGACCACCAATGATAAAAAATCCATATAATTACTTTTATTTGTTAACATTTAGTATTTCAAGTATTGAAAATGTGGTACTATTTTTTGTACACTCCATTTAATTATTTCATTTTATGAATTCTTCATATTGTAAGCATGACACTAAAACAACAAACTCGCTCCTACCAAGGATCGACTTGATCCCACACAACTACAATTGATAGGTTGGTAATGGGAGGGACATTACAAAATCACATAGATGAACACCAGTTAGAGTACAAATTCATTGTATTTCATTACAAATGCAAGGGACATGGTTACTTCTATTTACAAATCACTACATTTTATTAAAAAATATAGGGAGCATGATAACTATGGCAAGTACACATTATAGATATATCAATTTACATGTTTCTAATTCTATTTCAATAAGTTTAATTTGTTCAAGAAGTACAAAGCAATATCCATCTACAACAATTTGGTTTATTAGAAAAGGCACACAAGGGTTTAGTGGCACCTAGTGTCTTATGGCATTATAATTTTTTGTTCCACTTTTCTTCTAGTGTTGTACTTAGTGCACCCTAATACTATTAGTTTACTTAGTATTTCCATTCTAGTTGTACATGTTGGGGTTCTACATCCCCCAACCTTGTTAGAATTTTCATTTGAGCCTACTATGCCCCCAACCTTACTCTAATTAGGGATTTGATCACCCCAAATTATTTGTATATGTTTTTTATAATATCCATGTCTTTGTGTCGTGACAAGAGGGTGTGGTCTTCTACGTATGTAGGGTAGAGTTAGTACTACACATATGTGTGTGCTCGTTCCTTGCTCTTTTCTATTTTAAATTTAATTTCAATATATCCAAATTTAAAGTTTTAATTTTCATTATACAGACACTAATTATAGTCTTGTGTTGCAAATTTCACTTTTGGGGGCATCTTGTGGCCATTCAACCAATCTAGCAATCAAGAAATTTGTAAAATACAAAGTGTGTTTATGCGCTTTGGTATATTTTCCTCTAAAGCTAGAAATTTTCATTTATAATCTTAAAAGGTGGGTAAATGTAAACACCTTAATTTTTTTTATTAGGTACTTAAAAGTATTTATTTGGATTACATCCCTTAACCTTGACTTATGCACATAAACATAGCTTAAACACATCATTCCAATTTCTCCTAAGGCTTGAAAATACATTGTATTATCCTATTATGGTTCTTATACACATGTAGGATTGATCTCATGGATCATATACATCTTATATCCCCTGACATAATTCTCCATTTTTACATTTACAACGTTCCACTTCCCTAGACACCATCATCGAGTATGGACAAAACCATAATAGGGGCTCTATCCACCATGACCTAACAGTTAAATTTTCTTATGTTTATCTTATTTCCACTTCCTAGTCATCCTTAGTGAGAAATCACATCATGTGGAAAGGTATAAAATCAAATACATTCTCAATATCTCCTCCATAAAATATTTATCAAGTCTTATGCAAAACTTCCCTAAATCATTAGCATACATTAGGATCATCTTCCATACAATTTTAAAGGACTATAAACTAGGTTAAGAGAAGACCAATTTGAATCAAGAGCATTTAAGGCCAAATCAAGCATTATCAAGTATTTATACACCAAATACAACTTTAAGGAGGTTTTACTCAAGAGAGCATCGATATATAAACACTCTATTATAGCACTATATTTCAACACCCATGAAGAGTACATCGTAATTATATATAGCTAAGCCCACTATTGGTGTTGAGGAACAAGGAAAAACATGGGGGGAGGAACTCTAGACTTGCATTCACTCTTTTACAAACATTAGGTAAACCAAATGGAGTTTAAGCCCCTCATTTGGGTAATATAGTGTGGAATTTGGTTAAAATAAACAAGGGGGTTGGCCACCAAGGAAATTCCAACTTCACCACCCACCTATTTATTCTTATTTATTGTCTATTTGAGTGATAATATGAAAAAATAGGGTTTTTATCATTACAGGAGCATGCATGAGTATTTTTTAAGAAAACTATTTATATAGTGAAAAAAGAAAAAGATGAAGTTACCGAGATCGAAGATAAAGTGTAGAGAAATGTTAAACACTAGCATTAAGTAGAACATAAGCATTTCACTTTAGTGTCTAGTTTTGTGCTAGTATCCAATAGGGTTTCAACACTCCATATCATAGGTGAATCATATTGAACCTTGTCACAACCTTTTTGACCTAGTTCAAAATATAAACCATTCTAGAAAGCAATAGAAAAGCTAAGTGCACTCTTCTTATGTTTTACCAAATTTAGCATGTTTCCCAATTGAATGCAACTTCTCATTATCATTTTAAATGTACTATCAAATTTGAATGTTAAAGAATTTATCTATTAATCTAATTACACATTAGTTTCTAAGATTTCAATCCTAATCATCGTTATAAATTCTAATGTGTGTGTAATTAGGCACCCAAACTTCAAACACAACATGGGATTTATTCTAAGTGTGGGATTTTCTCCCTCTAAAGAGATTTGGTTCTCATATATAACCTAAACTAATCTAGTGTTTAGAAGACTTGTATGGGAAAGGGGAGGACGGAAAATAGAAAAATGGTGATGTGAAAATTATTCAGGGGTCTCTATCTCTCTTTTCTAAATTTGACATAGAATGTTGGTATCCTACTATAATCCACATATATAAGATCACGGTGCAATAGAAGATAAGAGAGAGTAAGAGGAAAACTTTAAGGGTAGAAAATATACATGATCAATTATTACTATTTCACAAGAGGATACATGATTCTGTTAAACTAAAAATAATTCCCTAAACATAATTCAAGTGCTAACATAGAGGTCAAGATACCATTAAATAATTAAAATAATAAACCCGAATATAGAGTTACTCTCTATATATAATTGGGGAATAGATAAAGAAAGGAAGAAAATCCCCACCAAAACATTAAATTCATATTCATGTCACCCATTCTCTATAAACAATATTCCCTCCTAAAATACCATATAAAAGTAATAAAATCTTTATATCATGAAATCCTGGGATACAAAAAATCACCCAAATGTAAAAAATGCTTCATTATGAACTCGAAGGACACTATAAATTGTTTGGAGGGATAAAAACAATAAATGCATATGGCAGTGGGAATTAGAGCTCTATTAAAATAAATCCACAGAGGAAACAACACCCCAAGGTTTCAATTGTGATCTGCAATCCAAATGAAGACCAATTCAACTTGAAATGATCCCAATTCAAAGGTCTCCTCATATGCTTCCCAATGAATTTAAAAATGCCTAATTTGGAGCCTTATTTCAAAAGTTATAGACAAAATAAGATTTAGGGTTCTCCCTTTGCCTGCAGATATCAGGAAAAATAACAATTTCATATTGGTCCCCCTTTGTGACTAATCATTTGTTCTTATTAGGCTCTATCATCTTTTTTGGAAGTCTATAGGAAGGCACCTTCCATTTGAGAGCTAAATTCGCTATGCATAGCATGCAATGCAACCAAGACACACGGGGACCCTATATGTGACGATGAGACATGTCATGATCTCAAACCCTCAAAATCATGGAGTCTTCTCAACTTTCATGGTATCTTCAAGCACTTTGATAAAAAAACTTGAGGCGGGTGTCCAATATTTTCCATGAGCTCAAATTTAACTTAGTATTTCCCCTTCTATCAAAATTATCTTTAGATTTGACTCATGAGAACTTCCACTACTTTCTTCACTTAATTAATAATTATTTTTCTATATGAAGTTTCTTTCCAAGCCCTCTTTTACCAATTAGGACTAAAACCTATATTATTTGTAATGGGGAATGAATTAAAACACCATTGGAGCTCTATTAAATTATATGTTTGATGTGAATTGAAAATTATCACATTGTGAAATTAAGAATTGACACATTATGAACATATTAAATAACACCCTTTCGCGTATGTGGTATATGTGTGTATTTTATAATAAAAAACAACACAACTTGTCTTTTTATTTTCTTTACATAATAATTTTTTTATAGAAAATTCTATTTGTTATTTAATGAGAAATAAACTTTATTTTGTGGCCTTTTTCATAACAATATTTTTAAAAAAGGATTCATAAAATCTTCACTCTACTAGGGTTTCGTGGTTTTGCATGTCGTTCAAATGGATTGGATGTCTTATTAAGTCCCCTTGTCATACCACTCTTGTAGATTTTTTAGAAAATATCACATTTAAGTCAAAATTCATAACTCTTTTTGGGTGGATTAATTTTATTTACACGGCCCTCAACCAACCCCTTACAAATTTATTGTTGTTGGTGGTGGTGAGAATGGTGCCCAAACATACATACAAGTTTTTTTTAAAAGGTGTGTGATGAGGTGAGTATGAATTCCTTCCTAAATTTGACATTTACTTGTAATTTAATGATGTGGAATTTTTGTTTTATTACTTACGTTTTTGGCCAAGTTTCATACAAAGATTCCCTCGGGGTTTGAATGAAAAAAAACTAGGGTACCCTTGGGGTCTAGGTCACTGATATTTGTAACATTACCAAGGGTTTTTTTGTTTTCCTTTAGATAATTGTCAAAGGTACATATCTTGCTTAGAAAATGTCATGCTTGTATCCCTAGAAACACCCTCATTGTTGTTTCACCTTACAATGAACTTTCATTTTTCTGACCAAGTGGCCATATGATTCTCTATCAATCACAAATTACACTATATCCATATCCATTTAAGGGTATTTTTGAATGAAAGTTACATCCCTATTAGGCATCATTTGTCATAAGAAACATAAATTATTTTCTTCACACCTATCAAATGCATTTGTGTCTAGGTGGACTGTCAAATGAACTAAAAGAATCTATTGAAATTGAGATTGAGAATGAGTACTTTACATAAATTTTTGTTTACATTAACCTTCCTAAAACCTGTTTTTTAAGTGCCAAGCACCTGACCATAGATTCATGATTATCTACCCATGGTTTGGCCCAAGGATTCTACCAGGCCACCTCCAACAAGTAAATAACCTGCATGAAATAAAAGTGAGTCTTGGACCACTATGTAACAAGAAATGTGTAGTAGGATCTAAACACGCTAACATGAGTACTTTAGCCTTGTCTAAAAAATATCCACCATCTAATAAATATGTGGAAAACACCTCCTTTCCTCTCATTTATTAACCCCTAATTCCCCATGTTCCTATGTAGACTCAAGTTTCTCAAGATACTACCATGTTAATTTTTAGTTATAATGTTCCTATTGATAATGTTCCTACCACATGGTGCTCAAACAGTCCACTTCACAGTAGTGTCGGGTCACATAGTGAAGTTGACCATCCAAATGTTGGACCATCACACTAGGTTATTTTTTCTTAGCAAACCAACACCTGGCCTTGAGAAATATCTTCACAATTGCGGGCTCTAAAAAGGATGTTGAGGATGGAGAGGTAGAATTACACAAGGAGTATTGCTCTACATGAATATATACTCGTGTTTTTTTTAGGTATAAGAAATTCCTCAAGAAAAAAAAAATTGTGCAATCGAATTGTTAGTGGTTTGATAATTTAGATGTGACTTGTTTACAGGATATAATGTTTAAAATTTTCTTTTAAAGACTTTTCTAAAGTGTATCCCACCAAATGCCACATGGATTTCCACTCTACATGGAGATCATGGTCATGGAAGTTTTGGTATTCTAATTTCCCCTAAATTTACAATATTAATTATCATTTTAAGGAAATACCCCTCCCACCAAACTATTTGGGTAATTGTGAGTAAGGTAATGGTCATTCTACAAGGATTCATAATACCTATGCTACTAATGAGGAACTTGAAAGATATAATTTTTGGCATTGATTAGTGGCTAATTTTCCTCTCATTAATTAGCTCATTTATGATGACTTAATATAGTGGAGACTCCCGAGAAAAAGGATGGGTGGCTAAATTTTCGTAGGTACATCAGAGAACACCAAACATGGTACTATTTCAAAAATTGATCATGGAGTTTGTAATACCCACTAGATTCTCTCCCTAATTTGATCACATTGACTTATTGTATTATTTATCTTGAGACTTTGGACATATTATTACTATGGTTATTTGATTTGGATATACCTTATTTTTTAATCTCTTTATCTTGTATATGCTAACTTGTCTTGGAAAATTGTTGTAATTGGCCCATGAGGCCAATTCACAGGTATTATCATTATTGTTTGATTATGATGTGTTGATTTTTAATATTGATGGACTAGTAGAGTAGCATGTATTTTTTAATAAATTATGAAACACTTCGTGGATGATTATCATGATTTATAACATCGTGTATGATGGATGAATGAATTTATAACTATATGGTTAGTTGTGTATGTATGGTTTGATTGCTTGAGATGTGTGTGATTATTTCATTTAACATATTTTATTGAGCATGTATGATGTTTAAAATTGAGTGTGCAAGAAACATGTTTACGTCATAGGATAACGTGGGATTCAAGGGATGCACCTCTAAGTGGCACAATAAGCCATATAGGCCGAATCTACCCTCTTTATTTGTTTTGACCTTGTTTCATTGTTTTGTGGATTAATGTTGAAAATGGTAAATTACTCCTTGGCATGTGTCATTGGAATTATTTTGTCACCTTTGTCTATTTTTTTCTCTACTTAAATTAACTTGGTTTTATCTCTCTTTAATTGCTTATTTAAGTTACTTTTTGGGAGCTAATTTTTTACCACGTGTTTAGGATGTCTTGATTTGTTCTAATCTTGATTAAATGGGTTTTGGGTGCCTGTTTAACTCTGTTTTTTGGTCATGTTCCTATTTTCTCTTTTCTTGGGTGCTTTCACGATGTATCTCTTTATGTAAGGCCTTTGGGAGCCGATCTGTAATGTCCCCATTTTCGAACAGGTGGCCTAGGAGGCCTTTCATCCATCATAGCCTTGGTCATGCCCAAGAGGCTAGAGACATTGATGGTTATTGGGTATGGTTTGCACCTTCATGTCACTTATAGGTTATGTTTCGACATTGGACATGTAATTTGAGGTGACTTAAGTGAAATAAGGTTGTGAAATGCTCCCCTAAGGTACTTTATGTTATATTTAGTTGATGACTTAAGTAATGGGTGAATATATGGTACTTTATGTTCTAATTCTTCGTTGGGGTGACTTAAGTGCACTTTTTGGCATGTGCAGAAAAAAGTGACTTAAGTTATTTTAATTAATTAAAGAAAAGACCCATGGGAGTAATTAGGGTTCTTTTGGGCCTTTTGTTGTAATGAGAAGTTATAAAAGGAAGCGCTTGGGGGAGAATAGACATTCATTCATACACTCACCTATTTTGATATTAAAGAAATTGTTATTTGCAATCTTCTTGCTTTTGGAGTAAGATCCCATAGGAACACTAGCTTCGGTGGTGAGAGATCCATTCCTAACTAGTAGGGCACTCTTCGGTGGTGAAACATCCACCCTAGTTTTTCATTTTAGATTTGATTTAGGGATGTTATTTAGAGATATTTTTCATAGATTCCAGAGAAGGGTTTTAGAGGGTTTCAGAGAATTTTTGTGGAGATAAATCAAAGGGTTTTAGATCGTATTTGTGGTAGCGATCAGAGAAGGGTTTAACACAGATTTTAGAGACATTTTCATGGCTTTTCAGCCTTTCCCTTAGGGTGACGTCAGCCTTAGGGTTTTGCAGTAGCTTTTTTGGAGGTATCCAAGTGTATGTTTCCAAATTTGGAGGTTGAGGTTTCTTCTATATCGTTGGTAGATGTAAACTCCAGAAATTTAGATTTTTATCTATTTTTTAGGGTTTTATCTACTCAGTTCCAAATTTGCAGCAATTTTTTTTAGGGTTTTCAAACTGATATTTCCATATCTAGAAGTTGGGTTTTCATTCATATTGTTAGTAGATATCATTTCTAGATTTTCTGAATTTTATCACTTGTATTTGAAAAGTTATGAATTTTTTAAGATTTCCAATTATCTAGGGATTTCTGAAATTTTCTGGTAGTTTTCTATTATTCAAAAAAAATCAAAAATATTTTTCTAGTGTTTTTTATCATTGTTGCGAGATCTCTATAAAATTTCATGTGTTTTGAGAAATTATTTTGTGGGATATCAATTAAAACCAGTTCGCTACCCTAGCTGGTTATTTACTATAAAAATCATAATTTTTATTTGCCGTAATTTTTTATATATTTTGTGAATTTTTCAAGTGGTATCCCACAAGGGATATTTCATGATCCTTGATTATTACCTAATCTAATAAAAAATTAAATGGGTTTTTGGGCACCTAATCATGGATTAGGTTGACCAACCACCCCTTTTAAATGCCAACATATCCCCAAAAACTCGAATTTTGGGAAATATTGATATTTTGGATGAGTGAAAGAAAAGTAAAAGGGTATATTTACCTTGAAAAGAGCCTCCAAATACCATACCTATGGGTGGATGAGATCTTTTCAAGGCTAATAGAGCTTATTTTCCCCCGTTAACTCCTTTTTCAACCACTTTTATTTATGATTCTTGGATTTAGGGTTGTAAGGAGGTTTGGGTGCTTGATTCTCCACACAGAGATGTGATTGATTGTTGAATTATTATTATTTTATATTTATTTATTGGTGTGAATTTAGGGTTGATGGATGACTTGGAATTGGGAGGGGATGGGTGACACATGTCACCATCCCATTGGTTTGTTATTTTCAAGACTATTCTCATATTTAACACTCCATTTTGGAGTGTAGTGGGGGTTATTTTGGTCATTTTTGCATTCGAGATTTTTGGCAGAGAAGGAGCTTTTGGAGTTGAAGAGATTGGAGTGTGGATTTACTATTTTTTTGCTTGAACTCTCTTGCTTCTTAGGTAGGCCTCACATCTTCAAACTTGATTATAACTTTGGAAATAATTTTTTTGCTTTCTTTTTTGGTCCATGTATTGGAATGGCATGTTGTCTATGTTATTGTTTTTTTATCTCTTGATTTTCTCCTTCCACCCCTTGGAAGATTGAATTTTTGAGTGTTTGGGAAGAGGAAATAATCCCTCTTAATTTCCAAATGGCTTGATGGGAAAACCTTGTTGGGATTCTTTACAAACTCCTTTCATTTGGTTTGAAGTGGGAGAATACTTTCCATATCGTATAGAAACCTTCTCTCATCCTTGCTAAGGAAACATCCAAGGTTTAAAAAACCTTGGCAAGGAGAAATAAGACTTATTGGAGGGGTGTGGAGCATTTGGAGGTTTTTGTGGATACCTGGAAAATTTATGAACTCATTTGGATACTTTTTGAATTTGGATAAAATGGAACTTCTTACCTGTCTTCCCCACTTGTTTAAGTATATAGCTTCTTGTGCTTTGTGTTGGTTTTCAACTCATTTTGGTTATTGGAATTTTGTGTTTTGGTCTTTTCCTTCACACCTCATTGTGATTTCTTGGAGGCATGTTCCTCCTCTCTCCCATGGGATTGGAGGGAGGATAACATACTCTCTTTCATTAGAAGAGGCATGTGATGATGCCATTTGATTGGGTGGATAACCAAGTCATTATTATCATGATTTGGATGCTTCCTATTTGAAAACAGAGTTGGGTTTTTGGATCTTGTTTCTTGTATGGTAAAATGGAGGTTCCAATTACAAATTTGGCCCTGTTTTTCCCACTTTGCGGAAGGATTTTCCTCTTGGATTTTAGATTTGTTTTGTTCTTGTTATTGTGAGTAAATCAACTATTTAGTTGGTGTTTCTATTGTTTGAGAATTGATATGGAAACAAGTGGTATAACTTAACTTTTAAGTTTGTTGTAAAACTTGCCTCTTGAAATGTGATTCGTGGTAAAATTGTGCAATGGAAAATCCTCCTTTTTAAAATGGTCTCGCAAAGGTATATTGATTAATTTGGATTTAGTTGAGCCTCTTGAAATGCAATCCAAAGTATGTATTTACAAATCAAATTCGATGTGTGAAGAAGCTATTCTTGGACTTGTTTACGTTGTAATAGTTTCACTTAGTTGGTTGATCAATAAAGATCCCAAGAAAGTGAAAATGGTCACTAATTTGTTGCATTATAACGGTTCAAAAAAAAGTAATCTTGTTCTCCTTATCTATCTACCAAGTTTTTTCCATCATCATATATCTTTCACAATAAAATGGATTTTAAATTTAACTAACTTGTTTCATATCTCACCTCATTTGATTATTTATTTGCAAGAAGATAGAACTCCTAATACGAGTTGGGAATTGAAAATGTCGGTTTCACAATCAAGGGTATTTATATAAAATATTTATACTTAATCAAATTATATAGGTTTTGATAATAAAAGAGAGAATTTAAATGTGGAATATATGTTTTGGTAATATAAATAGAGGATATTGAAATAGGTAAGAATGGCGTTCACTATTGTTACTTTCTTCATCATAAACCCTAGCTCGGTTTTGTTTGAGTATGGCTCCTCCCTGACAAACGGCCGCGCTAGGTCTTTTTCTAGCCCTGCTAATGGTTACCCTGAGTTGTTTCCATTCTTGGATAAATCCTTGATCTGCCCTCAGACTATGCCCTCTGCAAATGATGTTTCTACTTTTTCAAGTTTGGGTTTTGGTTCACCTCAAAGGGGAGGGGATGGACATGGCTTTTTGGCCCCAAAATCTGCTACTGGTGTGGGATGTGCTACTAAGTGTGAGGACCCTGGCTTCATAAACCCGTACTCAGATATCTCAGGAATCCAAGGAAGCTACGTAGACATGTTACATGTTTTGGTTTTCTCTCTACAAGGTGATACCCTTTGCATCCAGATTCATCACTCTGCTAGAGGTATCGATTTTAAATCCACTATTTCTCAGAAGTTATGCTTTAGGATGGAGCATTTTGGATTGGTTTTTGCCAGTAAATTTATTGCAGACACCTGTAGGCTGAGTGCTTATGGCATAGGTACATATTCAATGATCTTTATGACTAGTGCTCTTTTGGGAGGGGCCAAGGATCATGGATTTTCCTCTTTCAAGGAATTTCTATTTAAAAATGAAACCCCTTGAAATTTGTAGTTGCTCCTCCTCCGCCCCCTGCTTACATTGTTAAACAAGCCTCTGAAACCCTAGTACTAGAGATTATGGGTGAAGAATATTTGAACTTGCTGTAGGAAAATAAATCAAGGGCCTTAATATGTAGATTTAGTGGTGTCTAGACATCTAATGTAGTTGTGCAGTGGATTCACACGTTTTGGACTAGTAATTGTCAATATTTCCTATGTACTCGGGGTTTCTTCATTGTCTTTTTTAATGAACAAGAAGACTACTAAAGAGCTATGGAGGAGGGTCCTTGGTTCCGGGGCTCAGCTGGACTTTTCACTGCCCCATGGTTTCCAAATTTTGTACCAAATAATTTTTCCATCTCTCGGGTCCCAGTTTGGGTGAGATTAAAAAACCTTCCCGTGCATTTCACCTCCTCACTAAAGGACATTGGTAACCTCCTTGGGAGGTTCATTAAAGTTGACAGCTAGAGATTGCAGAATGGATTGTATAATTTTGTTCAAATTTACGTTGAATTTGATCTCAGCAAGGGGTTACTGAAAAATATTATCCTCAAATTAGACGATACCAGATGCTCTCATAATTTAGACTATGAAAATATAGCTTTCAGATTCCAAAATTGCAGAATTTCGGGTCATCTTCATACTTCCTACCCTCAAAAGAAAACCCAAGCTCCTCGAAGAAAGGAAAGACTTTCAAACATTAGAGTCCGCCAGATTTAGCAGACATTGAAGTCTTTGATGATGAGGACAATTCTAACTTATAGGAGTAAGGAGTTACAACTACTGCTCCTTTAGCTGCAGCTATAGCTTTATCTACTGATACTTATGTACCCTCAACTATAGGCTCGATGGATTCAACTCATTCTCAAGTGGTTGGGCATTTACTAGTTATCTCACCCTCTTTGGAAGGACCCTCTCAGGCACCGAAGTGGGCCCATGAATCTCATCGCTCCAACTCAAACAAGGAAAACGGCCTTCCCTTTGTTGATTCCTCAGCTTTGGACTTAATAGAATACAACCCTCTCATTTCAGAGATGCTCCCATAGGATAAATGGCAACTAATGTGTTCAAAGAAAGGAAATAAGGGTAGACATTGATCTCCATGCCTTTCTCTTCCCCTCTTTTACCTATTGTTCTCTTCTTTCCTCGGTCTTGTAGCCTTCTAGACTTCATCTTCCCTTCCTCCTTTATCTCTCTTTTTGTTGCTTCTGAGTGCAGTTGTTCGGGGTTTTCTCACCCCTTATTTGTTGCAACTAGTTTCATCTATTAGACAATTGTTTCTCCTATGTTTCCTCTCTTATGTTTCTTCTTTGGGCTTGGTCGGTTCCTCGCTCCATTTTCCCTAGGGCATATTATTTTCTCTTCTTAATTCCTCTATCTGACCTTTGGGGATCTTTGTATTAGGATATGGGTCCTTCCAACACCCTAAAATTTTATCCTTTTCCAAAAAAAATAAAATAAATAAAGGATATTAAGTTTATAATTTGGTTTCCCTTATATATATATATATATATATATATATATATATATATATATATATATATATATATATATGTATGTATGTATATGTGTGTGTGTGTGTGTATGTACATATATATGTGTGTGTGTGTGTGTGTGTGTGTGTGTGTGTGTGTGTGTACATATATATATCTATGTACATATATATATATATATATATATATATATATATATATATATATATATATATATGTATGTACATATATGTATATATATATATATATGTACATATATGTATATATATATATATGTACATATATGTATATATATATATATGTACATATATGTATATACATATATGTACATATATATATATGTGTGTGTGTGTGTGTGTATATATGTACTGTATATGTATATATATATATAAAGTTTTGTTGATTATATATATATATATATATATATATATATATATATATATATATATATATATGCAAACAACTGGGGTACTCCATAGATGGGATAAGATATGGGCATGTCATATAGGGAGATGATAGGGAGCCCTATATCTATATCTACCACCGCATAGTGAGGTGAGGTAAGTAGAGAAAGAACAAAATGTTGTTCCCCCCACCCCTAAGATATAAGAAATATAAGCTATATATATATATAGGTTACGACCCCTCCTATAGAATCTTGTGGAGTAAACAAATCATAGTCATGTTGGCTAGATTTTCTACATAGCACAAAACCTAGGCAATCATGAGATAAATCTCCCTCATTTACCGATAAGGCTCCCGTGTCAGATTTTTCAATTAAAGTATGCTAATATCTAAATGGGGTTTTACTTTAACTACTTAGTTCATGAACCATAACTGAACAGTTCTACAACAAGTAAGCAGCTGTTTAAAGAAAAGAAATATTTATAGAAGAAGGGAAAGGAAATTATATAAACACAGAGAAGAAAAGGGGAAGATGTGCATTCCAATCAATAGATAGTAGAGTTGATTGCATGCACATAGAAGAAACCAATAGATATAAACACAGAATTCTAAGCAAAGGCAGCTCTAGATCCAGATGTAAAATAAAACAAAGTTATTAAAAGATCTAAGATAAAAAGCAAGAAACAAAATACACTATGACACAAAGTTCTCTGAAATCTGCTCCTGTATATTCCTTTGCTTCAAGTGGCTCTCAAGGGTTTCAGCACAAAGTCTGGAACACAAGGTTGTTGCTTACAAATTCTTATCATTAACCCAAAGGTTCTTCCTCTACTTATAGAATGTAGAGGGGCAATTACAAGTCAGAAGCTTTTAGTTGAACGGAAAAATGTGGAAGTGGGAAAGGAAACAACTGGCAATCTCCCTCCTGGAATTCCTCTTTGCATGACATGTATGATTTACAACTGAAAATAGAACCTTCTATTTTGCACGTCCGCCACCTATCTTCAAGTAGTTGACTTCTTCAAGTAATGGATTTTAAACCAATCACTTAAGTTGTATAGTTTAATTGATCACTCAATTACTTTGTCTGAGGAAAGAAGGAAGAGGAAAGCTGCAGTCTTGTCCTTTTTCATATCTGCATGCAGCTGATTCTTTTGTCTTTAATTCTCACCAAACTGGATCTGGGAGTAGCTGAATCTGGAAGCAACAAGCTGGAAATGGAAACAGCTGGATTTTTCCTTCGCCTTGTCTTCTCTTTTATCCTTGAAGCTTTTGCAGTTCTTCTCCAGTACATGCATCAATGCAATGTTTGTCGTAGATAACTCATCATCCTTATTTTTAATTGCATATGAGCAATTAAAAATTCTAGAAAGCACTCCAGATGAATGAAAATTCAATGAAGGCTTTAACTGGAAGATTGGGAACACATGCACAAGATCCTGGAAGGAATTTTCCACGCACTGAATTCTTCACGGGCTGCATTCGAAACAAGAGGATGAAGCCTTTGTGCCAGAAGCTTTTGCAACTATGAGATTTGGATCTGGATTTGCATATGGATTTGTATCTGCATCTGGATATGGATCTGCACTTGTATAACAAACTCTGGCAATTGGGCTGTGGATGGAAAAGCTGGAGCTCGAATAATTCCACTGCTTTTAATCTGCACGCATGAGTGAAGTTTTTCCTACACGCATGAGTGAAGTCTTTCCTGCTCTGGATCTGTCTATCAATTCAACAATAGGTTCTGAGCCTAGATCCGTGTCTCCAATATCTACAAATTTATAAGTGATGCATGACTCCATTGTGCTTTCTTTTCCATCTTTCTTCGTCATAGCTTTATCAATCTTTGTCTGAACAATTCTTTTTCTTCTTATTTGACTGGAGTTCTTCAAACTAGTGCAAATTTGGATAATCCTTTAGATTTGGAGGAAATATTCAATGTATTAGACATTGATATAATTTCCTTTTCTTTATTAAAGCACCTATATCTAACTCCTGTAATTAATTCAGACAAATATGGCAACATGAGCATGTATAGTGAATTTTAATCACAAAAATCTACATAATTCAAGCCTGCCGCCCCAAAATTTGACGTTTTATTTACATGCAAAGCAAGCATGAATTTTACCAACATCACCTGAGCACCTGTATCACTTCTACAAACAATTATGCAGACACAAATCAGCCTTCTTCAAATCATGCACCAAAACTAGAAGCTTTTAGCATCAAATTCACCTTCCTCTGAGAAAAATCCTTCTCCAAATGGGGCGCACTTTTCCTCTAGGTTGCACTTCTTCACATGTGAATTAATTAATTCATCCTTATGGCAACCCATGTTTATATAGCCTTCATAATTATTTAATTAATAATTGCCCTTTCTATTCCTGGCAATTAATTAATTAAAAATCATGCTCTTCTCTTTAACTGATGTGTTAAAATAGCATGTTTAAGGATAGCCATCCAATTAATTGAATTAATCCAATTTAAACATCCACTCTTCACTGAACTGAAGCTTCACAATGTGCTTTGACCATAGCCACTGAAAATAGAATTTAATTTAATCAATTAATGCTTCAAAAAGCATTAAATATATACCAAAAGGGGCGCACTTTTTATCATGAAGGAGGCAGCCTTTAAATAAATAATATTTATTTAATTTTATCCAATCTATTTCCATCTTCTTTATTCCCTTTTACCTTGTTGACTTTCTTCCATGCTTGGGCACCAATTTTGGGTGATAAATATTAATAAATATTTATTTAATGTATTATTATTCACCCAAGGTGGGTCGCAATTTTTGGCTAAAGAGAATTCCATTTTTAAAAACACATGACAATGGGAATTTTTACCCTACAAGGCAAGAAATAAAATCCCATGATTCACTTAAGTCACTTTTCTTTTATTCCACCATGGGAATTTTTACCTTGCAAGGCAGGCAATGAATTCCCACCTGCCTGCTGCCTCTAATTTTCCAACTACAACTTAAGTGACTTTCCTGTTATGGGAAAAAGTACCCTGCAAAGCAGGCAATAAAATCCCACCTGCCTGCTGCTTCTATTTTTCCCACTGCAACTTAAATCCTTTGTTTTCTAAAAATGCGCCCAACCCCGCAAGGGCTTTTCAGTGCACGACTTCACCTTTTCCCAGTGAACCGGATCTCCGATGGTGACTTCCTTCTGGCACAATGTGCGTATGTGATCTCCGAATACTCCAGGCTAAGAATCAAGTTAACCCAGCAAAGGAATTGATCTAGAGAAATTTCACAGAAAACAAAATGGAAAAACAAAAAAACACGAAAAATTGTCAAAACTCACAAATAAAGCCTAAAACTTATTCCTAGTTAAAACCCTTCTGGTATATAGGAATAATGATATGTTCGATCACAACAAGGTTAAAACAGAGCGCAAATTGCCTCCAACGGGGCTCAAAATAATTAAATACAAATTTCCCGTAGACAAATCCCAATGACAAAATATAACAATTTTGGGCATCTGTGTATTTGGCAAAAAAGGCTAATATGGCTCTTTGGGAATATCTTGAAGCAATACAAGAACTTTCAGGCAATAAAAACACAAAACGACCCATTATTTTAAAAGTACGATTTTTTTTCGGATAGGGTAGTCACAGATTTCAAGATGAAATCTGGGGACACTGTACGATGGAAAAGTGACAAGCGAGCATGGGAATCTACAAGTAACTCTTCCTCACACCCGACCTCCCGAGGTCGTGCCGAGATAGCTGGTGGGGATGGAATATATGTGGGGTATGGACAAACTAATTGGGAAATCTTATGTCTTCGACACGCACTAATGGAATCTGCGAATCTAAGGCAAGAAAGGCCCTCCTAACTTGAACTGCCATGATAGATCAGTCGGCAAGGATGACTGCTCGAAGGATCCAATCAATATTGAGCTCTGGAACAATTCGATCTATAGGTTGTGGAATACGCGGAAGATAACCTATGGGTGCTTCATATATATCTCCTGACAGGGTCATGAAAATGAATAACAGACTAAAGGTGGATTCTATGGGCGATTCTCTGGTCTAGTCCAGAAATCCTTAGCTTGATTAGTTGTTGTATCTAGTGAGGATAGTTGTGTGATTATGATTGGTGGAAGTGGAGTGGATCTAAATACTAATGTGCGTAAACCAGCATCTACATCAGATTGACCTGTGGACTCATTAGGTTGTGGGACCTATGGATCACAACCATAGATTCGTGGTTATTGTGGACCTCCTATGGTCATATGCAGAATCAATCCCTAATTCCTAATATTCAATAGTCGTATGCATTTTCGGCCTATATATTTAGAACTAAAAATTTTGCAACCTTTTTAGAGTACCTTACAGGTGTTTTGGCAACTTGAATTCGTAAGCTAGTGTCTATGTCAGTGAGAATGTCTCCTATGTCTGGCTGTGGGACCAAAGGATCACAACTGAATGTTTACTCTCTTTCAGGCCCTGTTACAGTCATGCAGATATTTATCTAGGGTAATCTGTAGTTTGGCTGGTTTGACCAAAATGTATGCACTTTGTCGTCTTCTATGTTTAGTCCTCTCAGCTATGCACTAATTTCTTATACGTCTATTGTTACTTGGAAGACCTGAATTTTGAGATTCTGGTCTATATAAGTTATTGCTACAACAAGATCAGGTTGGGGCACTACTGGCTCGAATATGTATTCTCTAGGCTCTCTAGGTTTCGTGATTTTCATACAAAAGAAACAATGTAAATCTAACTAAAGCAAAGTAAAACTAACTATGTAAAGTATATCTACAGCATATATAACTTCTTTATTTTTGTGTTTTTGATGAACTATTTGAACGAAATTGAAAGAGCAATTATTTAAAATATTCAAAAATTGACAACTAAATTAATAACGAAATTTAAAACAAATAATGCAGCTAAGTATAGCTACTTGCTTGTGCAGCTGTAAATCTATTCTAAATAACGAAATATCTGATCTAATCTATTTGAAAGATTTTCGATCCTACCTCATAAGTGAGGAATGAATCATAGTTTCTTAGAAACTATCAATCCCCATAGCTTCCCTGGCAATATCAAAAGTGGGATTAACTGAAATAAAATGATTCACTATTCCATTTGATATATTTTAACTAGAACTTTGAAAGTTTAAACCTGGATTTTGCAAAACAGTGGTGAATCCGGTTGTGTGTGGCTTTGTCCCCTCAGTGTGATCTCCTCATTCCTTCGTGCTTACGTGGATCCAGAAAAGTGTGTAATGCTAGCATCAACAAAAGTAGGTATTGGAACAATGGTAGCTTTGGATGTAGATTGAATACAATGCGAGTAGGAGAGGGATAGCGCAAGAGAACAGAGCTTGGCTTGTGCAATTCCTAGCGGGATCTATTGCGAGTCATACGACACAAAATGTCCAGAACCTAAAACTATCTTGTTTGACGAACAAAACCTGCAACTTTAATGGCTTCTAATTGAGAATGAAAATATCCTACTCCAACTGATTATATGAAACAATAACAACACTTAGCACAAGAAGGTTATGTGGCTTCTGTCATCAGCAATCCGGCACTATGATAATTCTTCACCGGGAACTCCTCGTGCTATGATTATTTACTAATGCACAGCCTTTAGTTTGGTGGACGTAATCTGGAAACAAAACAACAACATAACACAAGAATACCATTGACTATGATAAGACAGAATGACGAAAAATCTGAAATATCAAAATAAATTATAATATTAACATGAAACTGTTACAATCTCACCCATGAGATTCTTCAACAAGACTATGGGAGAAACTTTACAATTACACCTCTAGATGGCTTCTTCAACACACCTTTAACTGATGGCTTCCTTCGCACACTTCCTACAATATTTCTCACTACTTCTTTCTATGCTAAATGAGGGGGGTGGCCTCTCTATTTATAGAACTTCCAGGCTTATCCATCCTATCTCTAAGATAGGATAAGAAATCCACTCTGACGAATCATATTCCATACCTTAACTCTTATCTGTACATGTAAGCTTATCTCTTAAGATAAGATAAACCTTATCATTTTACATGGGTTCCACATTTTTAGACTTTTTACAAATAAAATACACAAAATATTTATGACCTCACTCCTTGTCCTTATTACCAATATAATATTTCTAATTCCTAATCATGTAGACCCTACTTCTCTAATTACCCAAACTTTGACATTTTAACATTACCGGACCACTTACGACAAATATTTACTTTTTATAACATTCCTATTGTACTTTGACTGTTACCGTACTCCACATTATTGGCGGCACCGTACTGACGGCGCCGTTATCTTCTATCGGACGCTACTACTAATTACACTTAACAACATCCTATTCCTAATACATATATTAATGAAATGGAAAATTTTAGTGTCGACACTTCCAAACAACAAAACAACACTAAGCATGCAACAAATGAACTACTTCAACTCCTAAACAAGAACTGAAAACTAGAATTTGAAAATGAGAAGATGAGAGACAAATTTGAGGGGCCATTTGCTTGAAGATCAACTAGTTATTTATAGAATCCCCATTTACCCAAAGGTGAAAACCAATTTGAACTCTTTAACCATAAACAATGCAAAAACACTATTCTAGGGAACCAGAATCATAAATACGAGCAAAGGTGGTGAAAAAAGCTGGTAAACATTGAAAATTTACATGATTCGTGTTAAAAAGAACATTCTAGAAAATGCGTGAAGGACCGCCGCCCTGAGCATGGCGGCGGTTACAAGACTGCCGCCCTGCCTGGGCTGCGGTCACGAGACCACCACCTAGGCAGGGTGGCGGTTTTGTAACTGAAGACCAAAACACAAAGAAAAAGAGGGGAGAGGAGGAAAAAAAAGCACCCAAGGGCTAAGCGGGACGTGTGGGATGTTAATGCATACTTGGAGGGATTTTCTAGATCCCGAACACCTTGCGAGGAGACCTGTATCATTATTGGGGCACGTATAACATTGTTCTAGCGGTGCAGTACCCTACACTTTTGGGTACGTACAGACACCAAGTCCTCTCATAACTTCTAGGGCACAACCCTATTGTCCACACACCCATTTATGCGGCCTGGTAAATTTCACACAGGCCTTTGGCCTACCCTAGGCGACCAATTCTTCCTTTCACTCGTGCTCAAACCCTCCTAACCACCACTAATTTACCGCGCACGCACACACACACACTCAGGTGGATACTCATATCATGTCTTTGAATCAAAATAAAAATAAATAGATAGGTGTGTGTGTGTGTGTGTGTGTGTGCATGTGCGACCAATTCTTCCTTTCACTCGTGCTCAAACCCTCCTAACCACCACTAATTTACTGTGCACGCACACACACACACTCAGGTGGATACTCATATCATGTCTTTGAATCAAAATAAAAATAAACAGATAGTTGTGTGTGTGTGTGTGCATGCGCACGAATGCTTGTAACACACACTTGTAGATACTGTGCACACGTGCACGTGTGTGTGTGTGTGCATGCGCACGAATGCTTGTAACACACACTTGTAGATACTATGCACACGTGCATGTGTGTGTGTGTGTGCACGTGTGTGCGTGCATGTGTTCTTGTGTGTGTGTGTGTGTAAATGTGTGCGGGTATGTGTGTGTGTGCATGCATGTGTTTGTGTGTGCATATGTGTGTGTGCATGTGTGTGTATGCATATGTGTGTGTGCGTGCATGTGTGTGTGTGTGCATGCGTGCGTGTGTGCATGCGCATGTGCATGAGTATGTGCACGTGTGTGCATGCATGTGTTTTTGTGTGTGTGTGTGTGTGTGTGTGTGTGTGTGTGTGTGTGTGTGTGTGTGTGTGTGTGTGTGTGTGTGTGTGTGTGTGTGTGTGTGTGGTGTGTGTGTGTGTGTGTGTGTGTGTGTGTAAGTGTAAGTGTAAGTGTAAGTGTAAATATTTAGGCATTTACTTTTCTCCACAAACCCTAATGGGGTAATTTTTAGATGGGAATAGGTGAAATACTAACAAATAACTTTGAATTCTCTATGAATGCCTCCTCCAAACCTGCAAAAGAAAAGAGGGAAGAAAATGAGAGACAAATAGAGCAAACTAAAAAAAATTAATATGAATTATAAGGAGAGATTAGGGATTTAACAAAAAAAAAATAGGATCAATGGAGGAGAGTCCTTTTGATCCAAGGGCTCTCATTCAACCTAGATAATGTCACTTGTACATTAGGGCTTATGAGTCGATTTTGGAGGAACAAGTGGGCTCACCTTTCCCCCTTAATGTTGATGAATAAGTTTGTTTTGAATTAACTAAAAATAATTTTTAGTTCTAGGGGGCATGGGTCCATTTGGATGGGGCCAAATGGGACCCATGCCCAATTTATCTAACCTAACCTATAGTTAAATAAAATTCCTTACTAAACCTAATGGAACCCTTCGACATAATATAACGTTGGCATTTTTTAATAACAACCTTAAATGGTGAAATTAATACTATGGTTGGGAATTATCCATCCTTGATTAATTTTTATCAACTTGGAATAATAATGATACTTCTAGTAATCCCTAGCTAGACTATCATTTTTGCGTAAATAATAGTTTGGTTCTCATCTAGTACCCATTGGTTTATTTAATGTCTCAAAACTAATAATCCAACTTCATCATCAGCTTGGAACCCTCAAATTTATCCTTTATAACATCTAAAAGAACTCTTGTTTGCATGATATATTACAATGGTGCTTGTTTACCCTCACAACACTAGTAAATTATGGAGATCTAAATAGTGAGCTCGAGTTGTGTAAATCAATCTACAGTTATCTTTATACACTCTTAATTAGCTTTAGGTTTGGAAGATCAATGGAATAATAAGGAATTAAGGGTTTAATAACTAATTAATGACTTGGAATAACAATTAAGTTATCATCCCTACTTTAATTGACTAGGTCACTTAGTGGGAGAAAAGTAATTGAAACCTATGTGACTCTGATTAAGGAAATGATAGTGTGGTCTAATTGCAACCCCATAACCAAATTTATAGGACTTGGGATTAACTAAATGTAAATGATTTTATTTTGTGCAAGTGGAACTAGGATTACTTCTTGTAACCTTTAATTGGACTAGTGGGTTGCCTTATTAATGGTTTAATCTCATTTAATACTCAAGTAATTTAAAAAAAAAAAACTCCTAAATTTTACGGGATATCTAGATGGTTATTTTGGGTCATGAAATCATTAGCACGATAGAGTCTCTCAAACCATCTCTTTTGGTAATGGGATCCAACTCATAAATTATGGTTTACATGGTTACCTTTTTAGGCCGATGATGATTAGGGTTCTTAAATGCCTCAATCGTAACACATATTCTCTTTCCTTTTTTTAGCAAGAAATCAATTTTTTTCCACTTGGATATTGTCCTATTTGACTATAGTTCCATCACTTTTCAGCTACACAACTTATTTCCTCCTCCAATATGGTAATGCATTTGCAATGGGTTAGGAAGTAAGCTGATGGTGCTCTTGCCAAAGAATATGAGATAATTTCTTTGTAACTTTAGTAATATTATTTTCTTTGCAACTTGAGTATGATTCTTCTGACTTGTACTTGCAAGCCATGACTGGCCAACTCAAACACAAGCTTGTGGAGCTTCATGCTGCCAAGAAGGCTTAAATGCATCGACTCAAAGTCAAATATTGTCAAATTTCTCATACTTACGCATGCCAAGGAGAAAATTGAGGCCATCCAAACTACTTTTTCTTGTCTCACTTATCTACCTAAAATTTCCTCAATTTTTACAAAACATTACAAATTAGTATTCTAGGCCTAGGATTATACAACGAAGAGAATGTAATATTTGTAAGAATGCCTCAATGTTGGTGTCCAACAAAATGAGCCCTTAACACTCCAAAACTCAATGATGCTCTTCTTACTCTTGTTGATCTTTAGGTTGTTCAAAACATGGTAAATGATAAATCCCCTAGCCTTGGAAATTTTCCATGTGAATTCTAGTCACTTGAGACATTTTTGGGTCATATTTGTTGTAGTTTTATAGAGAAACACTCAAAAAAAAAGTTAGGGAATATTATTAATAAAGGCAAATATTAAATTTATCCCTCGAGTCAGAGATCCAGATTCATTACTACTTAGAGAATGATCACTTTTTTGAATGTCTCCTATAATATCATTACCAAAGCTTTAGCTCTTCATCTCTAACATATTGTGCCTTCTATCATTAACAAATAACATACAATTTTCATCAAAATTTAATGTATTCTTACTATCATCATTGTTTGGGAAGGAATTGAATGGGCATGTGTCCCCTGATAAAAAATTATCTTCCTCAAGTTTGATTTTGAGAAATCTTATGTACGCATTGAATGGCCATTAAGTCTTTTTATATCAAAATCGTATGACCACATTGAATGGACTTTTATTATTTTTTATGCTCAAAGTACTTAGATTAAGAGAGTTTTTCATATTTGTGGTTCAAACCCTCTTCGTTGTGGTTTTGTCTTATTTAATTATCAATGATAGTAAGTTTAGACGTTTGGGATTTTTTGTTCCATTAAAATATGATGCCCCCTCACTCCTACCATATACATTATTTTTATTTAAGGCTTTGGATGCTTGCTCACCACATAAATAGGGGTCTTGTTCAGGGAATTTACCTCCTTGATTGAACCTCATAATTGATTAATGGACATATTGTTGATTATTCTATTCTCACTTTTTCTAAATAGGAGGATTCTTCCAATGAAACTTTGCATTGCTTAGATACTTTTTGCAAATCTTATGAGTTAAATATCTATTGGGTTAAGACACAATGTTATGGAAAAAGTATGATGCCTATGCTCGAGTGGCTTTCAATGGAAACAAATAAAAGATAGGGAGCAATTTTAGTTTCTTGGTATTTCATTTTCTTTTGAACTATTCCTCCTCATATTTGTGGCAATACATGGTTCATCATGTGGAAACTAAATTATCCTAATGTATTACTAAACCTCTCTCCCTCAATGGAAAGGTTCAGGTTTGTACCAAAATTATCACCACCCCTCACATTTATTACTCGTCTTGATGGGCTCCCTTTAAGGATTATTATGATAAGATATATGAATTTTTGAGATATTTCTCATGGGCTAATGCCAAATAGGCATGAGGTTTTCACATAGTTACATAGGATTTTTTTTTCCTTGCACGTGGAAAAGGAGGCACATGTATTGTTGACATCCACCACCAGAGCATTGTTCTTTGTTCTGAGTGGGTTATGCGGGATATGGATGAATATAAAAAATAGAAAATCTTATTAAGACATTGTATATAAGTTGGTTCTCCTTATAGTAAACCTTATTGGAAAAATATAGATTTTCTGTAAAGTTCTCATCACCATTGTTCTAGTCAAAATTGAGGAGTCTATGACCAAAAGCCTTTTGAAAGTGTTTTAATCAGTTAAACCATGTATCAAGTGGGTCGGTGATGGTTTCACAACTAGGTTTTCTTTTAATGCCCGCATTTTATGGTGGTAACCTATTATAGCATGTTTTAATATCCTGTTTACATAAATACATCGTATAAAAGCACTTAAATTATTCGCGAAAGATATTGCTTCTATACAAGACCTTGATCACCTCTAGAGACTGGATCCCATGACCTTATTTGCATAGTAAGTTTCATATATTAGCTTTATACTTGCTTTCTCTTCTTTGTATTAAGGGTCCTTTTCCACATATTATGTTTTATAAGCTTGAGCTTCAGACGCCTCTAGTTTTGTAGAAGGATTGGCAATGGAATTGTGATATTATTTTTCAAAATTACTCCCTAGGTTGTTGTACAATGTTTATGAGTACATTCTCTCCAACCTTAGACAAACCCAACTTGCATTGGGGTTTACACTCCTATCATTGCACCTAGCTTACTAAAATCAATAAAATTTGGAATGTCAATATTAGACCTAAATTAGCTTACTTGTTTTGGTGTCTAGTCTAACAAGGCTTACCTTTTAGAGAAAATTCAAACCAATTGACATCCTCAATGGTAATTTTTTGACATGTGTCCACAAAAAACATCCAAACACCTATTTTGGTTTCCCCCTAGAGTTTATTCAGCCTAGGTTTAGAATCACAAACTTTTCCATTCTTTCCATCCCAAACCTTTCACTTTGCGCTATATTATTTTTTTGGAGATTATGTTGATTGACTTGCACACATTAATTTTTTGTGGAATCACTTTAGAGCGGTTATTCTATATTGTTGTTAATGAAAAAATTCTTGTGATATTTCCTTTTTTCTTGTAGATTTGAGGCCAAGTTAAGAAAGTAGAAGAAGTGTTTTGGCACCTATAGTAGTTTCTCTTCCACAAAGGGAGTGATCCCTACACCATAAGTTGTATGCCTCATGAACAACCTCCGTAGGGTTCTTCGTCACCAATGCCTAGATATTCAGCGCAATCATTCATGCATATGTTTGTCCACTCTTCCTCCTTAGTAGAGGGGTTAGATTCCACCATCATGTGATAAGTCTTGATTGGCCTATCTTGGCGGTATTCTTCAATGCGGGGTATTTTTTTAATGACTATGCCCCCACCACTTGAGTGGCGAGTTATCATTTCATTGGGGCATATTAATGACACTCTTGATGGGGATGAGTGGGTGGCTCTTACTCCTCCCTCAAATGCACCTCTTACTTGGGGTCCTACCAAGGATGATCTTCCTCTTCCTCCCCTTGATGTTGTAGTTGTATGTGTTTAGTGTTTTAATGTCTATGATTTATCACTTTTTGTATCCGTGTTTTCTGGCAGTTTGTGTAGTTATGTGTCTTCCAATGTTTCTTTGTTTTTTGAATTGTGTATACCAGTTGGGTTCTTTTTGTTATAACTTATTGTAAACTTGTTATTTTTAAAAGATAATATGATATATCGACCAGTTTCAGTTAAAAAGAAAAAGAAAAACTAAAGGGTTAAATATCACTCTCATGTAGTGTTTTGTACATAATGTTCTATACACATTAAATTATTGACAAAATAACTTACACATAGATAGGGTAAATTGACAATGTGATATTCATTACAATTTATGAATTAGTGATATTAAAATGGTTTTAATTATGTTTAAGAGACCGAAAAATAAAAGGGTTAGTTATCACTCTCATATAGTATTTTGTACATAATGTTCTATACACATTAAATCATTGATAAAATAACTTACACATAGATAGGGTAAATTGGCAATGTGCTATTCATTACAATTTATGAATGAATGAAATGAAAATGGTTTTAATTACGTATAAGATACCGAATCGTCTATGAGACCATTAAAAAATCCATTTTCCTAAATATTTGTGAGCTTAGTGGTATCTCTTAGTAGCTTGCTCCTCCTCCCCTAAACCTTTAATTCTACTTTCCTCGAATAGCTCTGCCATGGAACTAACTCTTAAAATTTCCTCATACTTGAATCTAATGTTCGTGTACCTTAGACATTTAATGATGAAATTCCCCTTTGTTTGGAATTCCCTTGTAGTGCATAAAACACAAGTCCTCTCTTCTGTGGTTCCTTAGGTGTTCTCCATCTTCCTATCTCACAACTAATCATGTGGGAGCTAGTCCTTAGCTGAGCAATGGAAATATTTACCCTCTATTCAATTTCAAACCCTATCTATGCTTTTTCACAATGTTCATATGTCATAATGAACTCTATAATACAATGTTGATGTTTCCTATTCGTTTTCTTCCTCCACATTACCATTATAAAATTTTCATTCACATGTTTTTTTGTCTTTGTTAAGATTTGTGAATTCATCTAGGTTGATATCTCATAAGTTCATCCAATTATGGTTCAACTTCATCCACATGTTATTTCATCTTTGTAAATCTTTACCTCTTGTAACCCTGGACAACCTATCAGTTTTCATGTTTTTTTATTTTTTCAAGTAACATATAATCCTGGTCGTAGCAGTTGCCTCTAAAGGGTAGGTATTGTTTTGGCTAGGATTATTTCATAAGGAACTGTAGTCTTGATTCTAATTTTTTTTTCAATAGTGATTTCTAGATCCTTTTTAATTTGTATCCACTTCAAACACGTTCTTAAACTAGCCCATACCTCATAACCATACAACACCAGTAACGTGGCCAATAACCAAGATAAGACCTTGATGGTTTTCTAATCCCATAGTTCAACATTCCTAAACCTATTTTGGAGTGCATAACGATTTATACATCCTCTTTGTATTCTCTTCATCCTACAAGTATCTTAATTGAACTTAGGTAATGTCCCATTTTCTAAATTAAAATTAATTAATAATATTTTAAGTTGGGCCCGACCGATTCTTCATTTTGGGACAACTTAATAATAGTATTATAAAAATAAAAAGTTATTTTAAAAACTAAAGTAGAAAAACGACCCTTAGCTTATTTTCATTATTTTCAGTCAGCTAAAATCAAGAGGTTGTGTATGCTTGGATTTGGATCACCTTCAAGATGCATTATTCTAATAATAATAACCAAATTATCTACTAAAATAGAATGGGCTTACGATGCCATCTTTAAGAGAGGGACAATTGTGGTTTCTTTAATTGAATAAAGTGGGTAAAAATCTTTAGATCTGAATCTAAACTTGCACACAAAACACACTTGAAAAATGTTAGTTATTTTTGGTGGTTAGGGGGCAAACCTTGGTCATATCCCTAACCCTTTCAAGGATATAAAAGAATTTTTATTGAAGTAAAATGACAAAATAGTAAATGAAATGATAACTATACCTGACCCTCAGATCACAGGAAAATCGTAGTTACATTTCGTCGAGAATCACAATTCAATCACAATTGTGTTTTCCCGTTTGTGTTGAAATTTCACTAAAACAATGTTATAGTTGGTTGTATTGTTCCTTTGTGCTTCTCGTTTATTTCTCGAATACCTGCAAAGCCAAGATATGTGAGCAAGAGAGAAAGAAAACTCAATTATAATCTTTTTGACCTAAAACCCAGGCAAGAGTTAGAATGGGGGCGTGAGGATGATTTTATAAATTTGGAGTGCATAAGGGAGTGGGACACACATGGGTGAAATGATAAGGTCCATAGTGCATTGGAGATACACATAGGTAGGTGTGATGGGACATAATTAAATGTGAATGGGTGAGGGTTAATAAATTAGTGGTGAGGTGTCTTTTAGCTCCATTATTTGAGGTTTTATGATTTTTTGGTATTTTTGTGTTTTGTAATGTTTTTTTTGTTTTAAAATTAGGGACCTTATGCATTAGGTGCATTTTCTGGTATCTACATTTTCCCCCTTTTGGGGTTGCATGTTACGGTAGGAAATATGAGAACACAAAAACTGAAGAGGAGATGGGGGTCATCTAGCCATGTGATGATGATTTTCATAGTAGTGAGCTTAAATGGTTGACTAGATAGACAAGATTCTTGAAATACAATCAATAGGCCACTTCAACCAGAGTCTATGAAGGGATCAATAGGTTGATCTTGCAAGGCAAATATTATAGAGTCGTTGATTTGATGATTTTTGATTGGTTGTCCATAGAATCAGACGAGATAGGTTGTGCATGATTCCCCCCTCAAGCGATAATTTTCGAAACTGGATGTTTCCTTAGCATAACACGGGACAAAAAATAACACTTGAAGATGATAGAAATTAAACCTATGCCACGGTGCGCAGAGGAAAAATGGGGACAGTGTTGCCCCAGTCATATGCAAGTGAAAAAGAAATTATGGGTAGCTGTAAGGGTGTATAGAAGCTTTAAGAATTCATGTCAAGTTGGCTTGGCAGTTGACACAACGAGCTACGTGATGCGGGCAAGGAGACGGGCCACATGATGAGCTACGAGGTGAGATGGGTGATTTAGAAGCGAGAGGGGAGCAAGTCGGGAAAGGTCGTTGAGATGGATGAGTTATATTAAGGGTGGGAGCAAGTGGGGAAAATTGATAGGAGAGCTGGATGAGCGGAGCCTAGTGACAGATGAGCTGACACGCGAGCTAGTCGGGTGGACTAGCTGGCAAGCTGACTGGGTGATTTGGTTGGTGAGCTTGGGTTGAGATAGGTGATGGCTGAGTTAGCAATGAGTGATTCGTGAGTTAGCGACGAGTTAGGGTCGAGATGTCTTGATGGCTAGCTCAATGGTGAGTTTGGTATTGAGCTCGGTGAGTTAGCTCACCGAGCAGGGAGGGTGAACAGGGTGTGAGGGGCATCTCCGTTGCATGAACAACCAAGTTGGGAGTGGGTGTGAGTCACGATGATGTGGGATAGATCATGTTAGGTGTGTGGAGGATGGGCATGGGAATAGGTGAAGTCACGCATACGACTAGGCACAGGGGAGGGCTAGCTCATGAGGGAGGAGTTAGATCAGTGTGGAGAGCTAAGTCACAAGGGCTAGTGAGGTTAAATGAGGGGTAGAAATTGACAAGGTGATTTCGGGGATGGGTAGGTAATGCGAGTGAGCGAGATAGGGTATGCAGTGAGATGGGAAGAAGAGGGGCGAGCTCAGTCACACATGCAACCAAGTTAGGAGGATGGGGGGAGCGAGTCACATACTCGACAGAGGTGGGTGTTATCCAATTTTCACCCCCCAGGGTAAAATTGATAACATGCATCAGAATACTCAAGTCCCAGGCAAATAGATTGATTCAAGGCAAAAAATCATGTTTCTGGGGTCCCCTCGGCCTTTTTCTAACTCTCTTGTCTAAGAAGAAAAGAGCACGTTCTTAAAAAGGGTGAAAAAGTTGCAAAAAACAAGCTTGGGGCAGAAAAAATCATGAAAATTGGCTAAGTCCTAGTCCTCGCAGCAGTTGGGATAGTTTGGACGTCGAGGCCCAAATCGGCCGAAAGGCCGCCAGGTGGTCCGCACAACAAAGGGACATCTGGGCCATCGGGACGCGCGGGACGCGGAAAGCTGAACCGGCCGAAGGTGAGAAAATCGACTAACTGTTGTGCAGATAAGGTTGGGACATCCGAGCCATCAAGACGTGAGGGACGCGAAAAGGTGAAGCGGCCGCAAAGAGGGACAAGGAAGCCCATTTCGGGCAGTTCGGAAGAATCTGTCCTAGAAAGTCCGGGATAATCGGCCATAAGTACGCGGCGGACGCAGAAAGCCGAAGGAGCCGAGAGCCAATCAAAGCGTGCCACGTCATCGACCAAAAGAGGGACAAGGAAGCCCGAATCGGGCGGATCAGAAGTTTTTGTCCCACACAGTTTGGGACAACTGGGCCAAAGGGACACGAGGGACGCGAAAAGCCGGAAGGCACGTGGACGAATCAGGAAACGCCACGTGTCACAAGGGAAAGCATCCAAAATTTCAAAGGGGCAAGGTTTGAAGCACTAGCCTGAGCCAATAAAAAGAGGACACATGTCCTAAGGAGAAGGGGAGTGCGGAGCTTGGGGAGGAGTTAGAGAATTTGGCAAAAGTTTTGGCCAAAAAACTAAAAGGTAAAGGATGACCCCGCGCCCCTGTCCTCCAACTAGATCGTGCCACGTGTCCCAAGTGGTGGGGACGCGGGGAAAAAATGGAAAATGTTCCAAAATAACAAAAAGTCAAAATTTTCAAAGGAAAACCCGCGGGTAGGTCTGGAGAGAGAATTTCTCATCCAATCAGCGCCCGACACGTGTCGTCTAGGTGGTGGAGCGCGGGAAAAATTTTCAAAACCCATTTTTGCCTGTTTCGTGCCCTAAATCTTCAGATCATCATATCTTTTGATCCAGAGCTCAGATTTGCACGTTCTTTATATCATTGGAAAGATTATAAAATTCTCTACATGATTCCGGGGTCAATCTTAAATTTTGGTTTAGTCTGGAGAGAGAAAGTTAAGAAACGGCTCTGACGCGTGTTTATGGCCAGAAGTGACATTTCAGCAACCAAATTTAATACAGAATGGGTCGCACTCTCCTCCAATTTGGTAAAAAATGACAGGGTATGGGTTTTTAAGGTCCCCATGTTGTTTTAATGCATCTGTAGTCAATGAGGAATGGGCTCCCATGTTTTTTTACGTTTTCTCTCTCCTGGGCTTGACCCATGCAATGTAAAAGCCAGATTTGGCTCATTTCTAAGGGGAGAACATTTTTGGACATAGCAACCTTCTTCTTTCACCTCCAGCAAGTGATTTTTTGAAGAATCAAACCTATCCAAGGATTGTAGCAGGTTTTCTACCTCTCTGAGGTTGTAATGTAGTGGTTTTGACATTAGAAATGATAATGCAAGCTTTGTGAATGGGTTTCAGTCCTTTGTTTGTATTATTTGCTTCATTTCATATCCTATATTATATCTTATCAGCCTGTGTATGTATGTTTTATGCTGCAATCTTTGGTTTGTGTCTATTTGCTTGACAAAAATATTCACCACTCCTTTTGGTGCATCACCACCTTTAGTTAGTTTCAATTTTTGCACTTCTATCCCTGTCTCCTTGCAATTTAGAGTAGGATTAGGATCTGAACCTCTGTAGTTGTGCAAATATAGATCCAAATCAGAGGAGTTTGAGGAACCAGCCTCTAATCTGGAGATTCCTCTCTCAGTTTCACAAGTCCCACACTTGGAGAGAGGTTTCCATGTTGTGCAATCACACTGATGCCTGAAACATCAACCTAGAACCCTGATGTGTGTCCAGGGTGTTGTGATCCTGCAACAACAGTTTTGGCACGCCCGGTGGGACACTAGAGGTCTCATTTTTATCGCAGCAAAGTTGATGTGCATTGCTGCAATTTTCTTGCTTGAAAAGAGCTATTATTTACATATCTGGTGACTCTGTTGTCCACTCAAAATTCCCTGCTCTGACAAAAGTAAAATTTCAAAATTTTGAGTTATGAGTGTTTTCTCTCAAGTGCCTAAGTCGTGAAAATTGAGAAAAATCTGTGTTTCGTGTCATCTTGTATGTATTTCGGGCCTGTCGGACATTTTTGTCCCGCCTGTCCCAAGTACGAAAGTGCATTCTGTTCCTCCGATCGGCCGAAATCCCCGAAGTTGTTCCATTTTTCGGGCCCGCCGGAACTTTTTGTCCCAAGTGTCCCAAAACTTATTGTGCGAGATGTCCCAATTTCGGTCGAAACACCCGAACCCACGTACTTCGCACTTTTTTGTTCCAAATGTCCCAAATCAAAAAGTGCAAGTTGTTCCATTTTCGCCCGAACCAGCCGAGCCGCGTACTCTGGAACTTTTTGTCTCCACATGTCCCAAGTTCAAACGGGCCTTTTGTTCCATTTTCGGCTGAAACACCCGAACCGCATCCTTCGCGCATTTTCTTCCCAAATGTCCCAAAATGCATTTGTGCGTCTTCTCCCTGTTTCGCCCGAATCGGCTGAGCCACGTGTTTCACGCATTCACGTCTCACATGTCCCAAACATACCAAGTGTCATTCATGCTTGTTTTTCCCGCTCTACCCGAATACCATGCTTATTCAAATTGGTGGTTATGTATTAAATGCGCATTCATGGATTTTCTCTCTCCTAAACGGCTATATAACGAGCATTTCCCCTTTGTATTTTTTGCACTACCTCCATGCTATCTTTTGCTCGAACCCTTGCGAATTTGCAAACCTGCACGTATTCCCCTCCCGCTGTAATTTCCTTTCCAAGTCTGTGTTGTACGGCTCTGTCCTCCTAGCTATTATCAATATGAAGATCAAATTTTAGGGATAGGAGCAAATTTCTCCACTTGAGTCTACCGTTCGCAATATTGGGGATAGCGAAGCTCGTCATCTGGATTTCAGTGATTTTTGGGCAAGAATGGCGGACACAAAACCCTACACCAATGGCACAGATGATTCACGATAGTGGTTTGGCTTTTGCTAGAGGTTTCCCGATCTCAGTATAGTGTGCTGACACCGTGCTTTCATGCAGAGCTCACTTCGACCTTACCCCGTTTCAAGTGAATTGACCAATATACATGGGGAACTCATCGCCAAACTGGATGCTGCCGCCATTAGTACTACTCTGAGGATTCCAAAGATGGATAATGCCATAGTCGTTTCCCGGGATCAATTGCACAGGCCCTGTTCGACCAAGACAGTGACAAATATAAGGCACGCGTGGCGAAGTCCTGGCTAAAAAATCCTAGGAAGGGAGCTTCTCGTCTGACCAAAAACCCTCTTCCGAGTAGATTTCAATGAAGAATTGTCAGACTTCATAATCTTGGCTGGCTCGAGTTATGGGTTTGCCCTCTACCAACGAGTTTCACTTCTGGATGTGCCCCGCTCATCAGCATGGTGTGCGAAGGAACGCAAAATATCAATTGGGCTGAAATCATAAGCATGAATTTGATGGAGCAGCTGTCCAATGTGCAGCAAACGAAGAAGTTCTACATGACTTCGTATCTGATGTATACTCTGGCAGCATCAAGGCAGTGGTTCGGTTTTTCTTATATAGATGCACACAAAGATGATCCAGTATATGCTTACTGCCCGCAGTTCACCCTAGAGACCAGCAAACCGTAATTTCAGAAGGGTCAATGATGCTTTCACCATGTACGTGGTCAGACTGCTCGAAGGTGATACTACTAGAAGGTTTTCAGATGAAGCCATGAACCTGATATCGCAATATGGTGCTTATTTCATCCAATTCAGGAAATTTTCTTATATCAGGCTTGCTAGCTATGAGAGCACTCCTCTGTGGCTTCCCACGTTCTGCAATGATAAAATGGCCTTGATAGAAATATGCAAGAAACTAGACAAGTTGCACAGAACTTGCAGAGATAAGAAGATTTCTGGCTTGCACTTTCCCATCTCTCTGGGAAACTACACTTGCAAAACAGCTCTGGATGCTCAAAACATAGAAAGAGCCCTGGTCCCTATCACTGTTCATTTCTTCAAGCCAAGAAACCTGCTTTGACTTGAAGAAGTTTATTGAACATAACATCAAGACAATCTACCATCATAGGGCAGATGCAGAAGACTACTGGGCTGACTGTGCAGATGATTTTGAAGCCAGGAGAAGGCATTGTGGTAGGTTCTCCCTGCAATTGATCCAAGAACTCGATCTATACCAAGTCCCTGAAGGTCTCCAGGATGAAAATTCTGATCTATACTCGTATGAGTATGAAAATGTGATTAAGCACACTCCTTTGGAGGACCTAGATTGGAACAAGAAAGAGAGGGATGATCTGGCTGAGATCCTTGCTCCAGTCTTAGTCAGGACTAAGGTCTGGTTTGACAGGATGGTTCGAGAATTCAGGAGACATTCAGGAGAATCCTCTTCTAAGGATGTTTCAACACCAAGAAGAGAAGCATCTATTCCAAGGTCAGAAACACCAGTGAAGACCTATCCTGCCTCATCAATACAAGGACTTGCAGCTTCTACTCCTTCTTCATCCACTCAAGTGTACCAGAAGAAGCTCAAGGAGGTGAAGAAGGAGCCTGTGGAAAGTGATCCTCAAAGAAAGCAGGCAGAGTTGGCCTATGGGACCAGAGAACATCATTGTTCTTAGTGAAATTGAAGAAAGTGAAGTACCAACTCTTGCAAATGCTCTTGAAGATCCAACTGATAAAGATAAAGAGATCCAGAGCACTGAGCTTTCAGGTGATGTTGAATCTTCTGTCTGCAATTGCCCCAAGTGCCCCACTCACCTCTTAACCTGAGACCACAGCTGCACAGACCTTGAGCGTCATGAGCTCTATGTCTCTCAGTCCTCTTGCCCCTCCTGCTGGTCCCTCTTCCTCTTTCACGTGGGTGCAACCTTTGGTTGACAATAGGAAGAGAAAATTTTCCTCTCGGAGCTCGGGACCAAATTTTGATGCTGTTGCAGCCTTGTTGGGCACCACTCCTTCTCGTGCCAAGAAAGCCAGAACTACTTCCAGAATAGTGTCTAATGCTCAAGGTCAGCAATTCCTGGAGATTGCCAAGCCTACAGTAGACAAATCAGAATCAGACTTGCTGGCATCTGACTTGGAGCTTTCAAGAATTCCAATGGGAGAGTCTACTCCTGAAGGTGAGATTCATAACCTCTAGGAAACGGTCACAAGAGTCATTGGGAGGGTAGAGAAAGGGCAACAAACTATTGAACAGTTGGAAGAACAGGCCCAAGTTCTCACAGGTTTCATCAAGTCTCTTTTGTCTAAGGAAAAAGTTTTAGACCCTACCCCATTGACTACTCTCCCACCTCCTGTAATTCTAAGCCAAGATGAAGTGCAGAGTATCAAAGATATGCACAAGTATTCTGTCTATGGCAGAGCTATTGAAGCCATGGTGGATGACATGTTTGTTGCTGGATTCAACTTCATCGATGAAGCTTTTCAAACTCCACGAAAAGGTGAGCAATGTACAACTGAAGCTCTCCTCCACTATCAATATCATGGATAAAGAGCTCAAACTCTGGAGCAGTTGCATAGTAGACCTTCGACTCATGGGGCAGGCAGATGAGAACGTTTTGTTGGCAAGTAAAGTCTTTGATGATGCAAAGGATAATCTATCGAAGTCCTTGGGTATACAGTGTGGAGTGGAAGATTAGAATCCTGGAGGAGGCTTTGGGAGAACTGAAGAACAGTTGGCAGAAGGGTGAAGCGTTCAAGACACTGGTGGTCTCTGCTTTCAAAGATATACACTGTCATCTTTAGGATGAGACTTCTGGTACTTCCCTTTCCTTGTAAGAAATCAAAGCTCAACTCAGGGCTTTTGTCAAAGATAATTTATTCAAGGAAAGTTCCATCTCCAAGGAGAAAATGAAGGAGATTTTCTCTCTGCAATCTGCCATTGAAGAAGAAAACAAAGATTGTCATACTCATGTCGAGTTTGATAATGAGATGGAGAAGTGTCTTGGATTTTGGACTCAGCCTACGACCAACATGTCAGTCCCTCGTGGCAGAGACATAGCTGAGGCGTTAAAGAAGTTCAGGCAGCAGATTCTGAAGTCAGTGGGTCCCTCTCAGTGACTGGCCACCTGTCTTCTTCCCCGTTCTTTTCTCTCTCTCTTCCCTTTCTTTGTCGTTTTCTTTGTAAAAGGTTGAGGTATTGCGGTTGGAAGTCCTTAACTATTCTTGGTTAAAAGAAACGGTTACGAAGAGTAACTGATTTGTAAGCTATATAATGGCCTTCTTTACGCCATTCTCAAGGGGGAGGAAGAACTTGGCATATTTTTCTGAAAGTGTAAATAGATCAGAAAGAAATCAATACAAAAGGGCTTTCCATTTCATCATCTATCTAATCTCTGTTTATCTCTGTGTTTTCTTTTAATTTCGTGAAGATCATTTGTTTCTAGTTCGTTAGTCCTCACTGATTGCATATTTTCAAATATTACGAGTATAGTGATCTTGTATAACCAAGAAGGAACTTTGTGTCCTTAATTAATAAATTTGAAGAAGGTTATTTACAGAATTTTGTGTCTGGTAATCTCATCTGGTTCATCCAATGCAAACGATCTTGTTTTAAATTCACTGCAACTTCGTATACATAAAGGATTATTCTGCTATCTATAATTCTGCGTGTTGCTTTTCTGCTTATCCTCATATTCCCTTTCCTCAGTCCTTTTGTAACTGATGATCCTTGTGGAAAACACCTTCGTAATATCCAAGTTCAACCATAAATTCATGTTTTGTACATTTGTAAATAATTTTGTTTCTGAATAAGGGAACCTCTCCCATTAAAGAGGAGGGGACTTCTTGTCCCCTGACTGTTGCTCTTCTTAAAATTCCTATTTGACGACCAACAGACTCCGAGGGGAAGAATCAACTGGTTTCAGCAGTGCAGGCCTGAAAACTCATGAGAAGAATCACCACAAGGTCAAGAGTTTGGAGAAGAAGAAGTGTTGTTTGAATACCTGCAATTATCTCCAAGAAGAAGGCAAAGAGGAAGGAGGATTCAAAGGTCTCCATCTCCACTAAACAGAACTCTCTCAACTCCTCCACCTGGTAGGCCTTTCATTCAGTCAACAATGGGTTTAAGACCAATTAGAATGGAACAAAACAACCCCTATGTCAACTTCAAGGCAGCAGCCCACTTGCCCTCAATGCACAACATCTAATTCCTATTGCAGCCTTGAAGAACATTCCGTACTTCACTGGAGAAAATCAGACTACTCCAGGTGATCATGTTAAAGATATTGCTAACCTTTGTGTAATTCATGAGATCAATGAGATGCAAGTGGCTGTCAAGTTATTGGCATCTTCATTCAAGGGTAAAGCATTACAATGGTTTAGGAGCCTTGGAGCTAGTTCTATCACAAATTGGAATCAACTGTGTATAGCACTTCATGAGCAATTTGGAGATAAGGGAGACAACTTGTCTCTTTTGGAGCAGCTGACAACCATCAAGAGAGCTCCTAATGAGCAGCTGACCGATTTCAACTTCAGATTTCAAAAGACTTGGGAGAGGATTCCAGTGGCAGTCAGGCCAACAACAGAAGGTGCTTTTCTTTATTATCTCAAAGCTCTAAATTATAATATTTCTATGTTAATTCAATCCATGGGAGGCATAACTATCCCTATGGCTTATAGCATTGCCATTAGGGCTGAAAATTGTTTGATCCAAGCTGGAAAACTTGCCCCTAGACCTCCCATGCCATTGTTTCCAAGTTTAGAGAGTCCAAACACCAACCAAGCACCTAATTTGGCTCCTTCTCCCACTCCTAGAAATCAGAGTTCAAATGAAGCTTCCACTTCATCTCCAAGTGCCCCAAATGAGCTTCAAGAAGTCATGAAACAATTGCAAAACCTAGGCAATGAGTTGGTTACTCTAAAGAGGCAACAAGCCCAAGGTTTTAGACCTTCTTATCAACCCCAAGCTCAGCCTAATAGGCAGCCATACAAACCACAAAGGCCACCCAATCCAATTGCAAATATGAATCAAACAAGGCCTCTTGCCAATAGACCATTTCAGCCCCATAATCCAAACGCCATATCTGCCTCTAAGGCATTGGTGCCAACACAAAACAACATTGCTCAGGAGTATGACTGGTGCTTTCCATGCAATGAGCCTCATAACCAATCCATGTGCTTTAATGGTGCTTTGAATCAAGCATTAATGGTGACAACTACTGGTGTGGAGGGTGAGGGCAGTCAAGGAAACAGTCAACAACAAGAAACATTCCAACAGTAATCAGCCCCAAATGACACCACATTGGTAAATTGGCAAGCAGAGGATTTTTGTGGCATGAACCAGGCAGTTTCTCAAGGTGTTGCAGCCAACACAAGGTCAAAAAGGAGGAATTTGGGTGAAGAACAGCCATTAGCCCCAACCAATCCACAACCTTCTATGGCTCCACAAATGGTTGGCAAGCAAAATCCAATTTCAAATGCACAAGGACAGCCAAGAACAGCCCCTAGGCCAACTCAAATACTAGTTGTTGCTGCCCACATGCAAGGAGTGAATGTGCAAACCAAGGGACAACAAAGAGATCCTTCATCACCATTCAGTATCATTGATCAGATGAAGAAGACAAACGTCAATATATCAATGTGGGAATCCCTATCCATCCCAGGCCAAAGAGATCTACTGCAAGCTGCCATGAAGGACTGGCCAACTTCGAATCAGAAAATGCAAGACAAAGTGCTTACAAATGCTGCCCAACCTGAAGGATATCATGGAGGATAGCAAGGTAAAATGTTGAAGCCCCCTCCTTTCTATGTTTCATTGATCATTGGAAATCAGCTAGTACACAATTGCATGATAGACTCTGGGGCAAGTAGCTCAGTAATGCCTAAACAAATAGTTGATCAACTAGGGCTCCAGTATGAAACAACATCCAAAGGGGTAGTGCAGCTAGATGGGACAGTAGTAGCAACAGTTGGAGTAATTAGAAACTTGAGTCTTACCTTGCATGCATGTCCAAATGTTGTTATTTTACAAGATGTATCAGTCATAGACTTTCCACCACTCTTTTCCCTATGCTTGTCAAGGGACTTCACAGCCAAGATTGGGGGATATTTGTCTCTAATTGGTCACACTTCTATTAAGACCGAGTATGGAACCAGCACAATCAGGTCTGAACCTATTGCAAAGCAAGTACTTGCAGTCATCATGAGCTTGAAGAAATTCAGCATTTGATCTCAAACAAAAAGTTCCAGTTGCTAGTCTCATATTCTGGGTTAAGGACCTCCTCCTCAACAAGGATTTGGAATGAGAAAGGGTAGGTTGGATCACCCGTGTCCTGGAGTACTATACATTTGAGAGGTTCAGATCACCAAGCTGGTAAGAGGAAAGGATTTGTGTGAAGCACTGGTTTTGGGCAAGCAAAAGAAGTATGCCATAAGAAGAGGTTGTTTTGACAGTCCAAGTGACAGCCATGAGCCAAGTGGCAATGAAGAATAAGACAATGCTGCCCCCACCTCCATGCTGACGCCAAGGGGAGGTTATTATAATACTTCTAGGTCAAGGCCTATGCCTCACCCGGATATGAACAAGACCCAAAGGAGACACTTCAGATTGCAGGCTGTTATGTATGCCATTGTTGATGGAATTTTGTTCAAGAAAGATGTAAATGTAGTGCTACTGAGATGCATTAGCATAAATCAGATTCAAAGGGTGTTGGAAGAGTTCCATAGTGGACCAGCTAGTGGTCATTTTGCACCAAGAGTGACAGCTCTAAAAATCATGAAGGCTGGCTATTATTGGCCTAAAATCTTCAGTGATTGCTATGCATGGATCAAGAGGTGTAAGAATTGTGCATTCTTCACAGGAAAAGAGAGACTTGCCGCCCTTCCATTGCATCCAATCTCAGTTGACCAGCCATTCATACAGTGGGGTTTGGACTTCATTAGAGTCATTAATCCTAATTCAAGTCAAGGGAAAAAATGGATTTTGACAGCCACAGACTACTTCACCAAGTGGACAGAAGCAGTAGCACTCAAAGAGGGAAATGAGTCTAACATCTTAGAATTTTATGAGGGGATAACAACCAGACTTGGTGTACCTGCTACAATAATCTCTGATAATGCATTGGCATTCATTGGATCTAAGGTGACTGAGTGGGCTGTCAAGAACGGTATTTACCTAAGCACTTCATCAAACTATTACCCTCAAGGTAATGGTCAGGCCGAGTCTACAAACAAGAACTTGTTGAGGATCATTAGGAGGATTCTCGACAAGAATCAGAGGTCTTGGCATACCAAACTGAAATCAGCCTTATGGGCTGATAGGATAACTCCCAAGAGATCCACAGGTAACTCTCCATTCAAACTTGTCTATGGAAGAGAGGCAATCTTGCCCATGTCACTTGAGTTGCCAACATTGGAACTCATGAAGCAGCTAGAGTTGTTAGAGTTTGAGCCCATGGAGGTGAGGTATGCAAAGTTGATGGAGCTGCAAGACATCAGAAATAAGGCATCCTAAGCAATGGAAAAGGATCAAGCTTTGATCAAGAAGACCTTTGATAGGAAGGCCAAGGATAGATCCTTCCGAGTTGGAGATCTAGTGTTGAAATGGGATGTGGATAGAGCAAAACCGGGAAGGCATTAAAAATTTGATGCCATTTGGAGTGGCCCCTACATAGTCACGAAGTGCAAGAACAACAATGCTTTCCAATTGGCCTCATTGGATGGTGAAGAACTGTAGATTCCAGTAAATGGAATCTATCTCAAGCATTGCTTCTAGAGGGAAGTTCACTACCTTGTAAATATTAGATTAGATTTTCATTCCTCCAAGTGCTTGTGCACATTGTTTTGTTGTAGGTTAGTTTTTTTTCCCTAAGTGCTTTGGCACAACTTGCTGTCCATGGAGATGCTTTGCAATCCTTGCTTCCATCAGGTGATATTCCATCTTCCTCCTTGCACATTCTGAGTCAGTTGGGGTTCTAAACAGAATATTTGATGACTCCATGCCCAATGGATTGCTTCAGGCAACTGGTATCTTCTACCTAGCTGGTAGGTAACCCTGCTGAGTCGCCAAATTGTTATCTGATTTTTACCCCCAGGGTAAAATTGATAACATGCATCAGAATACTCAAGTCCCAAGCAAATAGATTGATTCAAGGCAAAAAATCATGTTTCTGGGGTCCCCTCAGCCTTTTTCTAACTCTCCTGTCCAAGAAGAAAAGACCAAGTTCTAAAAAACTGTGAAAAAGTTGCAAAAAACAGGCTTGGGGCAGAAAAAATCATGAAAATTGGCTAAGTCCTAGTCCTCGCCGCAGTTGGGACAGTTGGGACGTCAAGGCGTGAATCGGCCAAAAGGCCGCTAGGTGGTCCGCACAGCAAAGGGACATCTGGGCCATCAGGACGCGTGGGACGCGGAAAGCCGAACCGGCCGAAGGTGAGAAAATCCACTAACTGTTGTGCAGATAAGGTTGGGACATCCGAGCCATCAAGACGTGAGGGACACGAAAAGGTGAAGCGGTCGCAAAGAGGGACAAGGAAGCCCATTTCGGGCAGTTCGGAAGAATCTATCCCAGAAAGTCCGGGACAATTGGGCCAGAAGTATGCAGTGGACGCGGAAAGCTGAAGGGAGCCGAGAGCCAATCAAAGCGTGCCACGTCATCGGCCGAAAGAGGGACAGGGAAGCCCGAATCGAGCGGATCGGAAGTGTTTGTCCCAGACAGTTTGGGACAACCGGGCCAAAGGGACGCGAGGGACGCGAAAATCCGGTAGGCCCGCGGACGAATCAGGAAATGCCACATGTCACAAGGGAAAGCGTCCAAAATTTCAAAGGGGCAAGGTTTGAAGCACTGGCCCGAGCCAATAAAAAGAGGACACATGTCCTAAGGAGAAGGGGAGTGTGAAGCTTGGGGAGGAGTTAGAGAATTTGGCAAAAGTTTTGGCCAAAAAACTAAAAGGTAAAGGATGACCCCGCACCCCTGTCCTCCAACCAGATCATGCCACGTGTCCCAAGTGGCGGGGACGCGGGGAAAAAATGGAAAATGTTCCAAAATCACAAAAAGTCAAAATTTTCAAAGGAAAACCTGCGAGTAAGGTCTGGAGAGAGAATTTCTCATCCAATCAGTGCCCGACATGTGTAGTCCAGGTGGCGGAGCACGGGAAAAATTTTCAAAACCCATTTTTGCCTGTTTCGTGCCCTAAATCTTCAGATCGTCATATCTTTCGATCCAGAGCTTGGATTTGCACATTCTTTATATCATTGGAAAAATTATAAAATTCTCTACATGATTCCGGGGTCAATCTTGAATTTTGGTTCAGTTTGGAGAGAGAAAGTTAAGAAACGGCTCTGACGCGTGTTCATGGCCAGAAGTGACATTTCAGCGACCAAATTTAATACAGAATGGGTCGCACTCTCCTCCAATTTGGTCAAAAATGACAGGGTATGGGTTTGTAAGGTCCCCATGCCATTTTAATGCATCTGTAGTCAATGAGGAATGGGTTCCCACATTTTTTTATGTTTTCTCTCTCCTGGGCTCGACCCATGCAATGTAAAAGCTAGATTTGGCTCATTTCTAAGTGGAGAACATTTTTGGACATAGCAACCTTCTTCTTTCACCTCCAGCAAGTGATTGTTTGAAGAATCAAACCTTTCCAAGGATTGTAGCAGGTTTTCTACCTCTCTGAGGTTGTAATGCAGTGGTTTTGACATTGGAAATGATAATGCAAGCTTTGTGAATGGGTTTCAGTCCTTTGTTTGTATTATTTGCTTCATTTTAGATCCTAGATTATATCTTATCAGCCTGTGTATGTATGTTTTATGCTGCAATCTTTGGTTTGTGTTTATTTGCTTGACAAAAATATTCACCACTCCTTTTGGTGCATCACCACCTTTAGTTAGTTTCAATTTTTGCACTTCTATACCTGTCTCCTTGCAATTTAGAGTAGGATTAGGATCTAAACCTCTGTAGTTGTGCAAATATAGATCCAAATCAGAGGAGTTTGAGGAACCAGCCTCTAATTTGGAGATTCCTCTCTCAGTTTCACAAGTCCCACACTTGGAGAGAGGTTTCCATGTTGTGCAATCACACTGGATGCCTGAAACATCAACCTAGAACCCTGATGTGCGTCCAGGGGTGCTGTGATCCTGCAACAACAGTGGGGAGACTTCATTTCGGGGTGAGTGAGTGGATGAACATAGGGGAATTATTTGGGGCTGAGTCGTAGGGGAGAATCAGTCAAGGAAGTTGAGGAAAATGTAGAGGGAGTTGGGGTATGTCACAGGGATTCAGTGGGTGGGTAAATGAGATTTAAGGGAGAGAGTTAGGGACGATTCACTCTTGTGACTTGGTGGGGAGTGAGGGGAACAAAATGAGGGCTGCCTTGTCAAGCACAGGAGTGGCGATACGTGGAGTGTGATCTCATTTGCAAGTACGATCATGTTGGGGTGTATGATTCGGCGCAAGAGGCAAGATATGGGCATGGGGGAGGGGGGAGTTAGGTTAAGGAGTCACATGGGCTGAATGGCCAAGCTGGCTGAGGCATGAGGTAAGGAGTTATTATGGTGATGGGTTGTGTGAGCGGGGTCTACATTGAAGAATGTACGAGGGGATGAACAGGATGAGCGAGTCAAGGGGGGGTTAGAGAGTCAAATCTGGATGAGTTAGGGGTAACTCAGCTAGCAGAGTCAAGGAAGAGGGGAAGTTGCATTTGATTCACATGTGTGACTTGACAATGGTATAGGGGTTTGGGTGAGGTTCACGAATGGTTGAGTCGCTACAATGAGTCAAAGAGTGGAGAGGGATCTCGGGATGGTTAGGTGAGTTGGGAATCAAGTCACAGTGGTAACTTGCTGAGGTGAAAGGGGGATGGATGGGAGTGAGCTCGATCATAAGTGTAGCCGAGCTGAGAGCTAGGGGTGTAGAGTGGGCAAGGCAAGTCAGCTCATCCATGTTGGCCAAAGTGCAAGATAGGGATGGGGTATGTTTGGGTAGGTGGGTAGGTTGGGTTTTGTTAGGTGAGTACGATGATTTTTTTTTTGGATTTTTTTTATATATTTGGTAAAAAGAGGGTTTTGACAAGGGCCCTACCCTGTTACAACAAGGATCCCCAATCCAAATAAGTCCATAAAGATCTCAAGAAACCAAATAAAGGTCAAATATCAATAAGCAAATGGTGAAGAAGAATAAACTAGCACAAAAACAACACAAAACCAAAAAAAGACCAATTAATTGGCAGATAAAAAGAAGTCAGAGGGCCAACTAACAACATAATAAGAACATGGAGGACACACTGCCAAAAGATAGCAAGAAGTAATCATTGGTACCTCAGTTTTGAAGATTCTTTTTTCTCTATCCATGGTAGTTAAGATCTCAATGGGAGTACTGTCACCCCTATCCAATTTTGAAGCCTATCAAAGTCCACTCCAATGTTTACACATAGATGGACAACTTTTTTTCCTTATTTAAAGATATGAGAAATTTCATAGCTTGAGAAGTTCTTCAGAATGAAGATGGAGTCATCTATGATTTTGTTGATTGTCCAACTAGGGGAGGATTTGTTTTGAAAACAGTTCAAAATGATCATGAAATCTCAATCAACCTAGAGTTTAGTAATATTCAAAGAACTGACAAGTTGGATTCCCCATGAGGTTGCGTAATGATTAGTTTCATCACCCATATTTCCTGTGTAGGCTACAACGAGTTCACCTTTATTATTTTTTATAACTCCTCCCCCAACTCTGCCTAGGTTACCTTTGGTTTCCTCATCGAAATTTAACTTGTGTCAGCCTTCTTGAGGATGCCTCCAGACAGTCTTACTCCTATAAATTTTAGAGCTCTATTACTTAGGATCTTGTTCAAGTTGAAGATGTCAGTTTCTAAGAAATTTAATATCAGAATCTTTTAGGATACCTTTGCTACATTTAATGGAAGTTTTGAAATTCTCAGTAATAAACCTAATCATATGTTTGAAAACAAGTTCCAACTTTGATATCTTTTCTTTGAAAATTTGCTTATTCCTTTCCTTCCAGATAGTCGATACCATGTGCGGGAAGATGAGGTCCCATAAAATTCTGACTGAGACATTTTTAGTGTGATAATACCAATTTACTTTAATTTTTTACATAGTATTGGGGTGGACCCATTTTAACCCAATTTTGTCCAGGATAAAGCCCCAAAAATTATAAGAAAACTTGTAGTGTATGAAGAGGTGGTCAACAGTTTCTTCATCCTCTTTACAAAGGATACACCTATTGATAATTATATGTCCTTTCTTTCTCATATTGTCAAGTGTGAGAATCTTATTTTGGACCATGAGCCACCAAAAGAAATTAACTTTAGGTACTATCTCTTTACACCAAACTTTATTCCAACAACTCTAAGGAGTGTATGTTTGAATCTGACTATTGTATCTAGATTTGACATTGTAATTTCCATCCCCCGAATCTTGCCAAATTAATTCATCCCCAACCTTATTTTTTGGGATATATATTATTGAAATATATTTTTGAATAAGGGAAATATTTTTTCTTTCCAATTCATTTAGCTCCTCTAATGATAGTCTTCTCCAAACAGGTTTGCCATTTGTGCTTTTGATGTATCCACTAGTATTTTCCCCATACTTCAGCATGAGCCTGCTTATCTAATTTTGTAATTCAATCCTCTGTTGTTTATCAAGTTCTAAATTCCACTTATCATCCCAAATTTTTATCTTGCTTCCATTTCAAAGTTCCCATCTGATGCCCTTAGTAATAATCTCTCTGCCTTTAATTAGGGAGTTCCAGAAGTGAGAACCTAAAGGAAAATCCACTGTTGAAGTGAAGCTTTCGATAAAGTCCTCTTGTAAATATTTATTTTTTACTATGTTGCACCAAGGTGAGTCTTCTTTGATTAATCTTTAGCCCATTTTAGCCAGGAGGGCATTACTCATTTGTCTGATGTTCCTTATTCCTAACCCCCCTTAGGATTTTGGCTTTCATACTTTTTCCCAGGCAACTAGATGAATTTTGTTGTGCTCTTCAACTCCTACCCATAAGAATATTTTCAATCAAATAAATGATCTTTTGGGGCATTTTGAAAAGAGATAGAAGGTAAACTACAAGATTTTGAAGGGCACTTTTGATCAAGATGACTTTGGTAGCACTAGAGAGAATAACCCCTTTCCATCCTACCAATTTATCTTGAAACCTGTATAAAAGTGGATTCCAAATAGAGATAGGGAGGTTGCCTTTGAACATTAGCATTCCCAAATAAGTGGCTGGTAAATATTTAATCACACATCCAAGTAATTTAGCTATTTTGTTCTGCCACTCTTCACGATTATTAATGAAAAAGACAGAGCTCTTACCATAGTTTATGAGTTTTCCTTAAGCTTCCTCGTAGCAATTTAATAAGAATTTGAATATTTTTGCTTCCTTGACTGAGGAAATCGAGAGAAGAATGGTTTCATCCACAAATTTTTGTTGTGAAACTAAAAGTATCTTTGATGAGGGGTTGAAACCATGTAAATATCCTACTTCTATGTGGATATTTATAGCGCTACTGAGACTTTCAACCATTACGATGAAGAGAATGGGTGAGATAAGTTCACAATGCCTTATTCCCCTTATGCTTCCAAAACAATTGATGGAATTACCATGTATAAGAATGGAAAACATGGGGGTCGAGATACATTTTTTGATTGTCTTCCTGAAGTGAGTATTAAATCTAATCTTCTCTAGAACTTTATCCAGGAATTCCCATGACACCATGTCAAAAGCCTTGTTCATATAAAGTTTGATGGCCATACCTATTTTCTTGCTTTTATCCATGTTGTGTAAAGTTTCATGTACCATAAATATACCATCATGAATTTTTCTTCCCTAAATAAATCCACCTTGCTTATAGGAGATAATATATTTTAAAAGGGGTTACATTCTGGAAGCAATTGTCTTCGTGAATATTTTGTAAATGGTGTTTGAAAGACTTATTGGGTAGAAATCCTTGAAATCCTTTACTCCTGCTCTTTTGGGAATCAACATAATAAAACTGTTATTCACCTCTTTTACAAGTTTCTCGATATTGAAGAATTCATTTTTTGCATTTAACAAATCATCTTTGCAAACCTCCCAATATATTTGGAAGAAGCATGTTGGGAAACCATCCGGTCCTAGGGATTTTTCTCCTTCGAGAGAAAATGCAATCTTTTGTAATTCCTTTTTGTCCACCAGTTCTAGAATCTTTCTCAAATCCTCTTGAATGTCAGTGCAATGGGGTGTGAAATTTAGTAGTAAATTTGTTCTATCTTCATTGTCCTGAGCCTCTTTAGAAATAATTTTTTTGTAAAACTCTATAGCCTCTTTTTTAATAGACGCCATATCTTTACTTTCTTGCCCTGAGCTATCAATGAAGACATTTATTTTATTATGACTTTTGTGCTTCATTGTAGTAAGATGGAAATTTTTGTGTTTCTATCTCCTTACTTTAACCAAATTTCTCTTGATTTCTGTCTCCAGTGTATCTCTTCATAGGTTCCAAGATTGTGGAATTCACAAAGGAGTTCCTTTTCCTTGTAATATTCATTCACATCCATTCCAGTATTTTGAAATTTTATTTCCAGATGTTCCAACTCCTTAGACATTTTCTTTTTCTTTTCAAAAATATTTCCAAAGACTGTCTTGTTCCAAATTTTGATGCCTTTTTTTTATGTTTTTAAGCTTCTAGACCAATGTGAACATGGCATATCCCTGTTTGATAGTTTTCCACCATTATTGGACTATGTTATAAAAATTCGGATGCTTATTCACATTTTTTTCAAACCTAAAAGGAGATGGAGAGATTTTTTATTTTGTCTTCAAGGCTCGGAACTAAAGGACTGTGATCAAATCCTATTTTAGGGAGGGCTAAAAGACAAAAATATTGAGCAGAAAACCATTCAACTGAGACTAACACACTATCAAGTTTAACCATGATTAATTTTTCTCCCATTCTTCTATTACTCCATGTAAATTTCATCCCTTTTAATTCAATATCCATTACAGAATTATGTGCTTTGAAATCCGCAAAATGCTCAATGCTAGTAGTATAATCTTGACTTCCCCCTTTCTTTTTAGCCGGGGACAAAGGAGTATTAAAATATCCTAAAATAATCTAACCAAAAAATTTATAATTATTTATAAAAGAACTTACCTCTATCCATAAATTATTTCTTCCTTTTGCTGAGACAGGGGCATAAATATTGGATTAAATCCATGTCTTGTTACTTTGTTGGGACGTGAACAATATAGCTAGGTGATTGAAGGACTCCAGTATGGTACCACCTTTAACCATATCATTATTCCAAAGAACAACAATTCCACCAAAGGCACCGTTTGAGCTCACACAACTTATCTCTGCATTTCTCCACACTTTGTTTGCTAAAACATTAAAATTCTCTGTATCCATCTTCGTTTCTTAGAGCACCAAAATGTTAGGCTTATGATTCTCAATAAAATATTTACGAATCCTTTACTTGACTGCATTTTTCAGTCATATTACATTCTAAGTGATGATTTTCATTTAAATTTTTGAGTTTTTTTATCCCTTAAGATCCAAGGTTCTTTACTTCCCTGCTACAATTTCCATCGCTATTACTTTTCTTTTCTTTTCTTTCCCCAATGGTTTTCCTTTAGTTGTTATGATTCCAACGTCAACTTTTTTCTTGGGGTTTTTATAGGATGATGCTTCTTGAGTTTTTATCTTCCCTTTTATTGGAGTCATTATCACCTTGATATGTTCCATATTTGAGAAATCCTCCATGTTTAGTCATTGAAATGACTCTATTTCTTATTCCACTGAATCTTCTGTACCCATCTCTCTTATGTCCTCCTCTTGTTGTGCATCTTAGAGTCGGTTTGCCAATGTCATTAAATATTCTTGGGTATTTTCATTTGATTCTTCCCTTTTCTCTTGATTCTTTGTATTGTTTTGTTCTTTGTCCTCATTTAATCCTATTTGTGTTTCCTCCTTCTCTATTTCCTTTTTCTCTATTTCCTTTTCCTCTATTTCTATATTTGTCATGAGCAGCTCATTTATCTAGGTTTGTTAAAAAACTCCCATTCTTCCATGGAATATTTGAATGTTTTGAGTTTGTTGGAATTTTTTTGAATTTTTGATGTGATTTTAAAAAAAAAAAATTGAATGGTTTGAATTTTAAGGGATGGAGATGAAAAGTGGTGAAAATTCAAAAGATGATAGAAGAACAAATGATACCATGTAAATGATATAAAAATGTAAAGATAAGGCCGGGAGTGAACAAATTCTTACAGATGCTCATTCTGATTGATGTAAATGCCAATACGCTCCATGACCTAATTATGGGGATGAAGTACAAGTGCAACGGTGTTGGTGTATGAAAATGATGGTATGACAAGTGTGATGGTGAACACATGATGAACTTGAAGACACATAACGTGAGACAACAAACATCCTAAAATGGAAGCTTGAACAAGGTATAAACCGTACAAAGTGACATACTAGCCTTTTGACTCAATGAGATCTTGTGTCTGTGTGTGAGAGAGAGTGAATTAACCGCTTGAAATGAAGACACGTAAGACAGTGAGTGAAAACACAACCCAACTTATAGGGATGAGTGAAACATGTGATTTGTGATTGAATGATATGGAGGGTTATTGTAAGTCGTGCATTGCTCAAATTCCAACTAGACGTCCATGGCCCTGACGAAGGTACATATGGTTACAGTCGCACCATTTCTCTACTACCAATTAGGCATCCATAGCCCCAATAGAGATATTGGAAAGACCCTAGAGATATTTTTTGATATTTCTCTTGTCTTTCTTCTAAATTTTGGCATTTGCTTTTGATTATTTTTATTTATTTTTCTTGTGATATTTAGCTCTCTCAGTTTTCCAAGGGGTTTAGAACCACGAGTGACTTGATGGAGGAAGTGGAAGTGATGGTGGAGATGACAGTTGTAAAGCATCAACAAAGAATTCCATGGGGTCTTCAAGACAAGTTGTTAAGTGTGTAAGTGTGCATGTATCTCTAAAAGAACAATCGTTCTTAATCCACCAAGTAAGGAGAGACCAAGTTCAAGCAACTATGGTAGAGACTACTAACTCACAAAATGCGACAATAAGATGATCAAAGTGTTCACCAAAAGTTGTGAAACAAACTAAAACATCGAATTTGAACGAATTGTAAATGAATGTGTAGCAATGAATGAAGAATTGGGATGAAATATGACTAAATTAAATGCGGAAGAACGTTCATGAGGAAGCGTTGTTTATCGCAACGTTTCGGAATATATTGATTTTTTTGGATTTCTAAAAGATGTTTATTCGTGTGGAGGTGGGTGTTTGTGTTTGTGTGGAGAATCAGGTTGTTTTTCAAATCCATTTCTGGTGAAGAGAAGAGGAATGCAAGGAGCATGCAAAAAGTGGTAGTGAAGACAAATGAAAGTCCCCCCAGTTTGTATATACACTAGGTGAGTGAGAGGCGTGATGTATAAAAGAAAACAATAAATGAGAGATGATTGGAGTGGTGATGATGATGTGGATGATAATGAAAGTTATAATGTTGAATAAAATCCATAGAAAGGTGGTGTGTGAAGAACGTGAGTGTGGGGATGAATCACAAAAGAAAGGCGATGAATGCGGTGGATATGCAAGAACGTCTGGTGGGCGGGCACATGAATACAAACCAATGGAAGATGGTGGAGTATTATGAAGCATGGTATTAGGGATGATATCAGGTGGATGAGGTGTAGAGAATATAGTGATGTGCGCAGAAAGTGTACTAGTTAATGGTGTGATCTTGGGATGAGTGGGTGTGATGAGACTAGGATGTGATGGAATGTGAAGAGGCATGTAAAAGGGAATGTCTAACACATGAGAATGTGGGAGAAAACTGAAAGGATGTGGATGCGTAATGGAAGGTATAGAAGGCTTGTGAGGCCCATGCATAAGAACAAGGGAGCGTGTGGGTGTGTTTGATGACATGAATTCAAAAGGAGGAGTGGATAATAAAAATGGTTCTTGAATGAGTGGTGATGACTATAAGAGGGTGAATGTGAAGGAAAATTCCAAAGGAGGTGAAGTGATGGGAGCACGCAGAGGTGGCTAGTGAGGAAGAGGTGAAAGAACATGTAGATTGTATGATAGGAAATAGATGTAAGAGGAACATAAACAACTGTAATGGAGGATATAGGATGTAATGGAGGTGCCACAAGAAAGAAGGGGGCTTGGATGAGTAGTGATAAAGGAAGTGAAATGTATGTTGAAAAACTTTATAAGGTAGGTGAAGTGATGTGTGGCACCCTTCGTGGTGAAGATTGGAATATAGATGTAGTATTGAGTTGTGTGATAAGTGTAGTATACGTGAGTGAAGGAAATGAAGAAGTAGTTGTGGTGATCAAGATGGACTCATATGATGATATAGATGATTGAGAGCTAGATAGAGGTGGTGATAATGTGAAAGAATTCCATGAGGACGGGGATGAAGCCACATCCATAGTGGGAGTACATGAAAGTGGAGGTGGATACAAGGATGATGTAGAAAATGAGTGATTAGGTGAGCACGAGTGTGTTGAGTCCAAGGTAGAAGTGTATAAGGAAGTCGGTTGTGAAGTGTTTGATTTATAGGATGAGACACTAAGTGCGCATGATGATTGCGATGTATTGGGGAATGATGAGTCAGATAAGTGATACACAACACCTAGAGAAGATGTGGCAATATGATTGTGTGAAGTGAGTGGATAGTCATTATTAGATGGAGGAGGAGGAGATGGTGGTTCAATGACAATGTCCCCCTTGTTGAGAAGATCTTGAATAATTTTTTGGAGTTGAGGACATGAATCAATGGGATGAGTGTCAGTACAATGATAAGCACATGTATCATGGGAGGAATGCCATAATGATGGGGCTGGTTTGAGAGGGAAAGTGATGAGATTGGCGTCAAGAAAATTTTGAAGAATAGAGGAAAGTGGCTTATTCAATGGGGTGAATTTTTGAGGGGGTTAGATGAAGCTAGAATCCTTAGGAGAATGAAATGAATAGAAAGTTGTGGGTGTAGAAGGTGATGAAGTGTGAGGAGGATTTGATTGGAAAACATGGTGAACATATGAGTGGGATGGTGTGGTAGGTGATGGAGGAACTAAAACAAGTGATAAGGAGGGAGGATGACCAAGATGGACATCCTCAAGGTGTTGTGCCATGTGCATGACCTCATCAAATATGTGTAACAATTGAGTTTGTAAATGGTGGGAGATGTGAGGGACACAAATTTAGGAAAATATGTCAATATGCTTAGATTATGGGAGGGGAAATGAAAGGTAGTGAATGAGATCACGCCAATGCACAAAACATTCTATGATAGACTCGTTATGGGATTGGAAAAGAAAGTGAAGTTCAACAAACATAGATTTAGGTGTCATATGGATGGATAAGTGAGATAAAAAGGTATCTGCAAGTTGTGTGAATGTGTAAAGGTTATGTTGTTAGAAGCATGAGTACCAATAAAGTGTGTGACCGGTGAGTGAAAGTGGGAAAGTGCGTAGGAGGAGAGCGTTGTCATGTTATATAAGGTGGTATGCGTAGAGGAATAAATGCAAGTAATGTTGAGGGTTCTTGGTGTCGTCAAATTTGTCAAAAATGGGCAATTTGAAATGTGGTGGATAGGGACGAAGTGGTACTATAGGTTGAATGGGCTCATTGCAAATGTTGTGATGAGTAGGAATGGGTGGAAGCCCCCCCAAATGTTAGAACTCAAGCTTAACAATGCGGTCAAGAAGGTGTTGATGAAGTGAATTAGAATGTGGATAAGCATGGAAAATACTAGAAGCCATGGGAAATGACAATGACTAGGACTTGGAAACATGAGTGGTAAAAGTCAACAAGATGGTAAGACCAAAAAAATTGTAGGTTAGTCGTAGTTGCGACTGACTTTGGGATAAATCAAGAATTAACACATAATGCAAAATGAATGATTTGGAAGGTTATAGGCCAGTTGTAGTTGGAACTGACTTTTGTAAAAATATGGGATAGAATAATCGTAATTATGACTGCGCATGGGAAAATCATGTTGAGTTGTGGAGCTCAATTACTTCGGATTAACATGCAATGTGAAACTTGCTGAAAAACACAGTAACCGTCATCAATTATGAGGGACCGGCATCGGTCACCAATGACCAGCATCGGTCAGGAAAGGAGGAATTGACATCAGTTAGGGCTAACCGGCATCGGTTACCTATGCGGGAGTGTTTTAATTAACTCTTGGGAATTAGATATATTTTTAGCATTAAAGTAGATCTATTAATTGTAATTGCATGGCTAAGTGCCCTAAGTTTTTATATGCCTATATAAGCATGAAAGATAGGGTTTAGAAGTAAGAATTAATAAGAACTTGAAAAAGTTGATGATTATTGTGAGAATAATCGTGTGAGAGAGAATTCTTGGAGAAGAAGCAAAAGCTTGAGAGAAAGAAAGTAATGTACATCTGAGAGGTGTGGAAGATTGTAAATCTTCAATTGTATATCTTGTCAAAGTTTTGGATAATAGATTGGCTTGTTTCTTAGTGGACGCAGCTCACACTGGGTGAACCATGTTAAATCTAGTGTTGATTTATATCTCTTGTTTTGTATATTTATTTTGGTAGAATATCCACTTTTATTTACATGTATGCTTAGATATGATATATTATCTGTACAATCGGTGTGATGAACCCAACAAATCAAAACTCAAAATGGATGATAGGAGCATATATGACAGTCTGAGAAGGGTTTGTGAAGAACAGAAATAGTCGCAAGTCTGACTCAAAAACAATACTGTGATGTTTGTTTAACTCAAGATGGAATAAAAGAGCTTGATATATTGGCTTCCTATAAGAGGTTCTCTACCTAAATACCAAGAGTTACCTAAACGAGCACGATACACTAGAAAAGTTTCTTGTCACCGGATTTACTTTACCCCCTTGATTAACTTAGCTAGATATTACTCCGCTCAATCAATCAAACTATGGTCATCACTAAGGATAATCTTAGCACTAATCCTCATGGGTGTACTAGTCAAGTAGGTGGGGGAACCCGTTTTTTCGGCTAGTTCCCTTAATGTGCCAACTACTTTAGGATTCCTGTGGTACTCTTCATACTGTGTTTTAAGGTTTATGCCCAAGCACTTCCCATAGTTATGTGAATGGGTATTTACCCTTATCTGGACCTGCGATAAAATGTTTGGTTCATTCTCGAATCATTACTATAAGAAAACAAATGTATTTTTAATTTTTTGTAGAAAAAGTTACAACATAGTCGCAGTTGCGACTGCCCTGTAACCAGATTTCAAGATTTTTTGTGTCAAAAATTACAAACCAGTTATAGTTGCGACTGCCTACAGCCAAATCAACTACTAAAAATAGAATGGGCTTATGATTTCATCATTAAGAGAGGGAAATTGTGGTTTCTTTCATTGAATAAAGTGGGTAAAACTCTTCATATCTAAATCTAAACCTACACACAAGTACACTTGAAAAATGTTAATTGTTTTTTGTGGTTATGGGACCTGCCTCAGTCATATCCCTAACCCTTTCAAGGAGATAAAATACATTTTATTGATGTAAAATGACAAAACAGTAAATGAAATGACAAGTATACCTGACTCAGATTACAGGACAATCGTAGTTGCGTTTCACTGCGAATCGCACGAAGATCACAAGCTAACCACAGTTGTGTTTCCCACCTGTGTTGCTATTTCACTAAAACAATGTTGGAATTGGTTGTATTGTTCCTTTGTGCTCCAAATTTCCTTCTCAAAGAGATGCAAAACCAATATATGCGAGCAAGAGAGCAAGAAAAATCAAGTATAGTCTTTTTGCACTAAGAGTCATGCAGGAGTTGGAATGAGGTAGGTGAGGATGCTTTTATAGATTTGGAGTGCATAGGGGAGTGGGACACATATGGGTGCAATGATAGGGTCTACAGTGCATTGGGGATGTACATGGGTAGGATGAGAAAAAATTAAATGTGAGTGGGTGAGGGTTAGTAAATGGGTGGTGAGGCATCTTTTAGCTCCATTTTATGGGGTTTTATGATTTTTTTGGTCTTTTAGTGTTTTGTAATGTTTTTTGTGTTTTTGAATAAGGTACATTATGTGCAAGTTGCATTTTATGGTGGTGTCCCCATATTTCATCATGAAATTTGAGACTACCCTATTTGAAAAAAATTCGTACTTTTAAAACAATGGGTCGTTTTGTGTTTTTATTGCCAGAAAGTTTCTGTAATGTGTTAAGATATTCTCAAGGATCCATATCAGCCATTTTCGCCAAATACCCAGATGCCCAAAATTGTTTTATTCTGCCGCTGGGGTTTGCCTACGAGAAATTTGTATTTAATTATTTTGAGCGCCGTTTGAGGCAATTTGTGCTCCGGTTTAACCCTGTTGTGATCGTACATGTCATTATTCCCATATACCAGTAGGGTTTTAACCAGGAATGGATCCTGGGCTTTATTTGTAACTTCTAGTGACGTTTTATGTTTTTAGTGTTTTCCCGTTTTGTTTTCTGTGAAATTTCTCTGGATCAATTCCTTTGCCGGTTTGGCTTGATTCTTGGCCTGGAGTATCTAGAGATTACCTATGCACGTTGTGTCAGAAGGTCTGGTTCTCTTGGAAAAGACAAAGTCGTGCACCAAAAAGCTTCTTCCGGGGTGGCCGCATTTTTGGAAAAAGAGGGTTTGAAGTGAATCATGGGATTTTTGGAAGCAGCAGGCAGGTGGGAATTTTGTACTTGCCTAGCAGGGTACTTTTTCCCATGGAAGCAACGCCACTTAAGTCACAATGGAAAAATTAAAGGCAACAGGCAGGCGGGAATTTCTTACCTGCCTTGCAGGGTAAATAATCTCATTGTCATCTGATTTTTAAAAATAGAATTCACCCGTGTCAAAAAGTGCGACCCACCTTGGGTGCATAATAATGCATTAAATAAATATATTTATTCACCCAATTTTGGTGCCCAAGCATGAAGAAAAGCCAACAAAGGGAAGTGGACAAAAGGAAGTTGGAAATAGACAGTTCTAAAATTAAATAAATATTATTTATTTAATGCAGCCCCTTCATGTCAAAAAGTGCACCCCATTTGGGAGAGAAATAATATTTTTTTAAGTATTAAATGAATTAATTTATTCTTATTTTCAATGGCTAAGGTCAAAGCATATTGTGAGGCTTGAGTTAACTGGTAGCAGAAGTCTAAATTTAAATAAATTTAATTTATTTAATGGCAGTCATGAGCATGCACAAAATAGGCGCCCCATTTGAAGAGTACAACTTATTAATTAATTAATTAATTGCCAGGAATAGGAAAGACATTAATTAATTATAGAATCATGAGGATTATATAAGCAGAGGCTGCCATAAGGATGAATTAATTAATTCACAAGCAGAGAAGTGCAGCCCAAACAAAAAGTGCGCTCCATTTGAAGAGGATTTTTGCTCAAAAGGTGTAATTAATGCTAAAAGCTTCCAATTTTGGCGCATAGGTTGAAGGAGGTTGATTTGTGTCTGGATAATTGTTTGCATAAGTGATACAGGTGCTTAGGTGAAGTTGGTAAAATTCATGTTTGCTTTGCATGCAAATAAAACATCAAATTTGGGGCAACAGGCTTGAATTATGCAGATTTTTATGATTAAAATTCATTGTTCATGTTCCGGTTGCCATCTTTGTCTAAATTAATTGCAAGAATTCATCACAGGTGCTTTTATAAGAGTAAGGGAGCTTAAATCAATGTCCAATACATTGAATATATCCTCCGAATCTGAAGAATTATCCAGATCTGCACCAATTTTGAAGAATTTCGACAAGATAAGGAGAAAAAGAATTGTTCAGACAAAGATTGCTCCAGCCATGGCAAAGCAGGATGAAAGAGAAAACTCAGCGGAATCATGCATAGCTTCTAGATTTGTTGAAGTCAATAGGCCCAGATCCAGATCCAGATCTCATAATTGCAAAAGGTTCCGACACAAAGGCTTCATCCTCTTGTTTCTGATGCATCCCGTGTAGAAGTCAGTGCGTGGAAAATTTCTTCCAAGATCTTGTGCATGTGCTCCCAATCTTCCAATTGAAGCCTTCATTGAAGTTGCATTCACCCGGAGTGCTTTCCAGAATTTTTAATTGTTCATATGCAATTAAAAATAAAAATGATGAGTTGTCTACGGCCAACATTGCATTGATGCATGTACTAGAGAAGAACTACAAAAGCTTCAAGAGATTAACTACTCCAGCCGCTTCCAGACGCTTCTAAATCCAGCCGCTCCTAGATCCATCTTGGTGAGAATCAAAGGCAAAAGAATCAGCTGCATGCAAAATATGAAAAAAGACAAGACTGCAACTTTCCTCTTTCTTCTTCTTTCTCTTATTTCCTCCGACAAAATAATTGAGCGATCAATTAAATTATACAATTTAAGTCATTGGTTTAAAAGCCATTACTTGAAGAAGTCAACTACTTGGAAATAGGTGGCAGACGTGCAAAATAGAAGGTTCTATTTTCAGTTGCAAATCATGCATGTCATGCAAAGAGGAATTCCAGGAGGGAGATTGTCAGTTGTTTCCTTTACAACTTCCACATGTGCCATTCAACTAAAAGCTTCTAAGTTGTAATTACCCCTCTACATTCTATAAGTAGAGAAAGAACCTTTGGGTTAATAATCAGAATTTGTAAACAACATTCTTGTATTCCAAACTTTGTGCTAAAACTCCTGATAGCCACTTGAAACAAAGGAATATAAAGGAGCAGATTTCCGGAGAACTTTGTGTCACGGTGTATTTTGTTTTTAGCTTTCTATCTTAGATCTTCTAATAAACTGTGTTATTTTAGATCTAGATCTGGAGTTGCCTTTGCTTCTAATTCTATGTGTTGATATCTATTGGTTTCTTCTATGTGCATGCAATCAACTCTGTTATCTATTGATTGGGTTGCACATCTTCCCCATTTCTTCCCTGTGTTTTATTATTTCCTTCTTCTATAAATATTTCCTTTCTTAAACAGTTGCTTACTTGCTGCAGAGTTATACAACTATGGTTCATGAGCTGAATAGTTAAAGTAAAACCCTCATATAGATACTAACATATTTTATTGACAAATCTGACATAGGAGCCTCACCGGTAAATGAGGGAGATTTATCTCATGACTGCCTAGGTTTTCAGCTATGCAAAAAATCTAGCCAACATGTTGGTCGTTATGACTATGGTCCTTTTACCCTAGCACTTTCTATTGTAATTGGACATACTCTCAAGTCCCATTGACCTACTTTTGGGCATTTGTAGATATTAATATGATTTATTTATTTATTTCTTCTTTCTTTCTTGTAAAGCAATATAGTACATAACAAGGAGTTTGGATAATTGATCAAGCAGTGCATCCACTTCTTCAATTACCACCAAATAGTCCAAGATATGGATATGATCTTCCACAAGTATTTGTATGTGGTTGTTTATATTGTTATTCTAACCACATGGATTAGGAGGTTTTTGCATTGACATTACCCCACGTTTACTTTCAGCACTTTTAGTCTACTTTTATTTTGTTGGTCATTATGACTAAGGTCCTTTAACCCTAGCACTTTCTATTGTAATTGGACGTATCCTCAAGTCCCATTGACCTACTTTTGGTCATTCGTAGACAATAATATGATGTATTCTTTATTTCTTGTAGAATAATATAGTGCCTAATAAGGAGTTTGGATAAATGATCAAGCAATTCATCTGCTTCTTCCATTACCGCCAAGTTGTCCAAGATAGTCTTTATCAGGATGTGGGTACATTTGCAATCTTTCTTGAGGTGATCGCATATGGATAGATCCCACAAGTAATTGAAATCCTTAGCGAGATGGTCTTCTATGTCTTGGTTTATTTCAATTGCATAATGGACTAGTTGATCCATTACATATCCATGACATGTCCTTGTCAACAAAGATAGTCAACCATTGGTTACTTTTAGAACCAATGTCAACTTGACCCGACATTCTTTAAAGGCAGAGTACCAGAATGTTTGTAGAGAAACTACACTACCAAGAATAGTCATAAACAATAAGCGCATACAAGATTTAGCCATTTAGAAGTATAAGAGTAACAATAACTTTATGTTGACATTTGGTACGGATCAGTATGTATTGTTAAGTACAAGGACGACTTGATAGGGGCACCCTTACCCTTACATGTGGCGTGCTCTTTGAAAGCCAAGATACAACAGTTGGCAATTGACACAACCGCTCAACCCAACATCGAGTTTGTTACTACCTGATGCCAACAGGTATCAGCTTAACAAATTTGGAACGACAATTACATTTATTGAATAAGACAATCAACAAAGCCCAGACATTCCATTTTCATTAGCCGATTGGAGCCCCCATGAAGAATGAGAACTTTAGTGTAATTGTTTTTCGTGTGCCAATGCTAGACTCATAAATGATGATAGTTTAGTCTCAGCAATCTCTATTTATTCCCTCTGTTCCTGCCTTTCCTGGGTTTTTCGTTGTCTCTTTGTCATAATTTAATTTAAAATGTCCAAGCTGGGATGAATCCCATGGATGCCCTCCTCTTAACACAAAATAATTGAGTTTGTAATGTAAGGTAATATTCCATAAGCAATAAAGTTGAAGGTCTTGCATATTATTGGATTCAAATCTGTTTGGAGTCAATGTTGTGTGGATCATACAGATGTTGCGAATTTGGGCCTTGACTACATAGGTGAGTGCAGTAGGATCTTCCCTTGAGCCATCAACGATTCTTCCATTTTTCTCTCTCCTTGTGCTCCATATAACACATCTCAGGGTGAGGATATGCATACGTTGAAGGATAATCATGTTTTTTTAGGTTTGTCCATCTGAAGATTAAATGATCCAGATTTGTGATTGGTGATAAGGGGCTGTTGAAAAGGCATTCAAGCTCTTTCTAGACCATTTGAGAATAGTGGGATAGCAGGAATATGTGAGGAATAGTTTTTTATTTCTTTTGGTAGTTTGTGAAACCAATTGGGCCTATCCAACCCCTCCTTTGGTTATTGCAAGCTGTTAGGATTTTCCATGCAGTACAAGCCATAAAAAACTTTTATTTTTGACCAAGGCTTCAAGTTCCATAGTCATTGCCATGTTTTATTTCTTTGTTTAAAATTTCTGATAAAGTGCAGAGTACGTTGATGCCACCATAGATTCACCCATGTTGATGTTAGGTCACACCATTTGATCTTTGATGATAGCAATAAAAGAAAGCCCTATTCTGAATCCCTTCTGATAAATATTGACTTTGCTGCCAAAAGTCTACACCTTCCCTTCCTAATGCATCTACATTCCATTGGGGTTGTGGCTACCAATGCCTATATATCTTTTATTATGAAAGACTGATTGAAGATCATTGAGAAGAAGGTTTTTAACCATTCCAACTTCCAGCTGTCCACCTAAAAATAAATACTTTTCCAGTTGCCCTCCTGCCAAGCGATTTCCTTTATCAGAGATTCATGCCATTTTTGTAATGTTTGCCAGTTGCCAATAGTTGAGTTTTCTATGTAGCCTATAATGGTTCATCAATCGGGGGGGAGGAGAGGGGGCAGGGGGGAGTAGCGTAAGATACTTTCCTCGGATAACAGTGGTTCCAAAATCGAGTACTGATTGTTTACCAATTGCCAAGCCAACTGTAATGGCCCCTTTTCTAAATTAAAAATAATTAATAATATTTTAAGTTGGACCCGGCCAATTATTATTTTGGGACAACCTCATTATTATTATTGAAATAAAAAAACTATTTTTAAGTACTAAAATAAAAGAAAAAGCAGAGGTCACCCCTCTTTAAGACGGAAAAGCAAATATTAAAAAAGAAATAAAGAGGCCTACATGGAGCGCTCCATAAAGAAAGTAAATAAAAGGCTATAAAAGCAAATGTTGGGGCTCATTGTAAGGTATCATCATATGAATTTTATACCCCTCTTTTGGAAATTGGAGCATTGAGCTCTCATTTTCAGCCTTTGAGGACGAAAACCCTCATTGGTTCCTATTGGGGACGAAAACCCTCAATAGTCACGACACTTGGAGACAAAAACCCTCAGTTGTTGCATTGGTGGCTTCATACAGGAGTCACAAGTGGACTTAATTGACAGATTTATGGAACATCAGGCCATTTATCCGTGCATGGGGCACCTCTACTTCAGCTAGGGCACTTTCTAGGGTGTTGGCACCCTTCCTTCTTTGGAGAGACTCACCTAGGAAGTTCAGGATCATTGTTGAGAGGGTTTCCATGGTTGAAAAATTGTGATTTCACTTTCATTGGATAGCCGGTCTCTTCAAGATTGTTTTGAGCATTGGTTTGTGTTGAAACTCCAAGTATTGATCAAATTATGAATTTTTGAAGTTTCAGTTCAATAATTAATTCCAACAATTTGTAATTTATTGCGGAAGCATTTATTTTGCATGAATTCATCAATTGTTTCATGTTGTTGTATTTTTGAAGATTTGTGTGCGGGAAAGGCTAAAATATGAATTCTAACTAGGTCGCTTAAGGTTTTGTGGACCTACAACAAGTCGCTACCCTAATTTTTACATAAAATTCATGTTGTTGTCAATTGAGGTTTGTGATATTTCCTAAATTTTCAGTTTCATCCTGGAAAGGAACATTACGACTTGCTATGAAAATGGAGGCCAAGATACTTGTATTTTAACACCACTTTAAGAGACTCTCCTACAAACTAAAAGTCAAGATGTTACTTCATCCTTTTCACTGAGAAAATCATAATTTTGATTTTACCAATGTTTACCTCCATCCTCACTTCTTTACAAAAAAAGTTCTAAAAAACTAAGACGATCTCTAAAATCTTAAATTGTCTATATCATTAGAACTAAGTCGTCAACGTATAGTAGAAATTCAATACATATTTGATCAAACAAACCCTTTTCTCTCCAAATTTAATTTTCCAAACCCCTTTGATAAATTCAATACCCTTGAGTTGGCCTAATGGTGAAGAACATATGCTCTTGAAATAGAGGTCACAAGTTCAAATCCAACAGGGGGTAGGCTATGTACACTTTGTTTGTAGCAAAGTTAGTTGCCTCCCGCATGTTCGTGGATTGTAAAAACCTATTATTATTATTTTATCTAGCTTAACAATGTTGTCCCGAAACACAACACATAATTATTTTAGCCTTGGCTTGCTCGTAGCACATAACTATCTAGTTACGCTGCGTGTCACTGAAATTTAAACTCTGAACACGCTTTTAACCATTTAGTCCGTATGGCCTCAAGTATCTGAATAATATTCAAAAATTCGAACGATATCATCACGACTGAAACGAGCCGTTGGGAAGTTGCACTTGCTACTGGTAAGCCATTTGACGGATGTGACGTTGAACAGTATTCGCACGTACCAAGAGAGTAGTGGGAATTACTCGGACAACGGACTTTGGCGGCGCAACCTCAATTTCCTGTAAATGCTTAGGTATCTCCATCCAAATGTAGCGGGCGTCTCACGTCCAGCGTTTAATGTTAAGACTTGGGCCGATTTGCTTGAAAGGATACCAGATAAAAATAGAAGACTATTTATCTGTCTTCTATTGGAGACAAATTTCCGCCAAATTAGTATAACATGTACACTAAAATGGAAAATTCAATCAACAAATTAAACCCGCCACCATTTTACTCACGCTTCTACTTACAATTGCCATTTCCATTATATTCATCACATTTAAACCGACTCTGTCCCAAGTGATTTCTTCGCGTCAGGCTTTCAGCTGCTGTTAATGGTGTTTTCTATCATTGTTTTCGGGGAATGTAGTACTGTTTTCCGCTCATTATTCCTCGGTAATGTGTTTTCTGCTACTGTTTTTTCCGCTTATGATTTCTGGTAATGTTTTCTTTCCTCGTCTGTATTTGCTGGTAAAGCCATTCACATTATGAAATATGGAGGCTGTATTTTGTTCAGGGATACGCCAGTGGTTTAAATGGTCTACTCTAGAATATAAAGGCAATTATAATACCGCTGGGTAGGATGTTACATCGTTTCCTAGTCAAGAAATGAAAACCCAACTTTCAAAGCTGGCTAAGTTTACACTGGCTTTTTTCCGCTCCAGAATTCTTTTACTCAGTTGCAGACCCACAAAAATATAGAGCAGACTATGGCATGTTGATTTACCACACTGTTTTCTCATTGTAGTAGTGGCCTTGCATTATGCCGTACTTGCTACTTTCTTACTCTGACATTACTCCTTTCATACACACTTCCCAGGAATTTCTGTGTTCTAAAATTTCAAATGCTGGAAGCTGTCTTTTACACTTTGGGCTTAGAGCCTTTTTTTTTTTCCTTACGTAGTTTTTCTACATATTTTCTGTCTGAGAATTTCATGCACTAAAGAGGAAGAAAGCTTAGAATCCTGACCTGATAGTCATAGAATTGTAGAATCGGGAGATCCTTAGTTGTTTAGATTCTTTGAATTAAACTTCATTGGTATCTTCTGTCGGTCCAATTTTTCCTTCTTATTTGAAGTTCATGGAAGATAGGGAGTGCTTGTTAACACTGTTTTGGGTTGGACCTAAATGTTGTATTCCATCTAGTGCAACTTGCAGTGTTTTTATCATTTGAGTTTTTTCTGTTTGATATTTAACCGATGTCCTTGTTTCTAGCTGTTTTTTCATTTGTATATCCCATGCAACATTCAATCTGGGAAAAGAGAAGTAAATGAATAAGGGTGCATCGAAAAGTGTGGGTATGGGTGCCAGTATCTAAGCAAATGAATAAGGGTACATCTATATTGTATATAAACGCAGTCACCAGAAAATGTAGTGCGGGGATGGGGAAGGGGAAGGGGACAGGGACGGGGACGTCCATTTGCACAAGACCATGAGAAGTACCCGTTTCATCCATTTGCACGAGACTTCACCCAAAACGTGCTTAAAGAAGTAGCAGGATATGATAACTGGGTTCTTTATTAAAATGATTCTTCAAGTAAGGAGAAAGACCACTGCTGCTAATGGAGTCAATTGACCTCTAATTTCCAAAGGCATAAATTCTAAAATCATAGCTGTACAAAACGCAACCAAAACTAGTTCAAAGAAAGAAAGCCTTTAGGTGCGAAGTATGTATTATACCGAAAGAGTTGTTTATGATGTAAAATTGAGGAATGGCCGGCCCTTCTAAGGAAGAATCCTAGGTATTACGTCCAACTTTAGACCTAGAGAAAATGTTGGAAGTATGGAGTTAGAAAAATAATAATTACATGATACCCTTGATAATGAAAAACCATAATTTTTTTTGTGGTTTAAAAAAGTGAAAATGCACTCGTATAGTCTCTACTCTCTGCAGTGCCTGGTTGCAGTGTTGTTTTGTATCACATTGTGGGTGATCGTTTGAAATCCTCTATTTTGCTTGCTAGTAGGCACATAAACACCAATGCTAAAGATCTTTGTCAATTCTATATTTCTTTTCTATCTATAATGTACACTTGCTTCAAAAAATTTATATTCTGACAACAGATCTGTTTCTGTTCCAGTTTATTGGTTTCCAGTTGATATTGACATAGCAAGTGGACAGTGTCTCATCTGTACAACGATTTTCTCGAGACCTCCACTGAAGAACACTAAACACCCTTCTCTGTGCTTCATTCGCCTTTCCAGTGGAGGATCAAGAGTAAAGACTTGTACTGAAAAGATGGATGTTGTATACGTATCAGACGATGATGATGATGTAGAAAGAATAGCCCCGGAATTAGAAGACACTGCAATAGAAATGCACATGACAAACTTGTCTGATGATGATGATGATGATGAGGACAATGATGATGATGATGTAGAAATAGTTCCGAAATTAGGAGAAACGGCAACAGAGATGGACATGACAAACATATCAGAGGCCCATCCAGTCAGTGAGGATGTGTTGTATATAACAGAGGATGAAGATAACCATCTAGAGAATTGGGAGATGGGAGATATTCTAAAAGATATAGAGGATTGTGCCAACAACAAGAATGTAGATATTGTGGATAGAGTACGAGAAGTAGCAAGCTTTACAGATGTAGCATCACTTGCAGAAGAAACAGAAGGTAGTGAGAAGGAGCAAGATGTAAAGGTAGAACTTGACAGTGAAATGTCTGATAAAGAAATACACACATTCTGCAAGGATGCCTCCAAAGCATTCTTTGATGAATGGGGACTCATTAGCCATCAGTTAAATTCATTCAATGATTTTATGAGCAATGGGTTGCAAAAAGTATTTGATGATTTGGGGGATTATGATGTAGAACCTGATTATAACCCACAAAGGAGGAGATCAGATGGGTTGTGTTATCGCGCATCCATTTCTTTTGGCAAGGTCACTGTGGAGAATCCTTCATATTGCACCAAAGAAGGAAACAACCTGCCATTGAAACCTTCTGAGGCTCGACTGCGAAACATGACATATTCATCGCCTGTCTATGTAGAAATGACAACAAAGGTAAACAATCTCTCTTTTGTGTTTACCGAGTTCTGGGACATCTTAAGTTAGGAGACTTTTTGTAATCCAGATGGGAAGAGCTTTTGTTGGTTTTTGATATAGTCTGTATTTTTACTCGTGCTAAATGGTTTTAGGAAGCATTATTCCTATCATATAAGGTATGCTACTATGATGTCTGGCTACCTTTCCTTTTTAGTTGATGCAAAATATGCGCTAAAAACACTTTCTCAGTTGTTTATTCCTATGGTTTAGTTCTAACAGCCTCTCTGGGATGGTGAAAACAGTCAAAGAACATCCCCAACATAGTCTATTTCCAATGTGCTTTTTCCCTTAAATAAATAAATCTATTAACAGAACGAAATCATGTGCAAGATTTTTGCCCCTGTTCTCCTACATTTTTTTCTCACTTTAGAAAACTATTTCCAGATGTAGGTCTTTCTCTGTGTGATAAGTCATTAATTTGCCTTTAAAACTATATAAATTTCAGTATTCTCTAATGGAAAATCACTTTAATTTTAATTTTGTTATAATATTTTATATTATCTCAGATATTTCTCTGTATAGTATATTTTCTCGGCAATAGTGTTGTGTCACAAATTTTCTGTGCTTTTTATCAGATTTTTTGTTAAAGCGATTCTACAGAAAACTAGCATTCAGTGCTCTTATGGTTGCTAAATCTTAAATATTCCGAATATAAGGATTCTTAATTATTCTTTTGAAAATTTTAAATTATTTGCAGTCTTAGTTCTTTATTATATTTATAATTTAGTATATTATTCTAGATATAATTTTCCTCTGATTGGGCCCTAACTTACTTTGTGTCATACTCATTGTAGAAATTGATTTTCAGGAATTTACATGGATATATAAAGGAATGCAAGCCAAGTAGTTGCATTTGTTGGATTTTAGGAGCATTGGACGGTAGAGTAAGATTGATATAAACAATGAGGCTATTATGGACTATTCAGAGGAAATAGCAGATTAGGTTTTACAATCACGGACATAATGCAATTGTAGAGTCCCTATAGCACATACCAGAAAGGTTGGATTGGAAGCAGCCTCTATAAAATGGATCTAGAGTACAAGGTTATTGATTTCTGTATTGTTTGTTTATAATCCGTTCAGTTCATGTGTTTTTCTATATATTAGTTTTACTTCTCATTTTTTGAGATGCTCATGTTCAAATGTCTATCCAAGAGGAAGTAAGATTCCTGATTCTAGGTGGGATTTCTGGTGAGGTCAGAAAATGGTGTTTTCTGGCCCACAACTGATTTGAAAACTTGAGAAATGATTACGTGAAAAAATAGAATGGCAAAGGCATAGTACCTAGTCAACAACCCCAAATATGTATAATTTATGATAAATAAGAGATAAAGAAGTAATATGAATTTATGGCTATGTTGCTAGGAAACGGAAACGGGTATGAAACGTGGAAACGACAATTTTCAAAAAACCTTGGATATGAAATGTTACGGGAAACGTCCGTACAATATATTATAAAAACATATATATATATATATATATATATATATATATATATATATATATATGCATATTATTCATTTTATAATTGTACTCCATGGACCATAAGAAATAATTAATACTTTAGACATTTTACTCTAAATTTAAAAAGAAGCCTATCTTAATTAATTTTTAAATAACACTAACTTTTTTATATATACATAGAACTCCTAAACTAAGACTTAAATTATATGATATTTAAATAATATAAACAAATAACACTCGACTCACTAAATGCCTCGCCAATTTCACGGCTTTGTCGGAAATGAGGGCACTGGAGCTCTGTAACTTCACTTTCGACGAAACCTTGACCGCTCTCTATGGCTTCAACACTCCCAGAAAGATTCAAAGGGAACAAAGAAAGTCAAGACATGGCAATAACAGACGTTTCCGCAGTGAAGTCAAGACATGGCAAAACAAACGTTTCTACAGTGTTTCGAGCACGTTTCCCGTTTCAGAAATGTTTCCAAGATGAAACGTGGGCCCCTTAGGCGTTTCCTGGCTTCACAGATTTGTCAATGCATCTTATTACATGATCATCCTATTGACCACTTCCATCTATCCACCAGTCCGTGGATAGAATGTGGTTGACTTGTTCAACTTTGTGTCCATCATAGACCAAAGTGCTTTCTAGAAATTCCCCAAAAACCTTGTGTCCCTAGCAGAGATAATAGTTTCCGGTAACCCAAAATGGACCTAGACATTTTCAAAGTACAGTTTGACGGTTTCTATAGTGGAAATAGACTTCTTACAAGGTATGAGATTTTACATCTTAGAGAATCGATAGACTACTACAAAAAAACCATCATTGTCATGCTTGGTAGTAGGGTACGTTGAGAGGAAATCCATGGAAACAGATTCCCACAATCTCATTGAACATAACTTGCTTCTTGTTGATCGATTTAGAAATTGTGCACATGTGGTACAAATTCTGATGTATTTGGTGACATTTGACCTTAGGTGTGGCCATTTTTTCCTTTTGTAGCACTACAAGGGTCTTTTCCACTCAGAAATTCCTTGGAACCTTACTGAAGTGAGCTTTACCAAGTTAGTTTCTACCTCTCTCCCTTGTGTGACACACACAAGTGACCAAGGTGATATAGGAGTCCATGCCGCAAGTAGAATTTCAGAAACGACTTATGACTGAGCAAGTTGTGATAGATTTATATGAAGTTTGGATCCAAAGGAGACAATTTTGACCAAGCCTTTACTTCATGTCCACAAGTGTCGAGCATTGTGAGGAGAGATTGAACTGGAGGTTGGCTCAAACAATCAACTATTGGCTTGGCAGTTCCTTTCCTATGCTTGATGTTGAGGTCAAATTGTTGAAGATAAGAAGACCATTTCTGATGGTGCTCTTGCTGCAACTTGTTTTGAGTTTGCAAGAGCGGAAGCGACTTGTGATTAGTGTGAATTATAGTCTCCTTTCCCAAGATATAATGCATCCAATGCTTAGATGCCTAAACAATAGCATAAAGCTTGTGATAATATGTTAAATAATTTTTTATTGATATGGTGATGGTTTCGTTGTGGTAAGCAAATGGGTGACCATGTTGAGCTAGGAAGGCTCCGAGTGCATGATCAGATTTGTTGGTCTCTATCTCAAATGGTTCCTGAAAATCAAGTAGTGTGAGTACTAGTGCAAAACATAATCTCCATTTCAATTTTCCGAATGCTTTTTGTTGTGCAATTAACTAGACAAAGGCGGCTTTGGCGCCACCTTTGGTAACTTGATTCAATGGCTAAGTGATGTCAGAAAAACCAAGTACAAACATAATGTAGAAATTTGCTAACCCCAAGAAGTTGTGGAGTTCTATGGGATTCTTTAGTGTAGACCATTCTTAGATGACGTGGATCTTGGCTAGGCCCACATGAACCCCTTGTGCATCAACTATGTATTCCAAATACTATATCTCCCGTTTGGCAAATGAACATTTCTCCATGTTAGCATATAGCTCATGTTGCCATAAAGTGTGAAGCAGTTGCTGAATATGGCGCAAGTGTTCATCCCATGTTTTGCTGAAGATTAGGATAGGGCTAATTTCTAAGACCCCATGATATGGATAGGTTTGGATATAGCACATATATACATTATATACTATATTTAAAATATTATGATAATCAAGATTATAAATTAAAAGAAATGTATTTATAATAGCCATCAATTTTTAATTATAAACAAATTTATACACACTCCTAGCCCACGAGAAAGGTAGGAAATTGAATATTCCATGGAATTTTTTTCGCAGGTTGTGCAACCAAAGGAAAATGGACCAAATAAAAGGAGAGAAGAAGTCCAAAGAAAACAAATCAAATAAAATCATAGCAGGTTGAGCAGAGCCTATGTGATATTTTGAGAGAAAAGAGTGAATCAACACTCGTTCACCTCCACATCCTCAATTGTTGCTGCTAAAATTCATTTTAGAAGGTCATTTGAGTTTTTGTTTTATCTTTCTAGCCTTTTGAGTGATTTTAAAAAAAATAAAATTTAAATCAGAAATGGCTATAGTAGGCCCGCATACCGTATGCAATTGTATCTAATCCGACCTAGTTGCAAGTTTGTAGTTGGATACTGCTGGGTACGGTAGCTAGGCATATCTATGCCATGCCATACATGTATCTATATTAGGCACCCGTGCATCCGAGCAACAGGAGTGTTGTATCCTGCAACCTTGTTAGGATATCATCAAGGTAGCTTGCAATAAACAAATTTGTGCAAGGCCTGTAATGGCCCTTTCTAGGGCTGCAACTGAAATATAGGAAAATAGCACCCTATATGAGAGTAATCTAATTTTTATGACAGCAGATTTGGAAATATAAATAACCCTAGCTGTGAACTGTATCTGCACTTTTATGGCATCAAACACCCTTCAAACAAGCTGAAAATGGATGTCTAAATTCTCATAAATATTATATTCGACCAATGGAATAAACATCAAGCAAAAATACTCCAAAACATATGCAAATTATGAACTTCTACCCAACTTTAATTTAATCAATGACAAAAGAATTACAACTCACAATAATGGCTGGAAAAGGAGATTCCAATCCCCCAAAATATCATGAAAGTATGAAATCAGCCTTTAAAATGAGGAAGGTGAATATCAATTCCAATTGCCAAGATGTGCCCTAGAAGGCACCCAACTCCTCCAAGCAATTCCCTACCCTAGGAGAGGGTCCAAAATTGATGTAGAAACTTTTGTAGCTCTTCTCCTATCAAACCCTGGCTGAAAACCAACAACATCACTTTCCTTGAAACACTTAAGAACCACCAATTGAAGAGTTTCCATTCTTCAGTTTGAAGAAGGAAGGGTTTCGTCCTCTTTGTATGCCACACCAAAGGATTTTTGCTCCTTAATGGAAGGAATTGGGCAATCAACTCGAAAAACATGCAAGTATAATTTTTATGATAAGATAGATGATCCACAAATGAGTCCAAACGATCTCTTTGATACCCCTTTGTGGCGCCAAAATCAATTAGGGAGTCTCCAAGTATGACCGACCTCATAAGGATGCTTTGCATTTTATTTACTGGCTTTTCACCTTACTAACCCAACCAGCTTGACTTATGAAGAAAACTATGAAAGAAGAATGCAAATGCTCACGAAAAATGACTGAAAAATATGACAAACACTTCCCTTGTTCACTTCCTTCTGCCCACAGGGAGTGGAATGGGCTCGAAATCTTCAAAACAAATCAGCTTGAAAAAAGGGACATTACAATCCTCCTCTCCCAAAATTTCTTTCCCACAAGCAATTGCAAGCTCTTATGCCCAAGCGCCATCATACCAAGGTAAAGGGACATGCTGTAGTGTTCCCATAATTTGGATCCTGTGCCTATCAAATGAAGGAGCTTTTTCCCAAACAAACTCAGACGCCCACTGCCCCTTTCTTCATTGAATTCCTCTTCATATCCAACTTAAAAAACAACAATAACAACTTCTTCCTTTGCATATCCAGCTGTATAAAAAACCTTCCAAATTGCTGTAATCTTAGTCATAGAGAAAGAAATTGAAGAACAATCTACAACTTGATTAGCTAATCCATGTCCCAATGTGGCATCCTCGTTCTTTGATCCATCCTTGTCAACTATGGTGGAAAAACGCTCCACATTCCCAAATACAAATGCAACTAAAATTAGGTGGGGGCTTCTAAAAATGATGACAACAACATCAATGATGGCAGTTTGGCTCATGACTGCCATAAAAACACTTCCTTTTTCACTCGGGGTTGATAACACCTCATTCCCCAACTCTTGATTGCATTCTTCACTCAATGGAAAACTTGAGCATCATGCAAAACTGATCCAAAGTCAAACACCTAGAGTTACCTTGTTGTAGTGGCCTCCTTGGCTGACCAAAAGGTGGTCTAGGCTGCCCTCTTCTCGCTATCCTAGGTTGGGTTGTACCTTCCTCAAAGCCTTTATGTTTCACTGCCAATCCAAGTATTGGAGGGACTCTATTTCTATGCAAAATGAAACCTTTTGCAATCACAACCTTGCCATCCTCCATTATGGAATCTTCATCTTTAGCTGTAGTCCCATACTCTTTACCATATGCTCGGGTGGATAACAATTTCAGCTGCTCTTTCTTCTTTATTCTTGTGCACACAAAAAACAAACACATTAAAAGAAACAATAGCTCCCAATATCATTTCTTCATGCCTCGTAGGTAATGCAAGCTATCTCTCTTCCATTGCTTGCATTCTCCTCGTGATTTTCTTTCAAGTGATGGAATCCCAAAAATCCAACCATGCTGTCCCAAACACAATTGTATCCATGCATTTTCTTCCCCAAAATTAGAAAGATAGTGGTTGAGATCCTTCTTATGATAGCTGAAAACACATCAACGATGATAGTAGATTGGAAACCCTTCACCCTCATGGCTAGATACTCATCTTCGGCGTGGCCTCCAAAATATGCTTCCAAGCTGTCCCAAACTAATCTCTTCAAAATTTGGTTCGGATCAGAACTTATGAGTGCTGGTATGTAAGTATAACAACTATACTTTGCTTGGAATTTCTTCCCAATCAATATCAAATATGTTGGAACATTGGCCTTAATTGATCTCAATGAGTGAACCCTATTACATACAATTTTAAATGAAAAGAATGTCTTCAAACCTGCCCCTCTATTGCTGTCCAAAGAAGATATGCACAGCCCAACGCATGAAATTGGGGAGAGCATCCCATCATGGATATAGCATTGCATTTCATTATTCAAATTCAAAATTGTAGTGACCAACAAACACCTTGTGATAGTTACCCTTGCCTTGTCAATGACACTAAAAGAAGAGCACCTCTTCTTATGATCGAAATCCACTTGGTGGCTGCAAATAAAATGTGGAACCAACTGAACATGTTGGTCTAATAGCGACACGATTCAAGACAACTTCCACAATGATTCAGGGTTCATGATTCACATTTTCTATACTCATTTCAGTTATGTTAGAAGGATGACTTACAACACAAAACTCCCATTGAATTCATGTTTCATTAGGCATTTTTGCTACGTATATTTTAGAGAACCAATCCCAAACAATGGCATGATACTTTACTTCACCTCTGTTCATGAAAACTAAATTATTGCATACCTTGTAGCAAGGTGAATTTATATTCCATGAAGTTGAATTTGTATTTTCAATGGATGAATTATCCATAAACTTCACATACATCCAAAAGTGGCAATCTTGAAAGTAACTTGAGTCCCATAAAACCATAGCAAGTTGATTTATACAGTCTTGATTGTAAAAATAACACTTGATTTGCCTACCTTTCATCTTCTCGTCAATTTCAACAAGTCGATCAAGATAAGAAATATATTGCAGCGACATAGGAGGAATTAACAAATCTGAAATATGATCATTACTATCATACCTTAGGTTGTCCTCAACATTTTCACCTTCCTTTGTTTGATGAGGAATGATTGAGATATCTACTACACTTCTAACAAGTGAAGCTCTTTCCACTTTCGCTTCAACCATATTTTGTTGACTCCTGCATGGAACATCTTCATGGTTCTTGCCGAAGTCGTGTACACAATCAACTTGCCTCTCATTGACTGTTATTTTGAAAATTCCAGCAAGTTGTTCATTATCATAACTATCCAAGTGGTCAACCTTCTTCTTTCTCGTGGTGTCCATCTTCATGAGACTCTTCCTCTTTTTCTTCTACTTCTTCCTCCCCATCTGAAATTACCTCTATGTAGTGCACTTATCCTTTGCCCAAGCAACGATGGTCGGGGAGTCCATGGATCCTTGCATGTAAAACAAAGGTTTCTTCTTCTTAATTCATTTCTTGTATCAACTTCTTGGTTGTTTCTTGGAGGCTGTCTTTGTGGTGTTATACCCTGCTGAAATGACTTCTTTGCTTGGCTTTTAGGGGCTGTTATTGGCTGTCCTTGAAATGGGGGTCTAGGCTGCCCCAATGAATTCCCTCTTGGCTGTCCAAAGGGCAGATTTATGCTCTTAACAGCTGAGGATTTCAAATTCAGTGATCTCTTGATGGCATCTTGAAGAGGAGGAGGCTCAAAAACCTTCACCAAGCCCCTAAGAGGGTTCGGTCAAGCCTTACATGAAGAAAACAACCAACCTTCTTTCACTTACATCCGGAACAATGACTGCAAGTTTATGAAAATCAGCAGCATGCATTTCTACTGAAGCCTCTTGTTTGAGTTGTGCAAACTCTCTAAAATGCAATTCCGAATCCTTTCTATCAAACCTTTCTATTAGCCTTTGACTGCTCATCAAGAGTGGTAATAAAACCATGTCCTTGAGTAATTATGCTATGATACCACCATTCGTGAGCCACACCCACTAAATGCAAAGTAACAAATTTGAGGGCCTCTTCTTCATACATGGGGTTTAGTGACAAATAAGTGTCTAATTTTTGTAACCAAGCCCTAGTTGAACATTTATCAGTACCATCATATGTAGGAAGTCACGGGTTCAGGGATTTCACTCCTTAGCCCATGCGGCACTGCGACGATCCGTGAGGATTTGCAGACTAACGCCTTCTTCCTTTTTAGCGAGGACCTGCACGAGCTAGCTCAATTGCAAACCAAACAATGCATGCACCATAAAATAAATATGCCAACCAAGATTCGGAAAACAGAGCTCTGTATTACTTCAAAAAGTGCTCCACGAGCTGGATTACAAAGGGGCTTCACAAGCCAAGAGTATTTACAAGGTACTGGGTCGGACTCAGCCGAAAATGCCCAGCAATATACAAAGGGACCTTTCCACTGTCCTTACTCGCACAGAATCTTGCGTTGCTCTTACTCTGCAACTTTGGGAGACGATACTGGGACTTCCCGGGAGGTCACCCTTCCCAGTGCTACTCTCACCCGAGCGCGCTTAACTAACTGTCTCAGGGTCACTGCCTGATTCTTGTGCTGTTTCTGATTCTCCAAAGTGATGGTTCACCTAGCCACCATTGATATTGCGACCCAAGGCCCACTGTAGCCCCAACTCTGATGACCCACTGCCTGCTGCACTCTTACAAGCTGACAGAAGTCAAAACCAAGCACAACCCAAGGCCCATTTCCCAACGCAGTCACACAGAGTTTTATCGCATTTGCCCAGATTGCCTCCTCCACGGGCATACTGACAATTCACCTGTTTTGCATCATATTTGCTTGCTCACAGTCATTTGCTCACATTCACTAACATTAGCATTGTTCTCAAATAGCTCGGTGCATGGGAAAAGGCTCAGATTGCATTGATCGCTTGGCAGGGGAGATATCTTCAATCATCCCCCTATAGGAAGAGTAATCTTACCCAATCTATGTTGGATATCTCTTGTTGGCTCTTGACGACTCACCTTATTTTTTCTTTGGTCCTTAACTTCTCCTTAGTTGGCAAAATCTCTGAAAGAAAGCAAATATCTTGTGTTGTTGCTGATGTGTACCTTGGGATATGATACTATAATGTATATGGGTTGATGAAGATGTTGACATGTGGCACACATCCCCTTAGTTATTTATATGTTTATAATATATAGGTCCACATGGGATATGATATTATAATGTATATGGGTTGAAGGAGATGCCAACATGTGACACACGTCCCCTTAGTTATACGGGGTCACATAAGGAATTAGTTGTATTAGGTAATGAGTTGGCCTACATTGGGATTAGGTGTTACCCATCTATTAAGAGTAATGTATGTCTATATAAGGGATGAGAGTATCAATGTCATGGAGGTATGAGTTGAGTCTTCTACTTGTTAGAGATATATTGGAGGTGTCCCCTTCGAAGTGGATTCCCATCTTGGGATATTGTGGAGCTACTCTTTCCTTAAGGAACATTGTATGGTGTTGCCCCTACCTTAAGGGTATTATTCTGCATATACTGATTATTTAGGCATCTTGGCCCACCCATATCTCGTGTTGTGTTATATTCTGTAAATTATTCATTTATTATATGCAAATATCATATCAAGTGGTATCAGAGCATCGATTTTGACATAAATTGGGTCCAAACCCTAATTTTATAGACTGATCTATAATTTGAAATCGGATGTGAATTTTTTCTCAAACGTTTTACCATAGTTGCAAAAGGGGTTAAACAAGCTACAATACAAATTTTAGAAAGTTTCAATGTGTTTTGTGGACGTTATTGCATTTTTAGGGTTTCGCCTAAATTTGCTTCACATACCGCATTTTTTTGGAATTAATTTTCTAAATTGTTACCAGCATTGCGACTCATCTTCAAGAAGCTATGGTTAAAATTTCAGAATTTTTGGATCCGGTTTGAAGAAGATATTGCAATGTTTAGGTTTTACATAATATCGGCCTACATGTTGCAATTTTCCGTATTTCTTTGACTTTTTTACATATTCGGAAAGCTCTCACAATTTTAGCAGGGGTTACTTCTTTGTGGTTTTAGATTGGAGGTTGAATTATAGACGAAATCATCAAGTCAAACATTGGTCAAAGGAGTAAGTTTGTGAAACCCTAATTTTTGTGCATCATGGATATACCAATTTTCTATGGCAATGGGGAAATTGATGCAAAAAAATGGTGTATACAATTTAAGCAAATGTATTTTGAAAAATGTTTAGTATGGGTTAGTTTTCATCTTCATCTTGGTGGGAAAACACGACATTGGTATTCTTATTTGGATATAGATCTATTGGATTGGGATTGGGAAGGAAATGGAAGATATTTTCTTAGCTAGATGGGAAACAAAAAAAGAAACATAATTTTGTTAAAGAAGAAGAAGAAAAAGAAGAAGAAGAAGAAGAAAATGTTGATGATGAAGCTGCTGCTACACATGATAGTGCGTTTCCAAGGAAGGAAGCTTCAATATTTCAGTTTGAAGGGTGTATTCAAAGGAAAAAGGTAATTGTTTCCATATAGCTTCATATATGGAAACATTTCAGTTATAAGCTTCAATAACTATAATGTATATGAGTTGATGAAGATGCTGACATGTGGCACACATCCCCTTAGTTATTTATATGTTTACAATATATAGGTCCACATGGGATATGATATTATAATGTATATGGGTTGATGGAGATGCCGACATGTGGCACACATCCCCTTAATTATATGGGGTCACATAAGAATTAATTATATTGGGTAATGAGTCGGCCTACATTGGGATTAGGTGTTACCCATCTATTAAGAGTAATGTATGTCTATATAAGGGATGTGAGTATCAATGTCATGGAGGTATGAGTTGAGTCTTCTATTTGTTAGAGATATATTAGAGGTGTCCCCCTCGAAGTGGATTCCCATCTTGGGATATTGTGGAGTTACTCCTTAAGGAGCATTGTATGGTGTTGCCCTACCTTAAGGGTATTATTATGCATATATCGATTATTTGGGCATTTTGGCTCATCCATATCTCTTGTTGTGTTATATTCTGCAAATTATTCATTTATTATATGCAAATATCATATCAGTTGCTCAAGGATGCATATTCTTCCCCGTAAATATCCCATTCATCAGCAACTCCAAGTGTTTGTGGCTCTTCTCTTTGTAGGAATTTGGCACAGAAGAATTGAGAGGGGGTTGTACTTCAGACCCTTTCTCCATGATTTGTAGAAGATCTTCCTTCACCACGATAACCTTGATTTCCTTGGGTATTCGGTTTGTTAGTGCTTAGGCCATGTATGGTTCTACTCAAATCAGCAATAACACCTACAAAGGAGTCTCTTTGATCCCTCTGAGCTTCAAACAATTGGGTTTGCAATTCTCTGTTGCCTCTAGTGAACACTTTATTCAAATAACTCATCTCATTTGTTGGTGGAGGCCTTTCTCTATCACCCATACTTTCCTTTCCTAGAGTTATTTTTGTGTAGTGGTATCTAAAACCCTCTTCACATGTGTCCATGCAAAATTGATCTTATCCTTCATAGGCTGGGAGAATCACCGTTTTGATACCACTATAATGTTCCCTTAGGTCATAAAATAAAGAAATATGGATTTCCTAGAGAAACCTTATAAAAAAAATGACAAAAGTTTGATTTTTATTTAAAACCCTTACAAAAAAAATACAACAATATGAAATTTCACTTTTTTTTATCAAATTACAGACAACCCATAATACCCAAAAGGCTTAAAACATCTAGGAGATCTCTAGTAACATCAACATGGAAGAGGAAAGAGGAAGAAAGGAGGACGAGGATGTTGACAGCAGCCAAATTGATGATATCTACAAGAAACTGCACTCCTTAGGCTCCCGTTTAGGGAAGGCCAAAACTCGACATGATTACAACATAACCATCTTTAGGGCGATTGAGGAGTTCATTGAGCAACACGTCAAAAGTGTCTCCAACCTAAGCGGAGTTCCGGCAACACTTTGGGGTAATGATAAGAAAAGCAAGAAGACCTTGGAACAGCTGGATTATAATGACGCTGCCCACATGACAACTTTGGGTATGTTCAAATCCTGGAAGAATATCAAAACCATCATTGACAAAGCTACTAAAAAGTAGTTGTAGATGCTTCTGCTGTCCTTGTATGTTTTTTTGCTATTTTTTTGCAGACCCTTTACTGCTTTTTTGCAGTATTTTTGCTGTTTTGTCTCGTCTTGGTAGCTGTTTTTTGGCTACTTTGAACTTCATTGTCTCATTTGGATTCTGATCCTTTTCTCTCTGGTTCTCTTGCTTTTTTTGGCTTCTAGGCCTTCTTTTGTAAACAAGGGTATAGTCCCTTTCAAAAAACTATTTGCCAATAATAAAAAAAAAAACATCAACATGGAAGAAAATAATTTTTCTAATAAGGATATGAATTTATTTTATACTTGGAAATATTCGAAACTTGAATATTTTATATCTCCTGGAATACTTAAGAGTGACAATGCAAAGGGTAGCTCAAAATGATCACAAAAATAACAACTATCAATTCAAATAAACCTTATATTTTTCCACCCACAGGAAGACCCCCAAAAATGATCCCAAAATCTCCCAATGATCAAGCTGGAAATGGATGTGAAAGCCATGAAAATAGTTGCCACATACTGCCCAAAACTGTCACAAGTGAATCTCAATTGATTGTTGGCTGACCCAACACAAAAAAACCCTAAAAATTAGATCTACAGATGATGCCCTAGTTGTAATAAATCTGAAATCTGATCCAAAATGTGCCTTGGCTGATAATTTTGATATGATCTTGCAAATTTGTTGATTGTAAGCCCAGTTATGCTCCTGATTGGAACTACCTCAAACGATTAGTGGGTTTTTGTCCATGAATCTGGATACTAATGAGGGTTTTCGTCCTCAATAGCTTGCCAATGAGGGATTTCATCCTCAACAACTGAAGGTAAAAGCACAATGCTCCAACTCTCCAAAAGAGAAGATAATAAAATGGAAAAACGTCCCTTTCTCACCCTAGGCTACCTCCTTCTATGCTTTTTGGTGGCACACAGTTTGATGCAAAGGTCCCAATTGGGACATCCCACTTTGGCATGTTAAAACAATTAGAAATAAAACAATTTTTTACTCTATTCCAATTAAAAGGCGACTTTATTATTTATCTTTTTGTTTTTCCTTAATAAAGTCACTTTTAATTAATAATAAAACATAAGTGTATATGATACTAATTATTTTAGCACTTAAGTTAAATTATTAATTTATTTTCCCCTTATTTTCCACCCCATTAGCCCCACGAAAAATACAAATATATTATGGGTTTTCTCCAAAAATAATTTTGAAAAGGGGACATTAGATTCTTTGACAACAACAATCTTCTTAGGGTTAACTTTAATGCTTTTGGGTGACACCACATGTCCTAAGTATTCCACTTCCTGCACCCCAAAAGCACATTTGGATTCTTTTGCATAAAGTTGATTATCTTCTAGAACTTGTAATATCTTCTCTACATGTTGCAAATGTTCTTCCCATGTTTTACTGTAGATTAAGATGTCATCAAAGAATACCAACACAAAATTTCGAAGAAATGGGTGGAAAACCAAATTCATGAGGCTCTGAAAAGTAGATGGGGCATTAGTGAGATCAAATGGTATAACTAAGAGTTCATAGTGATTTTCATGTGTTTGAAATGTTGTTTAATATACATCCTCCTCCTTTACTCAAATTGCATGGAACGCTGAATGCAAATCTAACATAGTAAAGAAAACAACACCATTCAATTCATCTAATAATTCATCAATGACAAGAATAAGAAACTTATCTTTGAGAGTGATCTTATTGAGTTCCCTATGGTCTAGACACATTCTCCATGACTTATCCTTTTTTTAAACCATATACACCAGAGCTAAATACACACTTTTACCAGGATGAACAATGCTCGAGTCAAGCATTTACTTGACCAACTTTTCAATTTTTGAGTTTTGTTGATAGGGATAACAATAAGGTCTAATATTAGGAGGGATACTTCTTGGAATCAACTCAATTGCATGATCATGATCTCATATTGGAGGTAGGCTCTTTGGTTCCTAAAATACTTGTTGATGGTGTTGAATAATCTTTTGTAGAGTTGGTGGAGCCTGGTTTTCTACCTCATCCGCTTCTAATGAATGTAGTTGTGCTACTATGCCATAAGATCCCTTCTTAAGTAATTTCTCCATCTAATGAGAGTTAATAATTTGGCTTAGTGGTGATTGTATCCCATTAAGTTTGTACATTTTTCCATTCATACTAAAAACCAAGAATAAGTCTTAAAAATTAAAAGACACTATTCCCAACTATTTAAGCCATTACACTCCCAAAACTATATCTGCTCCCATAATTGTGGGATGACAAAAATTTCTTAATCGAGCATATAGTCCCCCATTGAGACTTTGATACAAGAGAGTTATTTTCCATCAACAATCATGACTTGAAAATTTGAGATTGGATACACAAAGAAATTGAGCTTCTTAGCTAATTTTCTATCAATGAAGTAATGGGATTACTCCCCTGCATCGATCAAAACCATCACCTTTTTCTTCTTAATATAACCAACTTTGAGTGTTTGTGGTGTGCTTATCCCATTTAATGCATGTAGTGAGATAATAGGGTTTTCTTTCTCAGAATTGTAGTGCCCCTCATTTTACGCACACAAATACAACAGTAAAATACTAGGATAATTTTTTTTAATTTTTATTTTACTATACATTGCTCATTGCCAAAATGCCACAAGGACTTCAAGTAAGAAAACTTAACAACATATACGACACTCTACATCAGTCATCAAATCACATAGACACATGACAACGCCATATACCTGTTGATGCCACACTTTCCCCCAATGAACGGATGCTAGAAATAACATGACCACAATAAAAAGGGACTTAAGGATTGACAACCCACAACACAACATTACCCTGGTTACATCTAGAGTACGTTAAACATCCAATAACATTATTATGTAAGCATAATTTTCTCCCCGTTTTCCACCTACATGCTCTAAAAATTCGTTTCACATTTCACTTATTGTTCAACCAATTAATTTTGCTCTTTACCCTTCTGACAATCTTCATAACTAAAGTATTTTTTTTTCATATTTCAAATTTCATACAAAATTCTAACTCTCTCATTCTTATGTTAAGATTATGCTTCCCAAAACGCTTATTCAATGTTTAGAATTTAAACTTGTTACACAAGTGAACCTAACGTGATGTCAGGATGAAATCTTGGGATTAAGAAAAACATAGATTGAAATAGCTTTTTCCCCACGAACATCCTGTTGATGCAAAATCACAGCACCCCTGGATGCTGATCAGGTTTCTAAGTTGATCTTCAGGCATCCAGTGTGATTGCACAACATGGAATCTTTTCTCCAAGCGTGGGGGACTTGTAAAGATGAGAAAAGATTCTCCAGAGAAGGCTGGTTCCTTTTCCTCTGTTCAGATGCACACAAAAAAATGCAGAGGGGTTTGCTAAAACCTAATCTAACTTGCCAAGGAGACAGGGTAAGGAAATGCATAGAATAAAACCTAAACTACAAAGGTGATGCACCGAGGAATGTTAGACACTCGTTTTGCAAATTTAACACAGACCACATAGATGCAATACAAACACCCATGCACAGGTAACCAAACTACAATAAGAGATCAAAATGACAACAATGAATACATGAGAGGGTCGAGAGTCAATCACAACACATATATTATTGCTCACAGAGTGGATACAGTACATTGCAGTGGCCAAGAGGCAAAAAAGACTGGCATTACAACCTATATGGGAGGTTTGAAAGCTCCACAATTTCTCTTGAAAAGCGAGGGAAGAAGGGAGGATGCAAAACAAGAATGTCCGACCCCTTAAAGGAGCTCTTCTTTACAATATATATCAAGAAATGAGAGAGGGAAGAGAGAGGAAATCCAGAATCTGCCCCAACCACTTCTTGGTAGCATTTAAAATCATCTCATTATGACAGAAGCGACGGATCCTAGCAAAACGGCGGGCTGTCTAACAGGAGTGGCGAGCTGTCTGCTGCATTAAAGTTGGTTGTTGAAGCATTTACTTCTGTCTATCACCACGCGTCAGAGACGTTTTCTTAATTTTCTCCCCCCAAACTGCACCAAAATGCGAGATTGATCCCAAAACCATGTAGAGAATTTCAACAGCTTTCCGTTGATATAAAGAACGTGCAAATCCGAGCTCTGGATCGAAAGATACGAAGGTCTGAAGATTTAGGGCACAAAACAGGCGAAAACGGATTTTTAAATTTCTTTTCCCGCGCTCTGCCATCTGGACGACACGTGGCAGACTCTGGTTCGCTGAGCAATTTTCTCTCTCTCCACCTTTTCGCGGGCTTTTCTTGTGGGCCCCTTAAACTTGGACACGTGGCACTATTTCATTGGTTCGGATCAGTGCTCGAAAACTCGCCCCTTTGACCTTTTGGACCTTTTTCCTTGGCGACACGTGTCATGCTGTGATTTGTCCACGGGCTTGCCGGATTTTCGCTGTGCACCGCGTCCTTTTGTCCCGGATGTCCCAGTGCTTCGCGGGACAGAATCCTCGGATCCGTCAGAAATGGGTTTCCTCGTCCCTTTTCTGCCGGTGACACGTGGCGTTGCTTGATTGGCTTTCGGCTCCTTCGGCTATCCGCGTCCCACGCGTCCCTTTGTCCCACATGTCCTGGACTGTTTGGGACAAATTCTTCCGGTTTTGCCCGATTCGGCCGGTTCGTGTACCTTTGTCCCACATGTCCCCGAACTGCTTAGTGGCGGAAAGTTCTCCTTTTCGGCCGATTCGGGCGGTTCGCGTCCTTCGCGTCTTCTTGTCCCAAATGTCCCAGAGCAGTTAGTCGATTTTCTTCTCCTTCGGTCGAACCGGCTTTCCGCGTCCCGACGGCCCAGATGTTCCTTTGCCCTGCAGACTGCCTGGGCGGCCTTTCGGCCGATTCGCGCCCCAGATGTCCCTCACGTCCCGACTGTTGCGAGGACTAGGACTTAGCCATTTTTCGTGATTTTTCCTGGCCCAAGCTTGTTTTTGCAGCCTTTTCACCTTTTCTCAGAACTTGCTCTTTTCAACCTGGACAGGAGAGTTAGAAAAATTCTGAGGGGGACCCTAGAAACATGATTTTTTGGCCCTGAATCAATTTATTTGCCTGGGACTAAGTAATTTGATGCATGTTATCAAAATTTACCCTGGGGGGGGTGAATTTTGGATAACACATCCATCGATCACGGAATAGTTATTTCGCTACCCATTATTGTTATAGTTCAATAATTTTTTGAATTCCAAATTTGATTTTTATATGTATGTCTTTTGTTTTCTCGACGTTTGGTCACACCAAGGTAATTTATATTCTTTGCAACGCATGAAAAAGTTTAATTAAGTTATAAGGACTCCAAGATTGACTTTAGTCCTAATCTCCGATCTTGTGTGCAACATTATATGATATGCTCTTATATCACACTAAGGTCTCGTTCTTAGCATCGTCTTAAAACAAAAGAGTTACGATAGCACTTTTCTGACATCTTAAGGAAGTACATGGTTAGAAATGTTATAAAATACACATGAACACAAGTGATCTATGTTCACGAAGATCCCATATCTTTGCATTGCACGATTCCGCATAAGCAATATTCTTTATTCCTTAATGCCATAAAATGACATAACAAGGGATTAAGGGACAAGATTACAATTTCTAATGTTCTCTAGAATTAACATCTTTCAACTCAATTTCACATACAAGGAGTTAAATTATAGTTTTCTACCCACAAGTTAACATACAAAAACCACTAGGGTTTAGTTTAATTCCAATATGCACCTAATGATCTACGCCTCAACTATATATGATTTTAAAGCAAGTGGACATATCTATACTAAACCACCTTCAAGAAGATACCAAGATGTTATTTTGATAGAAACCAAGGTAGCACCGTTTAGTCATTCCTTCGAACAAGGACTCATAAGGTGACTTCTAAGGTGGTCTTCAACACTCAGCCTGGTGTCAGACCTGAAAATAGGACATTATTATTGTGATCACCAAAACTAGAAGGAAACCACATACTCAGGATAAAGTTGTACTATGTCATTCCTAAAATATGGGTTCACGACAATTTCGCTAAACCTAATGACTATGATGGTAAATCCAACTAGGGGTTTTATTTACCTAACCTAGTAGGTCTCATCAAGTGTAAAGTTTAAGGTCGTTCTATAGTTTTAAAGTTCTTATATGGTAAAAAGGAATCACACATGCAGGAAAGCTACGCATGAATATTTTATTAAGGTTGAGTGTTCCCATTAAAAAAAGACTCTTTATTACATTTGTAAGGTAAGAAGATAACCCAGTAATTAATTTAATCATTTATTGAATGCTGAAAAAGTACTACAATATATTAAATTCAATTTCATTTACTATATATATATCAAATCTTTCTATTTGCCATACACAACTAAGAATCAAATAGAACCGGTGAATTAGATGCACATTTCCTAAGATATCCCTAAAACTAGCATCTCATACATATTAAAAAACTTCAGATATAACTTTTCAGTAACAAGAGACTACATTATATAGTTATTAATTTTACAATGACCTGTAAAAATTTCAATAATAATAATTAAATTACACATCACCTTTTTTCATTGTCATTCTTCCATCCTGCAAAACCCACGTGAGCATGATATCAACGATAATCACTGACATGGCATCCACCCTAAACAATAATAATTATCATTTTCCAGTTTCCCATTTACATTTGACAATAATTACAATTTGCAATCGAAATAAAAAGGTCTAGAAACATGTATTCATTGCATTTCATTTCACTTCACTTTGTAACCCAGGAGAGAGACAGAGAAAGGAAGAGAGAGAAAACATCATTTTTTCAAAAGTTCTAATACACACAAAAAAGTTTCATTATAGTTTTTTAAGTAGTTATTTACATGTGTTTAAACATTTTCAGGGTGATTTGGCAACCCAACAAGTTCCCGCAGCTTTCTATTCTTACATTTTCTCACCAGCTACAAAACATTCAAAACGGGCTCGGAGGCTAAGAAACTACTTCCAAAGGTTATCTTCTAATGAGCATGCACTCCATAGATTAACTTTATACATGTCCCCAGGTATACCAAGAATTCATAGCAACTGACGGAATTGAAAAAGAGTGAATGGTTTGTGTTTTGTGCGATTAGTTCCCTGGGGCCATTGGTCGTAGTTCACCCAGTTGTAAATTGACAAAAGTTAGCTCAAGGGCCTAGAAAACAGACGTCCAAAATGAACGTTCGATAGAGGATCACTCAACGAGACATCTCCTACTAGCTCCCCTATAAAAGGAGAATTCATCAGAGTCAACAAGACTGAGAACTAGAGAACCATTTTCAAATGGTGACAAGTTTTCTGGAGCGACGACGAAATTGGACCAGTTTGACCTCATCAAACTGTGACCGGAGGCCTACAAAATGGACTTCGCCAAACTATCCCAAAAAGTGCTCTTTCCTATACTGAATGTTACACGCATTTTTTTAGTATAAATGCTAGAGTTTTGTGAAGACGAGATGTGATTTCTCCATCCAGGTTTCAAATGGCGGTTCAAAACGAAAGCCAACTTTCTAGATTTAACAACTTTCTACTGTTGTAAACCAATGTAACAGGGCTCCTATAAGAGCGTCAAAAGGATGTCATATGTTCATTTCAGGTCAAACCAAAAATCAAGGTGACTTCTCATATACCAAGGTACACAAATTAAACTTCACATCTTGTTTCAAGAGTTGCGAAGGGTACTTAGTGAGTCTCTGAATAATGCAAAATTTAACTATTTAAAGCAAGAAGAAGGTCAACTTAATCAATGGAGATTCAAATTTGTCTAGTCGATAAAATGATATTGGATCGATCACAAAGGGTAAGATTTTTTGAGATCATCTCGAAGCGAGGGTGATAGTTCATGGTTTAAAGTAGACACGTTATAATGACTTCGAGAGTTGCGACACAACACTTTATTGTTTTACAAAGAGTTAAAGGGACATTTAACTGTATTAAAATTCCTAATAATTTAAAATTCTATTTACTTGCAAAAGAGAACTAAAACATGAGAATTATGAGAGGTAAGGGAAGAAGAACCGTGCCTGGAGAACGAAGTCATTCATAGCCACAAGCTTCGGTTTAGCATCTTGCTTAGGCACTTCGTCAACCAAGTTCACGAGCATCCTCAACTCCACCATTTTGCATACATGTCTACCAAGGAAGTTACATTGCAAAAAAAAAACATCTTGTTTTCTATGCCTTGATGGTTTTCCATGCTCTATTCTAAATCTCTTATTTGTACACATGCAGGGAGAATGTGACAAAGGTTGTGGAATCTGACTTTACATGTACCAATTGCATTTGCTTTAAAGTTTCCAAGGCCTTTTCAACAAACTCATTTTTTTAACACATCCTGCAATCATTGCAGCCCATAAACCATATTCCTTTCAGGCGTTGTCAAAAATTTCGCATGCTTCCACATTTTTGCACATTCTCATGTGCTCATCAAACACCAAGAAAACATAATTATTAATTCTAGGCATGATTCTATAAGAGGCAACTCATGCCATCGAAGTATTTACAACCCTCATTCACTGAACCTGTATGGATAAATGCTAATTAAACAAAATGAAGCTTACATGGTCAGGGTATGTTCCATAAGACCACATCTCTTGAGGCATTTTTTCAAACAATCCAACCACCTTTTTAAAAAATCCATTTTGTGCATACGCTGCCATCATGGCATTCCATGAAATAACATTTCTTTGAAACATTCTATCAAATAGATTATGCGCCTTGAAAAAAACTTCCACATTTTCACAAATAACAACTAAAACACTTACAAAAAAAACTAGATTCTTTTGTTTATACCCTGCTCTAAGCTGCCACATATGTACAGGCTAGAGACTTGTTTGTTGTAAGGTGAAACAGTGTGACTGTCTCTTGAGGAAACCACGACTTCTGTACACTGCCAAAAAAAATGCATTCCAAGAGAAGTTGTTTCGTTCTTTCATTTGGTCAAACACTGAAATAACGTCCCTAATGCCATAGAAACTACTACATCTATCAAAATTCCTATCTTTTATTTGCTGATAGAATTCCTCACAAGATTCAAGGGTTTTCCCATTTTTTAACATCCTGGGAGGATGCTGGTACAGGTCAGGAATGCACTGGTAGATGTAAAATCACCAGGCTAGAGACTTGTTTGTTGCATGTCTGAAGTAGTGCGACTGTCTCCTGAGGAAACCCATGTCATATGAACATGACCCAAACACCCATGCCTGCCATTTATACTGATTGTGCAATAAAGAAATCCATGTCTCCATAAAGAAAGCACGACCTCCCTCATGCTTGGTGGTGCACCAAATAGGGTGGAGCTTCTTTCCATGGCAGTGGCATTCTCTCCAACAAAAAAACCAAAAAGATGAAATGCGATCCCTAATGGACCCCGAGCCCTAAATTCGCCCCATAGGAGAATATCACGGCCCTTTTGATTTCAATTCTTTTGTTTCATTTTTTTATATTTATTTTATTATTATTATTATTTTAATTTTTTCATGATATTGCCATACGACTTATAAAGTAAATCCTTAACGATGATTTGATAGGGTTTACGAACAAACCTGATGATGATCTGGATAGTCCAAATCAATACCAAAAACATGGAACAACACCATGTATATTATTTAAACCCTGCCCAAAACTATATTTTGACCAAAACACTAGTAGCAGGAATCGAAAATTGGAAAGAATAATTATTATTACGTGGGTGATCCCTCTAGTTGGTCACGCCCTAACAACAATGAGACACCAAAAAAACCATCTAAAGAATTTGAGAATGAGATCTCCCTTAACAAGGTAGTCGAACCAGGCAAAAAACCAACAGAAGATCAACATGAGCACAATGACATTACGCACTTAGCAACAATATCGTTGAAGGAGAAAAGGAACAAAGGTGAATGGGGCATTACAAGAATTTGCATGCTCATGTGTTATTGCTTGTTCTTTATTATTAAATTATTCCTCGTCCACAACCTCATTTTCAATAACTGTAAGCCTTTTATCTCCACTAGCACACTTATGATCTCTAAACCATTTACTATCACAAAGCCAACACAAGACATTTTATCTTTTCTTTACCTCTTATTGAGGAGTGAGCTTGGTAATTTATCTTGGGTTAAAAGAGTTGACCACATTTCTATCAATAGTATTAGTCGCATTTTTATCTCTCCATCTCGTAGTTTGACCTTGCATGAATCTCTTAGTAGCAGAGTTTCGTTGTTCAATGTGTAGTGTTTGTTGCATAGCTTTCTTAATTATACATGGTCCCAATAAACGAACATCATGCTTAACTCGATCAAATGGTCCATTGAAGTAAAGTTGTAGTCTCTAATAAGGTGTCGCTTCTACAGTCCAGATTGACAATCTCATATGTTTAACATTATATTTGGTAACCGATCCTGTTTGTTTCAGATTTGTTAATTGGATGAAGTAACTTCCCTTCCATGTCTGCTCCTAGTGGGCTGCTGAATCATTAGTAAATTCATACCAACTAAGCACCTGCCCTTTTTTGTCACTCATCATCCATTGGAACCATTGGTACGGTCCAAATTCTAAATGTGGTGAAATTATGTCAACCATTACATTATATAGTATACTGTGAAGCTTAAAGTACTGTTCCATGAGGTTACATTTTTACCATCAAACTTTCAAATGTCCATCTTTGGTAGGTTCAATTTTGACTCTTGGAATGGTTGCCTTATATTTGGTTTGTTGTGCCCTTCCAAGTGGTTCAATTTTGTTTGAGTGGTTGTATGAGGTGGATCAATTAACGTTTTCAATTAAGATAATATATCATTTTTATACCTATCTGAACCCTCATTCAAAGATGTTGCAAATGGGGCAAACAATTTCTCTTGGATAAATGTTACCACCATTTCACTTCCTACAAGAATGTCGCCCTCAATTTTAGGTGGTGGACAATAAAGAGCAGCCTTGGGATTAGCGGTTGAGGAAAATGTATTTGTTTCAAAAAGCATGGCTATTGATTTTATTTTGTTTCCACTTCATGACTTATGCTCAATTCGAGGGGGGAAGTATCCAAAGCGAGTAGTAACCGTCAAAATAGTGCTATATCTGAATTAGATGTTACAATGTCGACCAACTTTGACCAGCGATTTTATAAATTTAGCATGCCTCAAATCTGAAAATGTAAAGAATGGACCCTGCCTAAAATTTGATGAGCTTTCCAAAAATGTAATTTAACAGATTTGTCAAAAAACATAAAATTGCCATAACTCGAGCAAGTCTGATGAAAAAGGTTGAAATTTGGAGTGATGCTTTCTTGTCAAGAATTCCAATATCCTTGAAAAAATCTCCAAAAAAATCGCAGCTTTATGTGAAATATAGCAGGGATTTTTTTTTTGCCAAAATGGATGCTCCAATACCAATTGGTACGAAATTTCTTTATAAAGACAGAGAAAACACTCAAATATAATCCACTTTGCGGGGAAACCTCCAGAAATCAGAGTAAATGATTAAAGAGTCTCGATATGATATATAATGGTTTGGGAGAGTCTCACACATCCATATTTATATACATTAATACAAAGGGTCACATTCTTTCATCCTAACTATTTATTAAGAACTAATAAATGAAAGGTTAAGGTTAATGCACTACATTACATAACCTTAGTGATCTACGAAGATATAAGATTAGGGCTATAACACTTAATGTGAAATGCATAGGCACATCCTTAGGTGTCTGAAAAGTATCTTGTATTCTTCCAAGATGTTGTGCAAGTGCCACACATTTGTTGAAGGAGCCATAGTATGGACTAGAGTCGCGAGGATGCATTTCTGTTCAGGTCTAAGCATTGGGAGTACAAACTTTGCTAGAATTGACTAGCTTCTTGCACTGCTTGGCACCAATGAGTGAGATCTTAGGGACTGCTTCGGGTAAGTGGTATCTCATATCACCAACATCTATGATAACATTTATGGGATTTGCTTCATATATTCCACGTGGATGGTAAAGAAATGGTTGACCAAGTAAAACATCGCATGTCTCTAATGGTGCAACATCGTAAAGGACTGTATCTTGAGAAGGTTTGATTTTGTACAGTAGATGACACTGTTGAGTAACGTGTTTCTCAGAACTTGAGTTTAACCATTCGATCAAGTATGGTTGTGGGTGAGGCATTATTGGCAAGTTCAATCTTCAAACTGCTTAAGGAAAAATGATGTTCTACTGACTTCTATTGTCAATTATGAAATGTACTTGTACATCGATCCACATCTAAGAATGGAACAAATTTTCCAATTCCTCCAAATTTGAATTGGATGAAGAGGCAATGTTTGCGGTACGGACCGTGGCATTGGGCTCAAATCCACGACTTTTTTTACCCCTATCAAGTGTCATGGTGGTTGTAGTGGATGCTTCAAGCTAAGCAAGTAGAGTTTTCTTAACAAGACATTCATTTGTGGAGTGCTTGCTAGAATTATGGAATGTACACCACTTGTCAGTCTTGGATTGTTTATTTTGATCATTTGATGGTGCTGCTTTTTTCCGAGGACGGTGTGAAGAATCGTTCCTGTGGTTAGGCTTTGATTCGTTTCAAGCTTAGCATTTTTTGACGCAACTTTCCGTGAGACTTGGATTCCATTAGCTTAAACATTATGTTGTCTTTTGCTATGAATATACAAGCAAATTTGTAGGATTCCCCCAAAGAAGAGATATCTAGGAAGACCATGTTAAATTGAAGGTGTGATCTCAAGTCCGACTTGTACTTCAAGATGAGGTTTTGTTTTGATTCTTGATTATTTAGTTTTGCAGCAAGGGTGTGAAGGTGTCTGCATATTCTTGAACAAATTAATTATGGCCTTGGTGCAATTGTGAAAACTTGATGTATTGATCATCATAGTTCCCAATTGGATAATAAGTATTTTTGAGTGCTTCAACAAAATTATTTCGTGTGTCTATGGAAGAGTCTTGAGTTATCATCTTTATGTGCAATGTAGTAGTTATCCTACAGTTTATTTACTGATAAAGAAACTTTAAGAAGAGCAAATATGATATTTTTTCTATTAGAGAATTGATTTACCATGTAATATGAACAAACAAGGTTAATCCAGTTATTTGAAGCATATGCAGCTATTTTGCCTTCAATCATATGATTGTTAGATTTAGTTGTACCTCATATGGAGTGTTATCACAAAACCTTGTTATGTAGGAGTAGGATTGAGAGTAGTATGTACATGCTCGAGAAGTTGAGAGAAGTGATCAATGATACCTGCTCTTTCTTGTGCAAGGCATTCTTCTGATTCTTCTTGTTTCTTATACAAATCATCCTCAATCATTTGCTTGAATATATCTAAAGTTGGAGTCTTTGAATTTGTTTGGTCTCCCATTTGAGGAGGTGAAGTAAGCATGAGGAAGGATCACGAGTTTTGAATCTTAACTCTTGTATTTAGAACTCATGAGTGGGCACACAAACAATAGAGAAAGTTCAAACAAAACTTCAATACTGTTGGGATATGGTGAAGTGTGTATGTGCTTTGATACCATTGATGTTGGACCCAAGAGGAGATCTGGTGGACAACACTTCAAATGAGGATCTAAATGTATTATGTGCAAAAAACGTATTATGAATGATAAAGGCCGAAGGATATATCAAAGTGCATATGCAACTAAGAAGAAAGCAAAGAAGACAAGTGACACCACTTATAGAACTGTAATGAAAAATAATATTATTCAAAGTCTTGTACAAGATCCAAGAGGTTAGATGTAAGATGTTTGTGTACTCTTTAATTACCTAGTTACTAATCCACTTACTATCAATAACAAAAGAATGCCTTAATATACAAGAAAGATAATGAAGTGTTGGCTAAACCGTTACAACCACGTCATAACTAATCATTAGTCCACCATCTTCAGTTGGCAGTACTGAAGAGTTGCGTGGTACAATGTCGCCATTGTAGAGCTACGCAAAGTTTTTGCAATATAGTAGAGATGGAGTTTAGACCTCACGGGTATGCCCATGTATGGGTGGGATGATGTTGAAACCATTGGTGACATGAGTGGAGCAATGTCGTGGTGCCATGATTAATTTGACGTCTCAAATCTTCCTGGATCATTGAGTTATAATATTAATATTGTCTTCATTATTGTGAAGTGAATTTTACATAATCGAGGGTGATGATCTAGGCTAAATTTGATATGATGCTCTACTCTTGGGGTCAAAACCTAATAGATTTCCAGATTTCCATTTTGAATATTTATGACCATATCCTCTGTTGTATTTTGTTAACTCCATTGTGTTTTCATTGATGGATTTTGCATTTGTATTGCATTGTTTCATATTTGCTTTTCCATGATTTCCATTCTAATTTTATTTGTTCACTTAATTGTTACCATACCTTAACAAATTAACATGCAAACTCTCTTTTCTACTTGTGGAAGTACTTGCATACAAACCACTTGATGTCAGTAAGCTAAACCATACAAATAAGACCATCACCAAACATTGTTTGAAGATGGGTATCCCATGACATTGATTTTTGAGAACACATCACTAATTCCGCACTGTAATCAACTCGCCTCCACCAACTAGCCAAAGAATTACTTATAATCAATGAAACAAATAGTACTTCAGTGTATCTTCGCTTAAATGCTAAGTAGCTGATGCATTTTGAATATGGGTAACGGGTATGGAGTATTCGATACGTGGATATGGCAAAAAAAAAGTTGGCCCTCGATACGGCTGTACAAAAAATATATAAAAAATAAAAAATAAATAAATTTCAGCTTACTAAATAGGAATTAAGTTATTAACCACATATTATGCATATGAAAGACAAAATAACTTATAAGTTATAAGCTAAATAACCACAAAAGACAACTCATAATTTGTTAAAAGCTTAAAAGGTAAATTTAATTGTAAATGCAATGTCATGAAATGCTAAATTCAATTTATTATAGTTTACAACAATGATCAAAGTTTAAAATATCTTTCAATATTCATCATATTCTTCTTCATTAGGAGCCTCAACATCAACATCATTATGTGGTTCATTAGACTCAAACCACTCTCACTAGGGCCACTACCAGTAGCACCCTTGTGCATGTACTTATATCCTATTATAACCTATTCTTCAACCACTTGAATTAAATGCTTTTTGGCCTATAACGGTTTCAAAAGTCTTAAGGATTGGTGTCCCCAGATTTCATCTTGAAATCTGAGACTACCCTATTTAAAAAAAATTCGTACTTTTAAAATTGTGGGTTGTTTTGTGTTTTTATTGCCAGAAAGTTTCTGTAATGTGTCAAGATATTCCCAAGGAGCCATATTAGCCATTTTCGACCAATACCTAGATGCCCGAAATTGTTATATTCTGTCGCTGGGGTTTGCCTGCGGGAAATTTGTATTTAATTTTTCTTAGCCCCGTTTGAGGCAAATTATGCTCCAGTTTAGCCTTGTTGTGATCGTACATGTCAATATTCCCATATACCAGTAGAGTTTTAACCAGGAATGAATCCTCGAGCTTTATTTGTGACTTCTGGCAACGGTTTTGTGTTTTTGGTGTTTTCCTGTTTCGTTTTCTGTGAAATTTCTCTGGGATCAATTCCTTTTCCGGTTTGGCCTGATTCTTTGCCTAGAGTATTTGAAGATCACCTATGCACGTTGCGCCAGAAGGAATTCGCCATCAGAGGTCTGGTTCTCTCGGAAAAGACGAAGTCGTGCACTAAAAAGCTTCTTCTGAGCTGGCCGCATTTTTGGAAAAACAGGGTTTGAAGTGAATCATGAGATTTTTGGAAGCAACAGGCAGGTGGGAATTTTGATACCTGCCTAGCAGGGTAAAAATTCCCATGAAAGCAACGCCACTTAAGTCACAATGGGAAAATCAGAGGCAACAGGCAGACTTGAAATTTCTTACTTGCCTTGCAGGGTAAAAATTCCCATTGTGAAATAAAGGAAAAATCACTTAAGGCATTGATGGGATTTTCTTACCTGCCTTGTAGGGGAAAAAATCCCATTATGAAAGTCAAACAACTTAAGTGGATCATGGGATTTTTGGAGCTGCGGTGCAGGGTGAATAATCCCATTAGAAATTAACTTTTAAAAATAGGAATTCACCCTTGCCAAAAAGTGCAACCCACCTTGGGTGAATAATAATGCATTAAATAATATTTATTAATATTTATTCACCCAATTTTGGTGCCCAAACATGAGGAAAAGTCAACAAGGGAAAAGTGGATAAATGAAATTGGAATTAGAAATTCTAAAATTAAATAAATATTATTTATTTAATGCAGCCCCTTCATGACAAAAAAGTGCGCCCCTTTTGGGAGAGAAATAATACTTTTTAAAGTATTAATTGATTTAATTAATTCCTATTTTCAGTGGCTAAGGTCAAAGCATATTGTGAGGCTTAAGTTAAACTGGAAGCAGAAGTCTAAAATTAAATAAATTTAATTTATTTAATGGCAGCCATGTAAGCATGCACAAAATAGGCGCCCCATTTGAAGAGTAAAGTTTATTAAATAAATAATTAATTGCCAGGAATAGGAAAGACATTAATTAATTATAGAATTATGAGGATTATATAAGCAGGGGCTGCCATAAAGATGAATTAATTGATTCACAAGCAGAGAAGTGCAGCCTAGACAAAAAGTGCGCCCCATTTGGAGAGGATTTTTGCTCAGAAGGTGTAATTAATGCTGGAATCTTCCAGAATTTGGTGCCAAAGTTGAAAGAGGTTGATTTGTGTCTGGATAATTGTCTGCATAAGTGATACAGGTGCTCAGATGAAGTTGGTAAAATTCATGCTTGATTTGCATGCAAATAAAACATCAAATTTTGGGGCAGCAGACTTGAATATATGCAGATTTTTATGATTAAAATCCAGTGTTCATGTTCCGGTTGCCATCTTTGTCTGAATTAATTACAGGAATTCATTACAGGTGCTTTTATAAGAGAAAGGGAGCTTAAATCAATGTCCAATACATTGAACATATCTTCTGAATCCGAAGAATTATCCAGACCTGCACCGGTTGTGAAGAATTCCGGCCAAAATAAAGAGGAAAAGAATTGTTTAGACAAAGATTGCTCCAGCCATGGCAACGCGGGATGAACGTGAAAGTTCAGCGGAATCATGCATTAGCTTCTAGATTTGCTGACATCGAAAGACACAAATCTAGGCCCAGATCCAGATCCAAATCCAGATCCATATCTCATAATTGCAAAAACTTCCGGACAAAAATTCATCCTCTTTTTTCTGATGCAGCCCGTGTAGAAGTCAGTGCGTGGAAAATTTCTTTCCAGGATCTTGTGCATGTGCTTCCAATCTTCCAGTCGAAGCCTTCATTGAATTTGCATTCACCCGGAGTGCTTTCCAGAATTTTTAATTGCTCATATGCAATTAAAAATAAAAAAAATGTTATTTACGGCAAATATTGCACTGATGCATGTGCTGGAGAAGAACTGCAAAAGATTTCAAGGATAAGAAGGAAGACATGTCAAAGTTAATACTCGCAAGCAAATCACTGTCAGTTGCTTCCAGATCCTGCCGCTTCCAGATCCAGCCGCCGCTTCCAGATCCAATTTGGTGAGAATCAAAGGCAAAAGAATCAACTGCATGCAGAATATGAAAAAGGACAAGACTGCAGCTTTCCTCTTTCTTCTTCTTTCTCTTATTTCCTCCGACAAAGTAATTGAGATGATCAATTAAATTATACAACTTAAGTGATTGGTTTAAAAGCCATTACTTGAAGAAGTCAACTACTTGGATATAGGTGGCAGACGTGCAAAATAGAAGGTTCTATTTTCAGTTGCAAATCATGCATGTCATGCAAAGAGGAATTCCAGGAGGGAGATTGCCAGTTGTTTCCTTTCCCACTTCCAGATGTGCCAGTTCAACTAAAAGCTTCCGACTTGTAATTGCCCCTCTACATTCTATAAGTAGAGGAAAAACCCTCAAAATTTTAGTAGCATGCTTTAGAATTTGTAAGCCCAGCATGAAGCTTGAGCAGATTCTAGACACGGTTTGTTGCTGAAAGCCCTGATAGCTTTGCACTTGATATCTAGCTTTTAAGTGCATGCAATATGCTAAATCTATTGATTGGGATGCATTGCTTCCCCATTACCCCTAAAACCCATTGTGGAGAACTTTGTGTCACGGTGCATTTTGTTTGCTTAAGCTTACTTGTGCTTACATCTACTTATGGTTAAAGCTGTGTTAGTTTTTAGATCTAGATCTGAAGCATATGCCTTTGCTTCCGCCAAGGAGTCTGGTAAATGAAAGTTAATATCTATTGGTCTAGGTTTTATGCTATGCCAGCAAAATAGCAATCAACTAGGGCTCTGTCATATCAAGGGTTTTTGATTGGTAGTCCTGCACATCTTAGAGAGCTATTTCTTCCCAAAACTATATTTAATTATTCCAATTTCTCTATCTTGTAAAATATCTTCCTATTCATTTTTTGGGGTTTTAACAGTTGCTTGCTGCAGAGCTACTTCTACTGACATAAATGGTTCATGAGTATGAATAGTTAAAGTAAAACCCCCATATAAATACTAGCAGTGTATTTCTATGTTGATTGACGGTTTCTAAATCTGATACGGGCTGCCTCACCTTTGGTAAATGCCTGTCCTAAAAATCAGATTTATCGCATGACTGCCTAGGTTTTCAGCTATGATAGAACCCGAATCTACTGCCAACTAAATTCAGCATACAGAGTAGTTTGGAAGGAGAACAAGATCACTAAGGAGTGTTGTAGCATTGGATTAACTTCTAAGTTTCTTCTCCTCTTTCTTCTTTCTTTTATTTTATCTGACAAAGTAATTGAGTAATGAATTAAATTGTAAAACTCCATAAGATAGTAATTGGTTTAAAAGCCATGAGTGGATACTTCGATGCGTGTCTTACTATAATGTCGATTCAATTACTTTTCTTTGGGACTCTTTAATGTGGCATGACATGCAGGGGGACTACCCTATTAAAATTTTGTTCGTGTTTTTCCTTGTTAAAATAATGGGTTGATTTGTGTTTTATTGCTAGAAAGTTGTAAATCATGCATGTCATGCCCAAAGAGGAATTCTAGGAGGAAGATTGCGAACTGTTTCCTTTCTTATAGCTTCCACATGTAGGAATTCATTGAAAGTTACTTGGTGTCACCCAGATTTCATCCTGAAATCTGCAACTACCCTATCCGAAATTTTTTCGTACTTTTAAAATAGTGGGTCGTTTTGTGTTTTTATTGCCTGAAAGTTCTTGTATTGCGTCAAGATAATCCCAAAGAGCCATATTAGCCTTTTTCGCCAAATACCCAGATGCCCAAAGTTGTTATATTCTGTCGTCGGGATTTGTCTGCGGAAAATTTGTATTTAATTATTTTGAGCCCCGTATGAGGCTATTTGCGCCCCGTTTTAACTCTGTTATGATCGAATATGTCATTACTCTTATGTACCAGAAGGGTTTTAACTTGGAATAAGTTTTGGGCTTTATTTGTAACTTTTGGCAATTTTTCGTGTTTTTGTGTTGTCCCGTTTTGTTTTCTGTGAAATTTCTCTAGAACAATTCCTTTGCCGGGTAAGCCCGATTTTTGGTCTGGAGTAGCTGGAAAACATATACGCACATTATGCCCGGAGGAAGTCGCCATCGGAGGTCTGGATCACTGGGAAAAAGCGAAGTCGTGCACGGAAAAGCCCCTGCGGGGATGGGCGCATTTTTGGAAAACAAAGGATTTAAGCTGCAATGGGAAAAATAGAAGCCGCAGGCAGGGTGGGAATTTTATACCTGCCTATCAGGGTACTTTTTCCCGTGTTATAAAATTCACTTAAGCTGCAGTGGGAAAGTTAGAGGCTGCAGGCAGGTGGGAATTTATTGCCTGCCTTGCAGGGTAAAAATTCCCATGATAAAATAAAAGGAAAGTGACTTAAGTGAAATCATGGGATTTTAGTGCCTGCCTTGCAGGGTAAATAATCCCATTGTCAAAGTCAAATCACTTAAGTGGATCATGGGATTTTGGTGCCTGCCTTGCAGGGTAAAGAATCCCATTGTGGAAAAATTCTTAAAAATAGAATTATATGTGCAAAAAAGTGCGCCCCCTTTGGTGAGATGATGGAAGACTTAAATTGATTATTTTAATTAATCTATCCTTTCAAAAAGTGCGCCCAAGCTTGGAGGAAGTCAACAAGTCAAAAGGGGAATAAAAGAAAGGATTAAAATGCATTAAATTTAATTTATTTAGTGGCTGCCCCCTTCCTCTCAAAAAGTGCGCCCCATTTGGGAGTTATTTAATGTTTTTTAAGGCATTAAAACATTAAATTAATTTCTATTTTCAGTGGCTATGGTCAAAGCACACTGTGAAGCTTAAGTGAAGTGATGTGTGAAGGATTAAATTGGATTAATTTAATTTATTGGATGGCTGTCCTTAAACATGCTATTTTAAAAAGAGAAGAGCATGATTTTTAATTAATTAATTGCCTTTAATTGTTAGGGCAATTATTAATTATAGAATTGTGAAGGTTATATAAGCATGGGCAGCCATATGGGTGAATTATTTGATTCACAGGTAAAGAATTGCAGCCAAGAGGAAAAGTGCGCCCCCATTAGAAGAAGGATTTTGCTCAGGCAAGGTGGCAACAAGGCTAAAAGCTTCCAGATTTGGCGCATGCTTTGAAGGAGGTTGATCTTTGTTTGCATAATTGTTTGCATAGGTGTTACAGGTGCTCAGGTGTTGTTGAAAGGATTCATGCTCTCTTTATGTGCAAATTAAACACCAATTTTTGGGGCAGCGGGCTTGAAAAGTGCAGATTTTTACAATTAAAATTCACTATTCATGCTCCGGTGGCCATTTTTGTCTGAATAAATTGCAGGAATTCATTACAGGTGCTTTACAAAGGAAAATGAGCTTTTATCAATGTCCAATACATTGCATATATCCTCCGAATCTGAAGAATTGTCCAGATCTGCACCAGTATTGAAGAAATCCGGCCAAGTAAGAAGAAAAAGAATTATTCAGACGAAGATAGACAAAGCCATGGCGAAGAGAGATGAAAAAGAAAGCACGATGGAGTCATGCATTGCTTCCAAACTTGCAGACATAGGAGACACAGATCTAGGCCCGGAACCTCTTGCCGATTTGATTGATAGATCCAGAGCGGGGAAAGACTTCACTCATGCGTGCGGTTAAAAGCAGTGGAATTATCCGAGCTGCAGCTTTTCCATGTACAGCCCAATTGCCAGAGTTTGTGATGGAGTGTGCTAGATCTTACCATCCTTCATCCAGATCAGTGCGTGATGCTTCGGGAAAGACAATAATTCGTTTGGACGCAGAGTTCATCAATTATTGTTTGAAGATTCCAGTGCGAAAGGTGGTGACTTCTATTAGCATTCAGGATGCTGACAGTAGGTGGGAGAAGCATAGAGCTGATTGCGTGAGCATAATGAATAGCCGATACATGAAGAAGCCTAGATCTCCTTCAAAGTTCCCGAGAACTCTTCCACGGTCCAATTTGGTGCAGGAGGTAGATGATGTCGTCAAATTGCTATGCAGGATGAATGGCGAAGCGAATGCCTACACTTTCCGTACATGGATGTATGCTTTCATCAGGACCATTGAAATCAACAAGGTTGATTCTATAATCAATTGGTCGAAAATTATTAGCAACAACATCGGTGAGCAACTCCGGAACGTGAAGCGTACTTTCAGCTTCAAGATGACTTCATACTTGGTGTATGCTGCAGCTTCACAAGGCGTCTTTTCCAAGCTGGATAGATGTGGTGTTCTTTCTAAGGACCCCATTTTCGAGTGCTACCCACAGCTTACTGTACCTGCGTGCGAGAAAGACTTCAAAGTGATCAACGATGACTTCTTCTACGATTTCATCTGCAGGCTAGACAAAGACTTGAAGGCCAACAGGGTAAGCAAGGAAGCGTGGGAAGCTGTGTCCAAGATTGGCAGTCTATTCATTCAATTTGCAGATTTCACATACCTCAGGGTTACGGGCTTTTCTGGAGAACCAATAAAGATGCCCAGGTATCCGAATGATAGATTGATCACCATGGAGCTGAGCAGGACAACTTGTGGAGTTACACGACCTTCAGTCAAAGCGGCACAAGTCTACGGGCTTCTTCCCAATCACTGTGGGATATTACAGCTGCATTAGCATTCATAGAGCTCGGGGGATGGAGGCACAAATGTTATCGAGTATGAGCAAGAGTTCTTCCCTGCACGGCTGAACTTCGATCCATTTGGAGTAGCCAGGAAGACAATCTCCCAGGAGTACGCACATGTGCCTTCATTAGAAGATTTCTGGATGAAGTGCAAAAGTGAGTACGAGGTTAGAAAGAGAGATTTCAGCAGGCTATCAGCAAAGCAAGTGTTCGACTTTGGACTAGCGCGGATACCTGCGGATCTTAAAGATGATGGGAATGTGGTACTTGACACTTACCATCAAATGGGAGGAGATAAAGCCATACTGCAGGATAACATAGGAAGGCTGCAACACAATTGAAGAAAGGTCTGGAGCTGTGTTGGTGAATACTTCAAACTGGTTGCTGACGAAGGGATATTGCCTTGATGAAGCATTGATGAATCAAATCACGGGCAACTTCGGCACAGGAGATTCCCTCAAGCGAAAGCACGGAGGAGAAAGCAGCAGAAGGTCCGAGAAGTTGAAAGTACACAGAAGATCTCAATCCAAGGAGAAGATCACTTCTACGACCATGACTTTAACTCCGGTTTCTCCAGTACCCAGTACTTCACCAACTATTGCACCGCAGCAGCAGGACACTTCCATGCCTCCATTGAATCCAGCGACATTCATCTTCTCTCCTCAGCCACTTCGTTCATCACACCTGTTCCAGAAGAGGATACGTTGAAGTTGCAGATGACAGAGTTCGAAAGAGCTTTGTCCTTGGATGATTCAGAAGATGGCAGCCATAACACTGTGGCACTTTCTGATGGAGAGGATGCAGAGCGGAAGATGGTAGTGCACTCAGCGACTTCTCATTCTCCGAGAAGTAACTTCTCAGAATGGTTGGCTTCGCAGTTGGTTCCAGAAGCGAGAGTGGAGATGAACTTAGAGGAACACGACTTGCAGCTACTCCAGATCTAGGCGGAAGAGACAGAAGGCCTAAAGTTGCCAAAGCAACTTCTAGGTTGATCATCGAAGATTCGGGAGAGAAGTTTGCTGAGATATCAATTCCGGCGGAAGGAAAGAAAGAGGAGGAGCTCACGGCAGAAGATGTGACAGTAACCAAAGTACCCCTCGGTCAAGCCACCACTGAAGGATTGAAGCAGGACATGCAGACATTGATGGATGCTTTATTCCTTAGGCTTGACAGTGAAAAGGCGGAGAAAGAAGAGCTGCAGAAGCAGGTATCTCAATTATGTGAGATCATAGCCAAGGTTGCTAAACCTTCCATTCAGCCCATTTCAGAGCAGGTGAGTGATCATCTTATGTAGGAAATGGAGGATGCAAGCAATCAAGTAAAGGCTATTGACGAATGGAAGATTTGATTATTCGTCAAGCTTCTGATACAACTTGGAGAAGTGCCAGCCCACCTAAAGGTTATGAATGATGAGCAAAACAGCTGAATCAACTGATGGCAAGTAGAATGAACACAGTTGGTGAGAGTAACCTGAGTATTTTGGCCGAGATCAACAAGCTGCCGGGAGAAGTATTGATTGCAGGAATAGATTGTACTGGATGGATCAGTTGATGTAAGGGGAAAGTAGCTGGATGTTTGCAGTATCTTTCCGTTTGGAAATCTGCAGAGTTTTGCACTGACAAGAGGATGCAGACACTTGAGAGTAGGACATCAGATTTACCAGACAGTCCTCATTGTCTTTCACTGAGGAAGAAGTGGATCGGGGAATGTCACTTACCATACGTACGGATCGTTCCTCAACTAGAGGTGCCTAATTCCCTGAAAGGGTCCTCTTCTGATTGGTACAAAAGAGAATTGATAAAGCTACTAGTTGCCTTTCACGATGAATTCAAATTAGAAATAGACTGGTGGCACTGATAGGCAGATATTTCGAGGTTCGGGCCAAGAGCTTGGAAGATGTGGAAGAGTGCATCAAAGTGTTGAATGAAGGATTGCTGCACATTTAGGACAAGAGAAAGAACCTTACAGTGGCTAAAACAGGATGGGAAGGATGTTAAATTACATGCCTTCGACAAGTATATCTAGATATCAGAACAAAAAGAAGACAAATGCAAACATTACAGCTGGAATGACTTGAAACAAATTCTTTCATTCTTCTATTTTCTATGTTCCCGGATGAAATTGTAAAACTTCTAAAGTTATTGGTTTTGAAACCATTACTTAAAGTCATGTGGAACCATTCTATTAGTTAAGTGATACATGTGTCACTTAAGAAGAAGATAGTGGATCGATGATTGTCAAATGTCATCTTTACTTGTTTATGTTTCAGTTCAGATTGAGTTTTCGGCATTTGTACTTTCCCTTCTACATTCTATAAGTAGAAGAAGAACCTCCGGGGTTAGCCAAATAAGATCAGAATTTGTAAGTAGCATCCTTGTGTTTTAGAATTTGTGCTGAAACCTTTGAGAGCATTACTTGGAGCAAAGGAATAGCACAAGGAGCAGATTTCTGGAGAACTTTGTGTCATGTGTGTATTGTGTTTCTTGCTTTTATATCTTAGATCTTTTAATAAACTTTGTGTTATTTTAGATCTGATATCTACAAGACATACCTTTGTTTTATAATTATGTGTATTCATATCTATTAAGTTTCTTCTATGTGCATGCAATCAACTCTGCTATCTACCTAATTGGGATGCACCATCTTCCCCATTTTCTTCTCTGTGTTTCCATATTTCCCTTCTTCTATAAAATATTTCCTTTCTTGAACAATTGCTTACTTGCTGCAGAACTGTACAGCTATGGTTCATGAGCTGAAAGTGGTTAAAGTAAAACCCCATGCATAGATACTAACTGCCTATTTATTATTGACAAATCTGACACGGGAGCCTCACTGGTTCAAATGAGTTGTGAGATTTATCTCATGACTGCCTAGGTTTTGTGCTATGCAGAAAAATCTAGCCAACACTTCTAGTTTCAGATTTAAATGCTTCTTATAACTAAGACTGTTGGCCCATCCAACAAGGTGAAAGGTTAGTTGCATGGAAGTTGTTTGCTACCTACCTTTGTTTCTTCAATAAGTAAGTGAGTACTTTGAAGGCTCAAAAGATGTGTGATTGCGTAATAGGAAACTGCCATGGTTGGTTGAAGAAAACTCATTATGCCCTATGATGTTGATGCAATATTGTTTGAAGAAGCTTTCATCAATATCAAAGGGAGTATTTGGATCAAGAAGTTCCATTGGTAACTACTTGTGCTAGATTTATGTTGATGTACAGTATGAAACGAATTGTATGAATGACTGTGATCCAACTATGAAGAAACAAAACTTATATGATGATGGGAAACAATACCCCTAAGGGCAGCGTATTATTCTTGAAGGGTTTGTGAGGGCAGGATTCAAGGTGAAAGACGTTAGAAAGAATTCCAATTGAGTCGATTATGCTAACTGAAGAAGTCTAAATTCCCGTATTGATCCCCCAGGTAAGTTTGTGCAAGAACTAATGGAATGATAGTGAATAAGATTCAGTTTTCAGAGTGTTTCCTGTAATTGAGTGTTCGTCATTACGCTGATCACATGAAATTCACTTACAGAAAACTTAATGTTGCCCAAGCCATATACTGACTTGCTTTGCAAGCAGTTTTAATATATATTATATGATGCATATCTTGACATATATATTTGCATAACGACTATAATTATGATGGCTATGCCTAGTATATATATATCATATCTTCGAATTAGCAATATGTATAAAGAGTAACACAATATTTAGACCTACTGCAAAATAAATTATTTGAAGAGTGTAAAAATTAAAAATGGCAGATTTATAACATGTTTGGAAGCTCTCAGCATCATCTACTTCATCAATTATGTTAGACATATTGCGATCTGCATGTCAAATATTGAATACCATTCAAGAGTAGCCCACTTCATAAATTGATCTTTTTGGATCAGGGTCTGTTGCAATCAATCTTATCCATTTCCTCACTACCCTGAAGCGACTTTGACTCGTAGCCAATTATCTGAATTAATAGCTCGTTTTCAAGGGGGATTCAAATCACTTTGATAATCCAGAATTTCACATATGCTCCCCGCATTGTGACAAGTAAAGATTTCTACTTTATATGCATCTTAGTTCATCGAACTTATCAAACAGCACCTAAAATGCATTGAGCAATAGATGACATAGTTGAGTCCACTCAGCTTTACAATGCTATGGCAGTGTCACATTTGAACTTTACCAAACAATTAGAAAAGCAGGATCACATCTGTCAAAGCTGGTCAAGAGGAACTTTAACAGCCCATCTGACCACAAACTACACTGGGATGCTTGATTCCACCCCTATTTTGGCCATGTACCAAGGTCTGAAATTGATGTATTTGCAGGTCAACCTTCAAAAGTGATCCCTTATAACTCAATTTGATATCATTTGTTGCAGAGCAGCCATCTCTTTTGAGATTCCCATTTGTATAAAAAAGTATGACATCCACTGTGGGTAACACTACAATATGTGCTTAAATGTCCCTCTTTCTCGAATAATAGTCATCTGATAGTACCTTTGGCAATAGAATGTCGAGTGGATATCTTCTTAAATAATCTGAGCCAGGGTGACTAATCATCGCCCACCGCACTCCTATTTCAATTTAAAACATACCCTGGGGAAACTAAATAAAGTTGAAATCAATCTTTAGAATCAGATAATTCCTTATGAATGGCAACTTACACATATCCCTAAATTGATCAGCTATGTCGTATAGCCTGATAGTGATAGAACTACCATCAAAAGGTGATAGAACCGAATCACGATTGCAAAAAAACAATTGTATTTCTCAAATTGTACGCCTCTGTAAACGTTGTTGCAGAGCATAAATTGAGATTCTAATTATAGTGTAACAAAATTCGAACAATCTCCCACCTGAAAATTATTTCCCGCTTAACCCATCCGAGGAAAAATCTTCAAACTTTGGATTTTGGGCCACAAAAATATGAAGAACAATGTACCAAAATCAGTTTTTACACAGCCAACATAAAACTCTAATTTTTCCCTAAAAAATAGGTCGTCCATCACATTTAGGGCATCCAATTAGCTCCAAAAATTATAAAATCACTTTCTCCTAATTTCTACAACCAAATCCAATATTAAACTGACCCCAAACTGCAGATCTGAAATTAATATTAATTGTTAGCAACCAAATAGCTGACAGACAACTGAAATCTTCTAAAATTCATAACTCCTTCAATACTTAGTGTTTTTCCATGAAACAAGATGCAAAATAAACTATAAATTTAGGCATTTCCACTGCATTAAGAATCTGAATTTTCTAAGCGTTAAAATCTTGCCAAAACAGCCCCAGAAAACTGATTTCAAGTCGCTAGGGTTAGATAAAATTGTATAAAATAATTCCAACTCTTTCTAACCATCCAACACACTCAAAATATCCACCCTTGCACTGAAATAATTAATAACACAAGAAATTTTAGATCAAGCTCATATGGCATCAAAATATAATGAAACAAATTCCAATCCAAGTTGATTTGGTAAAATAAATTGCAGCACCAATGACAATCACAAAAGCACTTCAAACCCTTCACATACAATGCATATTTACTCTCAAATAAATGCACCATCACTCTAAACCAAGTCGCCAATGCTTAGAATGGAGGAACAATGCATAGATTCATCAACAATGATTGCAAGAAGGCTTCAAAGCTAGGACATACATCCCTTGGGCATACATCCTATTTCTCCAAGCATGGAGTAATTTTCAAAAGTTCAATCAACATAACCCTCTAAAGGATATGGGACCCCTCTTTTATAGAATTAAGAGGTGTAATCTCTAATGACCGACCATTTAATGTTTTCTCATTAAAATAAAATATTTAGTGACTACTACCATGTGCACTTTATTATTTTTATTAAATAGTGAAAGCGACTAGCCTATGTGCACATTTAACTAACCTAGAGAGCCCCACTTGTAGCGCTAGGCATGCCAAGGGGTTACAATGCAAATAAAAGAGATGAACCCATATATTAGTAATGTCCCAAAAATAGGGACATTACAGTGACTTAAGTCACAATAAATTATTATAAGTGCCTAAAAGAAAACAAAAGAAAGTTATTAAAACACTTATAATCAATGTATTTGGCTTAATAAAAAGGATGTACTTATAAACAATTGTTGTAATCTCTATGAAGGTGCATAGGGGCTAATAAGAGTGTAATGTTATGTTTGTATTATTCCTAGGGAGTTTGGTGACTTGCCTACTGAATGGATATTGGCCCTTTAGGATGTATAAGACCCATTTTGATTTTGTATCCTTCCTATGAGAAAAATGTGACTAGGCTAGATGAGAAAATTGGGACATATGTTTAGAAATAATCACTAATTGTGATTGGTGATTTTGGAGGTCCTTTTGGGCCATTTTTCCTTTGTAAAGGAAAAGTTGACTTGAGGAAGGACATCTTATACTCATTTTATCAAAATCCGAATTTTATCTAAGCTTTGTGCTTGTTATAATACTCTAGAGGACGAAAATCCTCTAAGAGAAGTAGAGGGATTTCCACACAGGGTATCTTATTGTGCTTACAAGGGAATTTCAGTATTTTCTAGTTGTTGATGTTGAGTTTTTGGCAATAAAGGGACTGAAGAATTATTGCAGCCGTGTCATTGCATTTTATTTATGTGGAACGACCTATGTGGAGGCAGATTGGTATTGCACATGTGACATTTCAGACCTGAATGGTACTGTCCTCTATTTATCAGTATTTCCGAGCTCTAAATAACCTACATTTAGTATTTTTGGATCTGTCTAAGGTACCTTTTCCAATACTCTTAAGTCTGGAGATTTTGGATTGCAGATGCAGTCTGTTTATGTGCTCAAAAATTCAGATTTGTTCTCCATAAGAAACCACTAAAATTCTGAGTTTGTTATGGCAAGGATAGATAGGGCTGGGTACTGTCTTATGTGAATTTTTATGATCAAACCTAGTTGCCATTACTAGAAATAATCTGCAGCAGTTATTGTTACACAGTCTAAAAATTAGTTTGGAATTCATTTATCGGCTTGCTATTATATTCTTACTACATTGGAATAAGAAAGTCATCAATTTTATTGCTAGCCGAGTAGGTTCTTATCGTATTTATTGTCACTTTTCAACACTGAAGGTTCAGATCTGCAGGAATAAAGTCTGTGTATCTGTTATTAATTTGTGCTTGAGTGTGGGATTACCTAGAATCCATTTGAAGTTTGAGTTGTCCCATTTGGGGACATTACAGTGGTATTAGAGCAAGTATTCCTCCCTGCCTGTGAGGAAATATTCAAATTTCATGGATAGAGACGAAGAGTATTTCTGATATTATTACCAAAAAAGAACTCCAAGAATAGGAGGGATGGATGATGAAGAAAGACCTCCACCCAATGATGAGATGACTTACATAAACAAATTTTTTACTAGGGGCAACAGAGAGATACAGAACAGGTTGTTGGAATCACAAAGGGATCTTAGAGATTCCATTGTTGGAGCCATTGCAGATTTGGGAAGGGCTCTACAAGGAACAAATTTCAGTAGACAAAACCCTTAAGGTAGTCCTGGCCATCAGGGTGAGGGAAGCTCTTCTAGTTATCATATGGGAAGGGTTTCAAATACTATTCCTCCCAAGTTCTTTCGAGCCAGTTTCCTTCAGAAAAATGAACCACAAGTGGAGGATGAACAACCACCTACACACGGGTTCAACAAAGAAGTCAATCTTGTTGGAGATGAGTATGCATCCTTGAATCCTAACACAAGGAACTTGCTTTCATTCAGGGATTTTTGTCAATTGAGGAGGAACGAAGGGCTAAGAAAAAGGTAAGTCAACATCAAGAACCAAGGAAAGACATTCAACATAGGTTGGGTAAGATTACTCTCCCTACATTTGATGGTACAGATATATGTTCAGCTAGAGCTTGGTTGCAAAAATTAGATACTTGTTATTGAATCCTATGTTTGAGGAAGAAGCCCTTAAATTTGTTACTTTGCACTTGGATGGTGTGACTCACGAATAACTCAAGGGCATGGTTCCATCACCACTCTTGAGGAGTTTGGCAAAAGGCTAACAAAAAGATTTGATAGAAAAGATCCGGAGGTACACTTCAGGACAACTCAAACAAGAAGCATCTGTGGAAAGGTATGTCACTGATTTTCAGAAATTAACAGTCATGGTTCCAGATATTAGTGAGAGAAGATTGATTGTTTTATTCATAGAAGGCTTGATTGAACCCCTTAGAGGTTTGGTGAAAGGTTTTGAGCCTCCATCTCTTCAAGATGCTATAAAAAGGGCACTAAATCTGGGATTTATAGTGGGAAAAGGTAAAAATCTAAGTGTGGGCAGCAAAAATAACCATCTTTGGGACAACACACAAGTCCACATGAACCTTCAATGACAACCCCAAATGATAGGCAAAGAGCAGTAGCTAGTGGGCAGCCAACTAGAGCACACAATTGGGAGAAGAACAAGGCTGAAATTGAAGAACGAAATGGGTGGAGGAAAAGATTGTGCTACGATTGCAAAGAACCATGGACACTCAATCATCGTTGCAAAGGTAAGGGCTCAATTCATTATATTGAGGTTATTTTTGATGATGATGAAGATGATGAAAATGCTTATCCAAAACAGAAAGCAGAGGAAAATGAAGTGGTAGTTACAAGTCCTACCTTAGCCATTCTTACTGTTTTGCCTAGCTTTTATGCATTCAATGTGAAGGGTGATATTCTTGGGCAAAAGATCACCATTTTGATTGATGGGGGAACAATACACAACTTCATTGATGAAGGGTTGGTTGCTAGATTGAGTCTACAAGAAGAGGAATTCCAAGGATTCAATGTGATTGTAGCCGATGGTCATTCAATCACATGCACCAAGAAGATTCCCCAACTTCAATTCACCATGGGAGGACATGAGGAATGTGATGAATTTTATGTTGTTGGCATTGATGGATTGGTGGATTGGATTTAGTTCTTGGTGTTCAATGGCTCCATTCCTTGGGTGATTTTCATCAAAACTATCAAACCACGGAGTTGAAGTTCAAGGTGCAAGACAAGAAAGTTGTTTTGCATGGCATACGAAAAGAAACTCCTCCATGAATGGCAGCCCATAGCATGATTGGAAAATTTAATGAGGAGCTGATTTCACATGAAGAGGCTGAAATTGAAAGAGAAATTACAGGGCAGCAGCTGGATTTTGACAAAAATCAGCCTTTTGAGGACCATGAAGAATTCCTAAGGTATGATTAAAAAAAGTTAATATCCTATGAGCAGCATATTCAGATTTCTTTTGATAAGAGTGCTGATTTAGATGATGAAATCTGCAATTTGTCTTATGAACTTCCTTCAGAACTTCCATGTGTTTATGAGCACTTGGTCAAGGACAATTGGTGGCAAGATTTGTCTCATCTTATAGGTACAGGTGCTAGACTTTTGTGACACTTCAACATATTTTGTCTATATTGTGCATGACACTTAGACAAAGGAGTGCAAAATTGGATGTGGGAAAGCAATTTGGGGGAGGACTGAAATGTCCCTCTTTCTCGAATAATAGTATTGAAGACCTATGGCCTATTCTGTTTACCCGACGGCTAAAGGATGTGAGCAAGGATGACTTAAGTCACAATAAATTATTATAAGTGCCTAAAAGAAAAGAAAAGAAAATTATTAAAGCACTTATAATCAATTTATCTGGCTTAATAAAAAGGATGCACTTATAAACAATTGTTGTAATCTCTAGGAAGGTGCATAGGGGCTAATAAGGGTCTAATGTTAGGTTTGTATTATTCCTAGGGAGTTTTGCAACTTGCCTAGTGAATGGATATTGGCCCTTTAGGATGTATAAGACCCGTTTTAATTTTGTATCCTCCCTATGAGGAAAATGCGACTAGGCTAGCTAAGAAAATCGAGACTTATGTTTAGAAATAATCACTAATTGTGATTGGTGATTTTGGAGGTCCTTCTGGGTCATTTTTCCTTTATAAAGGAAAAGTCGACTTGAGGAAGGATATCTTATACTCATTTTATAAAAATTTGAATTTTATCTAAGCTTTGTGCTTGTTAAAATACTCTAGAGGACGAAAACCCTTTGATAGAAGGAGAGGGATTTCCACACAGGGAATCTTATTGTGCTTACAAGGGAATTTCAGTATTTTACAGCTGTTGATGTTGAGTTTTTGGCAATAAAGGGACTGAAGAATTATTGCAGCTGTGTCATTGCATTTTCTTTATGTGGAAAGACCTATGTGGGGGCTGATTGGTATTGCACATGTGACATTTCAGACCTGAATGGTACTGTCCTCTATTTATCAGTATTTTGGAGCTCTAAATAACCTACATTTAGTATTTTTGGAGCTGTCTAAGGTACCTTTTCCAATACTCTTAAGTCTGCAGATTTCTGAGTGCAGTTTCAGTTTGTTTATGTGCTAAAAAATTCACATTTGTTCTCTATAATAAACCACTAAAATTCTGAGTTTGTTATGGCAAGGATAGATAGGGCTGGGTAGTGTCTTATGTGAGTTTTTATCATCAAACCTAGTCGCCATTACTAGAAATAATCTGCAGCAGTTATATAGATTGTTACACAGTCTAAAAAGCAGTTTGGAATTCATTTATGTGCTTGCTATTATAATCTTACTACATTGGAATAAGAAAGTTATCAATTTTATTGCTAGCCGAGTAGGTTCTCATCGCATTTGTAGTCACTTTTCAACACTAAAGGTTCAGATCTGCAGTAATAAAGTCTATATATCTTTTATTAATTTGTGCTCGAGTGTGGGATTGCCTAGAATCCATTTGAAGTTCGAAGTGTCCCATTTGGGGATATTACAACTTCTTTCTTCCATTCCTGTGGGTGTTGTTGGATCATGGGATTAGCAAGTGATAGAGATGTGAAGGCCAAACTCTATAGACTTGGGAGATGGCTCGAATTTACTCCTCATGAGAAGAGTGTGTTGCTGAACACTCTTGAAGAAACAAGTTGTTTATCTTTGATAGAGCAATCGGATTATGACTCTATGTCTGCAGCAATGGACCCTTTGGTGACCCATTTGGCTAGATCCGGTCTATTGAGACATGATGAGGTGGATGTGAGACACTTTCTCATCACTGACATTAATGAGGTCACAAGGATAACAACTCCAAGCTTGCCAAATGATGACACTACCATGAAGGAGATCTATGAGCTCATGATAGGAAACTTTCAAAAGCTTTGGGACACCACAAACCCTCACTTTGATAAGAGGGTTAAGATCTTGGGAAACATGGCTAAGGTAAGATCTTGCATACCAATGTTAGATCTTGATTGTGATGACCTCATTTTCCACATGTTTGAATTTTTTTGCTATCCCACATGAGGATCATTCACAAAATATAATGGTGGCAATGCAAACTATAATGTCCCTAATGTTGAATGAATATGAGGATCCTCCACAACCATTGCTATCCATAGTTGTGGAAGGTTTGGGACAAGGAAAACATTGTATTGCTCACATCTTAGCAAAAAGAGTTGAGGATCAATGTTCAAGCAAGGTGAAGACATGTATTCAAGGTATGAACTCTTTTGTTTTTGATGATGAATTGGTGACATCTAATGATTGCATGGAGTTGAGTGGTTACAAGGAGAAATCAATTTTTTTTGAAGAGTATGAAAAAGATATTGGTAACAAGCACATGCATGATGAAAGAGAAATGATGGCAAGGGAACATATAAAGGAAAAATCAGATTTGAGGGAAATTGTTCAACCCCACCGTGATTCATTTGAAGGACAAGAAGAAAACATGAGTCTCATAAAGGTTCCAAGTCATTACCCACCAAGCATGAACACTTGTAAGGAAGAAAAAAGGGTTTTGGGTGAAGAAAATAATGAGGAAAAGAGTGTTGTACCAAACTCAGAAATTTTGAGTTTTGAGTTTTGGAGAAGTTGGGAACAACCCAAGGTATGTTGTTTCACATTTAATTTTTCCTTCCATGTTGAGCTTTGATGGGTATGGTTATGGGCATGATAGAAAGATGAATATGATTTGCGACATGAGGTGTATTACTCACGTTCTTGTTGGTATTTTTGCTCTTAACACTTGGGTGTATAAGGAACATGATGGCAAAGAAGAAAGAGTGATTAACAATAAGCTTGCTGGTCTGTATGAGAAATCCGTCATTAGAAGGCATGAAGGTATGATAAACAACTCTTATCATATGGCTCCATCATATGTTTTGCTCCCTCTCATAAATTAAATTCATTGGCACAACACTCCTTGGTTTTCCTATGATGGTGTTCATGAATGCAAGCATTATATTCCAGTTTTCTCCTTTCCTTGTAAGCATAAAAGTAGAGGAACTTTGGAATGTCATCAAGCTCATATTGCTTCATGGAATAAGGAGGTAAAAGGAATTAGGTTTGAGGAGCATTACAAGCTTTATTTGGATGCAATGATATCATTTCCTTACCTTTTCCAATTGTTGCTAACTCTCATCTCTTTGGAAGCCTTGAAAGAAGTTTGGAAATGGAGGACAATGTATTATGGGACTACTAACACATGTTCCAGATCTTCCTGCATTGTGCTTGCTGTTATAAGCAAGAAGGCAACACCAAAAAGTGTTCATTATCAGTTTGACATGAATACATATGATCCTAGAGGTGGGCTTCTCACAAAGATAAAAGGTATTCTTGTCTTTCCTTCATGTATGGGTCCTACAAGGAGGTATCTTGCTACCCCAAACAAGAAGATTCAGTTTTTTGGATGGATCATGATGGAATGTATGTTAACACATGTTTTGAAGATAATAAGGATGATGAGTATGCAATATAGCACTGTTGTAATATTTATTTCCAGTCTGATATTTTCATTGCTAGCTGCCCCACAAACAAGGATAGATATGTGGAAGAAAGGTCTTCAAGTTGCTAACACATTTGAGGTTGGTTTTGAGGTGTTAAGACTTGGGAGAATTGCACCCAATGATGAAGAGTTGCTGGTCACACACGTTTGCAGCTGTGCATGGTCATATAGAAACACCAAGGGGAGAATAACCCCATCTGTAGGAGGCCTATTGGAGGGCTAATGGAGGCCCCTATTTTTTCTTCTAAACTTGTTTATTTCATGTGCAGATTTGAAAAATAAATTGTAGCTGAAGACACTCCTAACTTTCAGGAGAAAGAAACATCACAAGTTATTGCAAATGCTTCACCACTTGATTGGCATGGGATTCCGTATTTGGGAGTGCTACATCTTTGCACTTGGATACATGAGCTTGCTATTGCTTGAGGGCAAACAATCTTGGGAAGGAAGGACTGTAATGTCCCCTTCTTGGGTCATTGTTGAAATTGAAGACATGAAGACCCTTAACCCATTCTCTTTTCTCATGGGTTTGAGGATTGAACTTGAAGATGGTCCTAAGATGTTTGTTGTCTATTTTGTAACCCCTTGGCATGCCTTGCACTACAAGGAGGGATCTCTAAGTTAGTTTAAATGTGCACATAGGATAGTTGCTTTTATTATTTAATTAAAAATAATAAAGTGTACTGTTGGCTAGATTTTCTACACAACTGAAAACCTAGGTAGTCATGAGATAAATCTCCCTCATTTACCGATGAGTATCCCGTGTAAGATTTTGTCAGTTATATGTCATAATATCTATTTGTTGGTATTACTTTAACTATGTAGCTCATGAACCATAGCTAGACAGTTTTGCAGCAAGTAAGCAGCTTGTTGGCTAGATTTTCTGCATAGCATCAAACCTAGGCAGTCATGAGATAAATCTCCCTCATTTAACCGGTGAGGCTCCCATGTCAGATTTGTCAATAAAAATGTGTTATTATCTATCAGGGGTTTTACTTTAACCACTTAGTTCATGAACCATAACTAAGAAGTTCTGCAGCAAGTAAGCAGCTGTTTAAGAAAGGGAAGTTATAGAAGAAAGAAGTAAAGGAAATAAAGAGAAGAAATGGGGAAGATGTGCATCCCAATTAGTAGATAGCAGAGTTAATTACATGCACATAGAAGAAACTTAATAGATATGAACACAGAATTATAAAACAAAGACAGCTTTAGATCTAGATCTAAAATAACACAAAGTTCATCAAGATATCTAAGATTCAAAACAAGAAACACATTACACCGTGACACAAAGTTCTCCGGAAACCTGCTCCTTTGTATTCCTTTGCTCCAAGTTGCTCCCAGGAGTTCAGCACAAAGTCTAGAACTCATGATTGCTGCTTACAAATTCTGATCGATCATTAACCCGGAGGTTCTTCTCCTGCTTATAGAATGTAGGAGGGAAAGTACAAATAGAAGACTCAAACTGAACTAAAGCATGAACAACAAGTAAAGATGACATTTGACAATCATCCTCAACTAACTTCTTCTTAAGTGACACATGTATCACCTAACTAATAGAATGGTTCCACATGACTTCAAGTAATGGTTGTAAAACCAATAACTTAGAAGTTTTACAATTTTATCTGGGAACATAGAAAATAGAAGAAGAAAGAATAGAAGAAGTCATGCCAGCTGTATCATTTATGTCTTCTTCTTGTTCTGATCTCGGATATATTTGTCGAACATGTAATTCAACATCTTTCCATCTGTTTTAGCCACTGCTTACTTCTCTGTCCCGAATTGCAGCAACCTTTCATTCAACACTTTGCTGCACGCTTCCACTTCCAAACTCGGCCCAAACCTCGCAATGTCTGCCTGTAGCGCCACTAGTCTACTGATATAATTCATCGTGAAAGGCTTGGTAGCTTTATCAATTCTCTTTTGTACCATCAGAAGAGAACCTTCCAGGGAATTAGGCACTTCGTTAGAAACAATCCGCACGTATGAAGTAACACCTTCGTCCACTCTTTCCTCAGTGAAAGAAATGATACTGTCTGGTAAATCTGATGTTCTACTCTCAAGTGCCTGCATCCTCTTCAGCAAAACTCTGTAGATTTCCAAGCGGAAAGATACTGCAAACTCTAGATGCTTCCCCTTCTCGACTGATCCGTCTGGTACAATCTGTTCCGCAATCAATACATCTCTCGGCAGCTTGTTGATCTCGGCCAAAATACTCAGGTTACTCTTTGCAACTGTATTCATGTCTTCTATGTTTTCCATCAGTTGCTTTAGTTGATTTGCTGCATCGTTCATAACCTTTAGGCGGGGTGGCACTTCCCCAAGTTGTACAGAAGCTTGACGAATAATCAGATCCTTCCATTCGTCAATAGCCTTTACTTGATTGTTTGCGTCCTCCATTTCCTGCATAAGATGATTACTCACCTGCTCTGAAAGGGGCTGAATGGAAGGTTTAACAACCTTGGCTATGATCTCACATAATTGAGATACTTGCTTCTGCAGCTCTTCTTTCTCTGCCTTTTCACTGTCAAGCCTAACGATAAAGCATCTATGAATGTCTACGTGTCCTGCTTCAATCCTTCAGTGGTGGCTTGACCGAGTGGTACTTTGGTCACTGTCACATCTTCCGCCGTGAGCTCCTCCTCTATCTTTCCTTCTGCTGGAATTGATATCTCAGCAAACTTCTCTCTCGAATTCTCAATGATCAACCTAGAAGTTGCTTTAGCAACTTTAGGCCTTCTGTCTCTTCTGCTCAGATCCTGGAGTAGCTGCAAGTCGTGCTCCTCTAAGTTCATCTCCATTCTCACTTCTGGAACCAACTGCAAAGCCAACCATTCCGAGAAATTACTTTTCGGAGAGTGAGAAGTCGCTGAGTGCACTACCATCTCCTGCTTTGCATCCTCTCCGTCAGAAAATGCCACAGTGTTATGGCTGCCATCCTCTGAATCATCCAAGGACAAAGCTCTTTGGAACTCTGCCATCTGCAGCTTCAACATCTCCTTTGGAACGGGTGATGAACGAAGTGGCTGAGGAGAGAAGACGAATGTCGCCGGATTCAATGAAGGCATGGAAACGTTTTGCTGCTGCGGTGCAATAGTTGGTGAAGTACTGGGTACTAGAGAAGTCAGAGTCAAAGCTAGGGTCGTAGAAGTAATCTTCTCTTTCTCTTGAGTTCTTCTGTGTACTTTCAACTTCTCGGACCTCCTGATGCTTTCTCCTTCATGCTTTCGCTTGAGAGAATCTCCTGCGCCGAAGTTGCCCGTGATTTGATTCATCAATGCTTCATCAAGGCAATATCCCTTTGTCAGCAACCAGTTTGAAGTATTCACCAACACAGCTCTCGACCTTTCTTCAATTGTGTTGCAGCCTCCCATGTTATTCTGCAGTATGGCTTTATCTCCTCCCATTTGATGGTAAGTGTGAAGTACCACATTCCCATCATCTTTAAGATCCGCAAGTATCCACGCTAGTTCAAAGTCGAACACTTGCTTTGCTGACAGCCTGCTGAAATCTCTCTTTCTAACCTCGTACTCACTTTTGCACTTCATCCATAAATCTTCTAATAAAGGCACATGTGCGTACTTCTGGGAGATTGTCTTCCTGGCTACTCCAAATGGATTGAAGTTCAGCCGTGCAGGGAAGAACTCTTGTTTATACTCGGATAACATTTGCGCCTCCATCCCCCGAGCTCTATGAATGCTAATGCAGCTGTAATATCCCACAGTGATTGGGAAGAAGCCCGTAGACTTGTGCCGCTTTGACTGAAGGTCGTGTAACTCCACAAGTTCCCTGCTTAGCTCCATGGCGATCAATCTATCATTATGATACCTAGGCATCTTTATTGGTTCTACAGAAAAGCCTGTAACCCTGAGGTATGTGAAATCTGCAAATTGAATGAAGACTACCAATCTTGGACACAGCTTCCCACGCTTCCTTGCTTACCCTGTTGGCCTTCAAGTCTTTGTCTAGCCTGCAGATGAAATCGTAGAAGAAGTCATCGTTGATCACTTTGAAGTCTTTCTCGCCTGTAGGTGCAGTAAGCTGCGGGTAGCACTCGAAAATGGGGTCCTCGGAAAGAACACATCTATCCAGCTTGGAAAAGGCACCTTGTGAAGCTGCAGCATACAACAAGTATGAAGTCATCTTGAAGCTGAAAGTACGCTTCACATTCCGAAGTTGCTCACCGATGTTGTTGCTAATAATTTCCGACCAATTGATTATAGAATCAACCTTGTTGATTTCAATGGTCCTGCTGTACGGAAAGTGTAGGCATTCGCTTTGCCATTCATCCTGTATAGCAATTTGACGACATCATCTGCCTCCTGCACCAAATTGGACCGTGGAAGAGTTCTCGGGAACTTTGAAGGGGATCTAGGCTTCTTCATGAACCGGCTATTCATAATGGTCACACAATCAGCTCTATGCTTCTCCCATCTACTGTCAGCATCCTGAATGCTAATAGAAGTCACCCCCGTTCGTGCTGGAATCTTCAAACAATAATTGATGAACTCTGCGTCCAAACGAATTATTGTCTTTCCCGAAGCATCACGCACTGATCTGGATGAAGGATGATAAGATCTAGCACACTCCATCACGAACTCTGGCAATTGGGCTGTACATGGGAAAGCTGTAGCTCGGATAATTCCACTGCTTTTGACCGCACGCATGAGTGAAGTCTTTCCCGCTCTAGATCTATCAATCAAATCGACAAGAGGTTCCGAGCCTAGATCTGTGTCTCCTATGTCTGCAAGTTTGGAAGCAATGCATGACTCCATCGTGATTTCTTTTTCATCTCCTTTTGCCATGGCTTTGTCTATCTTCGTCTGAATAATTCTTTTTCTTCTAACTTGGCCGGATTTCTTTAATACCGGTGCAGATTTGGACAATTCTTCAGATTCAGAGGATATTTGCAATGTATTGGACATTGATAAAAACCCCTTATCTTTTGTAAAGCAACTGTAATGAATTCCTACAATTTATTCAGACAAAAATGGCCACTGGAGCATGAATAGTGAATTTAAATTATAAAAATCTGCACTTTTCAAGCCTGCTGCCCCAAAAATTGGTGTTTAATTTGCACATAAAGAGAGCATAAATCCTTTCAATCAACACCTGAGCTCCTGTAACCCCTGTGAAAACAATTATGCAGACAAAGATCAACCTCCTCTAATGCATGCACCAAATCTGGAAGCTTTTAGCCTTGTTAGCACTTTGTCTGAACAAAATCCTTCCTTTAATGGGGGCGCACTTTTCCTCTTGGCTGCAATTCTTTACCTGTGAATTAAATAATTCACCCATATGGCTACCCATGCTTATATAACCTTCATAATTTTATAATTAATAATTGCCCTAACAATTAAAGGCAGTTAATTAATAAAAAATCATGCTTTTCTCTTTTAAAAATAGCATGTTTAAGGACAGCCATCCAATAAATTAAATTAATCCAATTTAATCCTTCACACAACACTTCACTTAAGCTTCACAGTGTGCTTTGACCATAGCCACTGAAAATAGAAATTAATTTAATGTTTTAATGCCTTAAAAAACATTAAACAATTCCCAAATGGGGCGCACTTTTTGAGAGGAAGAGGGCAGCTACTAAGTAAATTAAATTTAATGCATTTAATTCCTTTCTTTTGTTCCATCTTTGACTTGTTGACTTTCTCCAAGCTTGGGCGCACTTTTTGAAAGGATAGATTAATTAAAATAATCACTTTAAGTCTTCCATCATCTCACCAAAGGGGGCGCACTTTTTTGCACATATAATTCTATTTTTAAGAATTTTCCACAACGGGATTCTTTACCCTGCAAGGCAGGCACCAAAATCCCATGATCCACTTAAGCGATTTGACTTTGACAATGGGATTATTTACCCTGCAAGGCAGGCACTAAAATCCCTTGATTTCACTTAAGTCACTTTCCTTTTATTATATCATGAGAATTTTTACCCTGCAAGGCAGGCAATAAATTCCCACCTGCCTGCAGCCTCTATTTTTCCCACTGCAGCTTAAATGACTTTATAACACGGGAAAAAGTACCCTGCCAGGCAGGTATAAAATTCCCACCCTGCCTGCGGCTTATATTTTTCCCATCGCAGCTTAAATCCTTTGTTTTCCAAAAATGCGCCCATCCCCGCAGGGGTTTTTCTGTGCACGACTTCACTTTTTCCCAGTGATCCAAACTTCCGATGGCAACTTCCTCCGAGCATAATGTGCGTATATGTTTTCCAGCTGCTTCAGGCCAAAAATCAGGCTTACCCGGCAAAGGAATTGCTCCAGAGAAATTTCACAGAAAAACGAACGGGACACCACAAAAACACGAAAAATTGCCAAAAGTTGCAAATAAAGCCTAAAACTTAAAATAAGTTAAAACCCTTCTGGCACATAGGAATAATAACATATTCGCTCATAATAGAGTTAAAACAAAGCGCAAATAGTCTCATACGGGGCTCAAAATAATTAAATACAAATTTCCCGCTGACAAATCCCGACGACAAAAAAAAACAATTTTGGGCATTTGGGTATTTGGCGAAAAAGGCTAATATGGCTCTTTGGGATTATCTTGACGCAATACAGGAACTTTCAGGGAATAAAAACACAAAACAACCCATTAGTTTAAAAGTATGAAAATTTTTCGGATAGGGTAGTCGCAGATTTCAGGGTGAAATCTGAGTGACACCACAGCTGTAAGATAAAAGAAATATCTGTAGAAGAGGAAAATAATAGAAAGCAGGAAGAAATGAGGGAAGATGTGCAATCCAATCAATAGTTCACAGAGTTGATTGCATGCACATAGATAAAACAAATAGATCTTTAAATATATAATTTAAAGCAAATGATAGTTTCAGATCAGATCTATAATAACACAAAGTTTATGAATAGATCTAGAAAAAAATAATAAGAAAAATGCACCGTTGACACAGTTTTCCGGAAATCTCCTCTTTTCCTCTGCTTACAGAAATAAGGGGTTTCAGCTCAAAGTCTGGAACACAAGAATGCTGATTACAAATTCCAATCCTTTAACTGTAGGTTCTTACTCTACTTATAGTGTGTAGAGGGAAAATTACAAATGGGAAACTGCAATGCAACTAGAACATGAAGTAGTAAAAGAAACATTTGGCAGTCATCTTCCTAAAAATCCTCTCTTAGTGACATGCATCAGGAGTCTAAGTCAAAATACAAATGACGCTGGATTGAAAGGAGGAATAATAAGATCCCTATGGGATTCCGGGGCTGCTGAAGTGCTATGAGTTGATGTTGGAGAAGCTGGAACTAACATGATAGCTGTAGATTTGACCTTCTCCTGTATGTGAGACTTCTTGTGAACTTTAAGATTTTCCGGCCTTCTACTACTTTCACCTTCGTGCTTTCTTTTGTTGGAGTCTCCGGCGGTAAAGTTGTCTGTGATCTAATTCATCAAAGTTTCATCCAGGCAATACCCTTTTGTCAGCAACTAGTTCGAAGTGTTAACCAGAACTGCGGAAGATCTTTCTTCAATTGTCTGACAACCACCAATGTTTTCCTGAAGAGCAGCTCTATCCCCTCCCATCTGATGATATGAGTCAAGTATCACATGCCCATCATCTGCGAGATCTACAGGTATCCGTGCCAAACCATAATCAGACACTTGTTGCGCCGATAACCTGCTGACGTCTTTTCTTATGACTTCATACTCGTTTCTGCACTTCATCCATAAGTCTTCCAAAGAAGGCACATGTGAGTATTCTTGGGAGATTGTCTTCCTCGCTACCGCATATGGGTCAAAGTTCAGCCGTGCTGGGAAGAACTCAGACTCATACTCAAAAAACATTTCAGCTTCGACTCCTCTAGCTTTGTGGATGCTTTGGCAGCTGTAATAACCCACAATGACTGGAAAGAAACCCGTAGACTTTTGCCGCTTTGATTGTAAGTCATGCATCTCCAAGAGTTGTCTGCACAACTCCATGATGACTTGTCGTTTGGATACCTCAGCAACTTCACTGGTTCTCCTGAAAAGCCAGTTACCCTGAGATAGGTGAAGTCTGCAAATTGGATGAAAATGCAGCCATGTTGGGATACAGCTTCCCAAGCTTCTTTGCTAACCATGTTGGTCTTTAGATCACTATTTAATTTGCAGATAAATTCATAGAAGAACCCATCGTTGACCGCTTTGTAATCTTTGTGGCATTCAGGAACTGTCAACTGTGGGTAGCACGCAAAGATATGATCTTTCGCCAGTATGCCCCATCTATCCAGCTTGGAAAATATACCCTGCGAAGCTGCTGCATATACCAGGTATGAAGTCATTTTGAAGCTGTAAGTCCGCCTCACACTCAGAAGTTTCTCACCAATGTTGTCATTGATGATCTCTGCCCAATTAATTATCGAATCAGCTCTGTTGATCTCAATAGTCCTCACGAAAGCATACATCCATGAGTGAAAGTTGCGAGTATTGACTTCTCCACTTATCCTGCAAAGCAATTTGGTGATATCATCCACCTCCTGCACTAAGTTGGATCGCGGAAGAGTTCTCGGGAACTTTGATAGCGACCTGTGCTTCTTCATATATCAGCTGTTCATTATGCTCACGCAATCTGCTTTGTGTTTCTCCTATCTGTTACCTGCATCCAACATGTTGATTGCAATCACCACTATTCGTGTCGGAATCTTCAGACAACAATTGATAAACTGTGCATCCACCCTAATAATTGTCTTTTTCCTGTAGCATCCCGGATTGTTCTGGAAAGAGGATGATATGATCTCGCACACTCCATGACAAATTCGGGCAACTGAGCTTTGACTGGGAATCCTGATGCTGGAATAATTCCATTGCTTTTCATTGCCCACATGAGAAATGTCTTTCCGGCCCTGGATCTGTTAATTATTTCGGAGATGGATTCTGGGCTTGGTCTGTGTCATTGATATTAGCAAATCTGGAAGCTATGCATGATTTTGCTAATCCCTCTCTATCATAACTCTTCATCATGGCTGGAGCAATCTTTTTTTGAGCAATCTTTGTCTGTGTTGTTTTTCTTTTAATCTTGCCAGAATTCTTTATAACTGGATCAATTCGTGCAAGTCTATCTATTTCTTCATATTCGGAAGATATATTCAATGTATCTGACATTGATTTGAACTTTTTTTCACCTATATGAACACCTGTAATGAATACCTGCAATTATTTAAGACAAAGATGAAGTCCAGAGTATGAATACTTGATTTTTGTCACCAAAAATCTGCATATGAAACTTGCTGCCCTAAAATTTGAGGCTTTGCTTGCATGCAAAGCAAGCATAAATATTTTTTTATTCCCCTGGGCAATTATAGTAACATGCAGATAATTGTCATAGCATAAATCAAGCTATTCCAACCCTAGGCGCCAAACCTTGAAGCTCCCTAGCAATTAAAAACACCTTTTGATGCACAAATCCTCCTTTCCTTGGTGCCAAAACTGTCTGGGTTGCAATCCTTAGCACAAAGAATTAATTGCTTCTTCATTATGGCATCCCATCCTCAGCATGTTTATTCACCCAAATTGGGTGCTCAATTGTGCATGTTTTTGGCTGTCCTTAAATAAATTTATTTTATTTATTTTTAGCATGCATCCTTCAATTGTCTTTGGCTTGACTTCTTGCTTTGACTTTTCATTCAATTATGGCGACAAAATTAGGAAGAAAAACTATTAATAAATACCATTAAAAGCATTGTTTAATGCCTAAATGGGTCACACTTTTTGGCATGGCTGATTTTTAAAAATAGGAAGTCAATTTTGATGGGATTCTCTACCCTGCACTGTAGCTCCAAAAATCCCTTCTTTCACTTAAGTTATTTGACTTCTAGAATGAGAATTTTTGCCCTGCAAGGCAGATAAGAAATTCCCGCCTGCATGTCACTGCCAAAATTCCCATTATTAAATTAAAACATCTCCCAAAAAGTGCGACTTTCATTAAAATTAGTCTCCTTTGATAAAGTGCGACTTGCATGGGTGAATAAATCTCTTTGGTGGGAAAAGTTAGCCTGCCAGGCAGGCAGAGAATTCTCATTGGTGCTTTAAGTGATTTATCTTTATTTTTATAATGGGAATTTTCACCCTGCAAGGCAGGTAAGAAATTCCCGCTTGCTTGCCACTACTAAAAATCCCATTGCATCTTACACTCATTCATTCCAAAAAGTGCGACTTGCCTGGGAGAGGCTTTTTGTGCATGACTTCATCTTTTTTGATCAGAAGCTTGCATTTTGAGGCTGATTCCTTCTGGTGCTGCGTCAGTAGATGATCTCTAGATGCTTCAGGCAATTAAACAGACTATACTGGACAATGAACAGACTTAGGGGAATTTCACATTGAAACTGCGGAGAAAACCAGAGAAAGACGCAAAAGAAATAAATAAAAGCGAAAAACGTTGCCAGGAAGTTGCAGACAAGACTCTAAATTCATTCCCGATGAAAACCCTATTGAGATGTGTGAATATTGACATGCAAAACATCAACAAGATTCAATCGGAGCACAATTTATTGCAAACTGGGTATTATTTATTTAGTAAATAATTAAATAAAAATTGACAATAAAAACACAGACCCGTTATTTTAAAAGAACGATTTTTTTTTTCAAATGGGTAGTCTCAGATTTCAGGGTGAAATCTGGGAACACCATGCACATAGTCTTAGTTTATTAAAAAGTTCATTATAATGAGAGTTTATGTTTTCCCTCCAAAAGGGAAAGGCCGGTCATTGAATGTTGCACCGCTTAATTCTATAGAAGGAGGTTGTGTGACCTTTAGTGGAGATGTTGATTGATAATATAATTTTACTCCATGCTTGGAGCAAAGGGATGTATGCCCTATGTTGTTGATGCTCTCATTGTTGAAGACTTTTATTGAAGACTATTTGGAAGATCATTGGAAGATCTTTGCGCTAGATTTTTTGCTGCTGTGTTGAACCAAACCCTTTGTGGATCCAACTTGAGGAGAAACACTTTGTGCATGATGGAAAAATACCCCTAAGGGCAGCGACTGGTTTTGGGGTTTGTGACTGTGTTTTGGTGAGGTTTTCACCCTCCAATTGAGTCGATTTGATGCACAATAAATTCCTATTGATTCCTAATAATTTTGCAAGTCTTTTATGGTGACTAAGATTCATTTTGGTGGCTGTTTGAAGATCTGAAATTCATTACTTATTTTGCCCAAATATAGCGACTTGCTTGGATGATGGTTGGCAAGTATGGTTATTAGATCTTCGAGTTTGCGATATGTTTATGAAGGGTTTGGAGTATATTTAGACCTGCTGCAATTATTTTAGCTATAGCAACTTTCATGGGAGATTGTCATGTTTTGCTATCATTTGAGCGAGATCTGCAATCTGATGTGTGTTGGCATTAATATCCTAGCAAGGAGCTGTTATTTGAGGGTGTTTGGAGGCTAGAGGGGTGCTGATAATAATTTATTCATTTTCCTCTAACCCTATCGACTTTGACTGAGATTTTTAGGTATGTTTTGAGGGGGTTTCAATACTCATAAAATTCAGATTTATAGTGCATTGGAAAGCTATTTATTTCTACTTTATTATGCACCTTATTTCATTACAAAAGATGATGTATTGAGCAAGTTATGAATTTTCCAAGTTTCAGATGTTCTGGGTGCCATTTTATTTATTATTTGCTATTATAAAAATCAGATCTAGAAAATATGGGATTTCCAATTGGTTTTCCCATTTAACCCACTACCTGGGCTTATTATAACCCCATTTTGGGTTGTAATAACGCTGACATTGGGTTATTTGAGGTCAAACCAAAATGATTTTATCCTTCTTGATTTTATTTGTGTAGAAGTCGGTTGAGATCCCCATTTGTATAAAAAAGGGGACATCACATGCTATAACCCATATAAATCTACTTTTGTGATTTGAGATTGCTATAAATCCAAAGTTGGTCTATTTGTCCCATTTGGGGACATTACAGTGGTATTAGAGGAATGTATCCTCCCAACTTATGAGGAAAGAAAAACTAGATCTTAAAATGACTATGGAGGAAGTTCAAAGGTGTTACATAAATGAAGTATTCAATAGACGCAATAGAGAATTGCTCACTTGTTGGATGGATGTTCAAAGAGATCTTAAAGACTCTATCATAGGAGCCTTTGCTGACTTGAGCTGATCTATTCAGGGAATGAGTATTGCCATACCAAGCTCTCAAGGAAAGCAAGGCAACAATGGTGAAGGAAGCAGAAACATGTTTTTCCAAAAGGAAGAACCACCGGTTGAGGATGATGACATGGAGACATTGGAAAAAAGGTATGCAACACTCAGTTGCAAGGTAAAATTTATGTTGACTTTTTGGTAGGATGAGCTCACGGAAGATGTTACAGTAACCAGAGCACCCCTCGGTCAAGCCACCACAGATGGATTGAAGCAGGACACACAGACATTGATAGATGCTCTATTCCTTAGGCTTGACAGTGAAAAGGCGGAGAAAGAAGAACTACAGAAGCAGGTATCTCAGTTGTGCGAGATCATAGCCAAGGTTGCTAAGCCTTCCATTCAACCCATTTCAGAGCAGGTGAGTGATCATCTTATGCAGGAAATAGAGGATGTAAGCAATCACGTAAAAGCTATTGACGAATGGAAGGATTTGATTATGCGTCAAGCTTCTGTACAACTTGGAGAAGTGCCAGCCCGCTTGAAGGTTATGGATGATGCAACAAATCAGCTGAAGCAACTCGTAACGAGCATAGTGGACATGAACATAGTTGCTAAGAGTAACCTGAGTACTTTGGGGGAGATCAACAAGCTGCCGGGAGATGTATTGGTTGCAGAACAAATTGTACCAGATGGATCAATTGAGAAGGGGAAGCAGCTAGAGTTTGTTGTATATTTTCGTTTGGAGATCTGCAGAGTTTTGCTGAAGAGTATGCAGGCACTTGAGTGTAGGACATCATCCTTACTAGACAATATCATTTCTTTCACTGAGGAGAGAGTGGTCGGGAATGTTACTTCATACGTACGGATCGTTCCTAGCAAGGTACCTAACTCCCTAGAAGTGTCTCTTGTGATGGTACAAAAGAGAATTGATAAAGCTACCAAGCCTTTCACGATGAATTCTATCAGTAGACTAGTGGCGCTGCAGGCGGATATTGCAAGGTTTGGGCCGAGCTTGGAATATGTGGAAGCGTGCATCAAAGTGTTGAATGAAGGGTTGCTGCAGTTCAGGACAGAGAAGGAAGCAGTGGCTAAAACAGATGGAAAGATGCTGAATTACATGTTCGATAAGTATGTCCGATATCAGAATAAGAAGAAGACATAAATGTTACAGTTGACATGACTTCTTCTATTATTTTTTCTTCTACTTTCTATGTTCCCGGATGAAATTGTAAAACTTCTAAGTTATTGGTTTTGCAACCGTTACTTAAAGTTATGTGGGACAATTCTATTAGTTAAGTGATACATGTGTCGCTTAAGGAGAAGTTAATGGAGGATGATTGCCAAATGTCATCTTTGTTCATGTTTCAGTTCAGTTTGAGTTTCCCATTTGTACTTTCCCTCCTACATTCTATAAGTAGGAGAAGAACCTTCGAGTTAATGATCAGAATTTGTAAGCAGCAATCTTTTGTCCTAGACTTTGTGTTGAACCCCTCAAAGTGACTTGGAGCAAAGGAATAAAAAGGAGCAGGTTTTCGGAGAACTTTATGTCACGGTGTACTGTGTTTTTTTCTTTTAATCTTAGGTCTCTTAAATAAATTGTGTTATTTTAGATCTGGATCTAGAGCTGCCTTTGTTTTAAAATATTGTGTTTATATCTATTGGATTCTTCTATGTGCATGCAATCAGCTCTGCCATCTACTGATTGGGATGCACATCTTCCGCATTTCTTCTTGCCTTCTTCTATAGCTTTTCCTTTCTTTAAACAGCTGCTTACTTGCTGCAGAACTGTTCAGTTATGGTTCATGAACTGAGTAGTTAAAGTAAAACCCCATTTAGATATTAGCATACTTAAATTGACAAATCTGACACGGGAGCCTTACCGGTTATATGAGGGAGATTTATCTTATGACTGCCTAGGTTTTGTGCTATGCAGAAAATCTAGCCAACAGAAAGGCTAAAATGTAAATTTTACCTAGGTCGCTTAGGGTTTTGTGGACCTAAAACAAGTTGCTACCCTAATTTTTTACATTAAATCAGATTGCTATCATAAAAATGAAGTTTTATACATGTGGTTGTCATCATTTCTAGTAATGTTCCATACTGTTTTGGTGAAAATACGAATTCCTCAACTTTGAGCTCGAAAGGGACATTACACAACATTAAATGACAATCCATTCACATACACACATCTTGTAATGTGCTCATCCGCGATATCTCTGCTCTTGTTTTGCAAGCTCTTTTCCAATGGTCCCTTTGTCCTACTCTTTTGTGACAGAGGTGAATCCTCATCATGCATGGAGGTCACTGTCACAAATGGGGAGCTAGTACTATATGTGGCAACAAGAGGCCTCGTTGATCGAAATGAACTTCCCTTTTTAACAATAGATGACCCATTTTCAAAGCCAAGGCTGCGTTTGCATCTTCTTGTTCTTTGATATATCGCAAACCCTTTGTTGTTGACAACCCTACGTTATTTTTCTGTTGCACATTCTAATAACATGACCCGGTATTGCACACAAGTGGTCTTTCACCTGATTATGCGAGCCTTTGAATATCTTTTCACACTCATTGCATCTAAAGACATAACATCCACCACCTGGAAGTTGCTCTAGTATTGTGACATGCCTCTGTAATGGTGAATTCGGGTCAAATTCTTTGATCAGGGTTTGCTCAGAGGATGTGGAACTTGTTGCCATTGTACTTCTACCTACAAATTTAAAAACCAACATAAGTAAATAAAACAATGGTTAAAAACTTAAAATAAAAATTTAAATAGTTAGGGCATAGCATGTGTAAAAAATTTAAAATTTAAAATGGTTTAAAAAGAAAATAAGAAAACATAAAATTAATCCTAAAGTGTCTGAAAGATTGAAAACATAATGAAAACAAAAAATTAAAATCAAACATAAAACCTGATCTTCAATTAAAAATCCATAAATCCTCTTCTTTTGAAGCTCCTCAATGACCTTAGCAACGAATAGGCACTCGTATTAGCTTAGGAAAATGAATCCAATACTTGTCGACAAAGTATCAAATCACAAATGAGCAAAATGAAAGCTTAGAGAGACAAGTATGCAATGAGGGAATGAAAGGTAAGTTACTTTGTTTTTATGTTTTGTTTTTGTGTGTTTCTTTTGTTTGATTCATTTTAGTTCACTTTTAGGGTTAAAATTAATAAATACTATGTTTTTATGTTACTTTATATTTTAAAAAATGAGAAAAAAAAAAATGTTTTGGTTGTGGATACATTCCGGGAACGGCCATGCTATGGTTGAGACCCCCCAAGTATGTTTGGTTATGTTACACATACCTAGATGTACTTGGGGGTCCCGACCGTACCCTGGTTGCTCCTAGAAAGAATCCACAACAATATTTGTTTCGGATACATTTCGTATTGGTACCAGGGGCTTTGATCCTATCGTACCAACTAGTTAGCTTAAATGATGCCTTGGAAGATCCAATGACTTTTGTTTTAAGAACGCCTCTTAGAGTTTTAGGACTTTATTATTTCAATGCTTTTGTCATGTCCCTTTTTCGAGATAATTCCGTTTGAAGACCTTGACCCATTTTTCTTCCTCGTGGGTCCAACGGAACAAGCTAGAGGAAGCCAAATGTCATCATGTGCTTAATTTTGTGTTTCTTTCTCTTATTGGAATTGTATTTGTTGGTGGAGCCCAACGCTCCCACCAATAACTTAAAAATAAAAAGATATTAGTGAGCATGTAGGCTCCAAAAGGTAAAAAGAAAATAATAATAAAGCAAGTCTAATTGTGGTTGGCCTCATTTGAGAGCCCCAAGACTTGGTTATAAATAGAGGCTGTTAGCATTAGTTTGGCTTATACTTTTGGTGATTTTTCATATCTTGGTCACGAATTGCTTGTTAAACACCTTTTCCAGCTCTCTCAAGGAAAAAACCCTTGATTGAGACCTTCCCAAGGACAAAAACCCTTTAGAGAAGTTAGTGTGGACGAAACCCTATACTACACTTGGTTTTCTACACTTCATTGTTGGTTATAACTGATTTATGCCCTAAGAGACTTGCTTGGGAGAGTGTTTTGGGTGATGTTGCTGGATTTTATGTGATCAATTTGCATGATTGGATTCTCCATAATTGCTAAAGGTGAAATCTTCCATTTCTATCAATTGTTTGAGTGTATACGAGTGTTATTTCAGTCTTGGAAATTATTATTTAAATTTGCATAGGAAGGGTTTCATGATAAATTTAAAATAGCACTTGTGGGCTTCTAAAAATTAGTTTTCTTGCATCTAACGATTACAGGTTATTTTTAATAAATTCTGAGCCTATTTCCTAAAGGTTTGAGTGAAGTTTGTGCCTAGGAAAGTGTGTTTGAATTCTCCTAAGAGGTCGCCACCCTAGGAGCAAAGTGCTGGCAGCATGTTGAGGGTTTCACAGAGAATTTTCTGTCATCTACAGTCAGCCCTAGTTTTGATTTCAGTCCTTAATTACCAGCTTTGGGTCATTTTTGGAGAGTCCCCAAAAAGGGACATTACAATGGTATCAGAGCATCTTCCTCCCACCTTGTGAAGCATGGAAGACAAGTTCGAAAGGTTCGAGAAAATACAAGAGGAATTAGTAAAGTCAATGGAAACCCTCGCCCTAGCTGCTAAGAAACTCGTTAGAGCTAGGGAAATCAAAGAAGAAGCCACTCCATAGTCTTCCAAGACTCCAGATTTGATGGTTCGTTATAGAGGTCTTCCTGAGAAGGTCTGGGATGCCTTCCCTTTTGTAGTGTTCATAGAGTTGGAAACAAAGAGAGTTGTAATTGACACAAGGTCAAAGACCCAAACAACAAGGAAGAGGTCAACATTCCATAGGGCACCCACATTGAATTCCACTTAGCCCAAAACTTTCTTCTTTGAGCTTCCTTGTGACGATAAGGACACCACACTTAGAGGTTTAGACACTACATATGAAGAAGGGTTTGAAGGTACAGATTTATTAAGTTCCTGTTACAATTTTTTGAGCACTGATGGTCACACACATGGAGAAAAATCAGGTTTGCATTTAGGAGGAGAGGAAGAATCTAAATTTCAGTTCGGTAAAAGGGATTGGTTAGGTAATGTCCAATTGCCACTTGAAAGTGAACACCTTCAACTCGCTGAGATGTCCTTAGCAATAGTCAAAAAAGGAGATGGAGTTATGGAGGATGAAGATTTAGCCCTAACTCCCATTGTTGTTCCGAAAGGACAACATTACGAGGTAATTAATGATCATTGGCTGGTTAATACTGATGTTATCTTACCATGTGATGAATTCAGGGTTAAAAAGAGGCATGATGAGCAAGAGGGTGAATGAAAAGGGATGGTTGGAACCCATTTCCCAAATAGACATGATGACAGTAAGCTTGCTGGACTGTTCATAACAACAGTCAATAAAGAGAAAAATGATGATAGATTAGACTTCGGTAAGAGCTACGAAGACATTCCAAACACATATGAACAAGGTATGGAGGTAGTGCAAAAGAGTAAAGCACCAATTGTAGAAGGAGCAAAGGAAAAAGGAAATGAATATCTTGATGACAGTCCAAGGAACAAACATATCTCAAATTTGTTGTTCCCTAGTTCGTCATTAGATGGGCTAATCATCATAAACAGTTTGACACAAATGTGGGCAGAATGGAGAACACATTGAGTAGTAAGGGGTACTTACACCCTTTCAGGAAATCTCTGAGTTATGCATGCATCAAGACAAAGGTCACTTTATGCATGAGGACTGAAATTGGATTGATAAGAAGTAGGCCTCTTCCCAAGGTCCACGGTATGCATGTAAAGGTAACTATTTCCTCTTTCTGTTTGGTTTGTAATCCATCCAATATACATGTCTTTGAGGGAAGAATTTGGGGTCACAATGATGGTTGTGTTGATGGTATCTCAACAATTCTTATGAGGTCAAGAAGATTGGAAGAAACTCTCCATGAAGGACAAGATTCCGGGAAAACACTTGACGAGGTGGCCAGATTGTTCCAAACAACAGTAAAAAAAAGGTCATAGAATGGAGTTAACAACCTTAACAAGAAGCCATAGGTTATCCAAGACGAGCACCAACAAATTTGGAAAGAATGCAAGAAAGAAAAGATCTCATTTGGTGAAGAAATCATGTCAACAAAGAGTGCTGATTTAAACTCATAAATTCTGAATCATACGGACACCACGGGCAGTCCATGGTGTGTGAATATTTCATTTCTCTTGCTGGCCAATTTGTCATTTTAGGTATGTTGACATCACGCACAGCTGGTTAGGAAGGATCTGTTATGCTTGTTGTGTCTTCCTATGACACCACTAGTGAGATATCATTGTGATAAAGGTATGGGTGTTGTTATGAGACTTGAGAAAGGGAGAATCACTCATTTCAAAATTAGTACTCGGGGTAAATTCATCTTGGTATGTGCCGGTGTAAGAAAAATGTCAAAAATCACTCTCGGGGAAGGTAAGCCTAGTGGTTCTATTCCTAATGTATACTCTTTGCAGCGCTCTTTTGTTATGACATTGTTGCATTGGGACCATCAAAAGAAGAATCACAATTCTGATATTTCTATCGATAAGGGGCTGACCCATGGTTCCATGTATTGAGAAAAGGTAAGGAGGATAAGGAGAAAGGGCAACATTCTTGTTTTGGTACATGACATACATACTTACCAACCATTTTGGGTGAAGAGTCTTTTTTGTGACCAAGAAGCCACCATGCTTGCAGCTCATGGTACCATACATAATTTCATTAAAGGGGAATTTACAAGAAGGATGGGGCTGAGTATGGTTGGTTACAAAGGCTTCATGACCTCCATAACCAAGGGGATAGCTCTCACTGTTTCCATGGATAGGTACGAAATTTGCATTGCATTATTTGTTTCAGCTGGGATAGAATTTGTTCTTGGGATGCAATGGATTCAGTTTTTAGAGGAATTCATGGAAGCAAAGCTAGGGGAATTTCATTATTGTTCTCTTTTTCATATATCAATTCATTGGAAGAACATAATTAAAGTTGGGCATGCACAAATTTAGTTACCAAATAAATTTATAAAAGGAGAATTTAAGTTGTTGATCATGATGGTGAAAGTTGAGAAGGTTAAGCAAAGGGGAATTGAACTCTTACCTCTTACCAACTGTCCAGGAAAGGTGGATCATGGATGAGTTTGCAAACTCAAGTTTGGCAAGCAACATTATGGGAACGTATGGAGAGAAAGTTAAAAGATGCATGACTGATTTTTCTTTACCAGCTCTCCTACATTTTATTTTGCCATCATCTATTCCCTTCCTACAAGGAAATTGATTAGTTAAAACTATGTCATCGATAGTATGTATGCATATCAACCAAACAAAGAGGACATGAAGTTTGATAGTGGTGTCCCTAGATTTCATCCTGAAATCTGAGACACTACCCTATCCGAAAAAAAATCGTACTTTTAAAATAATGGGTCGTTTTGTGTTGTTAATTGCCAGAAAGTGTCATATATTGTGTCAGGATATTCCCAAGGAGCCATATTAGCCATTTTCGCCAAATACCCAGATGCCCAAAATTGTTATATTCTGTCGTCGGGATTTGCCTGCGGGAAATTTGTATTTAATTATTTTGAGCCCCGTTTGAGGCAATTTGTGCTCCGGTTTAACTCTGTTGTGATCGTACATATCGTTATTCCCATATACCAGTAGGGTTTTAACCAGGAATGAATCCTGGGCTTTATTTGTAACTTCTGGTAACGTTTTGTGTTTTTTGTGTTTTCCCGTTTCGTTTTCTGTGAAATTTCTCTGGATCAATTCCTTTGCCGGTTTGGCCTGATTCTTGGCCTGGAGTATCTGGAGATCACATATGCACGTTGTGCCAGAAGGAATTCGCCATCGGAGGTCTGGTTCTCTTGGAAAAGACGAAGTCGTGCACCAAAAAGCTTCTTCTGGGCTGGCCGCATTTTTGGAAAAAGAGGGTTTGAAGTGGGTCATGGGATTTTTGGAAGCAGCAGGCAGGTGGGAATTATGTACCTGCCTAGCAGGGTACTTTTTCCTATGGAAGTAACGTCACTTAAGTTACAATGGGAAAATTAGAGGCAGTAGGCAGGCGGGAATTTCTTACCTGCCTTGCAGGGTAAAAATTCCCATTGTGAAATAAAAGAAAAATCACTTAAGGCATTGATGGGATTTTCTTACCTGCCTTGCAGGGTAAATAATCCCAGCTTAAGTGAAATCAATTTTTGGTTGCAAAGTAGGTGGGACTTTTGTACCTGTCTTGCAAGGCATTTTTTCCCATGAAGGCAAAGTCACTTAAGTTATGATGGAAAAATTAGAGGCAACAGGCATGGGAATTTCTTACCTACCTTGCAGGGTAAAAATTCCCATTGTGGAATAAAAGAAAAACAGTTTAAGTGAATCATGGGATTTTATTGCCTGTCTGGCAGGGTAAATAATCCCATTATGAAAGTCAAATGACTTAAGTGAATCATGAGATTTTCAGGGCTGCCTTGCAGGGTAAATAATCCCATTGTCATCTGACTTTTAAAAATAGAAATTCCTTATTCCAAAAAGTGCGACCCACCTTGGGTGAATAATAATGCATTAAATAAATATTTGTTAATATTTATTCACCCAATTTTGGCACCCAGGCTTGTGGAAAAGTCAACAAAGGGAAGTGGACAAAAGGAAGTTGAAAATAGACAGTTCCAAAATTAAATAAATATTATTTATTTAATGCAGCCCCATTTGGGAGAGAAATAATATTTTTTTAAGTATTAAATGATTAAATTAATTCCTATTTTCAGTGGCTAAGGTCAAAGCATACTGTGAGGCTTGAGTTAACTGGAAGCAGAAGTCTAAAATTAAATAAATTTAATTTATTTAATGGCAGCCATAAGCATGCACAAAATAGGCACCCCATTTGAAGAGTGAAGCTTATTAATTAATTAATTAATTGCCAGGAATAGGAAAGACATTAATTAATTATAGAATGGTGAAGATTATATAAGCAGGGGCTGCCATAATGATGAATTAATTAATTCACAAGCAGAGAAGTGCAGCCCAGAGGAAAAGTGCGCCCCATTTGGAGAGGATTTTTGCTCAGAAGAAGGTGAAATTAATGCTAAAAGCTTCTAGATTTTGGCGCACAGGTTGAAGGAGGTTGATTTGTGTCTAGATAATTGTTTGCATAAGTGATACAGGTGCTCAGGTGAAATTGGTAAAATTCATGTTTGCTTTGCATGCAAATAAAACATCAAATTTTTGGGGCAGCAGTATTGAATAATGCAGATTTTTATGATTAAAATTCACTGTTCATGTTCCGGTTGCCATCTTTGTCTGAATTAATTGCAGGAATTCATTACAGGTGCTTTTATAAGAGAAAGGGAGCTTAAATCAATGTCCAATACATTGAACATATCCTCCGAATCTGAAGAATTATCCAGATCTGCACCGGTTGTGAAGAATTCCGGCCGAATAAAGAGAAAAAAGAATTGTTCAGACAAAGATTGCTCAGATAGCCATGGCAAAGTGGGATGAAAGAGAAAGCTCAACAGAATCATGCATTACTTCTAGATTTGTTGACAGTCGGAGACCCAGATCCAGATCCAGATCTCATAATTGCAAAAGCTTCGGCACAAAGGCTTCATCCTCTTGTTTCGAACATGCAGCCCGTGAAGAAGTCAGTGCGTGGAAAATTCTTCCAGGATCTTGTGCATGTGCTTCCAATCTTCCAGTTGAAGCCTTCATTGAAGTTGCATTCACCCGGAGTGCTTTCCAGATTTTTAATTGCTTATATGCAATTAAAAATAAAAATGATGAGTTATTTACGGCGAACATTGCACTGATGCATATACTGGAGAAGAACTGCAAAAGCTTCAAGGATAAGAAGAAAGACATGTCAAAGGCAATACCCCAAGCAAATCACAGTCACCTGCTTCCAGATCCAGTCACTTCTAGATCCTCGCTTCCAGATCCTGCCGCTTCCAGATCCTGCTGCTTCCAGTCAATCAGAATCAAAAGTTTGAATCAGCTGCATGCAGAATATGAAAAAGGACAAGACTGCAACTTTCCTCTTTCTTCTTCTTTCTCTTATTTCCTCCGACAAAATAATTGAGCGATCAATTAAATTATACAACTTAAGTGATTGGTTTAAAAGCCATTACTTGAAGAAGTCAACTACTTGGAGATAGGTGGCAGACATGCAAAATAGAAGGTTCTATTTTCAGTTGCAAATCATGCATGTCATGCAAAGAGGAATTCCAGGAGGGAGATTGCCAGTTGTTTCCTTTCCCACTTCCACATGTGCCAATTCAACTAAAAGCTTCCGACTTGTAATTGCCCCTCTACATTCTATAAGTAGAGGAAGAACCTTCGGGTTAAGGATCAGAATTTGTAAGCAACATTCTTGTGTTCCAGACTTTGTGCTGAAACCCCTGAGAGCCACTTGAAGCAAAGGAATATACAGGAGCAGATTTCTCAGAGAACTTTGTGTCACGGTGTATTTTGTTTCTAGCTTTCTATCTTAGATCTTTGAATAAACTTTGTGTTATTTTAGATCTAGATCTAGAGTTGCCTTTGCTTATAATTTTGTGTTGATATCTATTGGTTTCTTCTATGTGCATGCAATCAACTCTGTTATCTATTGATTGGGATGCACATCTTCCCCATTTCTTTCTGTGTTTATATAATTCCCTTCTTCTATAAATATTTCCTTTCTTAAACAGCTGCTTACTTGCTGCAGAACTGTACAGCTATGGTTCATGAGCTGAACAGTTAAAGTAAAACCCCATATAGATACTAGCATATTTTAATTGACAAATCTGACACGGGAGCCTCACCGGTAAATGAGGGAGATTTATCTCATGACTGCCTAGGTTTTATGCTATGCAGAAAATCTAGCCAACAGGTCACTTGGACATCCTTTCTGAGGGTGTTCCTCTTCTTCACTCTGACAGTTCTACGCACTCGGCATTACCTTTGGTTCCTATGGCAAACGTTCTTGCTAGACCTATGTCACACTTGGACCAGACTCAGAGTTCTTTGTGTTGATGCCTTCAGATGAGTTTCCTTTGCAGAGTGGGCAGACTTAGGAAAAGCACATCCATTTCTGTCCTTCTTAAAGGCAGGCATTCAGTTCAGTGTGGTTGGCTCTTCTTCAATCCAAAGGTAGAGAACCACCTCATCAACACTCTTCTGGGAGACTTCCTAGAGTTGCGGAGTTCAGATCCATCAATGAACATGTCTTCTGCATTCCTCTCAGTCTCCCTCTTCTTCTCTCTTCTCAAGAAGATTCGAGAGATTGTCATTTTGTGACAAATCAGTACACTTATTCAGAAAACTTTTCAGTGGCCCGGACCCATTTAAATTGGCATAAAAACTTTCTTAGATTAGAGAGTGTGTTTTTCTCTTGTGGTGGATGTTTTTCCCACTGGGTTTTCCTCCATTGCTTGGGACCCTTGTTGTGTATTTACCTCATTAGGATTTTGTGTCGGGACCCATTTCTCTTTTCTGACTTGACCTCATCCTAAATGATGAAAGGGGAGCTGTTGGTGTGAGTCATTTTCCACATCATCAGGCGAGTCATCTCAATTCAGGTGAGGTAATAGATCTAGGTGTCATTTAGGGGTCATCATGGCATTCCCTTACACGTCAGTTGCGTCATGATGTTTGTCATGGATTTTAGGAGTTACTATTCCATGGGAATGTAAATTTCCCCCTTCCAGTTGAGAGTTCATGATCACGGCACAGAGTTCACACTAAACCATCTATATGTACTACCCCTTTGATCTATGAGATTTATTGTGGAGAGTTCTTTTTAAAGAGGGTCTTTTTGTGTTTTTAATGCCAGAAGATTTGTATTGATGTTCGCTCTACATGAGATATCGTCACGAGCCAATTTGGTACAACCCATATGCCCAAACTCATTTTACGCCATCCGCCAAGCTTTGTCTACGAGAAATTCGCATTTAATTAGCATTCTCCCTCAATAAATAGGCGCCCACGGTTTGACAAGTAAATTGTGCTCCGGTTAACAACCTGTTATTGGGCTACAGTAATTGACTGCGTCTCAATAGGTCATGATCACTAAGAATGAATTCAGGGCATTGTCGCAACAAGTGTCACAACGTTATTCTGTGTTCATTTGTGTGTCTAATATGAGTTTTTCGATGGGTACCAAGTAACCTGCAAAATATGAGTTTCACTGTGAAAACCCCAATAGGACATTCAATCCAAAAGTATAGTCTGCAAATTGCCCGAGCATCTGGAGATCCCCTACTGGTCAGCACCAGAAGGAATGAACTTAAAATGCAAGCACTGCACTAAATCTCAAAGATGAAGTTCATACACAAAAAGTGTCTGTAGAAATCGTGGCCTAGGATGCCCTTTGGAATGCAAGTGCACTTGATGCAGGCAGGCGGAAAATCGGGCTAGCTAGATGTACCAAAATGTATCAATATAAATGCGTGGATGACAAAATGAACTTAAAGCAGTGGGAATTTTCTGTTGTGTATGCAGAAAATGCAGTCCCTTGTCCCTCAATGGGATGCCAAATGGATGATTTTGAAGCGCTTTAGGTGCCTTTTGAATGCAAGCTTATGTGATAGTAATGATGCTTAGAAGTTGGTCCTGAGAATTTTGGTCACATAGCTATGTATTTATATGATTCCCTTGTTTGAATTTCATAATTGACAACTGGAAGGCCGACCTTAATAAAAAAATGTCACTTAAAAGATAAAAGGGCCCAAAATTAGAATAAGGCAGAAAAGAGCGAATTAAGGTTACTTTTTGAAAGAGGTCGGGGGCGCCCATTATAAAGGGTACGAGACTTGCATGGGTGCTGGCGTCCTGGTTGGGCCTTGGTGTCCGAAGTCATAAAAGATAAACAAGTAAAGTACGACTAGGCTATAGGATGTGCAAGACCAAATAAACAACAAGAAAGAAAGACAAAAGGCCAGGAAGACAATCGTCAAGTACTAGTTTTCTTGCTTAGGAAATTCATATGAATGCTAGGGTGTGTTTCCATGGACCTAGAAATGTACCCAAGTGCAAAGTTGATTTTGTGTCTACACTAGGGAACATCTTGACAATATGGGAATTAATATTGATCTTCCTCAAATTTTAGTGAAATGAGCTTTCACACTTTTGGGGATTGGAATCTCCTTTTCCAGGCTAAAAATTATTGTGTAAAAGTAAAAATCCATTTCTGTTGTCGATTAGATTTAATTAATGCTGGGTAGAACTTCATAATTTGCATTCTGTATTTGGAGTACAATTTCTTGATGGTTTATTCCATTGGTTGAATATAATATTTAAGGAAAATTTATACATCCATTTTCATTGTTTAGAGGGTGTTTGATGCCCTAAAAGTGCAAATACAATGCAAGTTGTTGCTAAGGTTTCTTATATTTCCATGATCTGCTATCATAACACTCAAATTTTAATTTGGGTTTGTGTTAGATCCTACAATCCCAACAGTTTCAGCCCTAAATGGCCCCAATTACAGTGGTGCCAGAAAATATGATTGTTCATTAATTGAAGGTTTTTAGGAAGGACAATTATTAAAAATATATGTTGAGAGATTATATAAGCATGGGCTGCCATAATAGAAGAAATCAATTAATTCTTTTTGCAATGAGGAAAAGAAGAAATCATATCAGTTATGGAAGAGCTGGCCCATCAAAGAAGAAGAATTTTGCATCAAAAAGTTCCTTTCATTGAAGGGCAAGAAAGGTTTGGCGCCTAGGGTTGGACTTGCTTGCCCTAACCCTATGATAATTATCTCATGTTGGTGTAAGTGCTCAAGTGCTTCAAAATAGGGCAGCTTTGCATCCAAGTTAACAATTCATTTTACAGCCAGCCACTTCATATGCAGATTTTTGGTGGATCAGCCACTAAGCCAAGTTTCCTGCTCCTAGGGACTTCATCTTTGTCTTAAATTAATTGCGAAGTATTCATACTAGGCATTCAGTACAGATGAAAAGATATCAAATCAATGTCCATACTATTGAATATAGGGCCCTTCCGAATCTGAAGAATTGTAGATCTGCACAAATTGATCCAATTGCAAAGGAATTCATAGGGGTAAGCAAGAAAAGGCCAAGGGCAAAACCTAGACCTAATGCGCCAGCCATGATGAACCTTGATGTAATAAATACCTTGGCAAAATCATGGCACTAGCTTCCTATAGCATTTGATAAAGTTCAATGAACAAACATAGGCCCAGAACTTGGGTCACCGAAAAGTTGACAGATCCAGATCTCATAATTGCAAAGGCCTTGACAGCAGAAAAATGCATCCTAAAATTTGCAACACCTTCATGTAGAAGTCATTGCACATGAGTGGAATTCCTTCATGGATCTGGTCACACATGGCTCCCAATCTTCAGTTCCACTTCATATGAATTTAGTTTGCATGTATAAAGAATCAAATTGCAAAAGATTTGATAGAGTGGAGACAAGGCAAATTCACTAATTCGAGTAAATTACAGTCACTATTCCAGAACAAGCACGGTGAGAAGATAACTATGTTGCTAAATTTCAGAGGCTTTCAGTGATGCATAATATGGAAAAAGACAGAGAATGAGAGTCTTATTGTTTTCTTCATTGAGGGTTTGGCGGATTCTCTCTTATTTTCTCCGACAAAGTAATTGAGTAAAATCAATAAGTGATTGGCCCTTTGTCTCTCCAAGTGATTGATTTAGAAAGCCGCCAGTTACTTGAAGAAGTCAGACTTGAAAATGTGTGCTCCAACATGACAAAATAGAAGGTTCTAGTTTTCAGTTATAAATTGGCATGTCATGCAAAGAGGAATTTGGGAGCCAAGATTGCCAGTTGAACCACACCTTTGGACCATAGCTTACATGTGGCCAATTCAGTAAAAAACTTAATATTTGTATGAGCTCTCCATACAGCCTATAAATAGAGGAAGAACCTAAGGGTTAGCTAAGATCAGAATTTGTCCTCTTGCAGCATTCTTGTGTTCCAAACTTTTGTTGAAACCCATGGTAAGGGTTTCTGAAGTAGAGGAATAGAGAAGAGGCAGATTTCCAGAGAACTTTGTGTCAAGAAGTGCATTTTGTATTGATTTTTCAAAGCAAAATCATACCTTCACAAAATTTGTGAAATGTTAGATCTAGACTGAAAGTTGCCACTTTGCTTTCGTGCTCTGTAGATAAGATCCATTCGATGGGTGATGAGGTCAACCTGCAAGGGCAAAGGTCATCTCTCTGGCCTTTCCCTCGATTTGATTTTAGAGCAGACTCACAATTTCATTGATTAGACTGCTTGGTTGCTGGATAACTTGTAAGCTGAGGTTCAAAGAGCTTACGTAGTTAAAGTAAAACCAACAAATAGATATTTTGTAATGATCTTCGGGAGCTTCACCGGTAAATGAGGCTTAAATATGGACTTCATTGTCATTCCCTTTTTCAACCCTGTGCAAAAAAGAATCTAGCCAACAAGCCCTGTACATTGCATTTCATTTCAGTTTAAGATTGCATTATTGATTTAATGATTTATTTCATTCGTTTTTCCTTTCGAAGTCAAGTCGGCTTGTGGGTTTGGAGAAAATAAAGCCTTTCTTGCAAATAGATGTGATAAAGTAAGGCTTAAGAGGTATTTTCGGTCCTCTTCTAATTGGCCTTTGGTATCAAGGATGAAGGATATAAAAGAGGACTTAAGGAATTCATTTGCAATCATCTTTTGGCACATTTTATCTATACTTGGTTAATTTTGGGCAAAGTGACTGCTCATTAATTGTCCACTTGAGGATTGAAAACCCATCTTGTGTGGTCATTCCAAGTAAATCGCCCAAAGATGAAAAACCTTCCTTGTGGCATTGGCCCTCGAGGACGGAAACCCTCCATGTTTGTGATGTCCCCCTTTCAGGACGATGTTGGGAATTTGCAAGGGGGAAATACTTTCCAAAATATCAACTCAAGAACCTGGATTAGATCCTTTTGAATCAACCTAAAATAGCCCAATGTCAACCAATTACAAACCCAAATGGGGTTGGAAGTGGTCAAGGTGGTGAGCTAGGTTGGTTTAGGAGACAATCAGATTTCTATTCTTCTTAATTCTGAGATTTTTATAACAAGCTGGAAGTGGTCTTTAATTAATAATCAAACCCCAGTCTGCTGCAATTTTCAAAAATTCATATCTTCCTCAAAACCACTTTGATTTGGGCAAATGAGATATGCCCAAACTCAGAAAAATACAAGGAACAAGATGATCCAAACCAAATTAGAACAGCATTTACCAAACCCCCAAAATAGCCAAAAGAGCAAGTTGCCTAGGGCAAAATAAATTGTTGTTTTGCACATAAATTAGTTCTGGCACTTGCATCACTCCTAAAAACCCCTAATCTAGTCACACATACTCACAAAAATATGTTAAATCAGATCTGCAACATAAATATATTTTTGGGCATCAAATCATGTATAAACCCCCCTTTTTCCAAGTCGCTAGGGCTTGGTATAACCAACATTGCAAAGATATAAGTGAGATTAAACCAGCAAGAAAACACTCCAAAACTTGGAAGCCAAACCATTTCTTCAAGAACAAATGCCTTTGGCACCCCAAAACTGAGGCGTTAAAGGTTAGAATGGCATTCCAATGCAAATCGCCATAATATGGAAGTTTCAAGCATGCGAACTGTAATATTAGCACCAACCAGCTCCCAAACCAAGCGCTAGGGTTAGATTTAGAGACATACACCAGCATAAAGGTTTTCAAAAATCCTTCAATGAGTCTTCAAAATCAGATCTTCAATTTCAAATCAGAATGAGAGAGAGAAGATGCACAATGAAAAGCTACGGCATGCATCCCATTTCTCCAAGCATGGAGAGACATAAAATGATCAAATCAACATCCCCAAAAGATGGCCATGCAACCTCCTTTTATAAATCATAAGGGGTGCAACATTCAAATGGCCAACCTTTTCCCTTTTGGAGGGAAAACTAATAAAACTTAATTAAAATATTAAAAAACTAACTTTATGTGCACTTTATTATTTTCTAATTAAATAATAAAAAGCAACTAACTTATGTGCACATTTTAGGGGACTAACTAGAGACTCCCACTATGGTAGTGTTAGGCATGCTACTAGGGGTTACATTGCAAATAGATGGTAGAAGAACATATATATCTAGTAATGGACGAGAAAAGGGGACATTATAGTGTATTTGGAAGTCACGCAAATCGCAGATGAAACAAGGTGGCCTTCTTATGAATGGGGACTATAACTAGAGACCTATGTCAAAAAATCAGGACTGTAGAATGAAACTGTGCCATCAAGAAGTAAGGATTAGCTCCTTATGACAATGCTTGGAAACATCTAATAGGAATTTTCACTTGATTAGGCCTCATGCAACATGAGACTTAACATCAAGAAGCGATTGTAACTATGGCCACATTCCCTGGTGATTTCATACAATCTTGAAATCAAAGGCAGGCATGTCACTATAATTAGAAATAAATATTTCCTTGTTTTTGCAATGCTCCAATCATTACTATGCTGCAGAGGCATCGTAACATGTTGTAAGATTAATAATTAATGATGTGCTCAATGCTTAGCATTGGAATTGTCAATAACTTTAAATTAGTGGACGAGGAGTTCAAGAGGTAACTTTAGCAAGTCACCTCTTGCTTCAAAATTCAGTTCAACGCTAACAAAGAAATTTGTTAGAATAACCTTGGTAATTGATGTAGCAAAAGTTACCAAGTTTATGATGTTGTCAAGATAATTGATCTTGTACTGTGAAGGATACTCAGGCAACTAGCCTCATCATGGAAGTCAAAAATAGGTCAATGTTGCCATCATGATACTCAACATTGACTTCAAGATCAACATCAGGCTTGTTGCTGTTAGTGGCTTGATTTTTGAACGGATTCTCCTAACATCTGTCACCTCTAGCATCCTTCAGTGATTTTTGATAGTTCATTGAAACAGGTTCAGCAAGTATATTTCAGGTATTAGCCATTTCGACCATTTGGATTTACATGTGCATGCTATGGTACGACTGAAGTTAGCCCAATATCAAGTTCTAGTTTTCATAAAATGTCATCGGCCATGTTTTTGAGACAAAGGTTTTTTGATGAACTCATAAATTTGTCAAAAGCTTTTTCTGAATGTCATCAGAACATTTTTCAGCAAGTTGGTAGATGAAGTTGATTTCTGTCTAGTATTTCATGGTTGAGATCACTTTGCAAAGAAGTTTGAATTTGTTCTATCACCCAATTGGATGCTTTCAAGAGTTGGATTAGCTGGAAGACAATAAGGTACATTTTCTTCATCTTCGTCAACTCGCAAGTATGAACACACAATTGGGGAGATATTGGTAATAACAAGCAGTCAATCATGTTCAGAGCTGTAACATAGCTTGGAAGGCATGTATTTGGGCCACACTCTTCTGATAGTGGAGAACATCCAAGTTGTAATGTCCCTTTTTGGGGGATCACTCTTAAAATCAGCCCAAGACTGAGTACGAAGAACTGAAATCAGGTTTAGAGCAGGTTGTAGATGATTGACAATGACTATGAAAGCCCTCAAGAGCTGCCAACAATTTTCTTCCTAGGGTAGCAACCCCTTAGAAAGATTCAAGCACACTTTTCTATGCACGAAATTCACTCAAACCCTTGGAAAATAGGCTCAAAAATTATAAGAAAATACCAGCAATCATTAGATGCAAGAAAACTGATTTTTAGAGGCTCACAAGTGCTAATTTGAATTTATCGTGAAACCCTTCCACCCCAGCAATTAAATAATAATTCCAAAATTGAAATAATACTTATATGCACCCAAATAATCAATTAAATGATAGATTTCATCTTTAGAAATTATGGAGAATCCAACCATGCAATTAGATCACACAAAGGCCAGCAATATCCAACGGAAGCACTTTCCCAAGCAAGTTGCCTAGGGGCAGAATTTAATTATATGCAGCTAGAGAGAGAATTCAACATGAGATAGCGTGGGGTTTCGTCCACACTAGATTCTCCTCAAGGGGTTTCATCCTTGAGAGAGCCCTCAAGTCAAGGGTTTTTGTCCTTGAGAGAGATAGAGAGATGCTTTTACAAGCAATCCACTCCAACCAAAAGTATCAAATCCAACATGATCCCTCAAAGTTCGCTAAGCGACCTCCTTTTATAGATGATAAGGGCTGCTAATAATTCATAAAGAAGGGACCGACCTCAATTTGAAGGAAAAATAATATTCTAATACTCTAATTTGTATTTGGAGCCTACAATGCTCAAAATACTTTATTTTCTAATTAAATTAAATTCTTCTATTGGAGAGCTCTAGGCTTCCCAATAGAAATACATGGCGGAAAATAAAAGTAACTACTAAAATAACATTAAAATATCATCATACATATCCCCCTTGCTTCCTTCCTTAGACCCACGGGGAAAAGAATGGGTTAAGGTCTTCAAGAAAAATTAGCCTCCAAAAAGGGACATGACAAAAGTGTCTATCACAATCACATTACAAAATTTCCAAAACATTATTGTGGATTTGTAAATATGATCGAAAATATTTATTCCCTATCCACACAGATATGGAAACAATTGGCAATTAGTACACAAAACAAAGACTAACACATAGAAATGAGAAAAAAGCTTTGCACAATAGATTCTACAAAAATCACAAGTTGCTTCCAATAAAAATCACTTAACGAAAACTTTCTTACAAAGAAGTTAAAAATATGGTCATGAATAGCATACTTAAACAAATAAAAACTCTCCAGAAAATAGGAGGTAACTAAATGTGTCAATCTAATATGACAAGTTCTATAGTGAATCAAGTAATGTAATGTCCCTTTCTAGGGCTAAATCTGGAAATAAGGATCTGACCTTAAACCCAAATCTGAAAATGCAACTTCAAACATACACACACATCAAATTGAAATAGCTGAGAATGCTCTTTAAATAATTAACACAATATAAATGAGTCCTCAAGGGCAATGAATTGCATATGAGGTTCACATGAACATTTAACCATGCAAACAGCGCTGAAATGCCACCAAAATAATTTATTCAACCACTACAATATTTATCAATCTCATATGCATCAAAAATATGGAGAAACGAATGATAAACCACAATTGTAATTAATTTTAATTACAACCATACAACCAAACTAAGGGTTGGAAAAAATAGATAAACTCTAAAATCACCAAAATGTAGATTCCGGCCTTATAAATTATGAAAAACAAGAATACCAACTCAAAATACCAAAATGTGCCCTAGAAGGCACCAAACTCGACCCTCAAACAAGTCGCCTAGTGCTGAAACTGTAGATCAACTGTATAAAAACAATTTGAAGTACCAATGCGACTTTTGTATGAGATCACCCTTACACATAAGAAGGTTTTTCGTTCCCTAGTGTGATCCTATTGAAGGGTTTTGTCTTCAATAGGTGACCAATGAACAGTTTTTGTTCTTCAATGGCAAGAAGAAAAGCTACACTAGCTCCACTCCAAGTAGATGTCAAAATAGATGATATATGATGACCCTCGTCTCCATTCAAATTTCCTTAAATACCCCTCCTTTGGCACCAATGATGAAGTAGAAGCTCCAACTTCATGGATGACCTCCTAATGCACATTTTAATCTTCACTTAAGAAGACCGACCTCATAGTCTTCTTTCCCCTAGTCGAAGCATTCCAATGCCATGATTAGTAAGTAAAATAATTAATTATGAAGGTACATCACATACAACCATGGCAAGTTCCCCTCTTTTGCTCCTTCTTTTGCTACTTCCTTGATGCCCACTGGAGGAGGAATGGGCATACGGTCTTCCATAGTGACTAGCTTGGAAAAGGGGACATTACAACTTACAAGTAACTACTAACGTGAATGTTTCAAACAAGAAAACTAACTAGGTGACATAACTAACTAGACGACTTAACTCATTAGAAGTCATGATAATGTGGAATACAACTATCCACAATTACAATTTTTCTCAATTACATATGATGAATTATAAACAATACGGAATCATACTATCCTATGTACCCTATATGAATTCTCATAGTTTCTCCCAACAATAAAATCATTGGACTCCAATGCTCTCAAAAGAATAAGAAAAATCTGACACACACGTTGTTGAGAAATCCACGGGGCTTGATGTGGAATCTGACCTTGTTTTGCAAGAAGACATCAAGGAGTAGAAACATGGCAGGTCTAGAACTTCTTCGAAGGAATCAATTTTGTTGTAATTTAACCAAGTCTCCATTTCAAGATTCCAGCTATCAAGAACCTCTGGGTTGTGGGAGCCATTTTAGAATTGAGTTTACATTTTTCCTTTAGAATAAGACTGGTGGCGATGTTGTTGACCTTGATAGACAACAATAGCAACTTTAAGGACCCTCTTTGTGAAACTGGTGTTCACCATGTTGTGGGTTGAAACTACCAAGAGAGGAAACTTGAAAAATTATGTGAGATACAAGTTAAATCTATAGAAGTGGAATGTATTGTGTGGAAGTGCTCTAAACAAGCTTTCCAACGGATATTCTATGTAATACCCCTTCTAGGGCGTCAAATAGAAGACAAGGGTTTGGACTCGAACCCCAATCACAACTTTTGATTTTTACTACAACCATTAGTCAATCACTTCAACTTTAGACAAACAACTGAAAACTCCATTAGCATCAAAGAGAGATCTGAATATTTATGACAACAAATGAATTCATATAACCAACAATATCACCACTTGGCCCTAGTTATGAACCTAATTTTCTATTTCTTAGGGCAGCGATCTGTATGGGTTTTTCAAGACAATATTCTAATGCAATATAGGTTGAAAATAAATATAGAAATATGCCAAACACTTCATAAATCCAACAAGAATGAAATCTGGAGCAAATATGTATTATTATAAATTTAATTCAAGTGAAAACATAGCTGAAACTTCGAAAACTCATAACTCCAATGTTTGGAGTTTCAACACAAACAAATGCTCAAAATGATGTTAGAGAGACCAAATATCCAATAAAAAGTGAAATTACAATTTTCCAACCACGGACACCCCTTCAAAAGTGATCTCAAACTACCCAGGTGGGTTGCTTAAGAGGAGGAAGGGTGCCAATAGCCTTGAAAGTGCCCTAACTAGAGTAGAAGTGCCCTATGCACACAAGAGGGTTTCTGTCCCCAAGTGTGATCCTATTGAAGGGTTTCGTCCTCAATAGGTGACCAAGGAAGGGTTTTTGTCCTTCAATGGCAAAAAGAGAAGCTACTTGCTCCACCTCCAAGAGAAATCAATATCCAAAATAGCATAACCCTCCTTTAGCAAGTCAAACCACCTTATATAGGCCTTGAAGATGTCAACGGGCAAATCGAATCCTCTAGAGAGGCTGACCCCCTCCCTCCCCCTTAATGAAGGAAAAAAACATTAAAGTCACCATGTAGGCCTCCACAAGATTGACCTCCATTCCGAAGAAATAGAAATCCTCCTTGCATTGTTTGACAAGTCTTCCACCACCTAGTCGAACCACTCTAATGCCATGATTAGTAAATAAAATAATTAATTACGAAAGTACAACACTTACAACCACAACGACTTTCTCCCCCTTGCTACTTCCTTGACACCCACAGGAAGAGGAATGGGCATAAGATCTTTCATAGTGAACTAGTTTGGAAAGGGAGATATTGCAGTCCTCCCTTCCCAAAATTGCTTGCCCTCAAACAATTGCAAACTTGGATGCTCCAATAATCTGGATCTTGTACCTGTCAAATGAAAGAGCTCTTGCCAACACAAGCTCATATCAAAACAATTAAATCCCACAACTCTCAAGTGGAACAACTCCCGTCCACAATGGTCATGGTGTCTAGTCCTTCCATCACCCCTATCTATGTGGTCTTCCTCAATGAAGCCTTCTACCCAAATCATGAGAGCATCTTTCAACATTGCATGTAAACTGAAAATAAGACATGACAACCATAAATCACATGGGATTCCATCCAATTCAACACTAGGATGACTAGGAGTGTCTTTAGTAGTGTAGCTTCACCATTATCATTACCATGCAAGGAAATCTTATTAAATTGCACATGGGTACAACTGTTATATTGTGACCAGCAATATAGAAATGATACAAATATGACAAACCGATGCAAGCTTCAATAATATGACTGATGCAGAGGTGGTAGATACCCATACAAGGACTACAAATTCTTTGTCTTTAGCTGTAATTCCATATAACCCCCAATGTGATTGGGTGAGAAACAAACTCAGCTGCTCATTTCTTTTAATACATGTACCTGCATATGGAACAAACTTATTAAAGAAAACACGAGTTACCATCATCGTTGCTGCTTCATACCTCATGGATATGATGGCAAGATCTTTTTCAGTGCTTGCAATCATCTCATATTCTCCCCTCAAGTGATGGATGTTAGAAAGTTCACTCGGACTGTCCCAAATACAGTTATAACCATGTGTTTTGTTCCCAAAATTAGAAGGATAGTGGCCGGAATCCTTTTTAACACATCAATAATGAAAGTAGATTGCAAACCCTTCAACAACATGGCTGGATATCCATCTCTAGTCGTCAAAAGAATGGATAGGGAACTGAAATTGTAGTAGACAACAAATGAAACAAAAGTACAACTGTCATAACGATTACCTTGGCCTCCAAAAGATGCTTCTAAGCTGCCCCATACTAATCTCTTCAAATTTTGGCTTAGATTAGAACTTATGAGTGCTGGTACGTAAGCATAACAGCCATGCTTTGCCTGGAATTTCGTCCCAAACAATACCAAATATGTTGGAATATTGGCCTTATTTGTTCTCAATGGGTGAATCCTCTTACACACAAATTTGAAATGAAAAGAATGTCTTCAAACATTCCCTTCTATTGTTGTCCCAAGAAGATATGCACAACCCAACAAATGAAATTGGGAAAAACATCTCATCATGGTTGTAGCATTGCATTTCATTACTCAAATTCAAAATTGTAGTGGCCAATAAACATCTTGTGAGAGTTACCCTTACCTTGTCAATGTCCCTAGAAGAAGAACACCACTTCCTTGTGATCGAAAGCCACTTGGTGGGTGCAAATAGAATGTGGAATCTAAAACAACTCCCATAATGATTCGGGGTTCATGATCTGCATTTTCCAAACTCATCTCATTCATTTTAGAAAGATGACTTACAACCCAAAGCTCCCATGGAATCCATGTTTCATTAGGCCTTCTTGCTAAGTGTGTTTTAGAGAGCCAATCCCAAACAATAGCATGATACGGTACTCCACCTTGGTTCATGAAAATTGAATTATTGCATACCTTGTAGCAAGCTAAATTTATATTCCATGTGGCTGAATTTATATTTTTAGTGGATGAATTATTCATCACCTTCACATACATCCAAAAGTGACAATATTGAGAGTAACTTGAGTCCCACAAAACCATAGCAAAATGTTTCATACTATCTTGAAAATAACATCTAGTTTTCTTACCATCTTTACACCGTAGGTATTCAGATGGAATTATCTTCTTTTGTCCATTCCCTACAATCTTGTGTTCATGTGTGTTACTTAGTCCCCAAGAGTATTCCATTAACCAGGAACAATGATCCTTTACCATGTGGTTAGAATGTACAACAAACCCTCTATGATTGCTCATAAGTTTCTTTTTAATTCAAGTGCAAGAAATGATAGTTACCTTGATCTTCCGAAGACTACCCATGCAAAAGTTATCTTGGCCTTGAATATAAGAAACAACATGCCCATAGTTATCTCTAACATGCTTCTTAGTGTATTTCCCATGATGAAAAAAATATGTCAGCGATATAGGAGGAAACAAAATGCGATCCTTTTTATCATACCTTGGGCTGCCACAAAGAGCTCGCCCTTAATTTGTTGGTACTTGTTTGGAACATTTTCCGAATTCTCTTCAAGGTTATGAACTCCTTCAATCTGCCTATCATTGACTGCTGTTTGGGAAATTCCAGCGAATTGAAAGTAATCGTGAAGAACCAGAAGTGCCCTTCCTTCTTGGACATACCCTTCCATAATGTCATCCTTATATACTTCATGCAAATCTGATTTTTCTTCTCCAATTTTCTGCCCCATGCCATCATTAGAAATCAATGAATCATCGTTGAATGTCAAAGGATTTTTACCTTCCAACTTGCGCTTCATGATTTCCTTCCCTTTCCTAGGCTCGCGTTTAAACATTTCATCAAACCCTTGACCCTTTATACTGTTATTCCAAAAATTAGTCAATGGCTCATCCTTGGAAAGAGTGATGGGTACATCTAGTGCTTTCATGGGCTGCTCCCTCTCAATGCCCAACAACTTTTTTTCTTCCTTGATCATGATGAAGGGATTTCTTCCCTCAAGGGCTGGAAAATCTTCCGCATTTTTCTTGGTCCAATTCCCATTTCACCTTTCTTCAATCCTATAAACTTAGTGAGTGACATGACATCACGAATCTCATCCAGAAGAGCCTTGTACTCCTCATAGGTGGTAGCAAGACTTTGCCCTTTTGAATGTTTTGTTCCCACCTTCATAATGGCTTCTTCCCATGGAAGGAAAATAGGCCTAGTGGCTGATCCATAAATTGATCCTTGGGGTTGTTGTGAAGTGTTAACTCCAAATGTGCTGCTCTCACCATTATGAGGCCTTGGTTCATGAAAATTTTTGTAGGGTTAGGGCCAACAAATCCATGGTGTCCACCAATCTAACTTGCCTTTCAATGAGCTTATCAATTTTGACTCCCTAAGAATCTTGGTGGGCCATGCTAAACTCTTCAATCGGTTGATCTAAATTCTTATTTCACAATGAAACCCTCTAGGTTGAGAGGATTGAAGCTTTGATACCATTGTAATGTCCCTTCTAGAGCATCAAACAAAAAACTAGGGTTTTGACTCAAACCCCAATCACAACTTCTGATTTTAATTACAACTACCAGTCAATCTCTTCAACCTTAGAGAAACAACTGAAAATTCCATTAGCAACAAAGAGAGATCTGAATATTTATGACAACAAATGAATTCATATATGATAGCCAACAATATCACCGCTTAGCGCTAGCTATAACCCTGACTTTCTATTTCTTAGGGCGACGTACTCTATGGGATTTTCAAGACAATATTCTCATGCAATATAGGCTGAAAATCAATATAGAATGTCCCAAACACTGCATAAATCCAAGATGAAATATGGAGCAAATATGTATTTTTTATAAATTTATTTCAAGTGCAAACACAACTAAAACTTCGACAACTCATAACTCCAACAATACTTGGAGTTTCAACACAAACAAATGCTCAAAATGATCTTGGAGAAAGCAACTATCCAATAAAAGTGAAATCATGATTTTCCAACCATAAAAACCCCTTCAAAAGTGATCTCGTACTTCCTAGATGGGTCACTCAAGAGGAGGAAGGGTGCCAACTCCCTTGAAAGTGCCATAACTGGAGTAGAAGTGTCCTATGCATGGATAAACACCTTGCTGTTCTAGAAATCTGCCAATGAAGTCCACTTGTGACTCCCGTATGAAGCCACCAATGCACACAAGAGGGTTTCTATATTGTCCCCCTTTTCAACTTGAGAACCTGATTTTGGACTTCTTGCCATTTCCTTTCCATGGCAATGAAGTTGGATGAGGTGGGGGAAGAATTAAACTCTCATTGTCTTTTCCTTTTATAATTTTCATGTTTTTCCTTAGTGTTTCCTTCATTATTACAGGTCAGATGGGTTGGTGAAGTTTAAGGCCAAATAAAAGGTTAATTAAGACTTAAAGGTGGTTGGCTTGCCTAATTGGCCTTTGATGCCAAGGTTGGGGTATTTAAGGAGTGTTATAGCCTCATTTGTGGACGTCTATTTTGGAAAATTTTATCTACACTTGTTCTTTGGGCTGATTGCTCTTAGTTCATTCCACTTTTGGGCAAAAATCCAATTGTGTGGCTCTTTCCAAGAAAGACGAAAACCCTTCTTGTGGCTGGTTGGAGCACGAAAACCCTCCATTCTTGGTTGAAGTGAAGACATATTGAAGACCATTTTGCAGATTTGGGCATTAAAGGATAAAGGAAGTCATCTACATTCATTTCATGCCTTGACAAGCCTCTCCTAGTTGAAGCGATTTGTATTAGAGTGTGATTTAGTGTCGTCTAGGGAACGAAACTCAGTTTTTTCTGTCATAATCAGATTTGGCATAATTTATAAGGTTGGAATCCATAGTTTTGTGAATTTTGGTGGATTTCATCTAGGGTTTTCAGCCCTTGCATGTGGCTGCCCTGCTGCTGTTCCAAATTTAATTACAACAGTGTGTTATCTTTGGTTTTTTTCATTTATATGTTGCAAATTGAATGGATAAATATTTCCGTACATGAAATAATTATTTACAAGTGTTTTAAGCTATTGTGGATGGTTTTATGGTGCATTTAAACCCCTTTTCAGTTCGTTGCTAGGGTTTATATTATTGTGGGAACTGCTGTCATAAAAATCAGATTATATTTCATTTGTGGTGTGGTTTATTTTCAGATTTGATCCTTGTGGTTTGTGGCCAAACCCATATCTTTGGTTTTTGTCTCAAAAAGGGACATTACAGTTTCCGTACCCAAGTGTGATTCTATTGAAGGATTTTTTTCCTCAATAGGTGACCAAGGAAGGGTTTTTGTCCTTCAATGGCAAGAAGAGAAGTTACTTGGTCCACCTCCAAGAGAAATCAATATCCAAAATAGCATAACCCTCCTTTAGCAAGTTGAACCACCTTATATAGGCATTGAAGATGTCAATGGGAAAAAAAGAATCCTCTTCACCCTCACCCTTAATGAAGGAAAAAACATTAAAGTCACCATGTAGATCTCCACAAGACTGACTTCCAGAATAAAGAAATAGAAATCCTCCTTGCATTGTTTGACAAAGTCTTCCACCACCTAGTCGAACCACTCCAATGCTATGATTAATAAATAAAATAATCAATTATGAAAGTACAACACTCACAACCATGGTGAGTTTCGCTCGCTTGCTCCTTCCTTGATACCCACGGGAAGAGGAATGGGCATAAGGTCTTCCATAGCGCACTAGCTTGGAAAAAGGGACATTACATTCTAACATCAAAAATCTGGCTTCGCATGTGGCAGAATGAAAGAAAAATAGTTTCACCTTCGAAGTATTAAGGATATTTAAAAAAGAAAGTATTCAAAACTTTTTTCTTTGAAATCTATATTAAGAATATTCAGAAAAGAAAGAATATTCATACATGATATTTATATAAAATATTCTTAAAAGAAACTTTATAGAGAAAGTCTATGGAAACTTTTAGTCGTCGACTTTTAGTTTGAGTACGCACAAAGGTAATGTCTTGTATTTATTTTCTATTCATATGCAGGGTTCCTCAACTTTTCAAGTACTCAAATTTCATATGCATGCAAATTTTCCTCTTTTCATTAGCATATTCTTAAAAGAAATATAAGTATATAACGTATAACAACTTTTGAAGTACATTTATAGTTATACACGTAGGCACACAACAAAGGAGTACATGGTACTGTGCACTACCAAGGATTACATGGTACTCGATGCGGGTACCAATTCTTTTCCTCGAAATGTTTTCCAAACCTGTAAGCTGTAATTGACCTGCACAGGAAAATGAGTAAACTTTGAATGGCTATATCTTGAGCCTTGCAAGTCCATTTTGGACGAAACGAAAGATCGTCCTTACTGAATTGACTCTTCCGGATACAATGTCCCTATCAGAATTAGCTCAACAAGCTTTTAATTTTTATTTTAAACACAAGCCTATAATACCCAAACCAATTTGATTGGAAATTGCTTTGATACCAATGATATGGAAACTGCTATGATTCCAATGATATGGAAACTATCTGCAATTAGTACATGATACACAAACTATGACTAATTCCAATTTGATTGGAAATTGCTTTGATACCAATGATATGGAAACTGCTATGATTCCAATGATAATATGAATATCCACATTTACAATTATTCTTGATTACATAAACTATAGGAAATAATACCCTATATGAATCCTAATCAATATACATGAAAGATTAGTTATTTGTTGTCAAATGATTTGGAAACTATCTGCAATTAGTACATGATACACAAACTATGACTAATTCATGATGATGCTAAATATAAATACCCAGAATTACAGTTATTCTCAACTACATAAGATGAAAATTATAAACTATAGGAAACAATGCTACCCTATGTACTATGACATGTACAAGCTTAAGTATTTGTTGTACTTAAGAGAATGTTTCAAACTAGAACACTAAACTTACTAGATGACTTAACTCACTAGCAGACCAAGTCATTATGACGTGGAATATGAATATCCACATTTACAATTATTCTTGATTACATAAACTATAGGAAATAATACCCTATATGAATCCTAATCAATATACATGAAAGATTAGTTATTTGTTGTCAAATGATTTAGATTTTAGAATATTGGAGTGTACACTTTTTACTTTCGTTGCACTTATGTTTTAAGATCAACATAAAGTTGCTTAATCAAAAACCACTCAACTTTGGAGCTTCATCTATTTTTGCTTTTCCCTTTCAAAATTTGTGATCTTCTATTTTTTTTCCTTTTGACTGCCTACTTCTGAGCTTCACACAGTTATGATTTTCCTCTTCAAAGCAAATATATTGTTTTTTGTTTGTCAGCAACCAGCGCTGCCAACTTTTAACTATATCAAATATTGATACAATACATGCTATAATATATTTGGGGACCTCGAACAAAAAAGTTGGGGGATGAGATGGATGTACCAAAGAAAGAAGCTAAATAAAAGTTTTCTATGGCACAAATATTACCATCTTATGAAAAAATAGTGGTTGTAATTTGTATGATCAATCTCAATAAGGCACTTTTTTGTTGAAACCCATCTTGCTATTTTGATATTAAATTTAAGATATTATTAATCAAAAAATAAAATAAAAAAATAAAAATGAAATTCGATAAAGCACCTACTTCTGAGCTTCACACAGTTATGATTTTTCCTCTTCAAAGCAAATAGATTGTTTTTTGTTTGTCAGCAACCAGCGCTGTCAACTTTTAACTATATCAAATATTGATACAATACATGCTATATTATATTTGAGGTCCTCGACAAACAAGTGGGGGATGAGATGGATGTACCAAAGAAAGAAGCTATATAAATGTCTTCTATGGCACAAATATTACAATCTTAGGAAAAAATAGTGGTTGTAATTTGTATGATCAATCTCAATAAGGAGCTTTTTTTGTTGAAACCAATCTTGCTATTTTGATATTAAATTTTCTTGGAGTCAAGGCATAACCATATTCTGTCCAAATTATTGGGTTATATTTTAGTTGTATTTTCCTTAATGGTTATTGTAATTATTGCAGGTTTACATCCAGGAAGGGATAAAAACCGATAGCAAGTCAAAAGAGCAGTTCAAGTTTATTAATGAAAGATGCAAGGCATGCTACATTTCTTAGTGAAGACCGTAAAAGAGTTCTACTTGGAAAGATTCCTGTCATGGTGAAATCACATCTTTGCTATTTAAGCAGATTAACTCATAAAGAGTTGCTTAAAGAGGGTGATTGTTTATTCGATGCTGGAGGGTATTTCATTATAAAAGGGCATGAAAAGGTTTGCTATTGAAATTCGCTTTAACTTTTAGACAGTAAAAAGGTTTCTTTCCTTCTGGAAAATATATGTGTCATTGATGTTCTAATGAGCTTTTTTCTTGTGTGTGCTTCAGAATTAACAATCGTGCTCCGATTGTAATAGGTGACAATTTCTTGACATGTGAAACAGAAAAAAATATGCTGTGTTGCATGATTGATTACTGAGAATTGCTGTGTTTAGTTTGGCTCTGCTGGAAGGGACTTAAAAGGAGTTTGATAACATATCATGAAACGAAGGAATGCTTCAGTTTAGATTTCATTATAGCATATGGTTTTGTTACCCTATAGTTAACAGGCAGATTTCCTTCAATTGTGATAATTTTTTTTTGCTTAACAATAAAACACAGTGATAAATGATAATTTTCATGGAGGTACTTTTATTTATTTCTCGTTTGGGACCTTCCTTGCCATTTGAACAAGCATCCATAGAAAAATAAATTATTGTTATTGGTTTAATCCTAATACCTTAGTAGAAGAGGTAATTTCCTTTCAATAAAACTAATTTGAATGATGGCATTGCGATAATTTGTTCGTAGGCTATATGGAACCACTGGATTCTAATAAGGGATTCTGCCCAACTTTGGAATAGGATCAATTTTTAACCAATAATGGAAATTTGATTGATTCTAACTCAGATTGGATTGTCAAGACAAAGGACCTTGTCACAGTCTTTCATCTCTGGAGTTGTTGGAATTTGTACATTTTAGTTTTGATGCTTTTGTGCTATAGACTATTTGAGATTCCTCTCTTTTTAATATAGATTTAACTCTCTTGATATTAGTTCCAGATAACTTTATATTAATCTCTGACCAAAATATAATCATCCAAACTTTTGTTTTGATTGAATCCGAAGCTTGCATGGGTTAGGTGCACAAAGTTCTTAGGGTTAGCTGCCAAGGAGTAAGGGGTTTCGATTCCCGAAATTCTCCTAGGGCATGATCCTGGCCTCATCCCTTATTACTTGGTATTTCCCGGGATTTGTACCTTAGTAGATGGGTAGGCAACACCTTTCACACCATCATACACACCGTTGGACTACAACCCATTTGACTATCCAAGCTTTTGTTGAATATGCTGCTCATTTAACTAGTATTGTATTACGAGATCTCCATTATTTGCTACCATAGTCATTTGCATGATGGCTTGAATTGAATATACTTTGGAATCATAGGTATGGTGGTGACAAGTCCCGCATACTTCTTAATAATAAGATTAATTTATTAGTGTAGGATGGGTACTTACTACTCCCAATTCTTTAAATCTAGCATGATGGAAATTTTTTCCGACATTCATTAACTTTTGATTGTCCCCTCATTTTTCAATGACAATGCATGCAGTTCATCATTTATGCTTTATCTTATTTGGATGTTTTAAAGTGGCTTGCTCTCTCTATCCATTTAAAGGGGTTTGATGCTTACGCTAGATTGTATAAATATATGAAGACAGGAAGCTTTCTTTGATATGGGCATCGAAGCATGCCACTTTCCTCTTGCCTTATTTCTATCGTGGGTTCATAATGTTCATTATTTGACAGAAAAAAACAATTTGAAAGGATCTCAATTAATTCTCAGATCCAAAAGATTCCTGAGTGGATGACTATCTAATTTGTTCACAAAACTATAAATTAAAGAGACATTTTAGATAATAAGGTATTAGCACAAAGACCATCGATGAAGGAATTGAGCTTTTCTCTCCCATTTTATTCATTGCAGAATATCAATTGTGCATAGAAATTTTCAGATAATTTTTGTTCCAATCAAAAAGAGACACAATAGTAGGCTAAAAAAGCATAGTCAATCACCTTCAGAACCTATTTGGTAGTTATGGATTTAAAAAAATCACACTTGCTCCAAGTAGATTTTAGGTTTTCACCAATGAATGCCATCTAACCATGAACCCAAATTGCATTTTTCGTGTCTTTTTTGTTGGCAGCAACCTCATCTTTGATCCAATTAGTCTGTTGCAGGCTCATGTACTCCCTTTGGATCAGTTCCTGATACACCAAATATCTGGCTATCAATTGTTGTTTCTGTAGTATTGAGGTTTAAGACAAATTATCAATGAGCGGATTTCTTCTAAGAAGTAGAAAAGTGCAAGGTGGCTCATGCAACCTATTTCTGTGGTGACCAGGTCTTCATCTCTGAATCCTGCAAACTTTTATCCTCTTCCTTGTCAGCTTGGGCCAATCTTGGAATAGGATCTGAATGTGAAGACAAAACTTAACAGGTCTCTTGAAATTGTCGAGTTGAACTTTTGCCCCTTGAAAATAGATCAATGAATCCCATATATATTGCTTGACGGCTACCCATTCCTTGGATTTTATCTCAACAGCTTCGTTAGCAGGCAGCCAACAACTTCCTTACTGCTCGTCTTAAGCTGATACTCACAGGGAAAGTAATATTGATTGGAAAAACTTGTGGCTTCTTAAATTTTATTTCTTTTTCCATCTCTCAGCCTCTTATATTATTGTGCTCCCCAAGCCTGAATATCCTGATGGATATTTTCAGACATGGTCAAAAAAAATCATGGAAATCCATCACACCTGACTTGACCACCAACTTTTGTTCCACTAGAGGTGCCTAAGTTGAGGTGGACATAGTCGTCAATGTGGCAACAGTAGATGTTCTAAACAGGATCTCTACTTGTCGATTCCTTCCTCTCCAAGCAAACAAGTCAAATACTTTCTTTGATTGGTCCATTTCCAATTTAGACAAAAATGATGCTAACAATTTAGGTCTAAACATAGTGGTTCCAAATGAGGATTGTGTACCTTGAATCCCAAAGGATCCTTCTTGCGTTTCCTTTGCTTTATCCTAATTTTCTGAAGGTGGGACATTCCTTAGAATCCCAAATGGTGGTTGAATGTTCAACTGATCCAATCCTAACATCAAAATTGGGCTTGTTGTGATGACAGGGGCACTGCTACTGGCAAACATTATAGACAAAGGATCTTTATGGGTTTGATGGAGAGTTGTAGTTCACACAGGCAATTGGAGAATTCAATCACAACGATCCTATCGCTGACATTGTGGTTGACGCGTGTTAAATTGATATCATGGAGAGCCTAAATTCAAAGGCTAGGTCATCTTGAAAATATTGGATCAGTGTATGATAATAGCTAATTTATATCACATGACTAAAGTGAGAAAGTCCTAGATGTCGGATGTTGGGCTGCTGCAGTTTATCTTTTTGAAATAAGACATTAGTTGATTTACATCCCATGACAAAAGTGTGGAGATCCTAGATGTCAGACATTTTCATCATGGAATTTGTTGAAGATGCTGTTGGTGTCCAACGCATGGGTCTGATGCTTTGGATATTGTACATCTGTTTATCCTCTAATTTTCCTACAGGTCAACGTATGTGTTGAATGGAGCATCCATTGCTTGTTGCCATGTGAAGAAACAAATTATGCAGAAGATTGATGGAGATGACCAGAGTTTGCCATTATCCTCTTACAAATGCCTTTGTTTCAATCTCCTGCACAGTGATCATGAGATTTGGCCATTTAGTAGAAAGGCTGAACATTATCATTTTGTATATTGGATATCCACTGTGTTTTGTTAAAATATGATGTTTATATAGCCTATTCGGTGGTTATACAGTTGAAACTGTGTAACTAAACTGTAACCACCTTCTCATTATAAATAAACCTTTGCCTGTCGTATTTGAACAGTGCAGTTTCGTGCTTTTGTCTTCTTTCTTCATTTTGTATAATCTAACATTGGTATCAGAGCCTAGGCATCGGTGAGAGGTCGACGAGAGGAGAGGTCGACGCAGTCTGAAGGCGCTGAAGGAAACGCGGGTCGCAGAAAGGAAAACATGGGTCGGTTGCAGACGGGACAGACGCCAGACGCGCACGGGACAGACGGCATCATCAAAGACGCGGGGAAGGGAAAGACAGACACGGGGAAGGGAAAGTAGCGCGGGACAGAGGAGCGCGGGGCAGAATCGTAAAAATAAAAATTGATCCTGTGAAACGTGGGTCACAAAATACGATTTTGAATCCGCAGACATTCATTTTGCAACAATCGTGGACGTTTGTGGAAGGAGAGCAAACAACAACAATCTTGGACGTTTGGGCAGAATAATATTATTTCCAGCAACAAAGGTATTTATTCTATTTGCTGGAGGAATTAAAATAAATATATCTGCTAGAAAATTGGTTATTTTATTATTTTCCATTGCTTTGGAATAATAAAATGTCAAACATTACCAATTTGATTTTTCCGGATACACAAAAATTAACGGGCACAAATTTTAATGTGTGAAGCCATAAGATCTTGACACTGGCAGAATTTCGTGGTTTTGAGAAAATAATCACGGGTGTCGAGAGTAGACCTACAACAAATTTCGATGATTATGACAAACGTCATTGGGAGGCTCTTTTGCTATTAAAATTGTCGGTATCGGATGAATTGATACCTGAGGTCCGGAATGCCACTGAGGTGAGTAAATTGTGGGTCAGTCTGAAGGACAAATATCAGACGTCGGAGAAGAGTCGGGTTCTATACCTCAAAAATATGCTTTTTTCCGTAAAATTACAAGGTGGATCGCTGTCTGAGCACCAACTTCGGATGAAAGATCTCCGAGATCAGCTTGCTTCCATCAACAAGCCGGTTGATGATGATGATATGGTGGCTCTCATTTTAAACAGTTTGCCCTTCTCGTATGACTCGTTCGTGGAGGCTCTTCATTTAATGGGCTAGAGTCAAACTCTTACGTTTGACAAGGTGTGTTCCTACCTGTTGCAGAAGGAACGGAGACAGACACAAGTTCAAGAGTCCAGTTCTAGACAATCTAAGAGTGCATTTGCTGCAAAATCCAAAGGAAAGTGGAAGCGACAGGCTGATGCGTCACCTTCCTCTCCTAAATTTCCGGTACGGTGTTACTATTGTCACAAACTTGGTCATGTAAAGAAGGATTGTCAGAAGCGACTAAGTGCCCTGAAGAAGCGGAAGGGGCAAGCACATGTGGCAACAGTTGAGCAACACGAGTCAGAAGATGAGTATGCCCTCATGGCATCTTGCTCGGATGGTGACAGCCCTACACGGTGCTGGTTTTTTGATTCCGGTGCATCACGACACTTCATGTGTCAATGAGATTGGTATCTTACTTTTCATGCTAATTCATGTTCTTCTGATTCAGTTACTTTAGGGGATGGGAGATCACATGCTGTGGAAGGGATTGGGGATGTTCGTATCATGTTAAATAATAACACTAAATTGCTTGTGAAGAGTGTTAGATATGTGCCTAACATGAATAAGAACCTGTTATCCATCAGTCAATTAACTGATAATCCTCATATCTCTGTAAACTTTTCTGGTAAACAATGTATTGTGTTTGATGTCAAACATAATAAGGTGGTTGCCCTGGGAATTGGGCATGGAGGTTTGTACAGACTCGTTGATCCTGCCACGGTCAACTTGCATGCCTTAGTTGTGGTAGAAAATACCAGTGTTTTGTGGCATGAAAGATATGAGCATCTCAATCTTCCATATTTGGCCCGTCTTCATAAAGAAAATATGGTTGTCGGTTTGCCTCCTATCCAGGAAAAGCAGGATATGTGTGTTGGATGTTTTGCAGGCAAACAAAGGCGGAAACCTTTTCCTCATGAAGGTGTTTGGCGTGCAAAGGGGCTCTTAGATCTTGTTTATGCAGATTTATGTGAGCCATCGTGGAAGACTTCCACAGTCCTTGGTGCACGATATTTTCTGTTATTGGTGGATGATCAATCTTGGCAAATGTGGATCTATCTCTTGAAAAAGAAGTCTGATTGCTTTGCTTCTTTTGTCAAGTTCAAGGCATTGGTGGAGAACCAGGCCAGCCGGTGGATAAAGACTTTAAGATCCGATAATGGGGGTGAATTCACTTCTAAACAGTTCACTGTTTTTTGTGAGAAAGAAGGGATTCAGCGTCAGTTGACAGCACCATATACTCCCCAACAGAATGGGGTGGTTGAGAGGCGGAATAGAACTATCATGGAGATGGCCCGGTGTATGATGCACAGTCGTGGAGTGCCATACATATACTAGGGAGAAGTTGTTAATACAGCGGTCTATATACTCAATCGCAGTCCTTGCAAAGCCTTGCAGGAGATCACACCAGAGGAGGCATGGTCTAAAATCAAACCAGAGGTATCAAATTTTCATATTTTTGGTTCAGCTGCTTATACTTTGGTTCCTGATCGTAAGAGGAGTAAACTAGATTCCAAAAGTTCTAGATATTTCTTTGCTGGTTATAGTGATCATTCTAAAGCATATAGATTGATTGATACTTCCACTAATAGAATCATTATTAGTCGTGATGTTGATGTAAAAGAAACAGAGTCTTTCTTTGGCTGTAATCAGCAAATAGACCAGCAACATAGCAGCGATCAGCAAGGGGTGGTCACTGAGATTGGTTCTCTTTCCTTGCCTGATGATGAGTCTGGTCATTCTCATACTCCTCCACAGACTCCAGTACAGTCTATGCTCTCTCCTACTGAGTCTTCTCCATCTCTTGGAAATCAACTTGCATTGGTTTCACCTCCGGAAGTTCCACTAGCTTCCGAATCCTCAGTTCAGTGACGGCCCAAGTGGTATTATTCCACTATTCAGGATCTGACACGAGACGATTTGTCTCCACTCTTAGATGGCCGGTCTCGTAGACCTGGCAAGAGGATTGATTACTCTGAGCAAGCTCAATTTGCTCTTGCTTCTGATCTTCTCCATATTCGCGAGCCACAAAAATACTCTGATGCACGAGGCATACCAGAATGGGAAACTGCCATGCAAATCGAGTATGATGCCTTGATTAAGAATGATACCTGGAAGTTGGTGCCATAACCTCCAGGCAAACATCCTATTGGTTGTAAATGGGTGTACAAAATCAAGTGTAAAGCAGATGGTACTTTGGATAAGTATAAAGCTCGGCTTGTTGCAAAAGGTTTTTCACAACAGGAGGGGATAGATTATGAGGAGACTTTTGCTCCTACTGCAAAGATGGTCACTTTTCGGTTACTTCTTGCTTTTGCCGCTCAATTTGGTTGGAAAATATATCAGATGGATGTGAAAAGTGCATTCTTGAATGGCGATTTGGAGGAAGAAGTGTATATGACTCAACCTGAGGGTTTTCAGGTATGTGGTCGTGAGCATCTGGTATGCAGGTTGATTAAGTCCTTGTATGGGCTTAACCAGGCTCCTCGAGCCTGGTATATTAAGATCGATATACATCTCAGAGATTCGGGCTTCAAACGAAGTCATTCTGATCCGAATCTCTATGTCAAAAGCACACATGAGGACATTGTGATTCTGATTGTTTATGTTGATGACCTTGCCATCACAGGCAGTGGAGATGCTGCGATTCATAAGGTAAAATCAGATTTGTGCACTGCTTTTGACATGACTGATTTAGGCCTCCTTCATTATTGTCTTGGTGTAGAATTCTGGCAAGAAGATCACTTGATTTTCATTTCTCAGGTTAAATATGCCACGAATCTTTTGCAAAAATTTAAGATGTATGATTGTAATTCATCATCTACACCTATGCAGGTCGGGCTGAAACTTTCAGCTCATGATGATTCACCACCGGTCAATGAAACGTTGTACAGACAGTTGGTAGGTAGTTTGATTTATCTCACCACTACATGACCGGATTTGTGTTTTGCTGTAAGTTATCTTTCTCGGTTTTTGTCTAAACCGAAACTCATTCATTGGGGAGCAGCAAAACGTGTGTTAAGGTATGTCAAAGGAACTCTTGACTTTGGCATCTTGTATCAGAGAGTTGCAGATTTCACGTTGATTGGCTACACAGACTCTGATTGGGGAGGTTCAGTGGATACTCGGAGATCTACCACTGGATATATCTTCTCTCTTAGTTCAGGAGTTATTTCTTGGCAGAGTAAGCTTCAGCCCACTGTGGCTATCTCTTCCATAGAAGCAGAATACAAGGCTGCTGTTAGTGCTGGTTGTGAAGCGGTATTGCTTCGTCAGATTTTGATTGATTTTCAGTTTTCACAGGTCACTGCTACACCTCTTTCACTTTTTTGTGATAATCAAGGTGTGCTGAAGATGGTCAAAAATCCTATCTATCATGCCCGCACTAAACATATTGAGATTCATCATCACTATATTCGTCAATTAGTTGACTCAGGTGAAATCTCTCTTCATTTCTGTCCTTCTCAGGAGCAGTCTGCTGATGTAATGACTAAACCTCTTGGTGCTTTCTTGTTTGTCAAGTTTCGGGATAAACTTGGTATAGTTTCTAGGTTAGTCATTAAGAGGGGGTGTTAAAATATGATGTTTATATAGCCTATTCGGCGGTTATACAGTTGAAACTGTGTAACTAAACTGTAACCACCTTCTCATTATAAATAAACCTCTGCCTGTCGTATTTGAACAGTGCAGTTTCGTGCTTCTGTCTTCTTTCTTCATTTTGTATAATCTAACATGTTTTGTCCAATGCATGGGTCTGATTTTTTGAATAATTTACATCTGTTTATCCTCTAATTTTCCTACAAGCCAACACATGTGTTGAATGGAGTATCCATTGGTTGTTGCCATGAGAAGAAGCAAGTTATGCGGAAGATTGATGGAGACGGCCAGAGTTTGCCATTATCCTCTTAGAAGTGCCTTTGTTTCAATCTCGTACATGGTGATCATGAGATTTGGCCATTTAGAAAAAAGACTGAACATTATCATTAGGTATATCCACTGTGATCTAAAGTGGTCCAAGGTGATCTGGGGTCACCATTAGATGTTGGCATGCATGGCCACTGTGGTAGATTGTAATGTCCCTTTTTAGGGAAAAAACCAAAAATAAGGGTTTGGCCACAAACCCCAAGAATCAATGAAAATAATCTGATTTTATGACAGCAGTTCCAACACTAATTTAAACCCTAGTTGCGAACTATAAAGGGACTTAAATGCACCATAAAACCATGCACAATAGCTGAAAACACTTCTAAATACTTATTTGGTGTACAACAACACGTATCCATTCAATTCGCAATAAACAAATGTAGAAAACCAAAGATAACACACTATTATAATTAAATTTGGAACAGCAGCAGGACAACCACAAAACAAGGCTGAAAATGATAGATAAACTCCACAAACAATCACTAAAACATAGATTCTAGCATTATAAATTATTCCGAATTAGAATATCAAATAAAATCCGAAGTATGTTCCCTAGAAGGCACCCAACTAACACCAAACCCTAGTCACTCCCCTTAGGGAGAGCTCCAAAATGCAAAGCCTTTGTATATTTTCTCCTTAATGCCCTGGATCCAAATATGCAAGTATTCTTTAAGAGAGGTCTTCAAATCACCCAAAATGGAGGCTTTCTGTCCTCCACCAAGCCACAAGGAAGGTTTTCGTCTTCCTTGAGATGCCACACAAGAGGGTTTTCATCCTCAAGTGGAAAGGTGGTGAGCATCTAGGTCAAAAAACCAATTGTATATGAAAAATGTGCCAAGGATAGGATGCAAATGAAGTCACAAATCTCCTTTTATAGCACTTGTTTGGCACCAAAGGCCAAATAGAAGTGGACTGACCTCCTTGGGCTTCTTTTTTATCTTGTAATTTGCCTTTATGACTCTCCAATCACAACTGACTTGCCTTATAAACTAAAATGAAAACATTAAACCTAATAAAGAAAACTAAAATGAAATGCAATTCCCTTGTTCAATAATATTTCTTTGTCACGAAAAGGGAATGGCAAGAAGTCCATATTTAGGCCGCAATTCGAAAAAAGGGACATTACATGCCTCTCTTCCCGAAGTTGCTTGCCCCCAAGCAAATTGCAAACACATATGCTCAAGTATCATTCTATCAAAGTAAAGGAACATGCTATAGTACTCCCATGAAGGAGTTTCAACCCAAACAAACTCATACCCAAACTGCCCCTTTCTTCATGGAAGTCTTCATCATCTTCTACTTCAAAAACAACAATAATATTAACCTTTATTTGCATGCTCAGTTGTACTAAAATCCCTGCAAATTGATGTAGTTTCCATCATAAAGCAAGAAATGGATGCATAATCAACATGACTAGGTATCTCTCTTATAACCAAATGCTAATCTGATTGTGGAGGGGCTGAAAAAAATTCACCACAGTCATAATTCACATGGAATCTTATCCAAATTGAGGCCATCAATTCTGATTTGTTCCCTCCTTTCAGCTGAAACCTTCTTCCCACATCAACCCATGATGAAATTCTATTTGAAAATGAAAGTTCATTGCTGTTCATGGCTGCTAATGGTAGTCCCAAGTCTGATTTTTTCAAATTCAGTCCTATAACCATGTCATAACTACCAAAATGAAATATTATGAAGAAAGGTAATTTCATGAGTAACGTAGGGACTGAATTTTTCTTACATAGGCTGAAAAACTAAGAACGACAAGTCTATAATTGAAATCAATAGACATCTTGACCCTTAACACAAGAGGGTGAAACATTAGAAATCTTCCCATCCTCATGATGTTGCTTGCCAAATTCCTCCTTGCATTCTTAACTATGTTCAGTCCTTTCCTTATTGCTGGTAAGGAGATAGAATCAGCCTTCCCTTGTTTAATGTTCCTACCTTTTCCTTTCATGAATTCTGACTTCTTCATTTTGCAAGTGGAACCCCCAATTCCTTGTGAATTTTGATGGTAGATTCCTCTAAACTTTGGACCTCTCGACCCCATAAAATAATGTGTGCCTCAGCTGAACTTAAAACAAATAAGTCAAAACAAAATTCATACCTTTACATGGGGCCATGGGTTAACCACATAAGAAAATGAATGCTAGAATCATCATCATTTCCCTCTTTGACTGATATGTGTACAACTGCAAATTCATCATAATTATCCCCCCTTACCCATATTCCTTTCGGTTCTTTCATGGAACCATGGGTTAGCAATATGTATAAAAGAAAATCAGAACATGCCATGTTAGAATTATTCCCCACTTCATACAAACTCATCAAACTCCTTCCCTTCCATAAGAAAAGAGAGGAAAAATCAATACTAAAATCTTTACCTTTACCTTCTTTGAGTTTCAAGGGTTTACCCGGATTCCAAGGATGTAAGCAATCTATGTAGCTCTTCATGATTCCTCTTCTTCTCTCAATCATCATGTGCAATGCAACCCCTATCTTGAAGTCCAGACTCGTTACAAAGAATTTGTAATGATCAACCCAACATGATGATGAAAAAGGAAACAAAGGATCTGAAATATGTGTGTACCTTGGGCTGTCATAAAAAACCACCTCATAGGCTTCGCTTGGGGGATGTATGATTAGTCCTTGGCAAAGAGTCTTCTCCCAACCTTGCTCCTTTACCTCATTACTAATTAGCATAGTTATGATCACCAAGTCATGGCAATGATAAATAATGATGCAATAGACTCTTGTCACGATCAAACAAGATATCATATGGCTTACCATTAGTTGCTGGTCTGAAAATTGCAGCGGATTGAAAGTGATCATGCGCACCCAAAAATGCCCTTGTCTCATGGGTGTACCCCATAAAAACTTCACTTGGAAGCTCTATTTTACCGTTTCTCGAGTATTCAGATTTTTCTCCACTTTAACCCCATTTTCAGCTTGCTGATCATGATGTGCAACCACTTGCCATGGTATACAATGGAGCCTCAACCACGACATTTTGTCATTATTTTTCGTCAATTGGATCAAGACAACAAAACTAAATTAGCGTAGAAGAAGGCAATGATTTTGGAACACCTTCATACCTTTGGACACCCCCAAAATGCTCAATTACTATTATCACATGAGGCTTGCTTGGGGTATTTCCAATATTCACTTCGGCATCTTGCTCCTCATACTTCCAAGTTCCCTTAATATTTTGCCACATGCAACCATTAGAAATCAAGGGAATATCATTAACAATCAAAAGTTCTTTACCTTCCAATTCGCTTGGTTCTTGCTTAGCAATTTCACCATTCTCTTGAGCTTTCATGGGGTTGTCCGGAAAGTTAGTCAAGGAATCACTTTTGGCAATGGTAGTGGGTGCTTCTAGGGCTCTCAAAGGCTGATCCATCATTATGAGTTTCTGTTGCGATGGTTCTTCCTTCTTAGTATGGTGGATATCTTCCCCTTCTTTGTAACTCAAAGGATATATGCGTTCTTTGCCACTTAGGGTGTTCTTCACTTTGTCATCATTTCCACTATGTTGTTCACAATGACACAAGTATGGCAGTGACATAGGGGGAGACCAAAAAACTAAAATGTGATCTTCAATATCATACCTTTGGTTGTCCCGAACTTGTCCATCTTCTTTTCCGAATGAAACTTGGTCAAGATCTCTTCATATTCAACTAATGAAGCTCTTCTCGCCTTGACTTCGTCCATATTTTGTTGGCACATGCATGGAGCCTCTTCGTGGTTCTTACCAAAGCCATGAACACCCTCAGCTTGACTCTTAGGAGCTGCTGTTTTGAAAATTCCAGCAAGTCGAACATCATCATTATCAACAAGAGATTTGACTTCAACTGCCAAATTTTCTCCACAATTCTGCAAATCGTATTTTCCTTCTTTCCTTGGCTCATGCTTTATGACTTCTTCCTTTACTTGCTCATCACCCGTCTTTTCAACCCTAGATTCATCACATGCTGAAATATTATTAGTATTAACCAAACAATGATCAATAATTGCCTCATAATGTTGACTCTTCGGCACAATGATGGGAGTAAGGGCCAATTCTTCATCTTTTGTGGTTCCATTTCTTTCAAAATGTAAATCTGATTTTTCACCCGCATGTGTGTGACTATTGAAGCTCAAAAATTTGTCATGTGCACTTAAGAACCTTCTACCTTCAAGCCCTTCTTTATGCACAACATCCACACACTTGAGTGTGGGGTCCTCATGGAGTGTTGACCCCTTCCTTGTTGCTTGAGGTTTTGACCTCGTGCCAATTCCAAATCTTTTTGTTTCCAACTTCACGAACTTTGCAAAAGGTAGGGCATCTTAGACCTTCTTTCGAAGAGATCTATACTCCTCATAGTGATGTTGCTCACTTTGGATGGTTGAGAGTTAATGACATCTTTTAAAGATCTCCTTCCACCATTTGGATCTTGAATGGTATGGATCAACAAAGTCATTGTGTTGGCCAATCTTTCTTTCCCTAGGGAAAGCTTTTTAAGCCTAACATCACTGAAAATTTTATCCACCGTTTTGATCTTCCAGCAAGGAAACCCTCAGGCTGGGAAGACCGAAGCTCGCGTACCACTGTAATGTCCCTTTCTAAGGCAAAAAAAAAAGTAAGGGTTTGGTCACAAACCCCGAGAATCAGATATGAAAAATACTCCACCAAAAATGAAAATAATCTGATGTTGTGACAACAGTTCCAACAATAATATAAACCCTAGCAACGAACTGTGAAGGGATTTAAATGCACCATAAAACTATGCACAATAGCTGAAAACACTTCTAAATAATTATTGCATGTACGACAACACTTATGCATTCAATTTGTAATAAACAAATGGAGAAAACCAAAAGATAACACACTGTTGTAATTAAATCTGGAAGAGCAACAAGATAGCCACAAATCAAGGCTGAAAATGATAGATAAACTCCACCAAACATCACCAAAACATAGATTCCAGCCTTATAAATTATGCTGAATCAGAATATCAAATAAATTCTAAAGTACGTGCCCTATAAGGCACCCAACTTGTTGGGCTAGATTTTCTGCACAACTAAAAACCTAGGTAGTCATGAGATAAATCTCCCTCATTTACCGGTGAGGCTCATGTGTAAGATTTCGTCAATTATGTTTTCTAATATCTATTTGTGGGTTTTACTTTAACTGCGAAGCTCATTGCACCATAGCTAAGCAATTTTGCAGCAAGTAAGCAGCTGTACAGAAATATATGTGGAAGAGGAAAATAATTGAGTATAGGAAGAAAAAAAAGATGTGTGATCTAACTAATAGTCTCACAAGCGTTGATCTCATGCACATAGATAAACAAATAGATCTTGAAATACAAAATTTAAAGAAAAGGAAAGTTTCAGATTCAGATATGAGATAACACAGTTTATGCAAATATCTAAAAAGAAATAAGAAACAAAATGCATCGTTGATGCAAAGTTCCCGGGAAATCTTCCTCCTTTCAATTCCTTAGCTTTTAGAAAGATATCAAGGGTTTTAGCTCAAAGTGTGGAACACAAGAATGCTGATTACAAATTTTGATCTCTTAACCCATAGGTTCTTCCTTCATTTATAGTGCATGAAGGGGAAATTACAAATAGGAAACTGCACCTGAACTAGAACATGTGGAAGTTGAAAAGAAAACAATATGCAACCTTTCTTCTAGAATTCCTCTCTAAGTGCCATGCATCTTGAGACTAAGTCAAGGTTGTGTACATCTGCCACTTATCTTAAAGAACCTTTTCAAATAACTTAAAGTAATGGCTTTTAAACCAATAACTTTAGTCTTACAATTTCATGCGAGAACATAAAAAATAAGAGAAAGAAGAAAAGAAGAAAGAAGATCTGCCAACTGCAACACTTTATTCTTTCTTTTTGTTTTGATATTGAATATACTTGTCGAACATACAATTCAACAATTACCCATCTGTTTTAGCAAACCTCTTTCTTGGTCCTGAATTGCAGCAATCCTTTGGACAAAATGTCAATGTTTACTTCCACTTCCTTCAAACTAGGCCCAAACTCTTTAATGTCTGATTGAAGTGTTATCAGCTGGTTGATGGAATTCAATGTGAAAGTTTTAACTTTATCAATCCTCTCCTGAACCATCAAAACCAGCTCTTCAAGAGAAGCAAACATCTTGTTTGGAATGGTTCTTCTGTAGGAAGAAACATCCCCAACTACTTCCTCCTCGGTGAAAGCAACTACATTGCCTGACAATGACAATATCATATCCTCGAGCAACCGCATTCTTTTTAGCATAAGCTTGAGAATCTCCATGCGGAAAGAAACTATAAACGCAAGCTGTTTGCCCTTTTCAATCAGTCCATTAGGCACAAGTTGCTCCGCAATCAAAACCTCCTCTGGTAGCTTATTTATTTTAACCAAAATGTTCAGGTTACTTTCAGGCACTGTATTCTCATCCACTATGCTTGTCATCAGTTGCTTCAGTTGAGATAATGCACCTTTCATAATTTCCAGACTAGCTGGTACCCTCCTCGAATTGTTTTGAAGCTTGGTGAATGATTTGACTTCTCCATTCATTGATAGCTGTGACTTGATTACCCGCATCCTCCACCTCTTCAATTAGGTGTTTGCTCACCCTGCTCATGTACTAAAACTGGCTGAGAGGAAGGCTTGGCAATCTTAGCAATGATTTCAGACAACTGGGAAACCGGCTCTTGAAGTTTGGTTTTCTCTTCCTTCTCTTTGTCCAGCTTGAGGAATGAAGCATTTATTAGTGTTTGCGTATCTTGCTTTAATCCTTTCGTGGTAGTCTGACCTAGTGGCACTTTGGTTACTAAGATGTCTTCTGCCGTGAGTTCTCCCTTCTGCTTTCCCTCTGCTGGAACTGTCAACTCGGCGAACTTCTGCCCTGATTTTTCAATAATCAACCTTGAAGTTACCTTGGAAACTTTAGGCCTTCTATCCTTTCCTCCCAAACTCAGGAGTAGTTGTAAGTCGTGCTCTTCTAGGTTGATCTCCTCTCTGGCTTCTGGAACTGCCTGTAAAGCCAACCACGATGAAAAATTGTTTCTAGGGCAATGAAAAGTCACTGAGTGTACCACCCTCTCATGCTCAGACTCTGTTGCATCCAAATTTTCTACAGTGTTGTGGCTGCTATCCTCTAAATTGTCCAAAGACAATGCTTTTTCAAACTATGCTATATGTGATTTCAACTTCTCTGCAGGGGGAGGTGAAGATACGAGTGGCTGTGGAGCAAATACAAACGATGCTGGATTTAACGGAGGAACGACAACATCTTTCTAGGGTTCAAGGGCTGTTGAAGTGCTATGAATTAATGCTGGAGAAGCTTCGTTTGAAAGTGGTACTGACACAATAGCTGTAGACTTGACCTTTTCCAATACCCAAGACTTCTTGTATACTTTAAGCTTCTGGTCTTCTGCTACTTTCACCTTCATGTTTCCTTTTGTTGGAGTCTCCTGTAACAAAGTTACCTGTGATCTAATTCATCAAAGCTTCGTCTATGCAATACCCCTTCATTAACAACCAGTTTGAGGTGTTAACCAGAACTGTGGAAGACCTTTCCTCAATCGCCTGACAATCGCCTATGCTTTCATGAAGAGCAACTCTATCTCCTCCCATTTGATGGTATGTGTTAAGTACCACATGCCCATCATCCGCAAGCTCTGTAGGTATCTGTGCTAGACCATAATTAGACACTTGTTGCGCTGATAACCTGCTAAAATCTTTCTTCCTGACTTCATACTCGCTTGTGCACTTCATCCAAAAGTCTTCCAACGAAGGTACATGTGAATATTCCTGGGAAATTGTTTTCCTCAATATACCATATGGATCAAAGTTCAATTGTGCTGGGAAGAACTCATGCTCATATCCAGAAAACATTTCTGCTTTGATTCCTCTAGCTTTATGGATGCTTTGGCAGCTGTAATAACCCACTGTGACCGGAAAACAACTTGTAGATTTGTGCCGCTTCGATTGTAAGTCATGTATCTCCACGAGCTGCCTGCACAACTCCATGATGACCCATTTGTCGCTTGGATACCTCAGCAACTTAACTAGTTCTCCTAAAAAGCCACTAACCCTGAGATACGTGAAGTCTGCAAACTGGATGAAGATACAACCATGTTGGGATACAGCTTCCCAATCTTCTTTGCTTACCATGCTTGTCTTCAAATCACTAACTAATTTGCAGATGAATCCATAGAAGAACCCATCCTTGACCACCCTGTTATCTTTGTGTCACTCGGGAGCTATCAACTGTGGGAAGCACTCAAAAATAGGATCTTTTGACAGTATGCCTTGTCTATCCAATTTGGAAAATATATCCTACGAGGCTGCTGCATATACTAGGTATGAAGTCATTTTGAAGCTGAATGTCCGCCTCACACTTCAGAGCTACTCGCTGATGTTATCACTGATGATCTCCGCCCAATTGATTATGGAATCATCTCTGTTGATCTCAATGGTTCTCACAAAAGTGTATATCCATGAGCGGAAGTTATGGGTATTGGCTTCTCCGTTTAACCTGCAAAGCAATTTAGTAATATAATCAAACTCTTGCACCAGATTGGATAGTGGAAAAGCCCTTGAGAAATTTGATGGCAGGTCTGGGCTTCCTCATGTATCTGTTATTCATTATTCCCACACAATATGCTTTGTTTTTCTCTCATTTATTGCCAACATCCAACATGCTAATTGTAATCACCACTAGTCGTCTCGGAATCTTCAGGCAATAATTAATAAATTGTGCATCCAACTTGATTATTGTCTTTCCTGTAGCATCCCAGATTGTTCTAGAAAGAGAATGATAAGACCTTGCACACTTCATAAAATATTCAGGCAACTGAGCTGTGATTGGAAACATTGAAGCTTGAATAATCCCGCTACTTGTAATTGCCCGCATGAAAGATGTCTTTCCGACTCTGGATCTGTCAATTAAATCATTGATGGGTTCAGGGCCTATGTTTGTATCACTGATGTCAGCAAATCTAGAAGATGTGCATGAATCTGTTGATCCTTCTCTTTCATCATGCTTCATCATGCCTGGAAGGCTGGAACAATCTTTGTATGAGCTCTTTTTCTTTTAATTCTGCTGGAATCCATTGTAATTGGATCAATTTGTGTAGATCTGGAATTTTTTTCTGATTCAGAAGATATATTCAATGTATTTAACATTGATTTGGACTTCCTTTCACTAATATGAGTACTTGTGATGAATACTTGCAATTAATTCAGACAAATATGGAGTCCATGGCATGAATACTTGATTTTTATGACCAAAATCTGCATATAAAGCTTGCTGCCCTAAAATTTGAGACGTTGCTTGCATGCAAAACAAGCAAAAATATGATTTAATTCACCTGGGAATTTATACCAACATGCAAATACTTAGAATAACAAAAATCAGGCTATTCCAACCCTAGGCGCCAAACTAGAAGCTTCCTGGGATGAAAAATACTCCTTAATGCAAAATTTTCCTTCGCTTGGCGCCAAAACCTGTCCGGGCTGCAAACTCCATCAAAAAGAATTAACCGCTTCTCTCTTATGGCGTCCCATGCTTATATAGCCATTTGCATGCTATTTTTTAATAATTTCCCTTCCCTATTTTTGGCAATTTAATTAATTAAAAGCCATGCTTCTTCATCCAATTTGGGTGCCCAAGTTTGCATGCTTCTGATTGTTTTTTTATGAATTTATTTTATTTATTTTTAGCATCCTTCCTTGACTTCTCTTTAGCTCATCCACTTGCATTGACTTTCCTCCTATTTATGGCGCCAAACTTAGCAAAACTAAAGAAAAAGGAATTAAGACGAATCTCAATTAATTCAAATCTGAATTTCAGACCAGCAAATTGAAATTTGAACCCAAATTAATACAATGATTAGATTTTTTGGACAATAATGTAAAAATGGATGAAAAACACTTGAATCTCTTAAAATAATTTTGCCAAAATATAAATATGTATTTTAGGCATCAACAAAATTAATTTTCAACATGAAATATGATGGAAAACACTGCTAGAAATTAATTAAAAATCAACGAAGTACAAATCCAATAAATTTTTTGAAATGAGGGTTTACAAACCCCAAACTTCACAAAGAATTGTAGATTCCGGCTTTATAAATTATGAGGAATCCAAATATGAAAAAAAATCTAATTTTTGTGTCTTAGAAGGCACCAAACTCCACACTAGGGTAAGTCATTCCACCTAGGAGAGACCTAACAATGCATGCAAAAATTTGAAAATGTCTTCTCTTCCTCCAAATGTGCAATATGCTTTCAAACCAAACAACGATGGAGGGTTTTCGTCCCCCAACCAGCCACAAGAAGGGTTTTCATCCTTCTTGGAAGAACCACACACTTGGATTTTCACCCAAGAGTGGAGAGAACAATGAGCAACAACCCAAAAGTCCAATTTAGAGAAAATGAGCCAAAAGTAGATGCTCTAAATGAAGTCCTTAATCTCGTTTTATATCCTCATCTTGGCGCCAAAGGCCAAAAAGGCAAGGGCGACCCATATAAAGCATATTTAATCTTTTCATTTGCTTTTAAAATATACCAACCCCAGCCAACCCCTTATAATGGGAATTACAAAGATAAAAAACATAGACACGACTGAGGAAAAATGGAAATATAACCCACAATCTTCCCTTGCTCATCCATTGCTTGCCTTCGGAAAGAGAATAGGCAAGGATTACTTTATTTTGGATTAATTCGAAAAAAAGGGACATTATAGAGGGTTTTTCGTTCTCCAAGTGGAAAGGCATTGAGCAAGTAGCCCAACAAATCAATTGTTTATGAAAAATGTGCCAAAGATAGGATGCAAATGAAGTCACAAATCTCCTTTTATAGCACTCTGCTTGGCGCCAAAGGCCAAATAGAAGTGGACCGACCTCCTTGGGCTTCTTTTAATCTCTTAATTTGCCTTTATGACTCTTCAATCACAGCGGACCTGCCTTATAAAGGAAAACACTAAAAAGAAAACATTAAATCTAATAAAGAAAATTGAAATGAAATGCAATTCCTTTCCTTGTTTAATAATTCTTCTTTGCCACGAAAAGGGAATGGCAAAAAGTTTCATATTTAGGTGTCAATTCGAAAAAGGGAACAATACATACATGAATGCAGTTTTGAAACTAGAGGTAACCTTAGCAACATCTGAGGCAATAAATCAACTGGGTGGCCCAAGTATGGAGATTTCAATTCTTTTGGGGTGATTGTATGGTAGGAATAAGAATTCCCTGCTGCAATGACCTTAGAATTTGTTATGCACACATGTTTGAAGCACATGAAGAAAAGTTTCTAGCTTATCAAATATATGGAAAAATCAATGTTGACAGGTCGTAGTAAAAAATGAAAACTTTGCATGCTATTGCTATCATTGAGAAACCACATCTTTGACTCTAGTTATTGCATCCTATATTTGATGTATCTCTCTCATCTTTAAAGATCTTGTTGGGAATTAATAGTTTGTATGACTCAATTGCCTATTGAAGTTATTGATCCATTTTTGCATTTCTTATTGTGGCTGGCTGCAGTCTTTTAGAAAGTAATTTAGCTAGAGGGCGTGTCATGTTTGTTGGAGCTTATGCTTTGGTGCAACACAAGATGATTTTGATGAATTTTTTAATGACCTAGGGCTTGGATGCACATGTGCTGTACTTTGCGAGTTTTGCATTTTAAAGGAAAACTGTTTTTACGTTGAGTAGTCACTTAGGCTGCTTAAGAAACATCTAGCATAGAAGGGAAAGTGCATGATGTGAGCGTGTAATTTTTAATTGCTCTAGTTGTATCAAGACAAAGTCAATAAGGGTCTTACATGTTCTATATTAAGAGTTTCTCACTGGCTTAAAAAAATTAAGCAACATAGTTGCAGTGTTTTTCAAATTGGGGAAGAAGCCAAAGAAAAAAAATATATTTAAGGATGTAGTTGGACAGCTCATGGATGCACTGTATGAGTGGGAGGTCGAACACTTTTGCAAGGCTTTTATGTTAAGGACCCGTAAGATTGTCACTTATGGTGTATGAGAGAGGCAACACAATGGACATGTCAATTCATGCAAGTAACCCGTAGTTTCTTGATTGATAAAGGTGACTTCCAAATTGAAATGAGAATGAGATTATGCAGTCCAACATGATCCCAATTGATCTGAAGTGGTCCAAAGGTTATGCATGCAGCTTACAAAAAGTTGTTCAAGCTGAGTAATGTTCATTGACCATTCAATTGAGATATTGAATATATGAAATTCCACACATGGGATTATAAGCTTCAAGGTGTTTGAATATCAAAAAGGTCTTCTTTAGTATCGAAAAAGTTGGAAGAATAACCCATGTTTTAGCTGATAAAGTGTACATGATCGTGGGCCCTCAATTGTGGACTTAGCAAAATTTTAGCACATAATTTAAGGTGAAGTTTGGATTATGAACTTCTGAATTTTGATAAATGTATTTAAAAAGTGGTTATTGGCTTCAGAAGCAGTTTTGAGACAAAGTGGATGGATTTCATAGGTAGGTTCCAAAAGCAAATTTCAAACTTTGGAATAATCCCGAGGATGTTTATGAAGGCCAATACATTGAAAGAAAACAATTACGCCAAGGGAATGGAAAATTTGTTCAAGATTTTATAGATACATGGTACAATCTATTAGCATCTATGAACCTGAGAAAAACAAATTCATCAAGTCTCCATCCCCTTTAAACCTATAAATTTAGGCAGAACTAAAAAAATTTAAGTGTTAGATTGTGATCTTCGACTTGGGGTGCCCTTTCATGTGGAATGGTACATACATATCACAATGATGAAGCATCATAATTGGAAAGGAACATAAGCATTATTGGATTCCAAAAGTAATTTCTACAAATAAAGCCACATTCATAGTCTAAAATTAAATTAAGAACGAAAAAACATTCCTCTTATTCACTCAACGACAATAAAAATCAAAACAATGGAGTACGATAAGATTTTGGAAACATGGCATGCATAACATAGTCCCTGCCACTCTACCAAGTGGTCAAAGTAGGTCAACTTGCTCACCAAGCGAAATGATTCACCAAAATTCAGTTAGAGGACAAGTTTCCACACTTCTTTTAAGCACATGTTGACATAATGCAGACCAATGCTTTCCAAAGAGGGGCAACTGATCCAAGTGGCAGCTCAAAATCCATGGTCCATGTCAACACAAATCCAACAACCTACTCGGTTGTGTAATGTTCCTTTCGGGCTCAAATTTGAGGATTTAGATTTTCCCCAAAACCCTAATGGAACATTGTTGGAAATGATGACATCCACCTGTAGAAAACCTAATTTTTATGACAACAATATAATTTTATGCAAAAATTAGGGCAGCGACCTGTTTTAGGTCCAAAAAATCCTAAATGGCCTAGGTTAAATTCAGATTTTAGTATCTTCCACACACATATCTTCATAAATACATCAACAACGTGAAACCCTTGATGAAATCATGCAAATAACTACTTCAACAATAAAATACAAATTGTTGAAATTAATTAATTGCTCAAAAAACAACTGAAACTTCAAATATCCATATCTTTAGAAATACTTGGAGATAAAATGCAAATGATAGCTCAAAATGACCACAAAAATGACAGATATCAAACAAAATTAGAAGCAAATTTTTCCAATTATCAAAACCCACTAAAAAGTGATCCCAAAATCTCCAAATGGGTCGTTCAAGCTAAAAATGAGTGTGGCATCCCCAAAAAACGTGCTTGAGTTGGAATTTGTGCCTTAGCACTGATGGAAACCCTTGCCGTTATGAAATTCTGAATTTTAAGCTCATTTTTGGCTCTCAGATGAAGCCACCAATGCAACAAATGAGGGTTTTCGTCCCCAAGTGTTGTGACTATTGAGGGTTTTCGTCTCTAATAGGATCCAATGAGGGTTTCCGTCCTAAAAGGATGAAAATGAGAGCTCAATGCGCCAATTTCCAAATAGAAGTATCAAATTCACCAGATGATCCGTACAATGAGCCCCAACATTTACCTTTATAGCCTTTTTCTTTGTTTTCCTTGTGGAGCACTTTATTTCCATTTTAACATTTACTTTTGCTACTTTTAATAATTTAATTAAAGTGCCAATAACTAAAATTACTTTAGCACTTAAAATTAAATTATTAATTTACTTCCTTCCTTCCCCCCTTTAAGCCGATTGAAAATAGGCTAAGGGTCTTCTTTCTGCTTTAGTATTTAAAAATACTTTTTATTTTAATAATAATTGTTGGCTAGATTTTCTGCATAGCATCAAACCTAGGCAGTCATGAGATAAATCTCCCTCATTTAACCGGTGAGGCTCCCGTGTCAGATTTGTCAATATAAATGTGTTTTTATCTATCAGGGGTTTTACTTTAACCACTTAGTTCATGAACCATAACTAAGAAGTTCTGCAGCAAGTAAGCAGCTGTTTAAGAAAGGAAAAATGATAGAAGAAGAAAGTCAAGGTATTACAGAGAAGAAGTAAGGAAGATGTGCATCCCAATTAGTAGATAGCAGAGCTAATTGCATGCACATAGAAGAAATTTAATAGATTTGAACACACAGAATTATAAAGCAAAGGCAGTTCTAGATGCAGATCTAAAATAACACAAAGTTTACTTAAGAGATCTAAGATTTAAAAGCAAGAAACAAAGTACACCATGACACAAAGTTCTCCGGAAACCTGCTCCTTCGTATTCCTTTGCTCCAAGTTGCTCTCAGGGGTTCAGCACAAAGTCTAGAACACAAGATTGCTTCTCACAAATTCTGATCGATCATTAACCCGTAGGTTCTTCTCCTTCTTATATAATGTAGGAGGGAAAGTACAAATAGAAGACTCAAACTGAACTAAAGTATGAACAAGTAAAGATGACATTTGGCAATCATCCTCAACTAACTTCTTCTTAAGTGACACATGTATCACTTAACTAATAGAAAGGTTCCACATGACTTCAAATAATGGTTGCAAAACCAACAACTTAGAAGTTTACAATTTCATCCGGGAACATGGAAAGTAGCAGAAGAAAGAAATAGAAGAAGTCATGCCAGCTGTAACATCTACATCTTCTTCTTGTTCTGATATCTGATATACTTGTCGAACATATAATTCAACATCTTTCCATCTGTTTTAGCTACTGCTTCCTTTTCTGTCTTGAATTGCAGCAATCCTTCATTCAACACTTTGTTGCATGCTTCCACTTCTTCCAAACTTGGCCCAAATCTCGCAATGTCCGCCTACAGTGTCACTAGCCTACTGATAGAGTTCATCGTGAAAGGCTTGGTGGCTTTATCAATCCTCTTTTGCACCATCAGAAGAGAACTTTCCAGGGATCATGCACCTTGTTAGAAACAATCCGCACGTATGAAGTAACACCTCCATCCACTCTTTCCTCAGTGAAATAAATGGTACTGTCTAGCAAATCTGATGTTCTGCTCTCAAGTGCCTGCATCCTCTTCAGCAAATCTCTGCAGATCTCCAAACGGAAAGATACTGCAAACTCTAGCTGCTTCCCCTTCTCGACTGATCCATCCGGCACAATTTGCTCTGCAACCAATACATCTCCCGGCAGCTTGTTGATCTCGGCCAAAACACTCAGGTTACTCTCTGCAACTGTATTTATTCCTTTTATGCTTTCTATCAGTTGCTTTAGTTGATTTTCTGCATCGTTCATAACCTTTAGGCGGGCTGGCACTTCCCCAAGTTGCACAGAAGCTTGACGAATAATCAGATCCTTCCATTCGTCAATAGCCTTTACTTGATTGCTTGCATCTTCCATTTCCTGCATAAGATGATCACTCACCTGCGCTGAAATGGGCTGAACGGAAGGTTTAGCAACCTTGGCTATGATCTCACATAATTGAGATATTTGCTTCTGCAGCTCTTCTTTCTCCGCCTTTTCACTGTCAAGCCTAAGGAACAAAGCATCCAACAACGTCTGCGTGTCCTGCTTCAATCCTTCAGTGGTAGCTTGACCGAGTGGTATTTTGGTCACCGTCACATCTTCTGCCGTGAGTTCCTCTTCTACCTTTCCTTCCGCCGGGATTAATATCTCAGCAAACTTCTCTCCCGAATCCTCGATGATCAACCTAGAAGTTGCTTTAGCAACTTTAGGCCTTCTGTCTCTTCTGCTCAGATCCTGAAGTAGCTGCAAGTCATGTTCCTCTAAGTTCATCTCTATTCTTGCTTCCGGAACCAACTGCAAAGCTAACCATTCCGAGAAATTACTTCTCGGAGAATGAGAAGTTGCTGAGTGCGCTACTATCTCCCGCTCTGCATCCTCTCCATCAGAAAGTGCTACAGTATCATGGCTGCCATCCTCTGAAACATCCAAGGACAAAGCTCTTTCGAACTCCGTCATCTGCAGCTTCAACATCTCCTCTGGAACGGGTGCTGAACGAAGTGGCTGCGGAGAGAAGATGAACGTTGCTGGTTTTAATGAAGGCATGGAAACATCCTGCTGCTGTGGCGCAATAGTTGGTGATCCACTAGGTACTGGAGAAGTCGGAGTCAAAGCTATGGTCGTAGAAGTGGTCTTCTCTTTCTCTTGAGATCTTCTGCGTACTTTCAACTTCTCGGACCTTCTACTGCTCTCTCCTTCATGCTTTCGCTTGAGGGAATCTCCTGCACCGAAGTTGCCCGTGATTTGATTCATCAATACTTCATCAAGGCAGTATCCCCTCGTTAGCAGCCAGCTCGAAGTACTCACCAACACAGCTCCAGATCTTTCTTCTATTGTGCTGCAGCCGCCATTGCTATCCTGTAGTAGAGCTTTATCTCCTCCCATTTGATGGTAAGTGTCAAGTACCACGTTCCCATCATCTTTAAGATCCGCAGGTATCCGCGTTAGTCCAAAGTCAAATACTTGCTTTGCCGACAGCCTGCTGAAATCTTTCTTTCTGACCTCGTACTCACTTCTGCACTTCATCCAGAAATCTTCTAACGAAGGCACATGTGCGTACTCCTGGGAGATTGTCTTCCTGGCTATTCCAAATGGATCAAAATTAAGCCGTGCAGGGAAGAACTCATGCTCATACTCGGACAACATTTGTGCTTCCATCCCTCGAGCTCTGTGAATGCTGATGCAACTGTAATATCCCACAGTGAGTGGGAAGTAGCCCGTAGACTTGTGCCGCTTCGACTGAAGGTCGTGTAACTCCACAAGTTGCCTGCTTAGCTCCATGGCAATCAATCTGTCACTCGGGTACCTTGGCATCTTTGTTGGTTCACCTGAAAAGCTCGTAACCCTGAGGTATGTGAAATCTGCAAACTGGATGAATACACTGCCAATCTTGGACACTGCTTCCCATGCTTCCTTGCTTACCCTGTGAGTCTTCAAGTCTTTATCTAACCTGCAGATGAAATCGTAGAAGAAACCATCGTTGATCACTTTGAAGTCCTTCTCGCATGCAGGTGCAGTAAGCTGTGGGTAGCACTCGAAAATGGGATCCTTGGAAAGAATACCACATCTATCCAGCTTGGAAAAGACACCCTGTGAAGCTGCAGCATATACCAAGTATGAAGTCATCTTGAAGCTAAAGGTACGCTTTACGTTCCGCAGTTGCTCACCGATGTTGCTGCTAATAATTTCCGACCAACTGATTATAGAATCAACCTTGTTGATTTCAATGGTCCTGATGAAAGCATACATCCATGTCCGGAAAGTGTAGGCATTCGCTTCACCATTCAACCTGCATAGCAATTTGACAATATCATCCGCCTCCTGCACCAAATTGGATCGTGGAAGAGTTCTCGGGAACCTGGAAGGGGATCTAGGCTTCTTCATGAACCGGCTATTCATGATGCTCACACAATCAGCTCTATGCTTTTCCCACCTACTGTCAGCATCCTGAATGCTAATAGAAGTCACCACCTTTCGTACTGGAATCTTCAAACAATAATCGAAGAATTCTGCATCCAAACGAATTATTGTCTTTCCCGCTACATCACGCACTGATCTGGATGAAGGATGATAAGATCTAGCACACTCCATCACAAACTCTGGCAATTGGGCTGTACACGGGAAAGCTGCAGCTCGAATAATTCCACTACTTTTGACCGCACGCATGAGTGAAGTCTTTCCAGCTCTGGATCTGTCAATCAAATCAGAAAGAGGTTCTGGGCCTAGATCTGTGTCTCCTATGTCTGAAAGTTTGGAAGCCATGCATGAATCCATCGTGCTCTCTTTTTCATCTTATTTCGCCATAAGCTTTGTGGCTGCTTTTCCAAAGATAATACAATAAATTTCATCTAACTTGGACTCGGGATTTCTTCAATACTGGTGCAGATCTGAGTGAATTCTTCAGATTCGGAGGATATTTGCAATGTATTGGACATTGATCTCATTTTCTTTTATAAAGCACTTGTAATGAATTCCCAATTTATTCAGACAAAAATGGCCACCGGAGCATGAATAGTGAATTTAAATTATAAAAATCTGCACTTTTCAAGCCTGCTGCCCCAAAAATTGGTGTTTAATTTGCACATAAAGAGAGCATGAATCCTTTCAATCAACACCTGAGCTCCTGTAACACCTGTGAAAACAATTATGCAGACGAAAATCAACCTTCTCCAAAGCATGCGCAAAATCTGGAAGCTTTTAGCCTTTGTTAGCACTTTGTCTGTGCAAAATCCTTCCTCTAATGGGGGCGCACTTTTTCTCCTTGCTGCAATTCTTAACCTGTGAATTAAATAATTCATCCATATGGCTGCCCATGCTTATATAACCTTCACAATTTTATAATTAATAATTGCCCTAACAATTAAAGGCAATTAATTAATTAAAAATCATGTTTTTCTCTTTTAAAAATAGCATGTTTAAGGACAGCCATCCAATAAATTAAATTAATCCAATTTAATCCTTCACACAGCACTTCACTCAAGCCCCACAGTGTGCGTTGACCATAGCCACTGAAAATAGAAATTAATTTAATGATTTAATGCTTCAAAAATCATTAAATAATGCCCAAATGGGGCACACTTTTTGAGAGAAGTGGGCAGCCACTAAATAAATTAAATTTAATTAATTTCTTTTATTCCTTCTTTGACTTTTTGACCCCCTCAAGCTTGGGCGCACTTTTTGAAGGAAGAAAGATTATTAAAAATAATCAATTTAATCACTTTAATCCATCACCAAAGGGGGCGCACTTTTTTGCACATGTAATTCTATTTTTAAGAATTTTTCCATAATGAGATTGTTTACCCTGCCAGGCAGGCACCAAAATCCCATGATCCACTTAAGTGATTTGACTTTGACAATGAGATTCTTTACCCTGCAAGGCAGACACTAAAATCCCATGATTTCACTTAAGTCACTTTCTTTTTATTATATCATAGGAATTTTCACCCTGCAAGGCAGGCAATAAATTCCCACCTGCCTGCAACCTCTATTTTTCCCACTGCAGCTTAAGTGACTTTTATAACACGGGAAAAAGTACCCTGCCAGGCAGGTATACAATTCCCATCCTGCCTGCGGCTTATATTTTTCCCATCGCAGCTTAAATCCTTTGTTTTCCAAAAATGCGCCCATCCCCGCAGGGGCTTTTCTGTGCATGACTTCGCTTTTTCCCAGTGATCCAGACCTCCGATGACGACTTCCTCCGGGCAAAATGTGCGTGTATGTTTTCCAGCTGCTCCAGGCCAAAAATCGGGCTTACCCGGGGAAGGAGTTGTTCCAGAGAAATTTTACAGAAAACAGAACGGGACACCACAAAAACACGAAAAATTGCCAAAAGTTACAAATAAAGCCCAAAACTTAAAATAAGTTAAAATCCTTCTGGTACATAGGAATAATAACATATCCGCTTATAACAGAGTTGAAACGGAGCGCAAATAGCCTCATACGGGGCTCAAAATAATTAAATACAAATTTTTAGCAGACAAATCCCGACGACAGAATAAAACAATTTTGGGCATTTGGGTATTTGGCAAAAAGGGCTAATATGGCTCTTTGGGATTATTTTGACGCAATACAATAACTTTCAGGCAATAAAAACAACAAATAACCCATTATTTTAAAAGTACGAAATTTTTTCGAATTGGGTAGTCACAGATTTCGGGGTGAAATCTGAGTGACACCAATAATATTATTAAGTTGACCATAAATAGAGAGTTAGCTGGGCTCAACTTAACAATATTATTAAGTATTTCTAATTTAGAAAATGGGACATTACAGTCCTCCCTCAGGCCCAAATTTGCTTGCCCTCAAGTAAATACAAACGCTATTTTCATTGGGAGAGCCCCAAGTACCATAATGCCAATATCGTGAAGAAATATGCTGTAATGCTCCAATAATCTAGATCATGTAACCTATCAAATGAAAGATGTCTTGTGAAAAAAAGCTCATATATCTGTTGTTCCTCTTTTTCTTGATGTACTTTGGCAACCCGTGAAGTTTAACAACTTCCTTGAAAAAGACCCAATTAGTTGCTTAGAATCAATTTTTCCCTCTTCACTTTCACCATCCTGAAATCTGTGACTACCCTATCCGAAAAAAATTCGTACTTTTAAAATAGTGGTTCATTTTGTGTTTTTATTGCTAGAAAGTTCTTGTATTGCGTCAAGATATTCCTCAAAGAGCCATATTAGCCATTTTTGCCAAATACCCAGATGTCCAAAATTGTTATATTCTGTCGTCTGGATTTGTTTGCGGGAAATTTGTATTTAATTATTTTGAGCCCCGTTTGAGGCAATTTGCACTCCAGTTTAACTCTGTTGTGATCGTACATATTGTTATTTCTATATACCAGTAGGGTTTTAACCAAAAATAAATTATGGGCTTTATTTGTGACTTTTGGCAACGTTTTGTGTTTTCCCGTTTCGTTTTCTGTGAAATTTCTCTAGATCAATTCCTTTGCCGGTTTGGCCTGATTCTTAGCCTGGAGTAGCTGGAAAGCACATACGCACGTTGTGCCAGAAGGAAGTCGCCATCGAAGGTCTGGTTCACTGGGAAAAGACGAAGTCGTGTACCAAAAAGCCTCTTTTAGGATAGCCGCATTATTGGAAAAAAAAGAATTGAAGTGGATTATGGGAAAATTAAAAGCAACAGGTAGGTGGGAATTTTGTACCTGCCTAGCAGGGTACTTTTTCCCATGGAGGCAACGCCACTTAAGTGACAATGGAAAAATTAGAGGCAGCAGGCAAACGGGAATTTCTTTCCTGCCTTGTAGGTAAAAATTCCCATTGTGGAATAAAAGAAAAATCACTCAAGTGAATGATGGGATTTTATTGTTTGCCTTGCAGGGAAAAACAATCCCGTTATGAAAGTCAAATGACTTAAGTGAATCATGGGATTTTCAGGGCTGCCTTGCAGGGTAAATAATCCCATTGTCATGTGATTCTTAAAAATAGAATTCTTTATGTCAAAAAGTGTGCCCCCTTTGGAGAAGTAAATGTAGTCTTTAAATTGATTAATTTAATTAATTATTCACCCAAAATAGGCGCCCAGGCTTGTGGAAAAGTCAACAGAGGTTAAGGGACAAAAGGTGGTTGAAAATAGACTTCTAAATTTAAATTAATTTATTTAATGGCAGCGCCTTTATGTCAAAAAGTGTGCCCCTTTTGGGAAAGAAATAATACTTTTTAAAGTATTAAATGATTAAATTAATTCCTATTTTCAGTGGCTAAGGTCAAAGCATATTGCGACACTTGAGTTAACTGGAAGTAGAAGTCTAAAATTAAATAAATTTAATTTATTTAATGGCAGCCATAAGCATGCACAAAATAGGCGCCCCATTTGAAGAGTGAAGCTTATTAATTAATTGTCAGTAATAGCAAAGAGATTAATTAATTATAGAATCACAAGGGTTATATAAGCAGGGCCTGCCATAAGGATGAATTAATTAATTCATAGGTAAAGAAGTGCAGCCCAGAGGAAAAGTGCACCTCATTTGAAAAGGATTTTTGCTCAAAAGAAGGTGAAATCAATGCTAAAAGCTTCCAGATTTTGGCGCACAAGTTGAAGGAGAGTTGATTTGTGTCTGGATAATTGTTTGCATAAGTGATACAGGTGCTCAGGTGAAGTTGGAAAAATTCATGCTCACTTTGCATGCAAACAAAACATCAATTTTTGGGGCAGCAGACTTGAATTATGCAGATTTTTATGATTAAAATTCACTGTTCATGTTCCGGTTGCCATCTTTGTCTGAATTAATTACAGGAATTCGTTACAAGTGCTTTACAAAAGAAAATGATCTTTAATCAATGTCCAATATATTGAATATATCCTCCGAATTTGAAGAATTATCCAGATCTGCACCAGTTTTGAAAATTCCGGCCGAATAAAAAGAAAAATAATTCAAACAGAGATAGACAAAGCCATGGTAGAGAGGGACGAAAAATAAAGCACAACAAAGTCATGCATCACTTTCAAATTTACAGACATAAGAGACACAGATCTAGGTCCGGAACCTCTTTCCGAATTGATTGATAGATCCAGAGTAGGAAAGACTTCACTCATGCATGCAGTTAAAAGCAGTGGAATTATTCGAGCTGCAGCCTTTCCATATATAGCCCAGTTGCCAGAGTTCGTTATGGAGTGTGCTAGGTCTTGCCATCCTTCATCCAGATCAGTGCGAGATGCTACGGGGAAAACAATAATTCGGTTGGATGCAGAGTTCATCAATTATTGTTTGAAGATTTCGGTGCGAAAGGTGGTGACTTCCATTAGCATTCGAGATGCCGACAGCAGGTGGGAGAAGCATAGAGTTGACTGCGTGAACATAATGAACAACAGATACATGAAGAAACCTAGATCTCCTTCTAAGTTCCCAAGAACTCTTTCGCGGTCCAATCTGGTGCAAGAGGTAGATGATATTGCCAAATTGTTATGCAGGATAAATGGCGAGGCGAATGCTCACATTTTCCGTACATGGATGTATGCTCTCATCAAGACCATTGAAGTCAACAAGGTTGATTCCATAATCAATTAGTTGGAAATCATTAGCGACAACATTGGTGAGCAACTTCGGAACGTGAAGCGTACTTTCAGCTTCAAAATGACTTCCTACTTGGTGTACGCTGCAGCTTCACAAGGCATCTTCTCCAAACTGGATAGATGTGGCGTTCTTTCTAAGGACCCCATTTTCGAGTGCTACCCACAGCGTACTGTACCTGTGTGCGAGAAAGATTTCAAAGTGGTCAATGATGGATTTTTCTTTGAATTCATTTGCAGGCTAAACAAGGACCTAAAGGCCAACAGGGTGAGCAAGGAAGCGTGGGAAGCTGTATCCAGAATTGGCAGTCTATTCATTCAGTTTGCAGATTTCACATACCTCAAGGTTACTGGCTTTTCTGGAGAACCGGTTAAGTTGCCCAGATATCCGAATGATAGATTGATCACCATGGAGCTGAGCAGACAACTTGTGGAGATAACGACACAAGTCTACGGGCTTCTTCTTGATCACTTTGGGACATTATAGCTACCAGAACATTCATAGAGCTCGAGGGATGGAGATGGAGATGTTATCCGAGTATGAGCAAGAGTTCTTCCCTGCATGGTTGAACTTCGATCCATATGGAGTAGCCAAGAAGACGATCTCCTAGTAGTACGCACATGTGCTTTCATTAGAGGATTTCTAGATGAAGTGCAAAAGTGAGTACAAGGTTAGAAAGAAGGATTTCAGTAGGCTATCAGCACGACAAGTGTTCGACTTTGGACTAGTGCGGATACCTGCGGATATTAAAGATGATGGGAATGTGTTACTTGACACTTACCATCAAATGGGAGGAGATGGAGCCGTACTTCAGGATAACGTAGGAGGTTGCCATACAATTGAAGAAAGGTCTGGTGCCATTCTGGTGAATACTTCAAACTGGTTGTTGACAAAGGGATACTGCCTTGACGAAGCATTGATGAATCAAGTCATGGGCAACTTCGGCATAGGACATTCTCTCAAGAGGAAACACGGAGGAGAAAGCAGCAGAAGGTTTGAGAAGATGAAGGTGCACAAAAGATCTCAATCAAAGGAGAAGATAACTTACACGGCTATGACTTTAGTTCTGGCTTCTCCAGCATCCACTACTTCACTGACAGTTGCACCTCAGCAGGACACTTCCATGCCTCCACTGAATCTGGCAACATTCATCTTCTCTACTTAGCCACTCCGTTCAACACCTATTCCAGAAGAGACGTTGGAGCTGCAGATGGCAGAGTTTGAAAGAGCTTTATCTTTGGATGATTCAGAAGATGGCAGCCATAACACTGTAGCAGTTTCCGATGGAGAGGAAACAGAGCAGGAGATAGTAATGCACTCAGCAACTTCTCGTTCTTCGAGAAGTAACTTTTTAGAATGGTTGGCTTCGCAGTTGGTTCCAGAAGCTAGAGTGGAAAAGAATTTGGAGGAACATGACTTGCAGCTACTTTGGAGTCTAGGCGGAAAAGACAGAAGACCTAAAGTTGCTAAGGTAACTTCAAGGTTGATCATCGAGGAGTCAGGGCAGAAGTTTGCTGTGATGTCAGTTCCGGCGGAAGGAAACGAGGATGAGCTCACGGCAGAAGATGGAACAGTAACCAGAGTACCCCTCGGTCAAGCCACCACAGAAGAATTGAAGCAGGACACAGACATTGATAGATGCTCTATTCCTTAGGCTTGACAGAGAAAAGGCAGAGAAAGACGAACTTCAGAAGCAGGTATCTCAGTTGTGTGAGATCATAGCCAAGGTTGCTAAATCTTCCACTTAGCCCATTTCAAAGCAGGTGAGTGATCATCTTATGCAGGAGATGGAGGATGTAAGCAATCAGGTGAAAGCTATTGCCAAAAGGAAGAATTTGATTATTCGTCAAGCTTCTGTACAACTTGGAGAGGTGCCAACCCGCCTGAAGGTTATGAATGATGCAACAAATCAGCCGAAGCAACTGGTGATGAGCATAGTAGATTTGAACACAGTTGCTGAGAGTAACTTGAGTACTTTGGCCGAAATCAACAAGTTGCCGGGAGAAGTATTGGTTGCAGTGCAGATTGTACCGGACGGATCAGTTGAGAAGGGGAAGCAGCTGGAGTTTGCAGTATCTTTCCGTTTGGAGATCTGTAGAGTTTTGTTGAAGAGGATGCAAGCACTCGAGAGTAAGACATCGTCCTTACCAGACAGTATCATTTCTTTCATTGAGGAGGAAGTGGTTGGAAATGTTACTTCATACGTACAGATCATTCCTAGTAGAGTGCCTAATTCCCTGGAAGGGTCTCTTCTGATGATACAAGGAAGAATTGATGGAGCTACTAAGCTTTTCACGATGAATTCCATTAACAGACTGGTAGCACTGCACGCGGATATTGCGAGGTTCGGGCTGAGCTTGGAGGATGTGGAAGCATGTATCAAAGTGTTGAACGAAGGATTGCTGTAGTTCAAGTCAAAAAAGGAAGTGGTGGCTAAAACAGATGGGAAGATGTTGAATCACATGTTCGACAAGTATATCCAATATCAGAACAAAAAGAAGACATAAATGTTACAGCCGGCTTGACTTCTTTTATTCTTTCTTCTATTTTTCACGTTCCCAGATGAAATTGTAAAACTTTGGTGTCACCTAGATTTCATCCTAAAAATTTGTGACTACACTATCTGAAAAAATTTCGTACTTTTAAAATAATGGGTCGTTTTGTGTTTTTATTGTCTGAAATTTCTTGTATTGTGTCAAGATATTCCCAAAGAGCCATATTAGCCTTTTTCGCCAAATACGCAGCTGCCCAAAATTGTTATATTTTGTCGTAGGGATTTGTCTGCTGGAAATTTGTATTTAATTATTTTGAGCCCCATATGAGGCTATTTGCGCTCCGTTTTAACCCTGTTATGATCGAACATGTCACTATTCCTATGTAACAGAAGGGTTATAACTTGGAATATGTTTTGGGCTTTATTTGTGACTTTTGACAATTTTTCGTGTTTTTGTGTTGTCCCGTTTCGTTTTCTGTGAAATTTCTGTAGAACAATTCCTTTGTCGGGTAAGCCAGATTTTTGGCTTGGAGCAGCTGGAGAACATATACGCACCTTATGCCCGGAGGAAGTCGCCATCGGAGGTTTGGATCACTGGGAAAAAGCGAAGTCGTGCACGGAAAAGCCCTTGCGAGGTTGGGCGCATTTTTTGAAAACAAAGGATTCAAGCTGCAATGGGAAAAATAGAAGCAGCAGGCAAGGTGGGAATTTTGTACCTGCTTACCAGGGTACTTTTTCCCGTGATATAAAATTCACTTACGCTGCAGTGGGAAAGTTAGAGGCCGCAGGCAGGCGCGAATTTATTGCCTACCTTGCAGGATAAAAATTCCCATGGTGAAATAAAAGAAAGGTGACTTAAGTGAAATCATGAGATTTTATTGCATGCCTTGTAGGGTAAATAATCCCATTGTCAAAGTCAAATCACTGAAGTGGATCATGGGATTTCTGGCGCTGCCTTGCAGGGTAAAGAATCCCATTGTTATAAATTCTTAAAAATAGAATTATATTGTGCAAAAAGTGCGCCCCCTTTAGAGAGAAGAAGGCAGCCTTTGAGTGGATTAATTTAATTCTTTCTCCTAAAATAGGCGCCCAAGCTTGGAAGAAAGTCAACAAAGCAAAGGGGAATAAAAGAAATAAAATTAAATGAATTAAATTGATTAAATTTAATTTATTTAAAGGCTGCCCCCTTCATGTCAAAAAGTGCACCCCTTTTGGGAAAGAGATAAAACTTTTTAAAGTATTAAATGATTAAATTAATTCCTATTTTCAGTGGCTAAGGTCAAAGCACAATGTGATGCTTGAGTTAAGTGGAAGCAAAAGTCTAAAATTAAATAAATTTATTTTATTTAATGGCAGCCATAAGCATGCACAAAATAGGTGCCACGTTTGAAGAGTGAAGCTCATTAATTAATTAATTGCCAGTAATAGCAAAGACATTAATTAATTATAGAATCACAAGGGTTATATAAGCAGGGGCTGCCATAAGGATGAATTAATTAATTCACAGGTAAAGAAGTGTAGCCCAGAGGAAAAGTGCACCCCATTTGAAGAGGATTTTTGCTCAAAAGAAGGTGAAAGCAATGCTAAAAGCTTCCAATTTTGGCGCACAGGTTGAAGGAAGTTGATTTGTGTCTGGATAATTGTTTGCATAAGTGATACAGGTGCTCAGGTGAAGTTGGAAAAATTCATGCTCACTTTGCATGCAAATAAAACATCAATTTTTGGGGCAGCAGGCTTGAATAATGCAGATTTTTATGATTAAAATCTATTGTTCATGTTCCGGTTGCCATATTTGTCTGAATTAATTGTAGGAATTCATTACATGTGCTTTACAAAAGAAAATGAGCTTTAATCAATGTCCAATACATTGAATATATCCTCTGAATCTGAAGAATTATCCAGATCTGCACCAATTTTGAAGAATTCCAGACAAATAAGAAGAAAAAGAATTGTTCAAACAAAGATAGGCAAAGCCATGGCAAAGAGGGATGAAAAAAAAATCACAACAGAGTCATGCATCACTTCCAAATTTGCAGACATAGGAGACACAGATCTAGGTCCGGAACCTCTTTCCAAATTGATTGATAGATCCAGAGCAGGAAAGACTTCACTCATGCGTGTAATTAAAAGAAATGGAATTATTCGAGCTGCAACCTTTCCATACACAGCCCAATTGCCAAAGTTCATTATGGAGTGTGCTAGATCTTACCATCCTTCATCCAGATCAGTGCGAGATGCTACAGGAAAAACAATAATTCGGTTAGACGCAGAGTTCATCAATTATCACTTGAGGATTCCGGATCGAAAGGTTGTGACTTCCATTAGCATTCAGGATGCCGACATCAGGTGGGAGAAGCATAGAGTTGACTGCATGAACATAATGAACAACAGATACATGAAGAAGCCTAGATCTCCTTCTAAGTTCCCAAGAACTCTTCTGCGGTCCAATATGGTGCAGGAAGTTAATGATGTTGTCAAATTGTTATGCAGGATAAATGGCGAGCCGAATGCTCACACTTTACGTACATGGATGTATGCTTTCATCACGACCATTAAAGTCAACAAGATTGATTCCATAATCAATTGGTCGGAAATCATTAACGACAACATTGGTGAGCAAATCCGGAATGTGAAGCGTAATTTCAGCTTCAAAATGACTTCCTACTTGGTATATGTTGCAGCTTCACAAAGCGTCTTCTCTAAGCTAGATAGATGTGGCGTTCTTTCTAAGGAACCCATTTTCGAGTGTTACCCACAGCTTACTGTACCTACATGCGAGAAATATTTCAAAGTGGTCAATGATGGATTCTTCTATGAATTCATTTGCAGGCTAGACAGGGACCTAAAGGCCAACAGGGTGAGCAAGGACGTGTGGGAAATTGTATCCAAAATTGGTAGTCTATCCATTCAGTTTGTAGATTTCACATACCCCAAGGTTACTAGATTTTCTAGAGAACCGGTTAAGCTGCCCAGATATCCAAATGATAGATTGATCACCATGGAGCTGAGTAGACAAATTGTGGAGATACATGACCTTCATTCGAAATGGCACAAGTCTACGACCTTCTTCCTGATCACTGTGGGACATTATAGCTGCCAGAGCATTCATAGAGTTTGGGGGATGGAGACGGAGATGTTATCCGAGTATGAGCAAGAGTTATTTCAGGCACGGCTGAACATCAATCCATTCGGAGTAACCAGGAATACGATCTCCCAGGAGTACGCACATGTGCCTTCATTAGAGGATTTCTTGATGAAGTGCGAAAGTGAGTACGAGGTTAGAAAGAAGGATTTCAGCAAGCTATCAGCACGATAAGTGTTCGACTTTGGACTAGCATGGATACCTGTGGATCTTAAATATGATGGGAATGTGTTACTTGACACTTACCATCAAATGGGAGGAGATATAGCCATACTTCAGGATAACGTAGGGGGCTGCCATACGATTGAGGAAAGGTCTAGCGTTGTTCTGGTGAATACTTCAAACTGGTTGCTAACAAAGGGATACTACCTTGATGAAGCATTGATGAATCAAGTCACGGGAAACTTCGGCATAGGAGATTCTCTCAAGCAGAAGCACGAAGGGGAAAGCAACGGAAGGTCCGAGAATATGAAAGTGCACAAAAGATCTCAATCAAAGGTGAAGATCACTTCCATGGCTATGACTTTAGTTCCAGCTTCTCCAGAATCTACTACTTCACCAACTGTTGCACCTTAGTAGGACATTTCCATGCCTCCACTGAATCCAACAACATTCATCTTCTCTCCGTAGCCACTCCGTTCAGCACCTGTTCCAGAAGAGACCTTCAAGCTGCAGATGGTAGAGTTCGAAAGAGTTTTGTCCTTGGATGATTCAGAAGATGGCAGCCATAACACTATAGCACTTTCTGATGGAGAGGAAACAGATCAAGAGATAGTAGTGCACTTAGCAACTTCTCATAATGGTTTGATTCGCAGTTGGTTTAAGAAGCTAGAGTGGAGATGAACTTGGAAGAACACGACTTGTAGCTACTCTGGAGCCTAGGTGGAAAAGACAGAAGACCTAAAGTTGCTAAGGTAACTTCAAGGATGATCATCGAGGAGTCGGAGCAGAAGTTTACTGAGATGTCAGTTCCAATGGAAGGAAAGAAGGAAGATGAGTTCACGACAGAAGACGTAACAGTAACCAAAGTACCCGTCAGTCAAGCCACCACAGAAGGATTGAATTAGGATACACAGACATTGATAGATGCTCTATTCCTTAGGCTTGACAAAGAAAATGCAGAGAAAGACGAGCTTCAGAAGCAGGTATCTCAGTTGTGTGAGATCATAGCCAAGGTTGCTAAACCTTCCACTCAGCCCATTTCAGAGCAAGTGAGTGATCATCTTATGCAGGAGATGGAGGATGTAAGAAATCAGGTGAAAGCTATTGACGAATGGAATAACCTAATTATTCTTCAAGCTTCTGTACAATTTGGAGAGGTGTCAGCCCGCCTGAAGGTTATGAATGATGCAGCAAATTAGCTGAAGCAATTGGTGACGAGCATAGTAGACATGAACACAGTTGTTGAGAGTAACTTGAGTACTTTGGTTGATATCAACAAGTTGCCAGGAGAAGTATTGGTTGCGGAGTAGATTGTACCGGATAGATCAGTTGAGAAGGGGAAGCAACTGGAGTTTGCAATATCTTTCCATTTGGATATTTGCATAGTTTTGTTGAAGAGAATATGCAGGCACTTGAGAGTAGGACGTCATCCCTACTAGACCATATCATTTCTTTCACTGAGGAGGAAGTGGTCGGAAATGTTACTTTATACGTACGGATCATTCCTAGAAAAGTGCCTAATTCCTTGGAAGGGTTTCTTCTGATGGTACAAGGGAGAATTGATGGAGCTACTAAGCCTTTCACGATGAATTCCATTAGTAGACTGGTGGCACTGTAGGTGGATATTACGAGGTTCGGGCCAAGCTTGGAGAATTTGGAAGCGTGTATCAAAGTGTTAAATGAAGGATTGCTATACTTTAGGACAGAAAAGGAAGTGGTGGCTAAAACAGATGGGAAGATTCTGAATCACATGTTCGACAAGTATATCCAATATCAGAACAAAAAGAAGACAAATGTTACAGCTGGCTTGACTTCTTCTTCTATTTTTCCATGTTCCCGGATGAAATTGTAAAACTTTAATGTTATTGGTTTTTGAAACCATTACTTAAAGTTATGTGGAACAATTCTATTAGTTAAGTGATACATGTATCACTTAAGGAGAAGTTAGGGGAGGATGATTGCCAAATGTCATCTTTACTTGTTTATGTTTCAGTTTAGTTGAGATTCCCATTTGTACTTTCCCTCCTACATTCTATAAGTACGAGAAGAACCTCCAAGTTAAGGATCAGAATTTGTAAGCAGCATCCTTGTGTTCCATAATTTGTGTTGAAACCCTTGAGAGCCACTTGAAGCAAAGGAATATACAGGAGCATATTTCTGGAGAACTTTTTGTCACAGTGTATTGTGTTTCTTGCTTTTTATCTTAGATCTTTTAATAGACTTTTTGTTATTTCAGATCTAGATCTAGAGCTGCGTTTGCTTAGAATTATATGGTTATATCTATTGGTTTCTTCTATGTGCATGCAATCAACTATACTATCTAGTGATTGGGATGCACATCTTCCCCATTTCTTCTCTGTGTTTATATAATTCCCTTCTTCTTCAAATATTTCCTTTCTTAAACAACTGCTTACTTGTTGCAGAACTGTACAACTATGGTTCATGAGTTGAACAGTTAAAGTAAAACCCCATATAGATACTAGCATACTTTAATTGACAAATCTAACATGGGAGCCTCACCGGTAAATGAGGGAGATTTATCTCATGACTGCCTAGGTTTTGTGCTATGCAAAAAATCTAGCCAAAAATATTTCAATATTCTTGGGTATAAGTATGACACCTGAGGGAATGAAAATAGTACTAGAGAAGAAGCGATTATCTATTCACATTACACCTTATCATTTCAGAGGATGTGATTTGTATAATATGGGAAGATATGTATTATTATGTAGATGTGTCTTAGGAGCATGAATGCCAAAAAATTATGGATGAAGCACATGGTGGGATAGCAAGAGAACATTATGCAGGTGAGGCTACATCACACAAGATACTTCTGGTAGGAATTTTGTGGGAAACACTGTAAAAGGATACCAAATATTTTTTTAGGGCATGTGATCATTTTCAGAGAATAGGAAAGCCAAGGCATCGTGATGAAATTTCATTGCACCCCATAACAAGCGCAAAACATTTTGGAAAATGGGAAATTGATTTTGTTAGACCAATTGCACCAGCTGCACATAGGATAAGCACTAATATATTATCAATTTCCATATTATTTGACAAGATGGGTAGAAGCCACACCCACTAAGGATTGTACAATAGCTACAATAGTGAGCTTCTTATGGGAGAATATTATCATTAGGTATGGCTTCCCATTGAGCCTTAATAGTGATAGGGGAAATCATTTCTTGAATGAGACTATTATAATATTGTTGGTAGAGTTCATAGTAGTTCATAATAAGACAACCCCCTATCACCCACAAGTCAATGGTACTGCAGAATCCTTCAATAAGATATTGGGACACACTTTGACAAAGATTTGTGATATAGGGAGAAAGTATTGGGATGAAAAAGTATCAGTTTTACTATGGGCATACATAAGTACCTAGAAGAGGTTAAAAAAACAAAAAGATGTAGTCTTTCCAATTGAATTGATGTTACCATCACCACATATTGTGCATGCAAGAGGTCTTCCAGATGACCAAGCAGTAGTAGAGTGCATTTACAAATTAATGTAGTTGGATGATAGGCACACAATTGTGCAATGAAGCCTGAAGATAGAAAAAATGTGACAAAAGGCTTGGCATGACAAGCATATTAAGAAAAAGTCTTTTGTTGTTGGTGGGATGGTGCTCCTATATGATTCTAAATTCACATGCCACCTAAAAAAATTAAAGCGCACTTGTTAGGGAAATTTAAAGTAACAAAGATACTGTATTTAGGAGCATGTCAGTTACATGTGTTGGATGGCACAATGTTACCTGTTTACTTTAATAGGAGTAGGTTGAAGTCCTACTATAAATAATCTTATTTCATTATGTTTGTAATAAAGAAATATTTCCACTTAGATTAGATTTCAATTTTTACATTGTTTTGTTTTATTGTAATAAGATCATTTGTGCATATGAGTTGATGTTTTTTATTCTAGATTGATGCACAGAGGACCACACACAATTTTAGTATAAAGTAGGAGATAAGTTTCACGAGGATTAAATTAGTGATATAAATCTTAATGGACATGTGTATGTTCTTGCTCATGATTAGACTTCTCAGATATGAAAGGCTTGAGGGAACTTGTAATGATGACAACTTTCTTAAAGGTGTGAAGGATGTTTACTTATGTGAAGTAAAGTTGGTAGAGTGCACAACATAATGTGAGGGTGGAAACACAGTAAGATAAAATACTTGGAAAGTGGCGTGGACGAAGAATGTGTGCAACAGAAGAGGATACATGCAATAGGGTATGTATCCTGGTAAGTAATACCATGCCAGAAGGTTATGGACTACCACTTGCGAAAGCTAGTGAATACCACACGAAAAAGATGAGAAAATGTAGAAAAAGTAGGAAAATGTAAAAAATGCATTTAAAGATATGAATCGGTGGTAGGTGAAGTGAGTTGGTAAAGTATTAAAGGTGTTTGAAAAGAGAATATCTATAAAAGGGTAATAACATAGTCATTCCCCTCACCTTGCAACTTGTGAATTGAGAGCTTTTGCGATTTTTTGTGAACTCAATATTTTGCAAACTAGAGTGAATTATGTGTGAAGGAAGAAATGAGGAGGGTCGAGCAACCAAAAACCAGTCCCAAAACCAAAGCTTCTTGCATTTGGGGAAAGTGACTTCTAAATTGCATAGTGGAAGCTAAAGTAGGGTTTGGAGAAGTGGAGATTAAGGTTGCAAGGTCACGTGGAAAATAGTTTGCAGAGCTATGAAACACTAAGTCAAGGGAAGGTTTAAGGTATACGTTATAAGTACAGTAAGAAATTGAGAGCAGGGAGATACCAACAAGTGATTGAGGTTGAGAAATAGGGGAAAGTGCACCTAGGGCATGTATTTGCTGGAGATTCAAAGTTTGCAAGTGAAAAACTACATTATGGTACCAAAAATGATAATATCCAAGGGTAAGAAGGTAGTAGAGGAAGCTCTAGACGAATGGTTCTCAGAGATGTAGTATCCAAAGGAAGAGATTGTTGGGAGGCCATGAGCATCACAAATTTGGAAGTGCAAGATAAGTGAATATAACCATTGCATGCAGGTACATAAAACAAATGTTAAAAATTATGTTTTAAAAGAAATGAGGCAGCGGACTATGGAAGGTCAGATAATCTTCGATGAAAAGGTGTGCAAGACCTTGGAAGGTGTGGGAGTGTTGCAGTTGTATGAATTATCTCTTTTTCGGTAAGCTTGCATGACTGTTCCAATGGCTAATGTTGCAAGTCCATGAGGACTCTTTCTACTATGTGGGTAGGATGATGTGCCTAACTGTAAATTTTATCAATGGCGTAACACGGTTACGTGATAGTGGTGATAAGATAGTGTTTGATCTACGCGATGAGGAAAAAGTGGAGGAGACAGCCACCAAACTTCAATATAAAAGGGGAAGTCACACCTTTAACATCACAAACATTATTAAACAAGGAACAAGAGCGGTTGCACGATTGGTGAGCTACAAATTAGGTTCCTAAAAAAGATGGACAAAGGTCAACAAAATGTTTCTACATATTGCATGCAAGATGACATAGGGACCAAGTATAACATTACATTATTCATAGTAGAAAGAATTGTAGAAGAAGTAAAGACCCAAACTGAAAAAAGGAGAGAAAAATACACAGGGGTCTATTTTTTTACTAATAGTGTTTTAGGAAATAGGGGTTCCAGATGGACCGGTGCACAACAAGAGGGAACATCTAGTTGAGAAGAGATCTTTCGATGTAACATTTTTCCAAGTACACTTACAATGGAGCAATACCTAATGTGTACAAGGAACGCTTAGAGAAATGGTATAAAATAATGTGTAATACATTCAAGAATGAATGACATGATCCTAGGGAGCTTCCCATAGAGTTGGTTGGATAGGAAAATTTTGCATCCATGCAACATTTTTTCATTGCAAATTTTTTATTACAAAGTGGAGGGTTTGGGGCCTTGGTGCAAACCTCCATTTGCATTTACTTCTAGATACTTCAAAGGTGCAGTCAATATGATAAATGATGTGTAACCACTTAAGTTTAATGTAGAAAATGTTGATATTGAATATCATATAGTGTGGAATACCTATATTGTGTCAAGATATGAGCCATTTTTCGAAAGCCCTATTAAGGGACAATGGAACAAAATAGTATGGACTTGAACCCCATTGTGACCCTGGAAGTTGGTAAGGAGGCTTGTAGAGTCTATGTCTATTTATGACCAAATTTCTAGTATGGAAAGGTGGTAAATGTGTATGATACCACCCTTACACCACCAACAACAAAGAAAATGGCTACAAGCATGCCAAAGAGTAGGCTTGAACCAATAACAGAGGAAGAAGAAGAAGATGAGATGGAGGGTGTGTTGGACCATAGTGCACAAAAAAGATGCAAAAGCAACGACATAATGCAAGAAATTTGTGCACTCCTCAAGTTTCTCCAACTACCCTAATTAAAGAAGTGTGAAGGCCTAACTCCATAGAGTAAGAACAACCTCACATTACCCATGATATAGAATAGAGGAAGAAGGGTTAGATTTGTTTGAGCATGAATATGAAGAACAACAATATGAAGAACAATAACAATAAAAGGAAGTCAAGTATGAAGAGCAAGCACATGGAGAGGAGCACGAGGAACGACATGATGAAGAGAAGCCACATGAGCATGGACTTGAAGGAGACCAAGGCATGGGTGAGGAAATGGGTCATGTGCATCATGATATTACACAAGAGACACCACACAGGCAGCGTGAAATAGGTCTAGGAACAAAATCATCAATGAGAAGAAGGAAAAGGCAACCTCCATAAGTATCCCTAGAGATGTCATACATGGATGAAAATATCAAGCTTATTAGGGCTATATTTTAGAGCTAAGTGAAGCCTGAGCAACTGATTTTGTGGGACATATTTAATGATTTTTAAGGCATTAAATCATTAAATTAATTTCTATTTTCGGTGGTTATAGTCAAGGCACACTGTGAAGCTTAAGTGAAGTGAAGTGTGAAGGATTAAATTGGATTAATTTAATTTATTGGATGGCTGTCCTTATACATGCTATTTTTAAAGAGAAAAACATGATTTATAATAAATTAATTGCCTTTAATTGTTAGGGAAATTATTAATTATAAAATTGTGAGGGTTATATAAGCATGGGCAGCTATATGGGTGAATTATTTAATTCATAGGTAAATAATTGCAGCCAAGAGGAAAAGTGCGCCCCCATTTGAAGAAGGATTTTGCTCATGCAAGGTGGCAACAAAGCTAAATGCTTCCAGATTTGGCACATGCTTTGAAGGAGGTTGATCTTTGTCTGCATCATTGTTTGCATAGGTGTTACAGGTGCTCAGGTGTTGTCAAGGCACATTTAAGGCTCAGGTGTTTGACATATTTAATGATTTTTAAGGAATTAAATCATTAAATTAATTTCTATTTTCAGTGGCTATAGTCAAGGCACACTGTGAAGCTTAAGTGAAGTGAAGTGTGAATGATTAAATTGGATTAATTTAATTTATTGGATGGCTGTCCTTAAACATGCTATTTTTAAAGAGAAAAACATGATTTTTAATTACTTAATTGCGAGGAATAGGAAAGACAATTATTAATTATAAAATTGTGAGGGTTATATAAGCATGGGATGCCATAAGGGTGAATTATTTAATTCACAGGTAAAGAATTGCAGGCAAGAGGAAAAGTGCGCCCCATTTTAAGAAAGATTTTGCTCAGACAAAAGTGAAAACAAGGCTAAAAGCTTCCAAATTTGACGCATGCTTTGAAGGAGGTTGATCTTTGTCTGCATCATTGTTTGCATAGGTGTTACAGGTGCTCAGGTGTTGTTGAAAGGATTCATGCTCTCTTTATGTGCAAATTAAACATCAATTTTTTGGGCAGCAGGCTTGAAAAGTGCAGATTTTTACAATTAAAATTCACTATTCACGCTCCGGTGGCCATTTTTGATTGAATAAATTGCAGGAATTCATTACAGGTGCTTTACAAAAGAAAATGAGCTTTTATCAATTTCCAATACATTGCATATATCCTCCGAATCTGAAGAATTTTCCAGATCTGCACCAATTTTGAAGAAATTTGGCCAAGTAAGAAGAAAAAGAATTATTCAGACAAAGATAGACAAATTCATGGCGAAGAGAGATGAAAAAGAAAGCACGATCGAGTCATGCATCACTTCCAAACTTGTAGACATAGGAGACATATCTAGGCGCGGAACCTCTTGCGGATTTGATTGATAGATCCAGAGCGGGAAAGACTTCACTCATGGGTGCGGTTAAAAGCAGTGGAATTATTTGAGCGACAGCCTTTCCATGCACAACCCAGTTGCCAGAGTTTGTTATGGAGTGCGCTAGATCTTACCATCCTTCATCCAGATCAGTGCGTGATGCTACAGGAAAGACAATAATTCGTATGGGTGCAGAGTTCATCAATTATTGTTTGAAGATTCCAGTGCGAAAGGTGGTGACTTCCATTAGTCTTCAGGATACCGGCAGCAGGTGGGAGAAGCATGGAGCTGATTGCGTGAGCATAATGAATAGCCGATACATGAAGAAGCCTTGATCTCCTTCAAATTTCCCGAGAACTCTTCTGCGGTCTAATTTGATGCAGGAGGTAGATGATGTTGTCAAATTGCTATGCAGGATGAATGGCGAGGCGAATGCTTACACTTTCCGTACATGGATGTATGTTTTCATCAGGACCATTAAAGTCAAGAAGGTTGATTCCAGAATTAATTGGTCGGAAATTATTAGCGACAACATTGGTGAGCAACTCCGGAACGTGAAGCGTACTTTCAGCTTCAAAATGACTTCCTACTTGGTGTATGCTGCAGCTTCACAAGGCATCTTTTCCAAGCTGGATAGATGTGGTGTTCTTTCTAAGGACCCCATTTTCGAATGCTACCCACAGCTTATTGTACCTACGTGCGAGAAAGATTTCAAAGTGGTCAACGATGAATTCTTCTATGATTTCATCTGCAGGATAGACAAAGACTTGAAGGTCAATAAGGTAAGCAAGGAAGCGTGGGAAGCTGTGTCCAAGATTGGCAATCTATTCATTCAATTTGCAGATTTTACATACCTCAGGGTTACGGGCTTTTATGGAGAACCAATAAAGATGCCCAGGTATCCGAATGATAGATTGATCGCCATGGAGCTGAGTAGGCAACTTGTGGAGTTACACGACCTTCAGTCTAAGCGGCACAAGTTTACGGGCTTCTTCCTAATCATTGTGGGATATTACAGCTGCATTATCATTCATAGAGCTCGGGGGATGGAGACACAAATGTCCGAGTATGAGCAAGAATTCTTCCCTGCACGACTGAACTTCGATCCATTTTGAGTAGCCAGGAAGACAATCTCCCCTGAGTACACACATGTGCCTTCATTATAAGATTTATGGATGAAGTGCAAAAGTGAGTATGAGGTTAGAAAGAGAGATTTCAGTAGGCTATCAGCAAAGCAAGTGTTCAACTTTGGACTAGCGCAGATACCTGCGGATCTTGAAGATGATGAGAATGTGGTACTTGACACTTACCATCAAATGGGAGGAGATAATGCTATACTGCAGGATAACGTAGGAGGCTGCAACACAATTGAGGAAAGGTCGGGAGTTGTGTTGGTGAATACTTCAAACTGGTTGCTGACGAACGGATATTGCCTTGATGAAGCATTGATGAGTCAAGTCACGGGCAACTTTGGCGCAGGAGATTCCCTCAAGCGGAAGCACGGAAGAGAAAGCAGCAGGAAAGCCGAGAAGTTGAAAGTGCGTAGAAGATCTCAATCAAAGGAGAGGATCACTTCTACGACCATGACTTTAGCTTCGGTTTCTCCAGTATCCAGTACTTCACCAACTATTGCACTGCAGCAAGATGCTTCCATGCATCTATTGAATCCAGTGACATTCATCTTCTCCCCTCAGCCACTTGTTCAGCGCCTTTTCCAGAGGATACGTTGAAACTGCAAATGGCGGAATTCGAAAGGGCTTTGTCCTTGGAAGATTCAGAAGATGGCAGCCATAAGACTGTGGCAGTTTCTGATGGAGAGGATGCAGTGTGGGAGATGGTAGTTCAGAAAATCAGCGACTTCTCATTCTCCGAGAAGTAACTTCTCGGAATGGTTGGCTCCGCAGTTGGTTCCAGAAGCGAGAATGGAGATGAACTTAGAGGAGCACAACTTGCAGCGACTCCAGAATCTTGGTGGAAGAGATAGAAGGCCTAAAGTTGCTAAGGCAACTTCTAGGTTGATCATCGAGGATTCGGGAGAGAAGTTTGCTAAGATATCAATTCCGGCAGAAGGAAAGATGTAGAAGGAGCTCACGGCAGAAGATGTTATAGTAACCAAAGTACCCCTCGGTCAAGCCACCACTGAAGGATTGAAGCATGATACACAGACATTGATAGATGCTTTATTCTTTAGGTTTGACAGTGAAAAGGCAGAGAAAGAAGAGCTGCAGAAGCAAGTATCTCAATTGTGCGAGATCATAGCCAAGGTTTCTAAACCTTCCATTCAGCTCATTTCAGAGCGGGTGAGTGATCATCTTATGCAGGAAATGGAGGATGCAAGCAATCAAGTAAAAACTATTGATGAATGGAAGGATTTGATTATTCGTCAAGCTTCTGTACAACTTGGAGAAATGCCAACCCGCCTAAAGGTTATGAATGATGCGGCAAATTAGTTGCAGCAACTGGTGACAAGCATCGTAGACATGAAGACAGTTGCTGAGAGTAACCTGAGTATTTTGGCCGAGATCAACAAGCTGCCGGGAGATGTGTTGGTTGCAGAACAAATTGTACCGGATGGATCAGTTGAGAAGGGGAAGCAGATGGAATTTGTAGTATCTTTCTGTTTGGAAATTTGCAGAGTTTTGTTGAAGAGGATGCAGGTAGTTGAGAGTAGGACATTAGACTTACCAGACAGTATCATTTCTTTCACTGAGGAGAGAGTGGACGGAGGTGTTACTTCATATGTGCGGATCGTTCCTAGTAAGGTGCCTAATTCCATGGAAGGGTCTCTTTTGATGGTACAAAAGAGAATTGATAACGCTACTAAGCCTTTCACGATGAATTCTATTAGTAGATTGGTGGCGCTGTAGGTAGACATTGCGAGGTTTGGGCCGAGCTTGGAAGATGTGAAAGCGTGCATCAAAGTGTTGAATGAAGGGTTACTGCAGTTCAGGATAGAAAGAAGTAGTGGCTAAAATAGATGGAAGGATGCTGAATTACATGTTCGACAAGTATATCCGATATCACAACAAGAAGAAGACATAAACATTACAGCTGGCATGACTTCTATTCTTTCTTCTTCTACTTTCTATATTCCCGGATGAAATTGTAAAACTTTAAGTTATTGGTTTTACAACCATTACTTAAAGTCATATGGAACCATTCTATTAGTTAAGTGATATATGTGTCACTTAAGGAGAAGTTAATGGAGTATGATTGTCAAATGTCATCTTTACTTGTTTATGTTTCAGTTCAATTTGAGTTTTCCATTTGTACTTTCCCTCCTATATTATATAAGTGGGAGAAGAACCTCTAGGTTAAAAAAGAAATCAGAATTTGTAAGCAGCAATCTTGTGTTTTAGAATTTGTGCTGAACCCCAGAGAGCAACTTGGAGCAAAGGAATACAAAGGAGCAGGTTTCCGGAGAACTTTGTGTCACGGTGTACTGTGTTTCTTGCTTTTAATCTTAGATCTCTTAATAAACTGTGTTATTTTAGATCTGGATCTAGAGCTGCCTTTGTTTTATAATTTTGTGTGTTCATATCTATTAAGTTTCTTCTATGTGCATGCAATTAGCTCTACTATCTACTAATTGGGATGCACATCTTCCCCATTTCTTCTATGTATTTCATTTACTTTCTTTTTCTATAAAATACTTCCTTTCTTGAACAGCTACTTACTTGCTGCAGAACTTCTTAGTTATGGTTCATGAACTAAGTGGTTAAAGTAAAACCCCTTATAGATAATAACACATTTTTACGGACAAATCTGACACGGGAGCCTCACCGGTTAAATGAGGGAGATTTATCTCATGACTGCCTAGGTTTTGTGCTATGCAGAAAATCTAGCCAACACAACTTTTGGATCCTTTCCTAGTGGAACACTTTGTTGATCAGTCATATATAGGTAGGGTTATTTTCCCCAACCTTTGTTGAATATCTTTTCATGGATAATCATAATGAAGTCTTCTTCCACCCTTGTGATCATTCCTTGACTTCAAGGTACAAATATCAAGGAAAGAAAGCTCTTGGCGGATGGCTGGCCTCAAATCTTGGTATTGCTCATAAGATCCATATCATCATCTCCATCTCGCTGCCCTACTTCCACTTGTTCCTCTTCTTCCCTTTGTAGAAATTTAGCTCGGAAGGTTCTTGTGGGAGGATTAATGGAAGTTCTTTCATTGCCGGAAGAGCTGCCCTTACCTAGGGTTTTTTCAATTCTGGAGCACCTTGGATGGCTTGGATCAATTCAAATCATTGAAGCCCTCATGGTTCTTTGGAAGCTTTGCTCCATGTCTTTTTGATTCCTCAACAACTCTTGCATGTAGCTCATTTTATTTAAAGGTGGAGGCCTTTGTTCCTTATACCCCATGTTCTTTTCCGGAGTCCTTTGATATGCTATAAACCTTTCTCCATCGGTATTCATGCAAATCGGAAAATCTGAAGTTACCCTCACACAAGATGGAAGCAACAATGCTTTGATACCACTGTAATGTCCCTTTTGGGCTCAAATTTGAGAAATTTGGATTTTCCCCAAAATACTAATAAAACATTGTTAGAAATGATGACAAACACATGTAGAAAACCTGATTTTTATGACAACAATATGATTTTATGCAAAAATTTGGGCAGTGACCTGTTTTAGGTCCATAAAACCTTAAGTGACCTAGGATAAATTCTGATTTTAGTACCTCCCACACATCTTCAGAAATACATCAACAGCATGAAACCCTTGATGAAATCATGAAAATAAATGCTTCAACTATAAAATACAGATTGTTGGAATTAATTAGTTGATAAAAAAACATAAAAGCTTCAAAAATCTATATCTTCAGAAATGCTTGGAGATAAAATGCAAATGATAGTTTAAAATGATCACAAAAATGGCTGCTATCAAACAAAATAGGATCAAATTTTTCCGACGACCAAAACCCACTGCAAAGTGATCCCGAAATCTCCAAATGGGTCACCCAACTGCAAATGAGTGTGGCAGCCCCAAAAAAAGTGTGCTTTAGCTGGAATTTGTGCCCTAGCACAAATGGAAACCTTTTCCGTTATGAAATTCTGAATTTCAAGTTCATTTGTGACTCTTGGATGAAGCCACCAATGCAACAAATGAGGGTTTTTCGTCCCCAAGTGTTGTGACTATTGAGGGTTTTCGTCTCCAATAGGATCCAATGAGGGTTTCCGTCCTAAAAGGATGAAAATGAGAGCTCAATGCGCCAATTTCCAAATAGAAGTATCAATTCGCCAGATGATCCGTACAATGAGCCCCAACATTTACCGTTATAGCCTTTTTCTTTGTTTTCCTTGTGGAGCACTCCATGTGGGACACTTTATTTCCTTTTTAACATTTTCTTTTCCCACTTCTAATAATTTAATTAAAGTGCCAATAATTAAAATTACTTTAGCGCTTAAAATTAACTTATTAATTTACTTCCTTCCCCCCTTTTATCGGACTGAAAATAATGAAAATAGGCTAAGGGTCTTCTTTTTGTTTTAGTATTTAAAAATACTTTTTATTTTAATAATAATATATTATTAAGTTGCCCCATAAATAGAGAGTTATTTGGGCTCAACTTAAAAATATTATTAAGTATTTCTAATTTAGAAAAGAGGACATTACAGATTGTGGTTTCTTCAGTCCAACATTAGATTCAACATTAACATTTTAATTGCGACACATGATGCTAGTGTTGGACCCCTTAGATGTCAACCTTACTCCTTTTATTGAAGCATGATATCCCTCTGAGATGTCTCTCATTACCATATGTTTCTTGTCAATAATAGTCGAAATATGAATGGTTCCACATGGAATACCAGTATTATAAAGTTCCATAATAGTTCCTTTTCCTTCTAAAACTTTATTACAAATGTGTACATTTTTTATTTTATTTATAGAGACAAGATAGGCAGTCATTCATTTCCTTTGAGAGAGTGTCATTCGTAGCATGTTTATATCAATAAAACTATGTTTTTATTTGCTGGTGATAACTAAGGATAGGCCCTTGACTGCAAAAAATAATATCAAGAACCAATGAGGGGAACTTTGCTCGAAAATTCAAATGTGAAGGGTACAAAAGTACCAAATAAAAGAGAGAAGATGCTGTCTCATTAGGTTAAAAGATATTAACTTAAGAGAGAACCACCATCTGCAAAGAGAAAGGGGAGATATTATCATCCACTAATGCATAAAAAAAGAACTTCCGAAAGGCAGCTCCAAGACACCTTGTGCTGCCACACATTAGCCACTGTGCTTTCATTTTCATCGAGACCATGTAGTGCAAGCCTTGGGAGTTTTTTTTATGGGGTGAAATTCAGCCATCAAGTATTCTAGTAAAGACTAGTCTTATTGTTGAATGCAATATACCCCCAATAGGCTAGATGTAAATAACCAAAGCTACTTCAAATGGCACATCCATAAACCAATCCTATCTCTACCTGAGTTTGTGCAAAATGTCACAAGATAGAAGTTCATTCATGCACAAGTCCATAATCACGTCTTTTGATTTTCATTGCTAAGCGCAGCAGAAGTGGAAATTTTATATAAAATCCTTTGGAACCTTGCGATAAAGTCCTGCATGTTCTCATTTGGTTCCTTCTTTAACTGTGTCAGCTAAGTGATCAGCATGCTAGCGTCTTTTGCAGGTTTGAATCCTTTCAGAAATTGCTCTCGCATGGACGCCCAATTTGTTATAGTTCCAGGGGCTAACCGATAGAACCATTCTTCAACCAAATCATGTAGGTTCTCAATGAAAAGTCTAACTGAGACATCTTCATGCTCCACTGCAAGCACACCACAAGACATGAAGAATGTTGCCAAGTGATCATCTGGATTTTGCTTGCCATCTCCAAAGAATTTCAGGAAATTCTTTCTTAACCCTTTAGGCAATTCGTGCATAGGTGGAGTTAGGTTCAGTGGCCCAAATGCTGCACCCCATGGGAAAGGTTGGTTCCGGTTCAACATGATGAATGGAACACGTCTACTCCGGGAGTAGACTTGATAGATAATTCCAGCCGCCGGATTATGCTGAAGCAGATCCGGATGCGGAGATGTTTGAGCTCTTCTTCTTGGGAAAAGACTAGATCTGCGGCTTCTAACTTGAGGAGGATGATTGAAATTGAATTGCTCTTGCAATCTGTAGAAATGATCAGTCCTTCCTTGAGCTTTGACAGATCGGGTGAACGAGTGTTCAGCCAGGTTGAGAGTTCAGTGGGAACTAGCTTTATAAGCTCTAGCTTGCAAAAGATTGTTCGTTCCCCAGTGGAGTCACCAAAAATTGTTGGCTAGATTTTCTGCACAGCTGAAAACCTAGGCAGTCATGAGATAAATCTCCCTCATTTACCAGTGAGGCTCCCATGTAAGATTTTTTCAGTTGTATGTCCTAATATCTATTTGTTGGTATTACTTTTAACTATATAGCTCATGAACCATAGCTAGGTAGTTTTGCAGCAAGTAAGCAGTTGTAAAAGAAAGGAAAAAATCTGTAGAAGAGGAAAATAATAGGAAACAGGGGAAAGGAGAAAGGATGTGCAACCCAATCAATAGTTTACAGAGTTGATTGCATTCACATAGATTAAAACAAATAGATCATCAAACACATAATTCAAAGCAAAGGAAACCTTCAGATCTAGATTTATAATAACACATTTTATGAATAGATCTACAAAGAAATAAGAAGCAAAATGCACCGTTGACACAAAGTTCTCCAGAAATCTCTTCTCTATTCCTTTGCTTGCAGAAATCAGGGGTTTCAGCTCAAAGTCTGGAACACAAGAATGTTGATTACAAATTCTGATCCTTTAACCCATAGGTTCTTCCTCCACTTATAGTGTGTAGAGGGGAAATTACAAATGGTAAACTGAAACTAAACTAGAACATGAAGTAGTAAAGGGAACATTTGGCAATCGTCTTCCTAGAATTTCTCTCTTAGTGACATGCATCAGGAGTCTTAAGTCAAAATTGTGCACATCTGTCACCTATCTTAAAAAATCTTCCCACATAACTTAAAGTAGTGGTTTTTCAACCAATAACTTTAAGTTTACATTTTCATCTGGGAATATAAGAAATAAGAGAAGAAAGAAGATCTGTCAGCTGTAACACTTATACTTTCTTTTTGTTCTGATATTGAATATACTTGTCAAACATGTAATTCAACATCTTCCCATCTGTTTTAACAATAACATCTCTCTCGGTTTTGAACTGTAACAACCCTCTGGACAAAGCAACAACGTTAGCCTTCACCTTCTCTAAACCAAGCCCATATCCCTCAATAACTGCCTGAAGCTTTATGAGTCTACCAATCGAATCCATCGTGAAAGGTATGGTGGCTTCATTAACCTCTTTCCATACAACCAGCATAAATTCCTCATGGGAAGCAGGTAATTTATCTAGGATGCTCTCCGACACTTCTCCCATGTTACTCTCCAGCAACTGCATCCTCTTCAGCATGAGCTTGAGGATCTCTACGCGGAAGGAAACTAAAATTTCTAACTGCTTCTCCCTTTCCACCAATCCGCCAGGCAAAATCTGCTCTACAATCAACACATCCTTTGGCAACGAGTGTATCTTAGCCAAAGTATCCAGATGACTTTCAGCCATGAGGATCTCTACGCGGAAGGAAACTGAAATTTCTAACTGCTTCCCCCTTTCCACGAATCCGCCAGGCACAATCTGCTCTGCAATCAACACATCCTTTGGCAACGAGTGTATCTTAGCCAAAGTATCCAGATGACTTTCAGCCACTATGTTCTCTTTTATCTGTGTCATCAAATCCTTTAGCTGAGACATTGCCTTGTGCATGTTCTCTAATTCAGCTGGTATTGGTTCGAATTCTTCTGAAGCCTGGTGAATGATTTGCTCCTTCTAGTGGGCAATAGCTCCAACTTGATCCCCTGTATCTTCCACCTCCTGCATCAGATGATTACTCACCTGCTCATGTGCTAAAATGGGCTGAGAGGAAGTTTTGGCATCCTTACTTATGATCTCGCACATCTGGGACACCTGCTTCTGAAGCTGGGATCTCTTAGCCTTCTCTTTGTCAAGCTTAAGGAATAAAGCATTCATTAGCGTCTGTGTATCCTGCTTTAACCCTTCTGTGGTAGTTTGACTTATTGGGACTTTGGTCACTGCTATATCAGCAGCTGTGAGCCATCCGCACTTTCTTTCGGCTGGAAGAGATAACTCAATGAACTTCTGTCCTGATTCCTCAATAATCAACCTAGAAGTCGTTTTGGCATCTTTAGGTCTTTTATCTCTTCCTCCCAAACTGAAGAGCAACTGAAAGTCGTGTTCTTCCAGGTTCATCTCCTCTTTGGATTCTGGGATTGCCAGCAAAGCTAACCATGATGAAACGTTGCTTCTTGGGGAATGAGAAGCTGCCGAGTGCACCACCATCTCATGCTCTGACTCCGTTCTATCAAAATTTGCCACCGTGTTATGACTACTAATTACCCTTTGAATTATCCAAAGATAATGCCTTTTCAAACTCCGTCATCTGTGCTTTCAACTTCTTCGGATGGATAGGTGAAGACCTGAGTGGTCGAGGACAAAATACAAATGACGTTGGATTCAAAGGAGGAACAACAAGATCTCTCTGAGGTTCTGGGGCTGCTGAAGGGCTGTGAGTTGATGTTGGAGAAGTTGGAACTGGAATGATAGCCGTACATTTGGCCTTCTCCTGTATGTGAGACTTCTTGTGAACTTTAAGTTTTTCCAGCCTTCTACTACTTACACCTTCGTGCTTTCTTTTGCTGGAATCTCCCATGGTAAAGTTGCCTGTGATCTGATTCATCAAAACTTCATCCAGGCAATATCCCTTTGTCAGCAACCAGTTCGAAGTGTTAACCAGAACTACGGAAGATCTTTCTTCAATTGTCTGGCAGCCACCAATGTTCTCTTGAAGACTAGCTCTATCTCCTCCCATCTGATGATATGAGTCAAGTATCACATAACCATCATCTGCGAGTTTTGCAGGTATCCGTGCCAAACCATAATCAGACACTTGTTGTGCCGATAACCTGCTGAAGTCTTTTTTTTGACTTCATACTCGTTCCTGCACTTCATCCATAATTCCTCCAACAAAGGCACATGTGAGTATTCATGGGAGATTGTCTTCTTAGCTACTCCATATGGGTCAAAGTTTAGCCGTGTTGGGAAGAACTCAGGCTCCTACTCAGAAAACATTTTGGCTTCAACTCCTCTAGCTTTGTGGATGCTTTGGCAGCTGTAGTAACCCATTGTGACTGGAAAAGAAACCCGTAGACTTGTGTTGCTTTGATTGTAAGTCATGCATCTCCATGAGTTGTCTGCACAACTCCATGATGACCCACTTGTCGTTTGGATACCTCGGCAACTTTACTGGTTCTCCCAAAAAGCCAGTCACCCTAAAATAGGTGAAGTCTGCAAACTGGATGAAAATGCAGCCATGCTGAGATACAGCTTCCCAAGCTTCTTTGCTCACCCTGGTTGATATCACCATTTAGTTTGCAGATGAATTCATAGAAGAACCCATTGTTAACCGCTTTGTAATCTGTGGCACTCAAAAACTGTCAACTGTGGATAGCAATAAAAAATGAGAGATCTTTCGCCAGTAAGCCTCGTCTATCTAGCTTAGAAAATATGCCCTGCGATGCTGTTGCATATACTAGGTATGAAGTCATTTTGAAGTTGTAAGTCCGCCTCAAACTCCGAAGTTGCTCACTGATACTGTCACTGATAATCTCTGCCCAATTAATTATCGAATCAGCTCTGTTGATCTCGATAGTCCTCACGAAAGCATACATCCATGAGTGAAAGTTGTGAGTATTGGCTTCTCCACTTATCCTGCAAAGCAATTTAGTGATATCATCCACCTCCTGCACTGAGTTGGATCGCGGAAGAGTTCTCGGGAACTTTGATGGAGACCTGGGCTTCTTCATATATTGGTTGTTCATTATGCTCATGCAATCTACTTTGTGTTTTTCCCATCTGTTACCTGCATCCAGCATGTTGATTGCAATCACCACCGTTCGTGTCGGAATCTTTAGACAATAATTGATAAACTGTGCATCCGGTCTTATAATTGTCTTTCCCGCAGCATCCCGGATTGTTCTGGAAAGAGGATGATATGATCTCGCACACTCCATGACAAATTTGTGCAATTGAGTTGTGACTGGGAATGCTGATGCTGGAATAATTCCATTGCTTTTCATTGCTTGCATGAGAAATGTCTTTCTGGCCCTGGATCTGTTAATTATTTCAGACATGGGTTCTGGGCCCATGTCTGTGTCATTGATATCAACAAATCTGGAAGCTATGCATGATTCTTTTGATCCCTCTCTATCATCACTCTTCATCATGGCTGGAGCAATCTTTTTCGGAGCAATATTTTTCTGAGCAATCTTTGTCTTTGTTGTTTTTCTTTTAATCCTACCAGAATTCTTTAGAACTGGATCAATTCGTGCAGATCTATCAATTTCTTCAGATTCGGAAGATATATTCAATGTAGTTGACATTGATTTGAACTTCCTTTCACCTGTATGAACACCTGTAATGAATACCTACAATTATTTAAGACAAAGATGTAGTCCAAAGCATGAATACTTGATTTCTGTCACCAAAAATCTGCATATGAAGCCCGCTGCCCTAAAATTTAAGGCTTTGCTCGCATGTAAAGCAAGCATAAATATTTTTAAATTCACCTGGGCACTTATAGCAACATGTAGATAATTATCATAGCATAAATCAAGCTCTTCCAACCCTAGGTGCGAAACCTTGAAGCTCCCCGGCAATGTAAAACACCTTCAGATGCAAAAATCCTCATTTGTTTGGTGCCAAAACTGTTTGGGCTGCAATCCTTAGCAAAAAGAATTAATTGCTTCTTCATTATCATTAAAAGCAACTATTAACAAATATCATTAAAAGCTTTGTTTAATGCCCAAATGGGTCGCACTTTTTGGCAAAGGTGAATTCTAAAAATAAGAAGTCAACTTCTGATGGGAATTTTCACCCTGCATTGCAGCTCTAAAAATCCCTTCTTCCACTTAAGTTATTTGACTTTTATAATGGGAATTTTTACCCTGTAAAGCAGGTAATAAATTCTCACCTGCCTATTACCTCAAATTTTCCCACTGCAGCTTAAAGTGACTTCCCAAAAAGGGTGACTTGTATTGAAAATAGCTTCTTTTGAAAAAGTGCGACTTGTATGGGTGAATAAAACCTTCTGATGGGAAAAGTTAGCCTGATAGGCAGACAGAAAATTCCCACTGGTCCTTTAAGTGGTTTTTCTTTATTTTATAATGAGAATTTTCACCTTGCAAGGCAGGTAAGAAATTCCTGCCTGCCTGCTGCCTCTAACTTTCCTATCGCAAATTAAGTGACTTTGACTCCATGGGAAAAAGTACCCTGCAAGGCAGGTAAGAAATTCCCGCCTGCATGCCACTACTAAAAATTCCATTGTAGCTTACACTTATTAATTCTAGAAAATGCGACTTGCCTGGGAGAGGCTTTATGTGCATGACTTCATCCTTTTTGGTCAAAAGCTTGCATTTTGAGGCTGATTCCTTCTGGTGCTGTGTCGGTAGATGATCTCTAGATGCTTTGGGCGATTAAACAGACTATACTGGCGAAGGAATTGACTTAGGGGAATTTCACAGAGAAACAAACGGAGAAAACCAGAGAAAAACACAAAAGAAATAAATAAAAGCGAAAATGTTCCCAGAAGTTGCAGATTGCCTTGCATTCATTCCTGGTGAAAACCCTAATGAGATGAGTGATTACTGGCATGCAAAACTTCAACATGATTCAACCAGAATACAATTTATTTCAAACGGGGCATTATTTATTCAATAAATAATTAAATAAAAATTTCCCACAGAAAAAACTTGGCGGAGGGATAAAATGAGTTTTATTTGTTGAAATTGGCTCATATGAGTCATTGGGAATATCCTAACATAATACAGACATCTTTTGGCAATAAAAACAGAAAAAGACCCGTTGTTTTAAAAGAATGATTTTTTTTTCAAATGGGTTGTCTCAGAGTTCAGGGCGAAATCTGGGGACACCAGTAACACTAGTATAATGGATGTAGAGTTGCCTTTTTCTGGTACCTGAGACTTTAATGAGGATTGCCGGGAAAAAGAAACAAAATTACAACAGTAGATGGGGAAACATGAGTGAACTGTGGAGGTCTCATCATTTAAGGAGAGTTCATGAGATGATCATTCTTGGAGGCATGATGAAGGATTGACAAAAGTGTTTCTAAACATTCGTGTTTTCTCTAATATGTTTGCTTCATGTGCAAGGTCAAGAACAAGAAAGAATGAAGTTACAGAAATTTTGTTTTGGCCAAAATATATCAGAAGCATGAGCTTATGTTGGCAAGAGATATCTCATTTGACCGGCACTGGGTCAAGGCTTTGAAAGCATTACATGATGTCTTCTCTCTTGTACATGGTATTTGGGCATATGAGCTTGTATTTGCTTGAGGGCAAGCAAATTTGGGAAGGGAGGACTGTAAAGTCCCCATTTCAAATAAAAATAATAGCAGATATTAATTACCTTGAGAGTGATTTTCATCATTTGAAATAATAGGGTAATTATAGTAGTTATTATAATAAAGAAGGAAATAATTAAATTATTAGATTATTTGCCTTAGAGTAATTATTATTACTAAAACTAAACTTTGGCAATTATAAAGAATTAATTTAATAATAAAGTGAAGAACAAATTAGGTCGGCAAGAGGCAAAAGAGAAAAGAGGTCAAAAAGGTGTTTAAGTGATTTTTAAATAAAGTTTCCCCTCCAAAGGTGGATCGCCCCACTTAGGGGAGATATAAAAACAACATAAGGGTTTCCAATTAAGGCATGATTGGAAATTATATTTTGTATCTTCATGCTTGAATATTTATTGGGACACATGCCCTATAGTGTTGTTGAGTTTTGGGTACTTACATGAGGGAAATACATTGCTACATTTTGAATTTTGCTGTGTTGTTCAAACAGTCTTTCTGCATGTGAGGTCTTTGTTTAAGGTCAAACTGAAGGAGAATCAAATCTGAGATGTTGTGACCGGTTATGAGGCTTGTTTGAGGGTTTTCCAAGAGGGATGAATGGCTGTTGATTTCAGGTACAACTAGGGTTTTATCTGCACATTTCCAAATTTTCAAGCTTGTTTTGGGTGCCTTCCACCCATCCGAAAATTCTGAATTTGTATCATTAGAAAACTTGTAATTTTATCTTCAATTTGAGCTATCATTTGTCAAAAATTGTTGGATATTTTTCGAGTTGTGAATGTATGAAATTTCGGTTGTTTTTCTGCAATTAAAAATCAGATTTTCAGTATTTTGCAAAAATATAAGTATTTTCGGATTTTATAATTCAAGGGCTAGCTACAGATTTAATTTCAGAATTTTTGAAGGTGTTTTGAGACTATTTTTATGCCCATATGCAAATCTCCTAGGCTTTTGGCAAGGAATTTTGGGTTGTTTGCTTTGCTGTCAGAAAAACAATAATTTCCAACTTGCTATCGTTCATTTTCTACATTCAGATTTCAAGGGTTTTGATAAATAATTGTTGAATCTTGAAATGTCCTATTTGGGGACATTACATATATGCAACTAATCAAAATATCTATCCCCTTCTCTATTGGCAACCTCCTCCGTTATCTAAAAATACTTAATATTTATGGAAAAGCAACCACCTAGCTGCAAATTAAATGCCCTTTTAAATGCAATTTCATTCTCCATTCCCAGTTGGATGGTTTTGGACAGTTGGTAGGAGGTTGATTTAATTTTTTGTCTTTTATGGTCTAGCAACGTCATCCAAGGAGAGTTGGAGGGGAAATTTATTAAACATATATTAATTGTATGAAGAGGGCATCCCCTTTTGTCTCATTCCCAAAGCATGATTATTAGGGATATTTAATTAGTTTTCTAACACTAACAAAAGTATGGAGGCTAGGTAGAGATGAGACCTAGCAAATGGCTAATTCCACTAAGCACTTCTTAATCTAAATGTATATTTTATATCTTTTTCTCTCTTTCATTATTATATCAGTAATATTATTATTAAATAGTTTTACCATTAGATAAGATAAGATAAGATAAATATATTAATGTCCAACGAATGAGCACAAAAGTAGGTCAATGGGACTACAACCTAAACAAATATACAAAGTGCGAGCTGGGACAATTCAAAATGAGGCCCCAAAAACAGAAAAGAAGAGAAGACAGCAGAAAGGAAACCCGAAGCCAATACGGGGGCAATGGGGCAAGCGGGGAATGAGATGGAGGGGAAAACGAGGACCAAGGTCTAATCAAGAACGGTAGCCACACCCCTCCTAACATTAGAGGCCAACGAAAAGAAGCTCCTGATGGACTGGCAACCCGGAGAGGGGGGTGAAAACCTCCTTCCCTGCTGAGATCTGAGACTGAGACTGACGCGACAGGCAGGGGGACGAATGGAGCTGGACTGCCCTCTAGTACATGTGTGTATCCGATTCTGCTGGCGGTGATCGAGGGAAGTGTGAGGGTCCAACTTGGGACGAACTGATCTATGCACTGTATCTGGGTTAGAAAGGCTCTGTCGTTTAGTTCCTCCACCAGTGGTTAGAATCGGAAAGAAGGCTGTAATTCGTCTCGTGGGGATGACTCCCGGAGGGGGATGAAGAATCTGGTCTCGGAACAACAAAGACTCACAGATGTAGAGGGCAAGACACCGTTGGTCGGTTTATTTGAAGAAGTCTGGGAGAGTCTGAATCCCTCGGAAGAGACAGTGAAATCATCCTCTGATCTCATAGTATATAGGGGCAGCAGAAGATGAAATGAGTCTCTGTCTCCACCTCATGAAGGCTACAAAGCCTACAAAGTCTATCCTCCCGATCAATGTGGTGATCAGTCTCGTATCAAAGTCTGTGGGAGCTGACTCGACACTGACCTAGAGGTATACGGAGGGCATGCATCCAGTGGCGAGAGGTGTACTGAGGTTGGATGATGAGTCCATCTCTGATTTCAAGAAAGTGCTCTACATAAAAAGACATCTTAGGGCGCAAACCCCCAATCAACTTGAACATAAACAATCAACTTCAATTCAATGAGTCCTTCCTAACTTTTGCAAACATACAACTATTGGAAAAAATGTTGAGTTTGAAGAGGTCTCACGTGAGTTTCTTATGCGAGCTGTTTATTTGACTAAGATAAAATGAGGAGTCAACTTATCAAATGTTACTAACATAAGTGCCGGAACATGGGAACTAATCCTAACAAGATCATGGGTCGACTACCTACCTATTCCCATAGGCGATGAAGAGCTCTAAGTGGGTTTACAATCAACTTACAATTCAAAACCTGTATATCGATCATTCTCTCTTCTCCTTTGACAATGCATCTATCCATCTCTCCTTGATGATACCCTCCCTCAGTAGTAGGGGAAAATATGCATTGCAATCGCACAAGCAACATAAACCCGTTTAATGGTTAAATGAATAATAATTCATCCCAATCAACATATATATATATATATATATATATATATATATATATATATATGTCTATTAAATTTCAAAACATAGCAATGAAAATGTGTCATATTCATTTAACTGTAAATCCTATAACCATGTCAGTTCTATTTAAATAAACAAATAAAATATAGCTTAGTGCTATTTAATGTAAGCAATCCATTAGTGTTCAATCAACCATTGCAACTCAATCTAACATCTAGTCATTCGATAAATGAACTATTTGATATTCAAAACACACCAACTCACTTGATGTTTAAAAACACCTATTTCTCAAGGTTTGTTTAAATAACCAAAATCAATAATAAAAAAAAAAAATTATTTTACAAGATTTTCCATTTGTTCAACCAAGCAAAAATAGTTAAACAAGCAAGTTCTAGAGTATTGATGTCACGACTAATTAAGTCCACGTGACACACAATGCCACTAATTATGACAAAAACATCTAATTGTTCCAGTGGTAAAAATAGGGTGTGACATTGGCAAAGTTTTATGGGGGCCTGGTGGAGGATCTTCAAATGTTTGAAGCTAGGGGTAAAAGTTTCACAGACATGAATGAGGAATCATTAAAGCGCTCGGATTTGAGATGGACAGAGCTAGAGGAATTGGGCAGCATAAAGGGAAGGGATTCAATATTTCAAAAGGAAATAGAGGTTAATCTTGCTACCAAATAGATAGTAATGGTTGAGGTGGTCTCTATCTCCGAAATTTCCTCTCCTGTAATCTTGTATAGCCCCCCATTGACAATGAATGTGGTAGAGAATACAAGGTGTTAGACATTCTCAATTGTTTGAAAAGTCTGTACAACTGTAGCGGGGAGAAGAATCAAAAGCTGTAAATCCAAGAGGAGGAAATGTGAAGGTGTAATGTCCCTTTCTAGGGCTGAACTACACAAACAAGGAATCCACACAAACCCCAAGTGAAGTAAATTCAGATTTTTATACCACCAAACTGAAACTAAACCAACAATGTATAACAGTTTGATTTTTATGGACATCTTGCAAAGAGTAGTATTTCAACCCAAAATCACCATAGAAATCATCTACAACATGTACAAACACTTTAACCCCAACAATTAACAAATATGCAATATATCAGCCTTATAAAATATGGTAAGTCCAAATATCAACTTGGAATGTTGATTTGTGCCCTAGAAGACACCCAATCACACTCTTATTGTAATGTCCTCTTTTTCCCTTTAAGCGTTGGAAATTGGTCTTCTTGCCATTCTTTCTCCTTGGAAAAGAAGCTAATATGAAGGAGAAGACCCTTGGGCTTCTTTATAATATATTTTATCTAATATTTTTATATTTCTTTAGTGTTCTCTTACTTTTTGATAGGTTGGCTGGGTTTCAATTAATTAATGGAAGTTAATGAAGGAGAGGTCGACCTTTTATATTTGTGCATTGGCGCCAAAAGGAAGATATAAAAGGGAATTAGAGGCACCATTTAGAGACTAGTCTTGGTGCATTTTATTGTACTTGGGCAAAGAGAGCTAGTTGCTCCTTGGTCATCCACTTGAGGACGAAAACCCTCTTGCGAGGCCTCACTGAAGGACGAAGACCCTTCATGTGGTTTAGATGAAAGACGAAACCCCTTCATCATCATTTGGTATTGAAGAGGAGCTGATTTGAAGATCTATTTGTCATTTCCAGCTGTCATTGTAATTATTTAGGGTGGAGCGACCTACCTTGGGTAGGGTTTGGGGTCATTGAAGAAGAATTTGAAAATTTTGGTTTTGTAAGCTGATTTGCACTATTAAAGGCGAGAATCTGAAGTTATATGAATTTATTTGGTTTCTAGACCCATATTTCATATTTATTTTGTGGCTGTAATTTCTAGTGCATATTTAATTTTCTAGCAGTGTATTCTTTAGTGTTTCTTGTTATTTTGGCTTCTAAAATTCCATAAATCATATATAAAATATTGGCGAATTGATCGGCGGTGTTTTATGGTGGTTTTGGCATCTTTTGGTTCAAGTATAAGTCACTGATTTTATTTTCCAGTCTACTGCAATTTCATTTGAAACCCTCAAAAGGGGACATTATACCTATACAAGTCACTCCTTAGGAGAGAGACTCCAAACAATGCGAAAACCCTTGATATGTCTTCTTCTTGATGCTTTAGTTGCAAACCAACAAGATAGTCTTCAAAGAATGTCTTTAGCACCTCCAAATTGGAGGGTTTCCATCCCCCAATCTTCAGCAAGGTTTCCGTCTCCCTTACTTGCCACACTAATGGGTTGTCACCCTTTAGTGGATTTGGATTAGAGCACCGCTTTAGACCGAAAGTAGATAAAGGTATATATGCCTAAAAAGATGCCCAAATAGATCCTATGCAACCCCTTTTATAGCTTAGAGGCGGTGCTAAAAGCCTTAGAGGAGAATTCCCCCCCAAGATCGACCTCTTTAAAAGCTTGTCTTAATTTCTAATTTCACTTTTGGGAGCTCTCCAACCCAGCCGACCTGCTTTAGAGGGAAAAACCTCAATAACAATGAAAGAAAACTGAAATGAAACCCAAGGACTTACCTTGTTCAATTTCTTCTTGTCCACGGAAAGAAAGATGGGCAAGAAGTCTTCATTAGGACTAATTTGAAAAAGGGGACATTACAGAGGGCTAAACTATTGATCAAGAATGGACATCCGCAACATGCTTAAAATTTAGTTGGATGTGCTGGAGAATACTCCATAGGATTTCATATTTCATAGTTACAATAAGGTTCCTTCCATTTGCCTCCAATTTGTTATTTTATTTTCAGTGTCCTGGTTTAGGTTGGTGGTCCTAGAATTATGCCCTTTTTTGAGGTTGTGTTTCGTAGATATTAGAAGAGTAATAATCATGTTGTAGGCGATGTACTGTTTTGGAGGCTCCTTTTGCCATTGTACATATGATAATTTTGATAGTGAATTTAAAATCTTTTGAGCACTTACCTGAGCGTCCAGATACTAATACCACCACGTCACTCACATTTCTTTTCCACCACTCTCTTTTGTCTTGTGCCACCATAAATTTTCCTCTTAGACAGCCACAATTACCTCATTTTTAGGTGAGGTTTAATATTTGCAGATGCACAAGGAGTAGGACAACGATGCCTTTGTGGGATTATATTGATATTCTTAACGATGACAAGGAATAGCCCCCCCTTCCCCCAACAATGTTATGAACAAAATCCAAGGAGGATAACAAAATGCACCTATATGTGTTGTTCCATTGAATTTCTAGGATCCAATCATGTCTATTCATCATACAAAAAAGAGGAATAACGTCTGAAGAGTGAGTATAAACAGTTTGGTAAGCTGGACCAAACACGACCATTAATTACCTTTGGAGTATCTTCTGATAAGACCATTGATTTCATGGTTCCTTGACACAGTCCTTGCTCGGAGAGTATGGGTATAAGAAGGATAGATTGCATTTGCAATTGCAAAAGTGGTGGAGAAGAGTGTGAAGGGCAAGGAAAGGCAGCAGTACAGAGGACTGAGTGGAGAGACATAACTCAAGAGCTCCAACTCTACCAAAGATGGCAGAAACTCAGTGACTTCAACTTGGACTTGGTCGACACCATGTCAAGAGATCTCCTTGTTAGTGTCAAGGCTTCTGCAATGCAAGCTCTAATCAAGCTAGATGAGGAGGCTCCTCTTGGTTGTGAGTTTGCAACAACAGAAAATCCTCAATCTCGTGTAAACAACACACACATGTTTTTGTGGTAAGAACTTAATGCCATTTCACAACTCTATTTGTGCTAACATTCCCCAGCATAGTATCCTACTCCGTCACTCTCCTCATGGTTTTCCTAAACCCCATTGGCATGTTAATTCAATTGCAGAATTTGGCTAAGGTATTTCCTGTCAAAGAGGTCTTCCCCCTTCTGCCTGTCAGAGTAATAACCATCCTCACTTGGTCCTTTAGTGTTCTAGCAGCTCTTTTGCTTCTCAACAAACCCTTCTCTTAGCTCTTCTGCTTCTCACAAATCAACTCTTTTGTTCCTACTAATCAGGTTATTGGCTACCATGATTCTTTCGAATTTTAGTCCCCTCCCAGTGCCCCGTCTACTTCTGCTAATGGGGATGGGTCCTCCCATACCCATATGGACACGCCTGTTCATAACACCTCATTGATAAACTCTAACCAAGCCATTGTCCATAGTGGGGATACTCTCACAGCAAAATAAAAAACAAAGGGTTCAACAACCAGATTCTTGGATGTTATTATCTTTAAATGTTGGGATATCAATAAAAGCTTGATAAACAACTTGAGAAAGGAAAACTTCATGAAGAACATTACTGAGATGGTAGTGTGGCTTGACCTAGAGAGCATTTGCATGAGGTCATATCTGCTCCTAAACCAATCCACACCTCTTCCCAATTGTGCTCGGGAATCACCTTATTCAGTGCTGTTCGTGACGCCAGTAAACCATGAATCTCTTTCATCCAATCACAAGTGAACCGGGCCCAACATGGGCTCATGAAGAAATGAAAGAAATTGGCAAAAGTCACCATGGCAAAGGGTGTGGACTGGATTCTTTGAATCCTTAATATTTTGCTTTTCTTTCAAATATATAGGACGCATGGAACTGATGACAATGGACATGATACAGTTTTTTTTATGGTTTTGTAGCCGTTGACATTTCCTCTTGTTGTGAAGAAGCACAAGAAAGATTGAGAGATAAGAGTAGATGTGAAATGCCTAGAATTGAAAGGAAGAATATCCAGAAAGAAGAGCAAATGGGTAGATGGAAGATAAAGATGTATGCGCATAAACCCGTGAAAGAATCCAAATGAGAGAATGAAAACTCTACCAAACATCACTAGATTCTGGCAATTACTGAAGCAGTACAATAATTAAGTGAATTGAATATTTTAGTAATGGCTATTCCTGTTTTATAGCTATCTATCAAATTTTACTAAGATGGTTTTCCATGCCTAGTTTTGGCTGGAAGATTCCAGCTTTTCTGTGGTTTAGTTCAAGATTTTTATGCAGTCACTTTTAAGTTTTATCATGTCACAGAAATTCTAATATGGGTCGTTTGTGTGAACCCTCTCTTTTAAGGCACATCAAATTCTAGTAACTTGTTTGGATGGAAGAGGCAATCATTTTTCTGATTGATACAGAATGTAACTTGAACAGCTTTCGTAGGCATGATGTATATGTGTTGTAATTCTGCAATTGATAGTTAAATTGCTGATGGTCCTCAAGTTTTGTTTTACAGGTCTTTATTGCCCAAGAGGAAAGGTGTACAAATCGGATTTGGGTAGCAAGTACTCCAAAGTGGATGGCAACATACACACCTTCTAGATGTGGATTTAGCTCATATAGAAACAATGTTTTTGTGAAACTCATCAAAACATCTAAAGATGACAAATATTGTGCTGGAAGGGAAGTGCTTACCGTCAATTTCTTATCGATTACAGTTCCGGTTGTGCTAATGTTTTATGCCCTAGGTGTAGAATCAGATTTTGAGATGATGGAAATGATAGGTAGTCCATTAGATGACTCTGAGATGAACAAGTTATTTTACTCATCAATTCATAAGGCAGAGGCAGAGTTGAAAAATTTTCGAAGCAAAAATGAAGTTTGGGAGTATATCAATGAGCACTTCAAGAAGTGCAAATTTCCTATAAATAAAGGTGTGGAAGAAGCCCTAAAAACACACCTTTTTCCATACATAGTGGGATATAAACAAAAGGCTATGTTTTTAGGATACATGGTCAATTGCCTTCTGTCATCTTATTTGGGACGAAGGCGCGTTGAAAACAGAGATGATTACATTAACAAGAGAGTTGAACTGGCAGGAGAGCTACTTGGTCGTGAACTGTATGCCAAGGTCAGACATTTCCGTAGTCGTTTGGGAAAAGGAATTCAGAGAGAGCTCTCAGGTATTCTACCTTGAAATCACATTCTACATTACAAATTGCAGAGTTGGTGCTGCATCAACTTATTTTTGTTGTAGTTAAGAAATCCGGATTAGGGATGATTTTGGCATTGTTATCAATGTACTACAGTTCACTGGTATTGACCTTTCCTATAGCAAACTCTATAGTTAAGAAATCTGGATTAGGGATGATTTTGGCAATGTTATCAATGTACTACAATTTACTGGTTTTGACCTTGTGAATAGCAAGTATTTGTCATTTCTGATTGTTACCATGGCTCATACTTTCTTTCTTCTTTTCTGGTGCAGTACATGGGAATCTAAAGTCAATTGATATCTACGCTGACACTTCAATCATCACAAATGGTCTCGTGAGTTCATTTTCGACAGGAAATTGGACGCATCCATTCAAATTCAATACCAAATGCACAGGTATTGTGGTAAGCCTAAAGTCAACAAACCCGGTCCAGACGCTGTCAGAGATGCGTAAAATGCGTTTACGGGTTCAATATGCTGCAAGTGCAAAGCTAAGGGATGCAAGATACCAGTAAGTCATCATTCTCTAACTTATACAGTCTATGCCAAGATGATAAGTGATAATGTCTTGGTATCTATTACTCCTTTGAAGATAAAAATGGTTATATTACAAGCAGATAGAGATTCTCCAGAGTTAAATGATGCTCCCTCACTTCATTCCCTTGCAAAGAACTGATATTTACAGCAAAGCTGTTTGATATAATTAGATTCTTACAATAGTTTTTCGATAATAGTGAAACACATAATGTTTTTTCAATAATATACTTGAATTTAAATTCATTGTATAAATGTTCATAGAATCATGCAGTCATTTTGATTTGCTACTTTAGTTACCTTATGAAAGCAAAAATATTTTGAGGTAGGAGCTATGAAAAGTTGTAAAATTTTGCATTCAAAAGAAAGAGAATGTTACTGAAGAAAAAAACTGGAGATAATTTATATTATAGAGAAATTAAATTACACATTTTTGATTGTGCCAGGCATGAAAACTATTAGTCCAGACCTGGGCAGTATAAACATAAACAGACATATAAGTAGGTAACATTGATGCAAATCTTTATGTAGAATTTCCTTAAAATCTTCTTGAATCTTAGTCAACCACCATAACAATGGAGGACCATAACAGGTGAGATTTTATTTGTCAAGAGCCGAGTTTGCTAGTGCATCCACCACTTGATTGAGCTCTCTAGGAACATGATTGATATGGATTTCTTGGAACTTATTCTTCATTCTTTGAATTTTCCCCATCTCTCTAACAATTTACCAATTTTCCCCTGGACTGCATAAGGATTGGATAACAGATTAACCATTAGAAGAGAATCAGATTCAACATGAAGTTTTTGCCACCCAATATGCAGAGTGTAATGTCCCTGTTTCTCGAATAGTTCGATCGAAGACCTTTGGCCCGTTTTGTCTACCCGATGGCCAAAGGGTGTTTTCAAGGGTGACTTCGGTTTATTAATTTTATTATATTGTGCTCAAAATAAAGTAAAATATCATTTAAGCACATATAATGAATTAATAGACTGTTTAAGTGACTTTGACATAGGAAAGTGCTTTTAAATAAATTAATAAACTATTTAATGTTCCTTCCTAGGCAAAAAATGTGACTTGCCTTGGGGAAGGGTCAAATAAGCCAAAAATGCAACTTGCATGGTGAAGGAAATAATTAATTAAAAATTAATTATGCTGATTTGGGAAAAAGGGCGACTTGCATCTTTGGAAGGTTTTTTGGCTATAAAGAAAAAATGCGACTTGGGGAAAAGGTATTTAGATTATTATTATTTTCTCCCTGCAGTTAGCTCTGAGATTTTGCAGACAAATCCAAGGACGGAAACCCTTTGGATTATTCCTCTTGCGGACGGAAACCCTAGGAGCAGTGAGAGAAGTTCCCCTCCCACAGTATTGTGCTCAGAGGAGAGATAGCATGAGGGCTGGACAGGACAAGAGGCCTAGAGCGCAGCAGAACAAAGATTTGCAGCAGGTTACCAATAAGGTAACCCTCTCCACTTTTGATGGTAGTGGAAAGATTAGTGCCAGGGCTTGGATTCACAAGCTCAACACCTATCTTACCCTCAAACCCATGAGGGAGTAGGAGGCCATACAGTTCTCTACATTACACCTTGAGGGGGTGGCTTATGATTGGTGGCACCATGGGTTAGTTACACAGGGTCATGAGCTTCTACGGTCAGATAGGGATTTTAGCGAGAGGTTGATTGCAAGATTTGATCGCAAGGATGTGGAGTTGTATTACAGGGACTTGGCACAACTCTGACAGAGTGGACACGTTGATTCATACATCAACGAATTTCAGCGTATAGCAGCTATGGTTCCAGAGATGCCTGAGAAGAGGGTGATGATGTTATTTATAGAGGGCCTTCATTACAGGTTGAGAGGATTGGTCAAGGCTCTTAAGCCTAGGACATTGAACTTGGACACATCCCCCACTTCCTATCAGCCCAATAAGAAGTTTACCACGAGCTCCAGGCCATTTCAGTGCTCTACCATTCCGCAGAAGAGTGCACCGCCTCTTAAGGTGGATCAGGAGACTCGTAATGAGTTGAGGTGGAAGAAGCTTTGCTTTCATTGCAAAGATCATTGGGATCCTGGACATCATTGCCTTGGTAAAGGCAAGGTGCATCTCATTGAGATGGTTTCAGACGGGGAGGATGATCACTCACCAGATACAAATGTAGAGGATGAGGGCGGTGACCATGATGCATAGGGAGAGCAGCCCCAAGTAGAGCTTGGCGAGAGTGAGGCATTGGATTCATCCGATGTCACTATTGCTACACTCTTAGGAGTTCCTAGGTACCATCCCTTTCGGCTGAAGGGAGTGCTTAAGGGACAACGGATTGTTTGTTTCGTTGACGGTGGAGCTATGCACAACTTCATTGATGAGGGGTTGGATGCGAAGCGAGGATTACAGGTTGAGGAATTTGAGGGGTTTAGTGTACGGGTACAAGATGGATTTGCTATTAGTTACACTAAGAGGATTCCACGGCTTAGTATTCAGATGGGGGACTACACATTGACCGATGACTTCTATGTTATTGGACTTGGTGAGATTGATACAGTATTGGGTATTTAGTGATTACAGTCCCTTGGCAGATATGTGCGGGATTTTCGGAGGATGGAGTTGGAGTTTATGGTGGATAAGAAGAATATTGTGCTTCGGGCTCTTTTTGACGATGGGCCTAGAGTTGTTTCAGCACACAGGATGGAGTCTATAGTCATACATGGAGAGGTTTCATTTCATCAAAATCTTCTTCAGACAGTGAGCAGCCTTTTCATATTGACATCCAGTCCATACTGGATAAGCATGGCCCAGTGTTTGGTTACATTCCTCCAGGTAGACCACCAGATAGAGGGTTTGAGCATGTTATAGAGCTTGAGGAGGGTGCTAAACCCGTGATGACTACGCCTTATCGCCATCCTAAGACATATAAGCATGAGATAGAGAAGGCCATTGGAGAGCTCTTGGAGATGGGACACATCCGTCCTAGTTCTAGTCCCTTTGCTTCTTCAGTTGTTTTGGTGAAGAAGAAGGATGGGAATATGAGGATGTGCATTGACTATTGTGCACTGAACAAGAAAACCATCAAGAACAGGTATCCCATTCCTCGCATTGATGAGCTGTTTGATGAGTTGCATGGATCTATCTACTTTTCGAAGATTGATCTTCGATCAGGCTACCACCAGATTCGAGTTCGGGATGAGGACATTCACAAGACAACTTTTAGGTGTCACTACAGGCACTATGAGTTCATGGTGATGCCATTTGGACTCACCAATGCATTTGTTACTTTTCAGTCATGTATGGACCATCTCTTCAACAGGCAGTTGAGGCAGTTTGTGTTGGTATTTTTTGATGATATTCTGATATATAGCAGGACATGGGATGATCATTTGAGGCATCTTGATGAGGTACTTAGCATAATGGAGACTCAGTCTTTATTTGCTAAGATGTCCATGTGTGAATTTGGACTTACGGAGATATTGTATCTTGGGCATGTCATTAGGGCCAATGGGGTCAAGGTCCATCAGGAGAAGATATAGGCAATGCAGGATTGGCCACCACCCAGGAATATCTCTGACTTGTGAGGATTCTTGGGGTTATGTGGTTACTACCGGAGGTTTGTGAAGGGTTATTCTCAACTGGTAGCTCCATTGACAGATCTTACACGGAAGGGTGCATTCAGATGGACAGATGAGGCACATGTAGTATTTGAGAGGCTCAAGGTAATTATGAGCACCTGTCTAGTTTTGGCTCTTCCAGATTTCTCATGGACCTTCATTTTAGAGTGTGATGCTTCAGGATTGGGGATTGGTGCAGTTCTTATGCAGGATCGCTATCTTATTACCTTCGAGAGCAGGAAGTTGAGAGATAATGAGAGATTGTATTCCACCTATGATAAGGAGATGCCTGCCATTATGCATGCTTTGGCAAAGTTCAGACAATATTTGGTGGGTGGAAAATTTGTGGTGAGAACCGACCACAACAGCTTGAAATATTTCCTGGAACAAAAGGAACTCATTGAGACGCAAAAAAATGGGTCAGCAGAATCCAGGCATATGATTTTGACATTGAGTATGTCAAGGGGACGAAGAATGTAGTGGCTGATAAGCTTTCCAAGAAACCCCATCTCGTTGCCCTATGTTCTTTGAGCGAGATTTCAGCAGATTGGAAATCTCAACTGTTAGTTGAGAATTCCAAAAAACACTTGGGCATGTGACATTATGGATGGAAAAATTTAGGATGGCCGGTATAAGGTAATAGCTGATTTGATTTTGTATAAGGGCTGAATTTACCTAGTTCCTGAATCTGAGCTTAAGGAGAAGATTATGCATGCTTTCTATAAAGCACCACTTGTAGGACATCTAGGGTATTTTAAAACATACAGGCAAATTAGAGAGATTCTCTTGGAAGGGTCTCAAGGATGATGTCTTGCGCCATGTCCGCGAGTGTATGACTTGTCAGCAGAACAAGTCAGAGCATACTTTCCCAACAGGTTTGCTACAACCATTGCGAATTCTGGAGCAGATGTGGGAAAGTATTTCGATGGATTTCATTATAGGTCTTCCCGTGGTGCAAGGGAATGATTGCATTTATACAGTAGTTGATTGGTTGACAAAATATGCACACTTTTTCGCTATTCCTACCAGCTTTAAGGCACCTCTTGTGGCTGATTTGTTCTTCCGTTAGATATTCAGGTTGCATGGACTTCCGAAGAAGATAGTTAGCGATCAAGATGGCAAGTTTATGAACATATTTTGGCAGGAGCTTTTCCGTCAAATGATTTTGACATTGAGTACGTCAAGGGGACGAAGAATGTAATGGCTGATGCGCTTTCCAAGAAACCCCATCTCGTTGCCTGTTAGCATATGGATTTGCACGCATGCAAATGACATGCAACAGTGTGGGAACGAAGTCCCTCCTCAATAAAGGTGAGGCTGCCTTTATTGAAAACCAAAACTGTATTTACATCTGTACATTCAAAATTGTATGTGGGGGGGGGGGGGGGGTTTGGAGCATCAATGGAAAGAAAAGTGAATGAAGGAGATGGAATGGAATGAACTGAAAGAACATGCAAGAGTTGGTAACTAATATTGCACGAAGAAGAAAGACGAATAACTAACACAAATAAAACGGAGTTTGAGTTAGCCAAACAAGAACATGTAAAAGGGAACACACATGAGCAAGTAGATAATCAGAGCTTGATCACTGTGAACTATAACAACTGATTAATAACGTTGACAATAAGATCAAAAATAATATTTGCATGCAAGATTCAAACACCTAACATCTAATGAACATAAGAACATCAAATGTTACAAGAGACAATGAATGAGACACGAAGTTCGTATTTCATTAACTCCAAAATGTTTTTCACAAAAGAACACAGTTTCTTCCTGAAACAAAGCTTGCACAAAAGTATTTTTTTCTCCTCTCTCAAAGTCACCCTTTACAAATGAGCCCCTCACTTCCTTTTATAACCCAAAAGTTGGTTACAAAGTAGTTAGGGTTTTACATGATCATTAAATAAGGCACTTAAGTGACCTTTGACTTTTTTAACAACTTTATTAAAGATAACCCAAAAATAGAAATTACTTAAAATATCCTTTGTTTCCAGAAAACAAATAACAACACCTTTTAAAATATACAATAATAACCAGTGCCTTATCCATTGAAATGGGGTCTGCCTATCTCAAGCATATGAGAAATGGACTCTCCCACTTCGTTAGATACCAAGAAAATCAACTCCTTGAACTGCCGGTGAAATTAAGATTTGCCACTTTTGCCAGTTGAAAGGATCTAAACCTTCCTAAAGTTTCAAACATCTTTTCTTCTTCTGGATTTTCACTTGGTCGAAGAATAGCCTCACAAAATACCTGCAATTCAAGAATTATACTCGGCATATCATTTAAATTAACAATTTTGGATTGAGCATTCTCAAATAAGTTCTTTAATTTGATGCACCGCTCCATGGAAACTGACGAGAAATTGTTGGCGGGAGTGTACATGTCCTTAAACAATTGTGAAAATTGTTCTTCCACTTGCTTCGATGAACACCTTTGATTATGCTCATTTACGAGGTTACAAAGAATCTCAACCATGAATTCTTGAATCAAGGAGAGTGAAGTGAAGGCTTCATTGCACATGCTTTCATAATGGATCATAGAATCCTCGAGAAGCGTTTTTCTTTATTTGAGATGCAGACACCAAAGAAAACATGTCCATCGATGTTCAAATTCGAGAATTCCTTCAATAGCTAAAATTGAAGATTCCATACTTGTCATCTCCTGTAAACTGGGCAATATCTCATCCAAATTTGATATAGTAGAAACAAAAGTTTCTTTGAAAGAAAGAATTGGATCAAGATACGCACTGACATCTTCATGAAGCTTAACCGCGGTCTTGATCGTCCCCTAGCCTAAAATGAGAATCTCTGAAAGCCAAGTTTTAGTGACATGGCCCAATGTATTTATTTCTTTTGACAAATTGAGAGTATCTTCATCTGGGTCAGCCACTGCATTAGGTACTGGAAAGGTGGATGATATGGAATTTATCAAATGTTGAACATATTCCACCAATTGATTCTTTTCGGCCTTGAGCTGAGAGTTTTGAGACTTGTATTTCTCAAGTCTCTTTAGCACGATATCAATTGAATCTTGAGCCATCGCCATAGCACTTTCTAATGTAGATCTTCCAAGTCCAAGTCTGGAAACCTCATAGTTGGCAGGTGTCATAGCATCGCGCTCTTTATCAACTTGTGGAATGGCAAGGTCTGCAAATTTGTTTCCATCATTATCAACCATTATTCGAGAAAGCACCTTAGGCTTCTTAGGAATGGCGTCATTCGAAAGTTTGAAAAGGGCATCAAAATCAATGTTAATTGGCTTGACAACTCTCTTCCTTTTCTTTACTTCGGAATCAACCCAAGGAGGAGTATCATTCACTATTTCAGCATACAGAATCCTGGAGCTCGAATCAATAATCTCATCATTCTCAACATCATGAGGTCCTGCTTGAATCCTATCTACGACCTCGATTTGAGGAGACACAACCTCAATATCCACTTCCTCATTATTCGAGAGATTTTGGGAAATCCCTTAATGAACTACATGCTCTAAAGTGTTTGATATTTGAATTACCTGCGCCTGAGTGGATGCTTGTTTGAAGCATGGCTGAGGATCATTTGCTACCAGCTTCTGAGCACTATTAACGATGTGAGTAGAAGAATCTCTACTAGAGGTAGAAAATCTGGACACACGCTCTCTTCCTTCTTCGGGGTTAGGATCTTTAGATCTTTCTCCTAGTGACATGTTATTTGGTGAAGTGGATTACGGCAACCACTCCTTTCTTGTTTGTTGTGTATGATTGGATGGTAATGAGGTTGATCGAGAAGAGACTTTGGTCGAATGGAGACCCCCTCGTATTGGCAATTTTTGTGATCCCGAAACGTGATCTAGAATTGATTGCAATTTGGTAAGTTCTCTGTCATACCAAGATATACTTCTTTCAATAATTGGTTGGTTTTTGCCATCAAGAGAAAATTCATCTCTTTTGGTCTAGTTGATTTGAGGCAATGGGGTAAAGGCAATGGCATCCTATGAGGGATCGATGACATCCTCATCATCATCTATGAATGAATTGAGAGGACTCTCGATGCGGAAGGCCTTGATCTGAGCAAGTGTTAGGCGAGAGTACTCCTGTCTTCTTACCTCATGTTCATACGAACAAGCAGCCCAGAAATCTTCCATGGTAGGACTATGTTGGTACTTTGCCCCTAGAATCTTTTGCATATATCTATTGATATCAAACTGGGCTCTCTTTACATATGGATGAATGGTTATGAGAGCGAACTCTTTTTCCATGAGTTGTGCACTAAAAAGATTTGGACATTGGTATTCCCCGATTTGGATTGGGAAATGAATTCCTGAACGGTGCTTGTTACTAAGAAGGCAGTGAACTTGGAATAATTTTCGCGCCAGCTCCATTAATGCCCATCTGTCACTGACGTACTTAGGGAGTTTCCACGGGGTACCAACAAATCCACTCATGCGAATGTAGGAAAAAGATGAAAAATGAATAAACTAGGTTCCCCATTGGGAAATGACACTCATGGCTTCTTTAGAAAACCTTTCCTCAGTATTCCGATTTAGGGTCTGGATCACGTGGAAGGTGAATGCATCGTTGACTCTTCTAAAATGATGAGAACTATTTTTGAAACTGAGTTGAGGGTAATAATGAAAAACATTGTTCTACGGCCCCATGACTCCTCTCGTTTCAAGTCCCGAAAATAGCTTTCTTCTTGCTACCGCATAAGTCAGATACGATGTCATGTAGAAGCATCCAGTCATCTTAACTTCTATCAATTGTTTGTGAAGGGTGTTATTGATGATGGTGGCCCAATCCACAAATTCTTTCTTGGCTAGGATTATATAGATAAACTAATACATCCATGGGTGGAAAATCCTAGCAGAAGGTAGACCGAAAACTCGACTTAGGAGAGTGATCATGTCTCTGATTTCTTCTACGAACTCAAAGCGGTACAGTTCTTTGGGAAGCCTGTCAATTCGAGGTCTCTTGGTTACTAACCAGTTGTTAACCATATTGCTCCATCTCAGGGGTTCTTCATCCCAAAATTCTTGTGTCGACTGGCGAGTGATATCCGCATTCTCGGGAAAGTCAGGTATGTTGAGCAATTCCTCAATATGCTCTGGTGTGATTAAGAGGAAAGGCTCGCGATTATCTTTAAAAATTCCTCGTTTCTTAGGATCATAATGCTCCGCGCAAGCAATAACCAATTCTGGGCGCTGCACTGAGACAGGAAATGCTGCTGCTTGGGGTAGACCACTATGGTCACTATGGTAAAGTCTGTCTGAGAAAATGGTTTTGCCTTTAGTTTTCACCCACTCGCAGAATTGTTGCACGTTGATGTGACCCAGATTTGTATTAGTGATGTTGTCATATGCTGACTTAATGGAATTGGGATAATTCCTTGAAATTCATATTTCAGGGTGGATTTGTTAGATTTCTCTATTGGCTTCCTCGATCTTCCTGCAGATTTGTTAGATTTCTCGGCCATTATGAATTTCATAAAAGAATGACTCAGGCACGCAAGACAACGTAAACGGGGCAGGGTCTCAGTCTCCGAAACCCCGTTGATGCAAGAAAAATATTTTCCGTTATAATATTATTATTATTATTATTTTAAAAAATAATAATAATAATTGTCCCGAATTACAAATTATTTTTTTGAAAATGTCAACACAAACAAAAATATCGAGACTAAGCTCGAATTCTAGATCGAGCAAAATTATAATAATATTTATTTTTAATCAAATTCTCCCGATCTGCAATGGGTTCGTGCAGGATCAATTTCAATGCGTGGATAACTTCTGGAGATTGCGTGGAAAATGTTTTTGGGTATATGTATGAATTTAAAGCTTCTCCTTTGCCCAATGCATGGGCTTTGCTAAAATTAGTGTGTCTCCTCTTGGTCACCTCTTCCAATGCTTTGACAACGTGGATCACAAACAGAATTTACCTCTGGCAAGAGAAAGTTGCTGTCTTCTCCTTGTGCATGTGTGGACATCTCAAAATGTCTTGTGATTATTGTATTTTACCAACTGCATGCTGATCTTTTCCTTTAACAGGCTATGTGGATTTAGATAGACTTTCTTGGCATTGAGTGAAGATTCTTTGGCTTCAAATTAATTTGCTGTCCTCGTTTTTTTTCCTCTCCCTGTGTGGGTAATGATCTTTCACCTCCTTATCCCTTTCATGTGTGGGAGTTTGTTCGATTTTGGCTGTGCGTGGAAGATTGTTGGATGGGCGCGTGGGGTTTTGGACAACTCCTTATCCCTTTCCTTGGCGCGTGGAAAATGTTTTTCTTTGGCGTGGCCTCTTTGCCTTTTTTTTTAATTTTCTGAAGTGTTGTTTGATTTTGGATATGCGTGGAAAGAAGTTTTTTGTCTTCTCCCTTAGGCGTGGTGGTCTCCTTTTTTGGCGCAGCCTGCTGCTTGTTATTTTTAAAACTGTTCTAAAAATGCTGCTCTTTCCTGACAAATGCGTGGATTTTGATTTGGTTTGTATTTTGTCTCTTTCCCTGTCAATGCGTGAGAGCCAATAACCTATCCCCTCCTTTGCTTTTTGGACTGTCTCCTAAAACCTGCACATTTTCTTATTTTGCTATCTCCTCCTTTCTAAACCTGTGTGGAATTTTTTCTTTGTTTTGTCTTATGCGCAAACTTCCTGCTGTCCTCTTTCCTGGCTTTTTTGTTTGGACTGTTCCTCTTAAAAAAAAGTGGGTAATGATCTTTCCTCTCTCTCCCTGCATGGAAAAACTTGTCTTTTACCTCCTCATCCTTTGCATGCATGGAAAGCTTCTGGTGTTCTCCTTCTTCAGACTACGTAGACAGATGATGGATATTCCTCCTTGGCGTGAGTTTCTCTTGTATTATGGGATGTGACAAAATATTGTCCTTAGGAAGAAATAAGAAGCAATCGGAAAGCTTCGCACGACTTTTTCCAACGAGTTTGATGGAGGAAGTTATGAGGATTAATCCAACTTCCTCTCTTCCCGGGTAGTGGACTTAAGTGCCAAGGGGAAATGGGGAAAGTATTGACCAATTGCCAACGGGAATGACAAAGTGGGCTGGCAATCCCCATTCAATTTCCCCAGGTGGGAAATTGGGAGATTTCTTTCCTGTTAGCCAATCCATGATTTGACAATTGGTGGAGAAAATTCCACAAGCGGGAAATTAAAAGAAAATTGCTAGGAAAGGGGAAATCCGGGTTCGGGAAGCCAAATTGGCATTCTTGGCAGTTGGAAGCATAAGCTTACTTTCCCGGCAATAAAAATTTGTCGAATGAACTTTTAATTAATATTTATTTAATTAAATACCCTCAAGTTATTCAAAAGTTAATTTTATTGAACAAGGAGTGATTAATTAACTAAATATTAATTAATTAATTTTAATGTATTTTAACGCGATTTAAACCCTGGCAGGAAGAGTTCTTGCCTGAAAAGGACGAAACGAAGACCGAAACGATCACAAAAATGAGATGATCGCGATGAGGGCAATGAACCACGCAAAGTAACACTTTGAAAAATTTCAAAAATTTCAAAAATTTCATTTTTTTTTTCTTTTTTTAAAATAATTTTGCAAAGTCAAATTAGTTGATAACACTGCCCTATGTTCTTTGAGCGAGATTTCAGCAGATTGGAAATCTCAATTGTTAGAGTATTTGAAAAACACTTGGGCATGTGACATTATGGATGGAAAAATGCAGGATGGCCGGTATAAGGTAATAGCTGATTTGATTTTGTATAAGGGCAGAATTTACCTAGTTCCTGAATCTGAGCTTAAGGAGAATATTATGCATGCTTTCCATGATGCACCACTTGTAGGACATCCAGGGTATTTTAAAACATACAGGCAAATAGAGAGAGATTCTTCTAGAAGGGTCTCAAGGATGATGTCTTGCGCCATATCGGCGAATGTATGACTTGTCAGCAGAATAAGTCAGAGCATACTTTTCAAGCAGGTTTGCTACAGCCATTGCGAATTCTGGAGCAGACGTGGGAAATTATTTCAATGGATTTCATTATAGGTCTTCCCGTGGTGCAAGGGAATGATCGCATTTATACAGTAGTTGATTGGTTGACAATATGCACACTTTTTCACTGTTCCTACCAGCTTTAAGGCACCTCATGTGGCTGATTTGTTCTTCCGTTAGATATTCAGGTTGCATGGACTTCCGAAGAAGATAGTTAGCGATCAGGATAGCAGGTTTATGAGCATATTTTGGCAGGAGCTTTTCTATTTGGTTCACACTGAGTTGACTCCTAGCACTAGTTATCACCCTCAGAGAAATGGGCAGACAGAGATTGTGAACAAGTGGATAGAGGGTTATCTTCGTAACTATGTTGAAGGACAACAGAAGGCATGGGTAAAGTTGCTATATTTATGTGAGTATTGCTATAACACCACTTACCATATGTTTATTGGTATGACTCCATTCTGAGCATTGTATGGATATGATGCGAGATCTTTTGTTGATTTGGTGTTTGGGGACAGCAGAGCTCCCAAGGCTCAGGAGAGTTTACAGGAAGTCAGGACATCCTTAAGGTACTTAAGGAAAATATTCAGCGGGCCTAGAATCAACAGAAGATGTATGTAGATAGGCACAGAGTGGAGAGATCATTTGAGGTAGGAGACATGGTTTTTCTACGTCTTCAGCCTTATAGACAGAGTACTCTCAAGAAGAGTGGGGTTGAAAAGCTCAAGCTGCGGTTCTATGGTCCATACAAGGTGTTGAGGAGAGTTGGAGAAGTGGCATATGAGCTAGAGTTGCCTTTTGAGAGTAAGATACACAATGTCTTTCATGTATCTTGCTTGAAAAAGGCCTTGGGGCAACACATTATTTCTTCTACAGAGTTACCACCCTTGGATGAGGAAGGGAGATTGGATTTAGTTCCAGAGGAGGTCTTGGATAGCCGAGAGAGGAGACTGAGGAATAGAGTTATTCGGGAGTTCCTGGTGAGGTGGAAAGTGTTGCCAATGGAGGATGCTACATGGGAGGGCGAGTCTATATTACAGCATCCAACTCTATAGTTGCTTAGGGGACAAGCAATCTTGGGAAGGGAGGACTGTAATGTCCCTCTTTCTCGAATAGTTCGGTCGAAGACCTTTGGTCCGTTTTGTGTACCCAATGGCCAAAGGGTGTTTTCAAGGGTGACTTTGGTTTTTTAATTTTATTGTATTGTGCTCAAAATAAAGTAAAATATCATTTAAGCACATATAATGAATTAATAGACTGTTTAAGAGACTTTGACTTGCATTTAAATAAATTAATAAATTATTTAATGTGCCTTCCTATGCAAAAAATGCAACTTGCCTTGGGGAAGGGTCACATAAGCCAAAAATGTGACTTGCTTGGTGAAGGAAATAATTAATTATGCTGATTTGGGGAAAAGTGCGACTTGCATCTTTGGAGGATTTTTTGGCTATAAGGAAAAAATGCGACTTGGGGAAAAGGTATTCAGATTATTATTATTTTCTCCTAGCAGTTAACTCTGAGCTTTTGTAGACAAATTCAAGGACAAAAACCCTCTAGATTATTCCTCTTGCGGACAGAAACACCAGGAGCAGTGAGAGAAGTTTCCACTCAGAGATCTTCATTGTTTACAAAGGTTATTTATCATTTCAGCAATTTCAGAAAAAGGAATAGATTGCAGCAGTGAGCATTTATATAGCTTCCAGAGTGGAGCGACTTATTCTGCAGTTGATTTATGCAGTGTTTGAAGTATTTTTCATGCCAGTTTATTGTTGTAAATTTTAGCCAAAAATATATATCAAATCGCCTTGGGTTGGATCATTTACAAGTGGATTCTAGACAATATTGGTTATCATTACATCTGCAGATTTCTATGTGTTTACCCTAATAATTTATCATCAGAAATCAATATTGAATATACGGCTGCGTTATTTATGAAGAAATCTGCCATTAAAACCTAGGCGCCTTTATATATATTCACCCAGTTTGCGGGGTTTGCATTATTTAATTTGTTTATGCAGTATGAGTATGTTGTTCAATGGATTTGCTTGATGTAATCAATTCAGCTTCCCACATGAGCATTATATATATATATATATTCAGGTAAAAAGGGTTTGGGATCTTTCATAGAGGCTCTTGTAAACCCCTATAAATGGCCTTGATTTCATCTACATTATTCGTTGAATAACCCGATTTTTTTGGCATAGAAAAATGCCACTGAACCGTTAGAAGACCTGCCTATTCCACCCATACTTGCATGACCGAAATTTCCTCGGGAAGCACCATCAGTATTCAACTTTCGAAACCGAGGCTGAGGAGCTGTCCATTTTGCTATTCATCTGTCTTTTATTTCTTGGTTTAAAGGCATCCATGGTGGTAGTCAAAGGTTGTAATGGAAGTATTTTGAAAAGATGAACCCACTCTAGTGAAGGGTGTTGAGGAAGACGAAGCGTATGTTTAATGGATTCTGCCATATTCTTTTTTTATCTTCTCCCACATTAAGGAATTGTCTCTAGGAAAATTCTTTTATTTCTTTCCTTCCAAGTATTTCAAAGCAAGAGGGTTATGCTAGTCGACACTGTTGGTAGAAGATTTTGACCCATTTTCAACTGTATTCCTCATTCTTTGAACAGATGCTCAAGAGATTGGACACCACCCTAGGGTATTACAAACAACTTGGTAAGATGTTGCCATAGTTGGACTACAAACGGGTATTGGATAAAAAGATGAGTAATGGTTTCATCATTTGCTAGACACATAACACATCTAAAAGGGCCATGAAACCCTCTTTGCATGAGTCTATTCCTAGTGAGGCTTCTTATTCTTAAAACCAACCAAACAAACAAACTTTGAGCCATAAAGTTTGTTGCCGCGAATGGTAAAAGATGTCCTTCAGAGGATGAGGAGCTACCTGACAAAGGAAGTCATTTCTGGAAGAGACTGTGTAGATCCCTGTGGAATATTTTCCCATGCGATAGAATCCGGTCTTTGTAATGTCCCCTTCTTGGGACATTGTTGAAATTGAAGACCTAAAGACCCTCAACCCATTCTCTCTTCTCATGGGTTTGAGGATTGAGCATGAAGATGGTCCTAAGATGTTTGTTGTCTATTTTGTAACCCCTTGGCATGCCTTGCGCTACAAGGAGGGATCTCTAAGTTAGTTTAAATGTGCACATAAGATAGTTGCTTTTATTATTTAATTAAAAATAATAAAGTACACAGTCGTAGTTTATCAGAGATTTTATTATAATAAGAGTTTATATTTTTCTTCCAAAAGGGAAAGGTCGGTCTTTTTGAATGTTGCACCTCTTAACTCTATAAAAGGAGGTCGCATTTCCTTTAGTGGGTTATGTTGATTGAACTTCTGAATTTACTCAATGCTTGGAGAAAAGGGATGTATGCCCTATGTTGTTGATTGCTCTCTCTTCCATTGTTGAAGATTTTATTTGCAAATTCATTGCTGCTGGTTTTGAATATATTTGTGGATGATTAAACCCTCATAAGCTTGGTGACTTGATATAAAGTGTGGCGCATTTATTTGTGGGAGAAATCTGCATGTTTGTTGCTCATTTTGAAGTAATCCTTGAAGGGTTTGGACTCTTTTTGTGACTGTTGTTGCTGCCGCAATTTATTTAGCCATAGCGACTTGGATTAGGGTTTATTTTATCATGATTTAATGTCATATGTGCTAAATCTATAATTTGTTGTGGGTGATTAATTATCTCTGACCAAGGGCTGATATTTTGGGTGTGTTGGAAGGCTAGAAGTGAGCTGAAATTAATTTATATAATTTATTCTAACCCTAGCGGCTTGGTTTCATATTTCGAGGGCTGTTTAGAGGGGGTTTTAATGTTCAAAAAATTCAGATCTATAGTGCATTTGAAAACTCTTAATTTCTAGTTTATAATGCACTTTATTTCATGCAAAAATATGGAGTATTGAAGGAGTTATGAATTTTAAAAGATTTCAGCTGTGTGCAAGCTATTTGGTTATTAATTAATATTTATTTCAGATTTGCAGTGCAGTTTGGGGTCAGTTTAATATTGGATTTGGTTGTAGAAATTAGGAGGAATAAGGAGAAAGTAATTTCATAATTTTTGGAGTTGATTTGATGTCCTAAATGTGTTGGATGACCTACTTTTTAGGGAAAAATTAAGGTTTTGTGTTGGCTATGCAAAATCTGATTTTGGAATGTTATTCTTTGTATTTTTGTGGCCCAAGATCCAAAGTTTCAGCTCATTTGGACTTCTCTAGCCAACGACATGAATTTTTGAAAATTGCAACAATTCAGGGTTTGAATATTAATTAATTTCCATTTGTGTAAAAATTTGGTTTTGAATGTGTTTGAATTTTGATTGTTTTCTTCCAATCTATCCCACCACCGTAGATAGTTCCGACCCCATTTGGGTTCGAAATAACTGACATTGGGATATTTTAGGTTGATACAAAAGGGTTTATCCATTCTTTGCCTAATCTTTGACAAGTATTTCTCCATTTTCTAACTTGTCCCAAAAGGGGACATTACAGTCTTGTAGAAGTTGAAAGAGGCCAGGACTGAAGGATATTATCCACCATATATTTATGATCTGCCTCAAATTGAACCGACCATTCATGAGTGGGAATGCAATAATGACCAATTTCCCATTGGTGAGTAGAAGGCTTATAATATTTGGCAAGCTTAATCCACCCTTTTTCATGAAGAGGTTCCACAACCCTCTTTAATTCAGGGTACTAAATAATGAGTAGAGTATTTCCATCCCAAGAATCTGTCCAAAAGTTGGTTGTTTGGCTATTATTGATGTTCCAAAAGAAATGCCTCTTTATAAGCTATTTTCCAAGGTCGTAGAATTGAAAGAATTGGGGATCCTTTAGAAGGAAGGACCAGCCGAATGATCCTCGTAGGTGGGTTATTTTCGGCATATTTAGCTCTGATATTAGCAGCCCATAAAGTGTGTGGAGAAACTAGCATTCACCAATATAGTTTTGTTGCCAATGCTCTATTATGTTTGGAAGTATATTTGAATCCTAATCCACCCTTTTTTTTTGGTTGACACAAAATCTCCCATTTCACTAAAGTGTAATGTCCCTTTCTAGGGCTGAAACTGAAAAACAAGGAAATAGCAGAAATCCTAAGTGAAGTAAACTCATATTTTTATAACAACAAACTGAAAATTGGAACAACAGTGAACAATAGTTTGATTTTTTAGGACAACTTGCAAAGAGTGAAAATTCAACCAAATATCATCACAAAAACCATCCACAACATAGATAAACACTTAAAATATATTTTAGGGCATTTTCCTCCATGAAACTCAACCAAATATTCAGCTGGAAAATTATTTATTGACAGCAGAAGTACAGCCAAAAGAAATGACCAAAAATAAGGTCTCAAAATCCCAACAATGGCAAAATATGGAAGGTACGAGCTTTATAAATTATGATAAATTTGAATATCAACTAATAATGAAGTTTTGTGCCCTAGAAGGCACCCAAATGCTCTCTAACCCTAGTTGCTCCTTAGGAGAGGGGCTCCAAACAATGCCAAAAACCCTTGAATGACTCCTCTTTGATGCCCTAGTTGCAAACCAACAAGATGGTCTTCAATAATTGCCTTCACACTACCAACTTGGAGAGTTTTCGTTCTCCAGTATGCCACAAGGAAGGGTTTCGTCCTCCTTCGATGCCACACTAATGGATTGTCGCCCCTTAGTGGAATGGAATTAGAGCAATCAACCCTAGAACCATGTATAAAAGTGTATATGTCAAAATTGATGATCGGAATGAGCCTATGTGACTCTTTTTATACCCCTTTGGTGGCGCCAAAGGTCTAAGGGGTGAATTACCCTTAGGCCTCTTAAGAGCTTGCTTTATCTTCTATTTTCATGTTGGGAACTCTCCAACTCAGCCAACCTCTTAAGGAGCTTGCTTTATCTTCTAATTTCATGTTGGGAGCTCTATAACCCAGCCGATTTGCCTTGGGGAGGAAAAACACTAAAAGAAAATGTAAATACTCGAGGAAAATGACGAAAATATAAACAAATACTTGTTCACCTTCTTGTGGCCCACGGGAAGCGGAATGGGGTAGAAGCCTTTGAAATGAATTAGTTAAAAAAAAGGGGACATTACATAAAGACCATCCTTTTTTCTCTTGTACTCCACTCCAAACAAATTTCTAACATAGAGATTCCATTTGATTGAGAATCACAACAGGTATATTCAAAATAGAAGAGACGTAGATTGACAAAGCCTGGAGGACTGCCTTGACCAAAGTTATTCTTCCTCCTGAGGAGAGCCATCTATTCGTCCATTTTTGTAGTTTCAACTAAACTTTGTTGATTAACCAATGCGAATCTTTTAACTGTTTAGCAGCCAGAGGAACCCCCAAACATTGGAGTGGAAGAGAGTCCTTTTTAAAGTGAAAAAAATCTAGAATTTTTTCCTCTTGTCTCCTAGAGCAATGAAAATAAATGATACTAGATTTGGCATGATTGACTAATTGACTTGTGGCTATAGAGAAAAGCCAAAAAGTTTTATGCATATATGAAGCTTCTAGACAAGTAGCCTTACCAAGGAGACTAGAATCATCAACAAACTGTAAGTGTGTAATAGGTCTAGCGCCAAAGTGATACCACTGATCTTCTTATCTTTACAAGCTTTGGTGGCCAATCTTCCAAGGCACTGTGCCAAGATAATAAAAAAGAAGGGAGATATAGGATCACCTTATTGTATACCTTTAGAAGCTGAAAAAATCTAAGTTGCGTTGCCATTAACTAGCACTAAAAATGAAACTGAAGACAAGCAAGCTTGAACAAATTCAATTCAATCCTTGGAGAAACCAAATTGCGCCAAAACTTAACATAAAAAACCCCAATCCACTATGTCATAGGCTTTGGAAAGATCAAACCTCATGAACATAGAAGAGGATTTTTGGATGTCCATAAAATGAATTGCTTCATGTGCTAACACTATATCATCATGGATTTACTGACCTGGCACAAATCCCCCTTGTTCAGAAGATATGATCTTATGCATAAGAGGTTTCAGTCGGTCCGCCATAATTTTAGTAATAATTTTGTAAAACACATTACATAAAGCTATTGGCTTGAATCCTGAGATATATGTCACTTCAGAGGTTTTAGAAATCAAAGCTATGCATGTTTTATTAATTTCTTTTAACATGGTTTCACTTTTAGCAATTCTCACCTCTTCCACTACTTGGAGAAGCTCAATTTTAAGGACATCCCAAATTTTTTGATAAAAATCTATTGGAAACCCATCTGGGTCGGGAGTCTTTCCTTTTTTTCATATTGAAAACCACCCGTTGTAATTCACTTTCCGTGATAGGATTAGTGAGGCCCACATTATCTTGAGTAGAGATAAGTCTTGGAATAGTGGCAAGAACCTCTGTTTGGGCTGCTTCATCAAGTGCTTAAGCTGAAAATATTTGGGAAAAATAGACCTTAGCGATGTTTTGTATTCCTTCCAAGGAATACTCTTTCTTACCATCATCTGTGACAATGATTATGAGTCCTTGCCATCAAGGATTTATGAAAAAAGGCCGTATTTTTTATCTCCCTCTTTTAACCACTGTACTCTAGACTTTTGCTACCACATAATCTCTTCTCGTTTTTCCCATTCATGATGATCCGCCTTAAAGGATAGTTCTTGTTGAAGTAATTCAACATTAATCCTTGAAGTGCGGATTTTATAATTGAGCTCCTCTAGATGTTTGAGAATCTGGTTAATTTTTTCTTTGATATCCCCAACCTCTGTCCAATTCGAGGTTTTCAATTTGATTTTTAAGTAATTCAGGCGCTTAACAAAAGAGTACATATGGGTGCCATACCTAGGCTTACCCTTCATCCACCACTGATGGATAAGATGACCAATGTTGTTCCAACAAAGCCACATCAGTTGAAATCTAAATGGGGCAAAACAACGAGTAGTTCTTCCCATCTCCAGACAGACTAGCCAATGATTAGAACCTATATTATTGAGAATCTGAGCCTTGGGGATATACTCCTTTGTCCACCAATTCTCTAAAAGCAAGAAACGATCCAACCATTATAGGGTACAGTCAAGACCTTGTCTTTTATTGGACCAAGTCATCAACTCATTATCAGTTGGGACATCCACTAAGTGAAAAGATTCTAGAAATTTGGCCATATTATTTGAATTGATATATAAGTTAGTAGATACTCCTTGTTTTTCCTCTAAATTGAGAATAGTGTTAAAATCCCCATCTAGAAGCACAAGACCGTCTCGAAACTATCTGATCATAGACTCAATATGCCGCCATTGTAGATCTTTCTCTTCCATAGCAGTTGGGGCATAAACATTCATGAGAATAAGTTGTTGAGAGTCCACCCTTGAGTAAGCATATAAGAGAAGAACTCCTTTGCTTCCACAAGAGTGTGACACTATAATTGTCCTTGGGTCCCAGATACATGTCACCCTTCCAAAAAGCTCCATGGGAAGTAAGAAACATTACTTGGGCATGAGGACATATCCCATCAACCAAAACATTCTTAACTCAATTTGTTGGCTAGATTTTATGCACAGCGTAAAACCTAAGCAGTCATGAGATAAATCTCCCTCATTTAACGGTGAGGCTCCCGTGTAAGATGTTTACTTATTTTGCAGGGGTGAATCCTAATAACTACTTTCAGGGGTTTTACTTTAATTCCGACAGCTCGTGAACCACAACTGGACAATTTTGCAGCAAGTAAGCAACTATGATTGGAATATTTGCAGAAGGGGGAAATAATAGAATTTAGGAAAGAAGAAAGGAAGATGTGCTGAATCAACCAATATTTAACAGAGTTGGTCTCATCCACACAAATTAAATAAACAGATATAACATTCAGCAGAACGGGAAAGAAATGACTTCTAGCCTAGATCTGAGATAACACAAAGTCTATCTAAAACCTTAAATAGAAGTGATCAACAAAGCACCGTAGTCAAAAAGTTCTTCGGAAAATCTACCTTTTATTCAATCCCAAGCCTTCGCAACAATCACACCAAGGGTTCTGGACAAAGTCTGAAGACTCGAGAATGCTCGAATTACAATAAGCTCTTGCTAAACAAGTTCTGCTAAAACCAATTGTGATCCTCTAACCCGTAGGTTCTTCCTCTATTTATAGTGCATAGAGGGTAAATACAAATAGGAAGCTTTTAATGAATTGCCACATGTGGAAGCTATGAAATAGGGAAGTAGCTAGCAGTATTTTCCCCTAGACTCTCTCTTTGCATGACATGCATGCTTTACAACTGAAAATAAAACCTTCTATTTTGCATGTCTGCCACCTATTTCCAAGTCATTGACTTTTTTTAGTAACTCGAAGTAACGGCTTTTAAACCAATTACTCAAGTTTTACAATTTAATTGATTACTCAATTGTTTTTTCGGAGAAAATAAGAGAAAGAAGAAGAAAAAGGAAAAAAAAAAAAAAAAAATTATTCCTGTTGCAACACTCCCAGTCTTGTTCTTCTTCCATACTCTGCATGTTGATCTAACCTGTATTGCACTTCTGCCTCATGAATGATCTGAATGATATCTTTGCCTTGAATCTGAGATGTTTTTTCTCCCAAATGTTGTTGAATCCTTTCCTTTGATTCTCACCAAACTAGATCTGGAAGCAGCTGATTGTGATTTGCTTGCGGGTGTTTCGTTTGACCTGTCTTCTCCTCTTACCCTTGAAGCTTTTGTAGTTCTTCTCTAGTGCGTGCACCAGTGAAATGCTTGTTGTAAACAATTCAAACAAAACTCGTCACCTTTTATTTTTAATTACATATGAGCAAATTTGAATTCTGGAAATCACTCCGGGTGCAGGCAAATATAAGTAAGCTCAATGTGGGTTTAACTAGAAGATTTGGAAGCACATGCACAGGCTTTTAGAGGGATTTTGCATGCAATTTATGAATAGTTTTCACTTGGGCTGCGTTTGGAATATAGGAGGCAAGCTTTTAAAATCTTTCTACAAAATTTAAGTGAATTTTCAGTTATAGCAAAAGGGCTGCAAGGAAGTTGGAGCGGAAAGGCAGCGTGAAAATAAGAAGCAGCAGGCAGCTTGTAAAAATCCTGACTTGCACTTAAGTTTTGCGTGAAAACATGAAGTCATGGCAGCGTAAAAACAAGAAGCAGCAGGCAGCTTGGATATGTGACTTGTATTGGCTTTTCCACTTGAGTTTGGCATAAAAAAACATTAAGTCATGGCAGCATAAAAAACAAGAAGCAGCAGGCAGCTTGGATGTGCAACTTGTTTTGGCTTTTCCGCTTAAGTTTGGTGTAAAAAACAAGAAGCCATGGCAGCGTAAAAACAAGAAGCATCAGGCAGCTTGGATGTGCGACTTGTTTTGGCTTTTCCTCTTAAGTTTGGCGTAAAAAACATGAAGTCATGGCAGCGTAAAAACAAGAAGCAGCAGGCAGCTTGTAAAAAAATATGTTTTGACTTTGCCAACATGAAAAGCCAAGTGGAAGGGAAGCTTTAATAAATACGACTTGCCAAATGAATTGTTTCCCCAAAAACTGCAACTTGCATAAAGAGTTGGCATGGAAATTTGAGGAAGCTGCATGGAAAATAGAAAGTGTCGGCAGCTTGCACTTTTACGTTTTGGTCTAAGAAGCATTTTTTTTCCATTTTTGGATTTTCGGTGAAACAAGTATAGAATGAAAATTTCCATTTTTGGAAAGGGTCTAGGAAGATGTAGCAACAAAAACTTGCAAGTGCCACAACTTTCATTCCATTGCTTCATTTTAGGTGTCTTTCTTTCTAAAAGTGCATATTTTCTCGAGCTCTACGCATTGGTGGCAGTATTTTTCTTATTTTCATACAATCCATTATTGCACCTTTTTGGATCAAGCAACCTCTTGCAATCCCCTGAAGGAATCCTGAGTAAATCAGCACACATTAAAAATACCAAAATTTTAAAGGGGTATCCCAAGATTTACAAGTGAAATTTTTGGGTACACCACAATTGAAGACTTGGTTTCCTGAACAAACACCATTTGAGGATGATTAGTCTGAATCATTCTTCAAATTTCATTAATCTTAGAGGGACTCCCTTTCAGCCCTCTGATGTTCCATTAAGAAGTTTTATTAAATATTTGGGAAAAATCCTTGACCGTTCCTATATTACTCAACTTTTGACCTTCTTGCTATAGGTTGGTCTATTGGACTTCCTTCCCTCCTTAACATTCGTAACCATTAGCATTTTCTTACTTTTTTCCCTGAGATACTCCTTCTCTGCCTGCTCAGAGTTGGAAGGATAGGGTAGTATCATCAAAGGTTTAACCATCTCATCTTTTCCTGCACCTTGTATTTAATTAAGATCGGAATTTCTCCCGAAACATGGTTTTTCGTTGATAACTTTTCATAGATTTACGGTCTTCTTTCATCATATTTGAGGCTGTTATAACTGCTACCTGATTATTTTTCACCATATCTCTCTTCTCTGTTGTTGGTTCAAACGTATGCATCTGTGTCTCTGGTACCTAGAATTTTATGATCTCTTCACTATCTGTATCATCATTCTCAGTTTGAAGGGTAGCAAATTGATTAGCATTGCTGCTAACTGGATTTGCCATAAAAAATTTCTTTGTTGTTTTCTTTTTCTTGGGAATACTGAAATCATCTTGATTTCGATCTGCCAAAGGTGGCTCTGGAACTTTTAGAGGACAATCTTTGACCAAATGACCATACTCGTGGCAGATCCTGCATTAAAAAGTGATATTTCCATAATCCATCACTTGTTCCCATTGGTCCTCCTCAACAGCTAGAGAAATTTTACTAGGTAAGGGTTTATTCAAATGCATCATCACACAGATTCTGGCATATATCATTTGTTTTTGTTGAATCGCATAGTCAACAGTCATCATATAAGTGCCAAGGGTATTTCCAATCGTGGTAAAAACACCATTGTTCCAATACTCTGTCTGTAACCCAAACAACTGCACCCAAACCAAAACTACTGCAGGTAATTCCTCCTCGACATTGAACATAGGATGCTAGGGCTTCATGAAAAGCCCCGTTCTTCCATAAAAGCATCGCCCTCCTTGGAATATGAACTCTCTATCTTTTGTAGTGGCAAAGAAGATGAGAAAATAACCATTAGGCTAAACAAATATTGAGAACCCATCTTAAATATATTTTGACATTATTAAACATTCATTATTTATTTTGAAAATAAAATAATAAAAATTTATGTAATTCGAACTTGATTTTTTTTTCTGAATATTATTGGTTGCCGAACTTGTTTCAAATTTCATCCTTGTACACGAACATAAATGCAAACTTGGTGACTTAGATCAACAGTACAAAATTGAACAAATAAGAAAAATTCATATTCAAGTGCAAAGAAGTTTAATGAGCCTCAAGTGAAGTACAAAGCAAGGCTTGATTGGACTAGGTTTGACCCCAAGTTCCAAACTGGTGACTAGGTGTCATTTTATTTAAGCCAAGAAAGGCTCCAAGATAAAGCTAAGAGGCTTAAACCATATATGTATGGTCTATTTGAGATTATTGAATAAGTGGGCACTAATGCATTCAAATTAGACCTCCTTCATTACATGAAGATGTATTTAGATTTGATTATTGAGACCTCATGATTCATTGAGCCTTCAAATCTAGATGATGAAGGGCTATTGTTTCGTTCAATTTAATACCTTGCACATAATGCTTGAGAAGATTTGGAGATTATGTTTTGCAGAATAAGGTACAAAGTGGGAGAATTATTCCCACATTTGTTGAGTCCTTAAGCTTTGAAGGACCAAAATGAATCATGAAAGAAATATTTCAGTTTGATTAATGTAAGTAGGTTGAATCTATAGTATGTATGACTAATGAAGTAATTAGGACAAGCTCGTACCAACTCCAAAAAGAAAAATTGGACAGGAAAAAAATGTAGAGCGAACTGAAAAGGAAGGGAACTAGGTGAAAGAAAGCTCAAGGTTGATCTAGACAACCAAGAGCCCACATGTGAAGAATCAATCATCGTTGACGGGATCAGCTACAACCAAACTTTGCTGACGGGATCGACTGTGACCGACTCCACCCAATATTATCTAAAATACTTCGCTCAAGCATCCCATATGAATATTAAACTTTTCCTTTACCATTTTTGGGGTTGAGTTGGCATTTGGGTTTGTTTCATTTGCTCAAACTTTTATAGAAGCAAACCCTTTGGGGTCATGTATTTCTTAATTTTGGAGTTGTGGGATGTGGACAACTGAATAGAGTAGTAAAGTAGGTTTTCTAAGAAAAAATTTAGTGTGAACAACACTCGAGGAACAGCTATATAGGTCTTCAAACCTTTTCACAAAAAGTTGGCTAGATAACTAGTTCTTATTAAACTAGACAACATCAACCAAAATCATCATCCTCTAACCAAATCTATATAAAGTTGAAATGAGGAATTCTTTCCAAATGATCGAAAGATAAGTTCTTCAAGTGCATTCCACTTCCCAGGGGAAGAAGAAAATGAACAAGGGAAGTAATTTTCATGTTTTTCAGTGATTTTCGTGAACATTTGCATTTTTCTTTAATAGTTTTCTACATAGGTCAGGTCGGCTAGGTTAAGAAGGTGAAAGGCCAAAGGAAAAATAGAAGGAAAACATCCTTATGAGGTCGGTCTTAGTTTGGAGACACTCTGATTTGTTTTGGTGCCACAAGAAGGTATAAAGAGGGTTCTCTTGGCTCATTTGAGGCTCATCTCTTGTCAAAAATTATAACTTGCATGGTTTGTGGGTTAAGTGCTCAATCACTTCCACTTAAGTGCGAAAATCCTTTGGTGTGGCCAACAAGGAGGATGAAACCTACCCATGCTTGATTGAAGAATGAAAACTCTTCAATTTATTGGGGATTCTCCATTCCGGAGTTTCCAAAGCACTTCAAAAGGATTGGTATTATAGATTTTCAATGAGGGTTCGATCCTACTGTGATTTACAATCCCTCTACTAGGATAACGACTTGCTTGGAGGTGGAGTTGGGTGTCATCTAGGGCACATTTCTTCATTTCGAGTTGATATTCATATTCCTCATAATTTTAGAGGTTGATTGTACACTTTCATAAGATTTTTGGGGTTTGGGAATCTCCATTTCCAGCCATTATTGTGAGTTGTAATTCTGTTGTCATAAATTTAATTGCAGCTCTGTAGATTTTCAGTGAGGGTATTATAGATTTTCAGTGAGGGTTCGATCCTACTGTGATTTACAATCCCTCTACTAGTATAACGACTTGCTTGGAGGTGGAGTTGGGTGTCATCTAGGGCACATTTCTTCATTTCGAGTTGATATTCATATTCCTCATAATTTTAGAGGTTGATTGTACACTTTCATAAGATTTTTGGGGTTTGGGAATCTCCATTTCCAGCCATTATTGTGAGTTGTAATTCTGTTGTCATAAATTTAATTGCAGCTCTGTAGAATTTCCAAATTTGCTTATACTTTGGAGTGTTTTTGCTTGGTGTTTGTTCCATTTGTTGAGTCTAATATTTTGGAGAATTTATACATCCATTTTTAGTTTGTTTGGAGGGTGTTTAATGCCCTAAAAGTGCAAATACAGTTCGTTACTAGGGTTTATAATAGTTTTTGGTTGGCTATTGTAAAAATCAGTTTACTCTCAATTGAGATTTGTGCTATTTCCTTTGTGTTTCAGTTTCAGCCTGGAAAGGAACATTGCATCTTGCTCTAAATGCTAGTGCGATCACTTGAATGTATGGTCGAGGATTGAAAAGGGATAGTTCGATCATGTTATGTATTGTGGAGGATATAAAATCATCCCTAATTGTTCATTATAGTTGGAGCTTCTCTAGACCCCCTATTGATTGATAGTGAGGCATTTGTGGTTGTGGTTTAGTTCAGACTTTAGAATAGACAATAGACATTGGGTTCAATGCAATACCAATTTGTGGTGGGTTCCTCAGTTCCTCATTCTATCATGTATTGAACCAGTGCACTACTCTGATTGGTTGAAAAATCATATGGCTCACACTCACTTGAACCCTATTCATTGAAGTAAATCGTGTCATTAGAGTTGGCAATGGAATAACCACATGCAATCTTGTCTCCATTCAAGTGAATCTTGTCATTTGAGTTGGCAAGCCCCAAGTCCCAAATGATAAGGATAGCTTTCCACCCTATATTGATTATTCAGGGAAAGAGAAAAATGCAAAGTTCCTTCATGACCATTTGATGCAATCGAGGTAGAGGCATCATATGTTGTGCAAGTTGTATGGATGTTGCTCCGGTTTGTAAAACAGTTGCCTTGTCAGCGCCAAAAAAAATATATAAACATATATTTTGTACACCATGTTGTCTACATGTATTGAATAATACACTCAAATACATTAGTAAGTTTCAATGAATTTTTGAACTTACTGAATAGGGTAGGAAAATACTAATGTTCATATGCAATCATCACCACACGCAAACAATTTATCGAAGATTTTCTTGGGCGGAACTTAGCTTGCAGACACACAGTTTGTTTCTTTTTTCATATTTCTTGATCGTCTTTATGTTGTCAAAGGGGCCTTATGTTCTATTGTAGTTAGTGATGCATGGGCAACTTGGAGACAATCTACATCACATATTGCGGTTGAGGTGAGGAAGAAGGTCCTTGATGACCCTTTTTGGGCTGATGTGAAATTTGTTGTTGACTTTCATTCAGTCCATCTATGAGGTGATCCATTTTGTTGATTTAGACAAGCCATGTTTGAGGGAGGTTTATGAAGAAATTGATTTTGTGTTAAAGAATAAGTAAAATCATAGATTCAAGGGAAGATAGAACAAGCTTAATGCACTAGAAGTCAAATCCAATGTGGTATGATATAGAAGTCACCGGGAAGAGGGTTTCATATGAGGACAAAGAAGTAATTAAGGAACTTTGGGTTGTGGTGAAAAATTTCATGGTAGAGGAGAGGAAACTTTACTTAGTGGAACATATTTTCACGTGGTAGTGGTCAATTTTCTACAATGTAGTCTCTTTATGTTATTTATGCAAAGAAGGATCCAATAAAGTGGTGGTGGAACCATGAAAGTGAAGCACCCAAACTACAGTCATTTGCAATACAATTACTCTCACAAATAGTTAATTCTACATGCTTTACGAGGAATTGGAGTACTTATGATTTCTTTTATTCATTAAAGAGGAACCGATGGGGGTCAATGAAGGTAGAGAAACTAATCTATATTCATAGCACGCTTCATCTTATTACTTGTGTAGATCCAAGGTACAAGGAAGGTGTTGGAATATGTGAACAAGGAAGAATGAAGAATTAGATTGCAGACTAAGGAGATACTGTGTCCATCATTATAATATGAAAGAGGTAGTTACAGAATGGTTGAAATGGTTACAACCGCTCTATAGTTAATACATAAGTAATGATAAATTTATTAATAAGCCTTATATTCTAATACCCCCTCTTAAGGCTTACCCTACAAAAAGCAAAAACAAACACTAACAAAAAATAAAACCAAACAGAGCTACACATTATTCAGAAGCTTACTTCACTTTGAAAACAGTTCAACTAGGTAGAGCTCCATCAAGTCGTTTCATGACCTTCGTAAAGGTGTAGCTCCTGAGTTGAATTCCCGAGTTCCCAGATTCCACCTCCCTGAATTCCCAAATTACATATTTCTCAAATTATTAAACAACCATTCACGTTGATCCATCCACAAGCTCCATCAAATTGGCTCATGACCCTTGTAAGGATATAATTTCCAAGATCCATAGTTTCCCAAACTAATTGAGCAACCATTCATGTTGAGATTCTGCATTGTATCCCTTCGTGTCTTCAAACTGTGGGGCTTCTTTTATAATACATATTCTTCATCATCCTCACCACATTTAGCATTTGGTGGGTCTTCAACCATAGCTACATTAACTTCCTTTGGTATGCCTTTGAACTTACCCTTGAGAACAACATTGGCTTGAACACGATAGGTCCCATGCTGCGTGACCTCTTTTCTTGCAATAATGACATTCAATCTCCCTTTTGTCTTTATTTGAGCTACGGATTTTCTTGAATATAATGCACTACTTCATTGTGAATCACTGTTTGTATCTTCTGTAGTTCTCTTTTCTTCACCTAGAAGAGCTGCAATCATATTGTCTAGAGATTGAGATTGTATTCGACTGAGTGTAAAAATGACATTGTACTTCAAAGCCATATTGTTCAAAAGGATAGCTTTAGCATCCTCCTCATTTGCCAAAGCCTTGACTTCTGAAAGTTGTTTGAGAAGAGACCTCAAATTGTTTATGTTGCTTGACATAGTGACTCCATCCATCTTGAACCATAATTATTTAGAGCTTCCCATGTCCTTTGGATGATTTTTCCAGGTCTACATGACGTAGCTCAAAATTAGAAAGAGAGGTCGATAACAACTCTGTTTTTTATCATCTCGACTCTGCCAATCCAATAATTTACTTGCATCTATGGGTGATTTTTGATTGCAAAATATAAATGTTTGACCTTAACCCATGCCCTAGGCAGCTTGCAGACTTGCGAAAATTGTGACTAACAAAACTCCTTTTCCGTAGTCATGAGGGTCTTAAAAAAATACTTGATTTTGTTTTATAACCAGGCAGACACAACTTTTCCCTGCCGGCTACGCTTCATGTTTGAACACTTCTGGTCTAGTTGAATTGGTTTTTAATAGTGTTGTTTATGCTTTTCCTGTGATCGGTTGTGGCGATTTATAGTCTATGATTGACTGAAATGGCGGAAATGACTATTTTCATGCCCTTTTTAATGACTTTTTTGTCCTATAATTTTGCTTTTAAGTCTAGCGTCAAATCTGCTATTCTTAAATGGTGATAGCGTTCGAATTGGTTTTTTTGTCCTTTTGTTCCCTAACACGACTGGTTGGAATTGAGCTTTGCTTGGCATGCATTTTTTTGTGCCCTAACATGATTGATATCTTCTTCCCTTCTCTTTCTCATTTCTTGTCCGGCTTTGATACCAATGTTGGAATATGTGAACAAAGAAGAATGAAGAAAAAACGGATTGCACACTAAGGACATAGTGTGTCTTTGATTATAATATGAAAGAGGTAGTTACAAAATGGTTGAAGTTGTTACGACCAATATTTAGCTAATACATAACTAATGCCATCTTTATGAATAAGCCTTATATTCTAATAGAAGGCCCTTCAATAAAATGGGACAAAGTCCACTTGATAGAGCAACTGATGTGGAGGATGATGTGCTTGAGGAAAATGGCCTCAATGATTTTCCCCCCTATTATATTGCCTATGGAAGAGCCACAACTTGAGAGTGATGAGTATTTAGGGAGCATCCTAGTGAAGGATGTAAAGTACATAGTTGATGTGATAGTTGACTCCATTGCTTTGGCTCTAAAGACCTATTACTAATTTCATCCCTTGAGGCATAGTGTTTCTTAAACCTTGCTATTTGCAAGGAACTTATTGGGAAGTTCATCAGATTATACCTTTGACTTATTATCATATTTTTTCATAGTTACCTAAGTCTCGAGGACGGGGGGACGGGGGTACGGAGGGACGGGGTTTCCGAGACGCAAAAAAAATCCTAAATTTTGGGGACGGCAAGGGGACGGCTATTAAAAAAATACTTAAAAATTAATTTTTCAATATTTTAAACATTTTTCAATGACATTTAGGGATTTAAACTGTATTTAATGTATTTTAGGTACTTTCAAGATTGTAATTGAATGCTCTTGGTAAAAATAACAGATTTTTAATAGTAAAAACATCAAAAAAAATTTAAAAGATTTTAAAAAAATTGGGGACGTCCCCTCCAAGTCCCCAAGTCCCCGAAACATTCGGGACGTCACCAAAATCTAGGGGACGCGTCCCCGCGTAACACTGTATTTTTTGGCCGATGTATCAACATATTTTGCTAATATACCTGGGATGAAACTATTTTATGTATGGATCTATTGGCTCTGGCTCTGGTCGAAGTTCTGGCTCTAGAATGTCTTTATCCATTTCCAAGAAATAGACCCCGCGGTCAGATTCCTGAAAAAGAATTTGAGATCTAGGATCCTCAGATATTGTAACCGTGTACATGGACTTCTTTTCCGGCTCTAGCTTATGGTTAATCCCTTTGATAGGAGTATGTGCACATGACCAATCCATCTTTACTTCTCCTCCCAGCTCTTTGTAGAATTTTCTGCTCAGCAACATCCCGTAGGAAACAGGAATATCTGCAACTAAGATTGTCATCTTTAATCTTTTGTCAGGAAAAGCTGTCAGAACATCTTGTGTATCTTTCATTTGTCCGATTAGAGGGACTTGTCTCTCCATGGAGTAGCACCTTCCTATGGTCTTTGTCAGGGTAAGCCCAAGAGCATCTGCAACTTTAGCTGGTATGACATTGTTAGAAGCCCCTGAATCTAAAATGCAGTTGCTTAACTTGAAACCATTAAGCAATAGGGAGACATAGAAAGGTTCTACTCTTTCAGAAGATAATGAGGGTTTAACAATTGCAGTGTTGTTCTGGGGAGGAGTATCCTTGGGCTTAGGCAAAATGCCTTTTGATGTATTGGATTGTCCTAGTGATTGTACATATTTGACTAGCCTATTTAACTGCTCAGGAAAGGCTCTCAAGTATTCAACTTCTAATATTCGAACTCTAGTTTTCTTGACAGTATCAATAATGTCAAAAGAAGGAATAGATTCAGATACCTGAGCTGTTTTATGTGGTTAAGATGAAGAACTCGCATACTTACTTCCGGGAGCTAAGGAAGAAGGCAAAGGGATGCCCCTTCTTTGCTCGTCTACTAATGCCTTAGCTTGGCGAGCTTGTGATCTTGTAAGTACTGCATATGCATGAGCATGATCGTCTTCAAGAAGATCCTCATGCTCATGTTTAGATTTGTAGTTTAGGTAATTAATGTTGTAGTCGCCAGCAGGACCTACAAAATCATCATTCTCGAGCTGATCAGCGTCAGCTTCCAGGGCTTCTTCATTCGTCTCCACATTGTTTCTGGGAGCATATTCAATTGCTAATATTTGGGAACCAACAATATGGTTCCAGTTGTTGAAATTCTGAGTAGGGGCAGTGTTGTTGCCCTGAGCCATTTGTTTCTTTATCTGTGACATCTCATTTGCTAACTTTTGCAACAATGAATCAGAAGTAGTAGCAGAGGATGAACTTTCAGCTCTAGAAGTGTTGCTCTTTATCTTTCCAGCCATGATGAGGTCGTCTTCAATTTCAACCACCATGTTTTGAGCTGCTAACAAATTAGCAGGATGTGCTCTTTGCAGTTGATAGCTTACTTTAGGAAGTAAAGCATTGATGAAGAATACCTTTTGATTCTCGTCATTCAGAGAAGCAGAAGCCGGAATTTTGTAAAGCAATTTTTGGAATTTCGCAATAAAATCACGCATGTGCTCATGTGGCTCCTTCTTCAATTGAGTGGGCCGAGTAATCAATGTACTGGAATCTTCGGTTGCCTTAAATCTTTTCAGGAATGCATCCCGCATAGTAGCCCAGTTGGTTATGGTAACAAGAACTAGCCGGTAGAACCATTCGCCAGCTAAGTCATGCAGAGTCTCTATGAAGAGTCTGACAGATACAGGATATGAAAAACGCAGCCAAGTGGTCATCTGGAATCTGCTTGCCATCTCCAAAGAATTTTGGAAAATTCTTTCTCGTCCCTTTAAGTAGATCATGCATAGGAGTCAGATTCAGAGGTCCAAAGGCTGCACCCCATGGAACAAGCGCTGCAAGGGCAAGTGGCTGATTCTGCATCATGAAAGGAGCACGTCTTCTTTGAGAATAGACTTGATGAATAATTCCAGCTGTCGGATTATGTTGAAGATGATCCGGATCTGGATGTGTTTGCACTCTTGTTCCTGGTGAAAGATTGGATTTGCGGCTTCTAACTTGAGAAAGCTCTGGTCTGCTAATTTGTGTTGTTCCCCAGCAGAGTCGCCAAAAACTGTTGGCTAGATTTTCTACATAGTTGAACAGGTGCTCAGGTGAAGTTGACAATATTCATGCTTGTTTTGTATGCAAACAAAGCCTCAAATTTTATGATGAGTGACGAGAAATAGCATGCTAGAGTCAGAAGCAAGAAAAACCCAGGAAGACTCTGGAGTTTAAAGGCACTTGTTGCTCTTTTGGATCAGGAGCCGGCATTCTACTAATATCTCCAGATCATGAGATATTCCCATACTCCCAGAAGCTAATGTTCGAGAACACCAATCATACGGTGGAGTACGAGGCATTGCTGCTAGGAATGGAGCAAGCCAGAAAGAAAGGAGTAAAACTCCTCAAAGCCTAAGGAGATGTTGAACTTCTAGTAAAGCAGGTTCGAGGGCAAAGTCAACTCAAAAGAGATGAGCTGAAGATAAAGTGCTTTTTGCCACACTAGATTTTGCATCCTTCTCTATCAACTTCATTTGAACCAATCAAAACTCCAAGGCAAACTCTTTGGCGGTCACAACTGCACTATTAAATCCGGATAGACCACCATCCATATTCAAACAAGGAAACTATAAAGTGGAGATGGTCTACCGCCCCAAAGTCCCTGAACAAACATCTGCATGTCTGCATGTTGAAGGGAGTGAATCACCACCATGACAAACAGTCACAGGAAAAGCTGATCCAGGTTATGATTACAATAGTGGAGTAGTCCGACCAAAAGGTAACAAAATCCCCAAGGGTTTAGTTTCCTTAGTGAAGACTTTTGACAAGCATGATCGGTACCTGAATAAGAACAAAGAGCATGGTGATGGTGATAGTTCTTCCTCAAAAATGTAGCAAATAAATCTGGGAACGAGAGAAGTTGATGCAAACTTATCCACCACAAAGAGAAGAAAGGATGAGCCACCACCAGATGAAGTTGATAAGGACTTGCCCAAAGTATTTGACAAGAAGGCCAGAGAAAGGAAGTTCGAGATCGGAGACTGGGTACTCTAGTAGGACAAGAGAAATGAACCAAAGGGCATGCACGACAAATCTGATTCAATCTGGAAAGGGCCCTTCATGATCAAGAGAGCTGCCGGAATGGATACTTTTTTCCTTTCCTATCGGGATGGGATTGAGTTACCATTGCCTTTCAATGGGCAACATCTGAAACTCTTCAGGAACTGAGATACAGGGTAAAACCTGTAAGTATATAAATAAAACTGTCTTTTATTCTTTGTTTTTCTGTGTTGTGTTGTTTTTGTTTTCCTGACCCTAAGCCCAAAGGACAAGATACGAAACCAGAGATGTTGGGATCTCATCTTTACCCTTGTCATTTTGACAGAGGCAAAGATGTCCATAGACGGAGCCGACTGGTGTCCCCAGATTTCACCCTGAAATCTGAGACTACCCCATGTAAAAAAATTTCGTAGTTTTAAAATAATGGGTCGTTTTGTGTTTTAATTGCCAGAAAGTGTCTGTTTTATGTCAAGATATTCCCAAAGATTCATAAAAGCCAATTTTGCCAAATACCCAGATGCCCAAACTCGTTATTTTTTATCGTTGGGGTTTGCCTGCGGGAAATTTTTATTTAATTATTTTAAGCCTCGTTTGAGGTAAATTGTACTCCGGTTTAACCCTGTTGAGGATTTACATGTCAAAATTCCCATATACTAGTAGGGTTTCCACCAAGGAATGGATCCTGGGCTTTATCTGTGACTTTTGACAACGTTTTGCGTGTTTTGGTATTTTTCTCATTTTGTTTTCTGTGAAATTTATTTAGGTCAATTCCTTTGCCGGTTCAATTTGTTTTCTTGCCTGGAGTATCTGGAGATCATCTACAGACGTCATGCCAGAAGGAATTTGTCATGGGAGGTTTGGATCTCTCTAAAAAGATGAAGTCATGCCCAAAAAAGGCCTTTTCTGGGCAGGTCGCATTTTTGGGAAAGGAAGGTTTTAAGCTACAATGAGATTTTTGGTAGTAGCAGGCAGGTGGGAATTTTGTACTTGCCTGGCAGGGTACTTTTTCCCATGGAAGCGAAGTCACTTAAGTCATAATGAGAAAATTAGAGGCAGCAGGTAGGCGGGAATTTCTTACCTGCCTTGCAGGGTGAAAATTCCCATTGTGAAATAAAAGAAAATCACTTAAGGCATTGATGAGAATTTCTTATCTGCCTTGCAGAGTAAAAAGTCCCATTATGAAAGTCAAATAGCTTAAGTGGATCATGGGATTTTTGGAGCTGCGGTGCAGGGTGAATAATCCCATTAGAAATTGACTTTTAAAAATAGAAATCAGCTATGGCAAAAAGTGCGACCCACCTAGAGGAAGAATAATACTTTTTAAAGTATTTATTGATGGAATTAATTCCTATTTTTGGCGCATGAGGTCAAAGCATAGTGTGAAGTCAAAGTAGACTGGAAGTAGAAAGCTAAAATTAAATAAATTTAATTTATTTAATGGCAGCCATGAACATGCACAAAATAGGCACCCAAATTGAAGAGCAAAGCATGTTTATTAATTAATTAATTGCCAGGAATAGGAGAGGCAATAATTAATTATAGAATGTTGAGGGTTATATAAGCGTGGGATGCCATAAGTGAAGGTGTAATTAATTCTTTTTGCAAAGGATTGCAGCCCGGATAGTTTTGTCGCCCAAGGAGGATTTTTGCATTGAAGTTTATTTTCCACTGCTGGGAAGCTTCAAAGTTTAGCGCCTAGGTTTGAAGGAGCTTGATTTAAGTCTGATTAATTGTCTGCATATTGGTACAGGTGCTCAGGTGAAGTTGACAATATTCATGCTTGCTTCGCATGCAAACAAAGCTTCAAATTTTAGGGCAACGGGTTTTATTTTAAAAATCAAGTGTTCATGTTTCGGTTGCTGTCTTTGTTTGAATTATGGTGTCACTCAGATTTCACCCCGAAATCTGAGACTACCTAATTCGGAAAAATTTCGTACTTTTAAAATAGTGGGTCATTTGTTGTTTTTATTGCCTGAAAGTTCTTGTATTGCGTCAAGATAATCCCAAAGGACCATATTAGCCCTTTTCGCCAAATACCCAGATGCCCAAAATTGTTTTATTCTGTCGTCGGGATTTGTCTGCGGGAAATTTGTATTTAATTATTTTGAGCCCCGTATGAGGCTATTTGCGCTCCGTTTTAACTCCGTTATAAGCGAATATGTTATTATTCCTATATACCAGAAGGATTTTAACTTATTTTAAGTTTTGGGCTTTATTTGTAACTTTTGGCAATTTTTCGTGTTTTTGTGGTGTCCCGTTCTGTTTTCTGTGAAATTTCTCTGGAACAACTCCTTCGCCGGGTAAGCCCGATTTTTGGCCTGGAGCAGTTGGAAAACATACACGCACATTTTGCCCGAAGGAAGTCATCATCGGAGGTCTGGATCACTGGGAAAAAGCGAAGTCGTGCACAGGAAAGCCCCTGCGGGGATGGGCGCATTTTTGGAAAACAAAGGATTTAAGCTGCGATGGGAAAAACATAAGCCGCAGGCAGGATGGGAATTGTATACCTGCCTGGCAGGGTACTTTTTCCCGTGTTATAAAAGTCACTTAAGCTGCAGTGGGAAAAATAGAGGCCGCAGGCAGGTGGGAATTTATTGCCTACCTTGCAGGGTGAAAATTCCCATGATATAATAAAAGGAAAGTGACTTAAGTGAAATCATGGGATTTTAGTGCCTACCTTGCAGGGTAAAGAATCCCATTGTCAAAGTCAAATCACTTTAGTGGATCATGGGATTGTGGTGCCTACCTTGCAGGGTGAAGAATCCCATTATGGTGAAAATTCTTAAAAATAGAATTACATGTGCAAAAAAGTGCGCCCCCTTTGGTGAAGGATTAAAGTGATTAAATTGATTATTTTTAATAATCTTTCTTCCTTCAAAAAGTGCGCCCAAGCTTGAGGAAGTCAAAAAGTCAAAGGAAGAATAAAAGAAAGGGATTAAATTAATTAAATTTAATTTATTTAGTGGCTGCCCCTCTCCTTGGAAAAAGTGCGCCCCATTTAGGAGTTTAATGATTTTAAATGCATTAAATCATTAAATTAATTTCTATTTTCAGTGGCTATGGTCAAAGCACACTGTGAGGCTAAAGTTAAGTGCTGTGTGAAGGATTAAATTGGATTAATTTAATTTATTGGATGGCTGTCCTTAAACATGCAATTTTTAAAAGAGAAAAGCATGATTTTTAATTAATTAATTGCCTTTAATTGTTAGGGCAATTATTAATTATAGAATTGTGAAGGTTATATAAGCATGGGCAGCCATATGGATTTATTATTCAACACACAGGTAAAGAATTGCAGCAAGGAGAAAAAGTGCGCCCCCTTTAGAGGAAGGATTTTGCACAGACAAATTGCTAACAAAGGCTAAAAGCTTCCAGATTTGGCGCATGCTTTGGAGAAGGTTCATCTTCATCTGCATAATTGTTTTCACAGGTGTTAAAGGAGCTCAGGTGTTGATTGAAAGGATTCATGCTCTCTTTATGTGCAAATTAAACACCAATTTTTGGGGCAGCAGGCTTGAAAAGTGCAGATTTTTATAATTCAAGTTCACTATTCATGCTCTGGTGGCCATTTTTGTCTGAATAAATTGCAGGAACTCATTACAGGTGCTTTATAAAAGAAAAGGAGTATTTATCAATGACCAATACATTGCAAATATCCTCCGAATCTGAAGAATTGTCCAGATCTGCACCAGTATTGAAGAAAGCAGGCCAAATTAAAAGAAAAAGAATTATTCAGACAAAGATTGATAAAGCCATGGCAAAAGGAGATGAAAAAGAGAGCACGATGGATTCATGCATTGCTTCTAAACTTTCAGACATAGGAGACACGGATCTAGGCCCAGAACCTCTTTCTGATTTGATTGACAGATCCAGAGCTGGAAAGACTTCACTCATGCGTGCGGTCAAAAGTAGTGGAATTATTCGAGCTGCAGCTTTCCCGTGTACAGCCCAATTGCCAGAGTTTGTGATGGAGTGTGCTAGATCTTATCATCCTTCATCCAGATCAGTGCGTGATGTAGCGGGAAAGACAATAATTCGTTTGGATGCAGAATTCTTCGATTATTGTTTGAAGATTCCAGTACGAAAGGTGGTGACTTCTATTAGCATTCAGGATGCTGACAGTAGGTGGGAAAAGCATAGAGCTGATTGTGTGAGCATCATGAATAGCCGGTTCATGAAGAAGCCTAGATCCCCTTCCAGGTTCCCGAGAACTCTTCCACGATCCAATTTGGTGCAGGAGGCGGATGATATTGTCAAATTGCTATGCAGGTTGAATGGTGAAGCGAATGCCTACACTTTCCGGACATGGATGTATGCTTTCATCAGGACCATTGAAATCAACAAGGTTGATTCTATAATCAGTTGGTCGGAAATTATTAGCAGCAACATCGGTGAGCAACTGCGGAACGTAAAGCGTACCTTTAGCTTCAAGATGACTTCATACTTGGTATATGCTGCAGCTTCACAGGGTGTCTTTTCCAAGCTGGATAGATGTGGTATTCTTTCCAAGGATCCCATTTTCGAGTGCTACCCACAGCTTACTGCACCTGCATGCGAGAAGGACTTCAAAGTGATCAACGATGGTTTCTTCTACGATTTCATCTGCAGGTTAGATAAAGACTTGAAGACTCACAGGGTAAGCAAGGAAGCATGGGAAGCAGTGTTCAAGATTGGCAGTGTATTCATCCAGTTTGCAGATTTCACATACCTCAGGGTTACGAGCTTTTCAGGTGAACCAACAAAGATGCCAAGGTACCCGAGTGACAGATTGATTGCCATGGAGCTAAGCAGGCAACTTGTGGAGTTACACGACCTTCAGTCGAAGCGGCACAAGTCTACGGGCTACTTCCCACTCACTGTGGGATATTACAGTTGCATCAGCATTCACAGAGCTCGAGGGATGGAAGCACAAATGTTGTCCGAGTATGAGCATGAGTTCTTCCCTGCACGGCTTAATTTTGATCCATTTGGAATAGCCAGGAAGACAATCTCCCAGGAGTACGCACATGTGCCTTCGTTAGAAGATTTCTGGATGAAGTGCAGAAGTGAGTACGAGGTCAGAAAGAAAGATTTCAGCAGGCTGTCGGCAAAGCAAGTATTTGACTTTGGACTAGCGCGGATACCTGCGGATCTTAAAGATGATGGGAACGTGGTACTTGACACTTACCATCAATTGGGAGGAGATAAAGCTCTACTACAGGATAGCAATGGCGGCTGCAGCACAATAGAAGAAAGATCTGGAGCTGTGTTGGTGAGTACTTCGAGCTGGCTGCTAACGAGGGGATACTGCCTTGATGAAGTATTGATGAATCAAATCACGGGCAACTTCGGTGCAGGAGATTCCCTCAAGCGAAAGCATGAAGGAGAGAGCAGCAGAAGGTCCGAGAAGTTGAAAGTACGCAGAAGATCTCAAGAGAAAGAGAAGACCACTTCTACGACCATAGCTTTGACTCCGACTTCTCCAGTACCTAGTGGATCACCAACTATTGCGCCACAGCAGCAGGATGTTTCCATGCCTTCATTAAAACCAGCAACGTTCATCTTCTCTCCGCAGCCACTTCGTTCAGCACCCGTTCCAGAGGAGATGTTGAAGCTGCAGATGACGGAGTTCGAAAGAGCTTTGTCCTTGGATGTTTCAGAGGATGGCAGCCATGATACTGTAGCACTTTCTGATGGAGAGGATGCAGAGCGGGAGATAGTAGCGCACTCAGCAACTTCTCATTCTCCGAGAAGTAATTTCTCGGAATGGTTAGCTTTGCAGTTGGTTCCGGAAGCAAGAATAGAGATGAACTTAGAGGAACATGACTTGCAGCTACTTCAGGATCTGAGCAGAAGAGACAGAAGGCCTAAAGTTGCTAAAGCAACTTCTAGGTTGATCATCGAGGATTCGGGAGAGAAGTTTGCTGAGATATTAATCCCGGCGGAAGGAAAGGTAGAAGAGGAACTCACGGCAGAAGATGTGACGGTGACCAAAATACCACTCGGTCAAGCTACCACTGAAGGATTGAAGCAGGACACGCAGACGTTGCTGGATGCTTTGTTCCTTAGGCTTGACAGTGAAAAGGCGGAGAAAGAAGAGCTGCAGAAGCAAATATCTCAATTATGTGAGATCATAGCCAAGGTTGCTAAACCTTCCGTTCAGCCCATTTCAGCGCAGGTGAGTGATCATCTTATGCAGGAAATGGAAGATGCAAGCAATCAAGTAAAGGCTATTGACGAATGGAAGGATCTGATTATTCGTCAAGCTTCTGTGCAACTTGGGGAAGTGCCAGCCCGCCTAAAGGTTATGAACGATGCAGAAAATCAACTAAAGCAACTGATAGAAAGCATAAAAGGAATAAATACAGTTGCAGAGAGTAACCTGAGTGTTTTGGCCGAGATCAACAAGCTGCCGGGAGATGTATTGGTTGCAGAGCAAATTGTGCCGGATGGATCAGTCGAGAAGGGGAAGCAGCTAGAGTTTGCAGTATCTTTCCGTTTGGAGATCTGCAGAGTTTTGCTGAAGAGGATGCAGGCACTTGAGAGTAGAACATCAGATTTGCCGGATAGTGTTATTTCTTTCACTGAGGAAAGAGTGGATGGAGGTATTACTTCATACGTGCGGATTGTTTCTAACGAGGTGCATGATTCTCTGGAGGGTTCTCTTCTGATGGTGTAAAAGAGGATTGATAAAGCCACCAAGCTTTTCACGATGAACTCTATCAGTAGGCTGGTGACACTGCAGGCAGACATTGCGAGATTTGGGCCAAGTTTGGAAGAAGTGGAAGCATGCAGCAAAGTGTTGAATGAAGGATTGTTGCAATTCAGGACAGAAAAGGAAGCAGTAGCTAAAACAGATGGAAAGATGTTGAACTATATGTTCGACAAGTATATCAGATTTCAGAACAAGAAGAAGATGTAGATGTTACAGCTGGCATGACTTCTTCTATTTTCTATGTTCCCGGATGAAATTGTAAACTTCTAAGTTATTGGTTTTGCAACCATTACTTGAAGTCATGTGGAACCTTTCTATTAGTTAAGTGATACATGTGTCACTTAAGAAGAAGTTAGTTGAGGATGATTGCCAAATGTCATCTTTACTTGTTGTTCATACTTTAGTTCAGTTTGAGTCTTCTATTTGTACTTTCCCTCCTACATTCTATAAGTAGGAGAAGAACCTACGGGTTAATCATCGATCAGAATTTGTAAGAAGCAATCTTGTGTTCTAGACTTTGTGCTGAACCCCTGAGAGCCACTTGTAGCAGAGGAATACAAAGAAGCATGTTTCCGGAGAACTTTGTGTCACGGCGTACTGTGTTTCTTGCTTTTAAATCTTTAGATCTTTAAAGTAAACTTTGTGTTATTTTAGATCTGGATCTAGAACTACCTTTGCTTTATAATTCTGTGTTCAAATCTATTAAGTTTCTTCTATGTGCATGCAATTAGCTCTGATATCTACTGATTGGGATGCACATCTTCCTTACTTCTTATCTGTAATTCCTTTACTTTCTTCTTCTATAATTTTCCTTTCTTAAACAGCTGCTTACTTGCTGCAGAACTTCTTAGTTATGGTTCATGAACTAAGTTGTTAAAGTAAAACCCCTGATAGATAGAAACACATTTATATTGACAAATTTGACACGGGAGCCTCACCGGTTAAATGAGGGAGATTTATCTCATGACTGCCTAGGTTTGATGCTATGCAGAAAATCTAGCCAACAAATTAATTGCGAGGATTCATTACAAGTGCTTATATAAGAGAAAGGGAGCTTAAATCAATGTCTAATACATTAAACATATCCTCTGAATATGAAGAAATCTGCAGATTTGCACCGATTGTAAAGAATTCCAGCCAAATAAAGAGAAAAGGAGTTGCTCAGATAAAGATTGCTCCGGCCATGGCAAAGCAGGATGAAAGAGAAAGCTCAGTAGAATCATGCATAGCTTCCAGATTTACTAAAGTCAATAGGCCCAGATCCAGGCCAAGATCCAGATCCAGATCTCATAATTGCAAAGGCTTCCGACAAAAATTCATCCTCTTGTTTTTTACGCAGCTCGTGTAGAAATCGGTGCATGGAGAATTCCTTCCAGGATCTTGTGCATGTGCTTCCAATCTTCCAGTTGAAGCCTTCATTGAATTTGCATTCACCCGGAGTGTTTTCCATAATTTTTAATTGCTCATGCAATTAAAAATAAAAATGATGAGTTATTTATGGCAAACATTGCACTAATGCATGTACTGGAGAAAAACTACAAAAGCTTCAAGGATAAGAAGGAAGACAAGTCAAAGGCAATACCCGCAAGCAAATCACAGTCACTTGCTTCCAGATCTAGTTTGGTGAGAATCAAGGGCAAAAGAATCAGCTGCATGCAGAATATGAAAATGGACAAGACTGTAGCTTTTTTCTTTCTTCTTCTTTCTTTATTTCCTCCAACAAAGTAATTGAGCGATCAATTAAATTATAAAACATAAGTGATTGGTTTAAAAGCCATTACTTGAAGAAGCCAACTACTTGGAAATAAGTGGCAGACATGCAAAATAGAAGGTTCTATCTTCAGTTGCAAGTCATGCATGTCATGCAAAGAGGAATTCTAGGAGGGAGATTGTCAATTGTTTCTTTTTTCACTTTCACATGTGTCAGTTCAACTAAAGGCTTTCTATTTGTAATTTTTCCTCTACATGCTATAAGTAGAATAACTTTCGGGTTAAGATTAGAATTTGTAAGCAACATTATTGTGATCCAGACTTTGTGCTGAAACCCCTGATAGCTATTTGAAGCAAAGGAATAGAAAGGAGCAAATTTTCAGAGAACTTTGTGTCACAGTGCATTTTGTTTCTAACTTTTTGTCTTAGATCTACTTATAAACTTTGTGTTATTCTAGATCCAGATCTGAAAGCTGCCTTTGCTTATAATTATGTGTGTTAATATCTATTGGTCATGTCTATATGCATGCAATCAACTCTGTTATCTATTGATTGGGTTGCACATCTTCCCTCTTTCTTTCCTGTTTTTATTATTTGTCCTCTTCGCTAGATATTTCCTTTCTTTAACAGTTGCTTACTTGCTACAAAACTCTACAGCTATGGTTCATGAGCTGCATGGTTAAAGTAAAACTCCTGAATAGATACTAGCATATTTTATTGACAAATCTTACACAGGAGCCTCACCGATAAATGAGGGAGATTTGTCTCATGACTACCTAGGTTTTCAACTATGTAGAAAATCTAGCCAACAGGATCACTGCCTCTCCATATACTAGGTATGTCAAAAATGGGGTTACAAAATCGTATTGTTTTAAGGGATTAACCTGCATGTACTTGTGCCCAAGAACAAGATTCAAGACAATGAGTATAATACCTGTAGATAGATCCCAACATGAGATGGCAATCAATTATAATAGGTCTTGTATGAGTGGAGACCATCATAAAATTATATTTAGCAAATGAGTTCTTTGATGTTCATGCACCATTGTGCATCACTAATTTTGGAGTCCAACCAATTTTGCTTGCAACACACAGCTTAAATGAGATGGCAATAAAATAGTGCAAAATAACTTGGAAAGGAAAATTCATACATTTGAATCTATCATACATTTGAACCCATCATGATTCATTTAGTTTGTCTATACAAATCATGTAACTAAGACAAGTCTTTCTAGATTATCATGTATCCGATCACCCAACTAACTTAGGCCTTCATGCATTTTAATCAGCACCCAATCACCCAAATATCAAAGGTCTTCCTTGGCTTCGTCAATCCCCAATCACACAACTATCATGGGTTTTTTGAGTTATTACCACCCAACTAGCATGGGCTCCTCACCATTTATCCATTTTTGAAAGAATTATTAAAAACCATTGTGTCAGAGTCATCCCAGCAAGTATAGGACTTTACATTTTGCACGAAAAGTAAATTTATAGGCTTGCACGGGGTTATCTTGCCCTCCTTGGTGAAAATAACTCCCAAGGTATTAATGGGAGGGGACCTATAACCTACAATCAGCTTTACGGATTGAAATTAAGGAATAATGCTTACATAGTAAGTTTCTTGAACATAGAATTATAGGTTGCTATTTGTTTGAATTCGAAGTAGACAGCCAAATTGAAGTTCAATAGTATAACTAACACTCTATATTGCTATTGTTTCTCGTTTTTGATAGTCATGCTGTAAGGACCCTGATCTGGTTCATCGTTAACTATGCAACTTGAGATATAATCCTTTTTTATTTCATTTGCATTTAAATCATAAGTAGGTGGTCTTTACATAGTAATGAAATTTTTATTGCCAGTTCATGAAAGACTTACTTTCTCTTTCTTGGTTATTATAATTAGGTATCATTAGAGACAAATGGCGTGAACAGTGCTATGAGCTTATGAATGTTTATTCACTGAATTAGATTCTTGTCTGTGGTAGGATAGCACATTTAATTATTTATCCTGGACTCTTCATATTAAGCTAAGTTTGCAACTATTTTTCTCATATATATTCTCTATGCAGAAGAGCTACATTGTAAACCGTGACCTTCTTGAATGTCTTTTTATATTATCTCACAAACCTTGCTAACAAGAGTAATGCTGGTGCATCTGGTATCTATAATTCACTTGGATCAATGCATGCAGGAATCCCTCCTACTGGGGGAGAGTTTGCTTCATTTCCACACCTGATGGTGAAAACTGTGGACTAGTGAAGAATTTGGCTGTGACATGCCTTGTCAGCTTGCATACAGCTGAAGAACCCATTCTTGATTTCTTGAATAAATGTTCAATTACAGTAGTTGATCAAATTTCCCCATCAACTTCAAAAGGTGCAACAAAAATTTATGTCAATGGAGAGTGGGTAGGAATATATCATGATCCTGATTCTTTGGTAAAGAAATTGCGAGATCTTCGTCGCAAACAGCATATCCATCCTCATGTAGGTTTTTTAACTATAGATAATTCCTTTTTATTTCATTTAGTGCTTCAAAATTTGTTGTTTGGTGAAAAGCTAGCTTAGCATTGAACCATATTTTGGAGACGTTTTTGCAAGCATAAATCTTGATGCTTATATTTACTATGTCAAAATGCTTCTCTTTAAATGAGAGACAAAAAAACGTTTGAATTTATTTTTGCAGCCAGCTCAACAAAAATGAAAACTTTTACTGAGATTTCGAAGTTCTGTATGACGGCACTTCCCTGCATAACATTTTTGTTGTCATTTATGTTCATATTTCTTCCATCCTTTACAAGCTTTTGATATGGATATACAACATTTGAAATCCAAAGGGAATACATCAGATGCTCTGTTTGACCACTTATTTGTATGACCGTGTCTGTCTGCTTGCACAAAGGGAAAACATGATTATAAATTATCGGTTTGATAAGACAATCTGTAGTTACAAGAACTGGATATATTTTTTTGACTGCAAGTAGTTTGCATTGCTTAAAATTTTCAGTCCACTGGTGATATGAAGTACCTTTTATACTCTCTAGTTTGTTTACAACTACAAGGAAGCTGTCTTATAAAGACAAAGGAAACTATTAGAAAGTAACTGCTAATAATGGACCATATTTGTTCCTCTTGAAATTGTCCACATTTTATGCTAATATCATTTTGCAGCTGCAATCACCTTTATCGAATACTTAATTCAATCTAGAGCATCTGTTTTCAACATTCTAGGCAATATTCTCACATATAGGAAAATTAAAGTAACAATGTTTACATTTGACAATTAGATAGAAAAAGAAAGAGCAAGGTCATTTTCATAGGGTGTGAAGTTCTGTATTACTTGTTCTTTAAGTCTATAGGAAGCTTTGGTGAAACTAGTATAAATATCTTAATTGCCATCTCAAATGTTTTGCCTATGGTAATGTGCCTCTACAAAGTATTGGACCAGTGACACAGAATATGGGAACCTAGACAGTCATAATATATAATATCCCCAAATGGACACTTTTTGACCTCAAACATATTTAAGGTAAATACCAAACCCCAAATACATATTATAGAGATTATAGCAAAAAGATGTAGTGCAGATCTAAATTTTATCTATGGTATGGAGACGAAAATCCACAAAAATTGAATAAAAACCACTGAAACTTGAATGGAAACAAATCAACAATGTTTATAATGATGGAATTATGAAGAAAATACCAGATTTGAGCTTCAAATAGGCTGAAATTAATTTATTAAAATTTGCAGACAATTGCCCTCAAACAGCTGAAAATATCACTTCTTCAACTCCAAAAATTACATAACCAACTGATCTTGGCTTCTAAAATTATGGCAAAGTTGTTGGTGATGAGATCCAGGACAGTCGTGCCCTAGAATGTACCTAACTTCACCCACAGGAGTGTAGATAACCCTAGATATGGCTGCAAATGAAGTTAACAAATCTGCAACAAGCTTTCCACCTTCAAACCCACCGGAAGTAACACAAATATGCAAATTTACTGCTGGAAAACACTGAAAAACACCAATAAATCCTTGATCCGCAATGGAAACCCCTGTGTGGAGAATCCTCTCAACTAGAGGAAGGGTTTTCATCCTTATCTAGATCTCTTGGAAGGTTTTCGTCCTCAAGAGTGAAGATGCAAGCAAAATGCTCAACATACAAATATGAATTTAGAAGATAAACAAGTGATTCCCTCCTAAAGCAAGTCGACTTGCTTTTATAGAGCTTATGACCCAAATAGCCACTCTTGATTATGTAATGACCTTTTCGGGAACAAAACTAAAAATTAAGGTAATTAGCTCAAAACCAAAGATCTCCAGATCTGATTTTAGAAACCAGCCAATTGAAAGTAATCTGATTTCTGCAATATTCTAGGGTAGCGAACTGTTTGAGGAATTCAGCTTCACTTTTGAGCTTTCAAAACCCTTCAATTAACCCTACTTGAATTTTGAAGTGATGCGTCCTGTGCTTGAAGAGATGCAACTATGGTGGTCGGTTCTGTGCGTAGCGATGGGGAGAGGGAGTGTGGTGGATGATGGTGCAGGGTTGGGAGCGTGGCAGTGTAGAGGAGTGGGGAGAGTGTGGTGCACGGGGGTGTGCGGTGGTGGAGGGTGCGCAGACCAGCGTAGGAGAGGGGGAAGGGGGTGGAGTGTGCGGGGGAGGGAGAATGGGGACAGCGAAGGAAAAGCCATAGCGACCGGGGGTAGTATGGGGGTCGGTGGCGTGGCGGTTTTGGGGGAGGGCTCGGCCCCTCCCCATATTCTCTGGTTTTTTTTTACAGTCGACTTTAAAAAAAAATGTATATATATATATATATATATATATAGACACACACACACATACATATTTAGCTAGCAATTTTCATTTGTAAAACTACAACAATTTTAAATAGAAAACTCTTATTGAGTAAAATATGTCTACCTTATAAAACCAAAACTGTATTAGGTAGGTAAATAATGCTGAGAATTATTTTACATATATTGTGAGAGAATTAACCATTCAAACTATAAATTTTCAGATTTTAAGCTGTTAATTTGGTAATGTATGGGAAGACTTAAAATTTTTAGATAACCATGTACATTAAGATGGTTTTCCCTATTTTAAGATTACAAATAATGAACAAAAAGTAATTTGAACAAGAAGGTATTTGACTAAGCTAACACTTAGTGAGAGAGGTAGGAACATATAATCTGCTTATTTCATCCATTCAAATAAATTACTCATGAAGGAAAGTAAAGACTTATTTTATTCTATTTCTAAATTGTAAATAGTTATAAGGAGAGATGTGGTACAAAAATGATACTTTATATTTATTTATTTATTTATTTTTATTTTTTTAAAATCTTATTACATGATTTCAGAAGAGGAATAACAACAAGAATAATATTTTTTTTCCAATAACTCACTTTCCTTCCAAATGGAGTACCAACACTTCATATTAAGAAAACTTTCACTATCCCACAAGCCTTTATTTCAAAGGTTTAAGTTTCCAAAAGGTCTAACATAGTTCCATAACATTCCAAATATTCAAAGGAAAGCTATACAAGGTAACATGCTAATATTAAGGGTAGATTTATCAACAAATGTGATACTAGGTTTGCATGTAACTCCAAATACAAAAGAATGTTTTACAAGACAATGAAAGTTTACACAAGCCATTCTTTTCAAGATACAATGAAAATGAAGTCCATAAAATGGTGAAGGAGACAAGGAGAAATTCTAAATTGACAAGTGTCTTCATATGTCCTCCAATGGCTTTCCAACTCCAAAACTTTCCAAGGGCCAACACAAGGAGAAAGAGCTTGTTTAACCGCTCAACCTTTAGGCATCATTACATGTCTTTCCAAGGTTGGAAGACATGCTAGCCTTCCCTAAGCCCATGGGAAAGAGGACAACTAACCACAACTTGCACAAGAGTGAGGTGAACAAACAATAATACATCCACACAAAAATAAGACAAATATCCAAGACAAGACTCCAAATTTTACAAGGAAAAAAGAGGAGAAACCAAGTTCTACCTCTAAACAAAGTGGGGAATAGAGGAGAGGAGTTCTCCAAGAGTTATAACCACTAATATAAGCACAATACCAAGATCTCCATACCCTCCTTATTTCTCCTATTTCATTAAAAACCCTCCTTATCCCTCCACCCTTTCACCAAATCCTTTTTGGAAGGATTTTCAAACCCCAAAGGGGTTTTCTTACCAAGAATGGGGAAAGAGATTCAAGCCAAATGAATCACCATCCCCACCTCAAAACATTTGATGGGAGTCACTAAAATCCTACAATGCTTGTCCATCAAACCATGAGGATTGAGAGGGAAAAATCCCTCTCTCTTCCCCCCACAAACGCCAAAACTTCATCATGCCATATGATGGAGGGAGCAAAAACAAACAATAATAAATAAAAATCCACATGCAATAAGGCTAAAGAGCCTACCTCAAAGAAAGCTCTTCAGAAAGCTTTCCAACTTTAAACTTCTCCACTCCTTGACCCAAGCAACCTCTAGCTCCCAATCACACAAACATCCAAGCAAAATCTCCAAAAAAAGAAGTCCTCTTCTTTTCCCATGAAAGAAAATTTGAAGAGGAGCAAGCAAAAATCCTCACAAATGAGGGGGTGACATGTGTCACCCCTCTCCTCCCTCAAGGTCAAAGATACCAAAACAAAAGAGAGAAAGGGTAAAATGCCTTTTAGCCCTCTTCTCCCAAATTACTCTAAATCATAACAAGACAATTCTAGTGCAACTTTTAACAAACACTCTAATCCACACCCCTTACATGGATGTGACCAAACAAGAGACAAAAAGGGAGGAAAAACTCCCTCTAGCCTTGGAAATAAGCCCCCTACCTATTAGGTAGGGTCCAGGAGCTCATTTTAATGTTAAGGGAACTCTCAAACTAAAAAAGGGTCCTTAAAAATGCCCAAAATAACCCAATTTCGGGTTTGGAAAAATTTGGCACAAGGGTAGAGGGTGTGGGGACCATCCAAGGGTTCACATGTGACCCTAAACCCTCTAGATTAATTATATCATTAATCTAATTCAAAATTTAATGCAAGTGGGGTCATTAATTCCCCAAAACAAGTTTACAACACAACTAGACACCCTAAGCAAAATTAATAATTACAAGACATAATTCATTACAAATGAGGGTCACCCATGGTGCCCAAAACAATAATTCTAACGCTAAGGCCTTAAACAATAAACATGGCTAAGGCTTAGCCCGTGGGCTGCTTGTGCAAAGTTGCGTAGCTAGCCTGAGTCCCACGTTCTCCTGTGACCTGTCACCTGCACACTCATTGCACACATTAAACGCACTTGTCCGATAAAATATAAATTAACTACTAAATAAGATAATAATGAATTCTAGACTATCATTTCATCTTTCTGGTAACGAAAGTGCGACAACGTGCACAACTATACATAGTTCGCCATAAGTTAGTGACAATTTTAAAATGACATGTATCCATAGAATCTCAAGATGCAACAAACTGAGTAACCATCAATATAACTACGTTCCCAAAACAACATCATATCAATTAGTATCCATGACATCATAAGATAATGCAAACATAGTAATCAAGTTGAATCGGCGCTATACGCCTAAATGTCCATACATGTCTAATCAAATCAAATCTCCTAATGTAATGTCCAAATATAACAAATCTCTGTCAAAACATGTCTATGAGTAATAAACAACAAGTAACTGAGCTATAAAAATGTGGGCACTACATTATTGCTCTTAATCATACCTTTCAAACTCAGCTGAGTTACAATGCCCGGATCAAAGGAATAACACTCATTCCACTTCAATTCAAACAATAACTTTATGCACACAACTTTTATTGCAATTGGAGGAATCTTTTTTATGAATATGTGCATTGACTAGGAACTGAAAATCCAAAGCAAATTACTGTTGAATAAAAAATGGAAATGTGGAGCTTACCATGTGCCTTCCCGAATCTAGTTTGAATGATTGGTGCCCCTTAGTGATGAAGTTACTTTGCATCATCTCATTCTTCCCCAAGTGGTGTGAATGCATAATATCCTCCATAAATCTTCCTTCTAACCATATGCATGGAAACAAACACTCATTAGCCACAACCCTATTGAATCCTTCTTTTTTAGAGTGTTCTCCATAATGGCCAACATAAAGCATCAAATTTGCCATGTGCTTCTCTTTGTCAACAAGTTGTCCATGATGAAACAAGTATGGTAGCGACATAGGAGGAGACAGAGTATGAAATGTGACTATTTCTATCATACCTTGTGTTGTCCATGCATGGAACCTTTTCATGGTTCTTACCACGGTCATGTATATCATCACTTTGCCTCCAATGAGCTGCTGCTTTGGAAATTCCAGCAAACTCATTATCTTCATTCTCACCTGGAAATTGGTACTCCATTGCCAACTTCACTTCACCCATATGCAAATCTGATTTTTCCTCGTCTTTAGGCTCATGTTCCATGGTTTTCTCCTCAAAAACACGCTCTTTTGTATTGTTGTTCTTAATATCATTTTTTGACTCGTCTTTGGCAAGAGTGATGGACTCATATTGCTTCCAACGCTTACTCCCTAACCATACCCAATAACTTTGGGTTTTCTTCAACACTTTGCCACATACAATCATTTGAAACCAAAAGAATATCATCAAACACCAATGAAATTTTACCTTGGGATTCATCCTTGTGAGTTTGCACATCGAACCTTCCTATGATCTTTTGACTGAAATCATCAAAGAAGCAAACCGATTCTTCTCCTTTGGTTTCTATCACATAGTAACACTAATCTATTGTTATCCCTTCCAAATGACAAGGGATGAATTCAAGGGCATCCTCCACACACATAGGGTTTGTTTGCAAGTCTGCCTCCAAATGTGACAACCATGATCTCACTGAAAGTTTGTTAGTACCATCAAAAATGGATATCTTACCCTCCCACACACCATTGTTGCTTCCTCTTGGTGTGATATGGTTTAGTCGTGCCATCAATTCTTCAAACTTGAAATCTTCCATTGAAACCCTAGGTCCTTTGAAAGTCCGAGCCTTGATACCACTATAATGACCCTTTTGAAAACAAAATTGAAAATTAAGATAATTAACTCAAAACCAAAGATCTCCAAATCTGATTTTAGAAACCAACCAACTAAAAGTGATTTGATTTCTGCAATATTCTAGGGCAGCGACCTGTTTGAGTAATTCAACTTCACTTTTGAGCCTTCAAAACCCTTCAATTAACCCCACTTGAATTTCTAAAATTATGTTATAACCTCAACAATTATGTAACGCAAGAAATCTGATTTTTAATGTCCTAGATATGAAGATATGAATTTCATAGAACCCTTGTCTGCAGTGTATCTTTAAAAATTCATAACTCAACATAGAAAGCTCCAAAAATCATGAAACTTGAGAATTTGGCCTTATAAAATATAGAGAATAAGATGATAATTCTAGATTTGGGAAAATGTCACTGCACATACCCAAACATCACTTCAATATAGGTCGCCCCTTTTAAAATTAAATATAATTTGCACCAATAATTGATAAAATGGAAGATTTCACCTTTATAAATCATAGGGAGCTCAACCATGCAAATAAATCACATAGAAACCAACAATATCCTTGAAAACATACCTCTAAGCAAGTCATTTAGGGCAAAAATCTGTTATAACCAGCAATGAGATCAACACAAAAGAGATAATGTGGGTTTTTGTCCACACTACCCTCTCAAGGGTTTTCGTTTATGGGAGGTATTCAATTCAAGGGTTTTCGTCCTTGAATGAGGTGGAGAAAGGGCTACAACAAACAACCTTCACCAATAAGATAGATTCACCAAAAGCCTCCCTAAATGACTAAGCAACCTCCTTATATAGACACAAGGGGTGCTTATTACAATGTAATCCAGAAAGGCCAACCCTTTACAGAAGGATCTTCTAAAATTTCATTAAGTATTGGATCTATATCCCACAAATACTTATTTCATTTCCTAATTACATAGCCATCTATTGGAGTGCTAATCGCCTAATAGGAATACATAAATATATAAATGAAATAACTATCAGAATAATGATACAACTACGAACCTCATATATTCCCCTTGCTTTCTCCTTAAACCCATGGGGAGAAAATGGGTTAAGGTTTTCAATTGGAGTTAGCTCGAAAAGGGGACATGACAGATTGCCAATCAGATTTGTCCTTCATTTAATATTTTTCCACTTGATTCTATTTCCCAAGGCAAGTCACATTTTCCCTTAGATAAATAACTAATGTCAAATGCTTTTGCCTTTTGCCTTTTTCTATTTTTATTTTAATATTAAGTTTATAATATTTTATTATAAGTGCTTTATAATATTTTATTTTATTTTATTTTTACACTTTATAATAAAATATCATAACTTAAATCTCCCCTTCAATTTTTTCCTTGGCCGTCGGGAAGACAAAATGGGCTAAGGGTCTTCGATTGGGAAGGGGATATTACAATCCTCCCTTCCCAGAATTGCTTGCCCTCAAGCGATTGTAACTCATCTGCTCAAGTGCCCTGTGCAATAGAGAGAACATGATGTAGTGCTTAAGTGTTGATCTGATGCCTGTCAAATGATGAAGCATTTGGGAGAATATGCCAATCTTACTTGCTTCCATGCAAGTATAAGTGTACTCAGTCGTGAAGAATGTGCTCCAAATTTTTATACCTTCATATGTGTATGAGAAATCAGTAGCTAGACAAGCTTCTCTAAGCACCAAAGCTGCTCACTTAAGAATGCCATCGTTGGAAAAATGTTTTCCTTCCATTGTTGATTTAGAAACTTACAAAACAACACCATCCCTATTGTGACTCACGATTTCAGACACAACACAAGCATCAACATTCTTCACAATTTCATGCCCATCAATACTATTGCTTGATAAAACCACCCCATATGACAATGACTCATTGATATGTATATTTGGAACTGAAACATTTTCTCCAGCTTTGCATCCAACAAGCAATGTTGTTCCTTATTAATGTAATTATTTTTCTCATCATGAAGTCATACCTCTTGAAGCTTCTTCTTCTTTACTTTCCATGGTGGAATACTCTATGGGCTGATTTCTCTCTAATTTTTGCATGGTAATTTTATCTTGTTGATATCTTCTATTTTTCTTTGTGTCTTTACTATCTTTCAATTCAAAAAATCTTCGAAGGTCAACATATATCTCTTACCTTGTGGTGTCCCCAGATTTCAACCTGAAATCTGGGACTACCCTTTTGAAAAAAAAAATCGTTCTTTTAAAATAATGGGTCTTTTTGTGTTTTTATTGCCAGAAGATGTCTGTATTATGTTAATATATTCCCAGTAAATCATATGAGCCAATTTCAACAAATACCCAAATGCCCAAACTCATTTTATCCCTCCGCCAAGTTTTGTTTGCGGGAAATTTTTATTTAATTATTTATTAAATAAATAATGCCCCGTTTGAAGTAAATTGTGCTCCGATTGAATCTTGTTGATGTTTTGCATGCTAGTATTCACACATCTCAATAGGGTTTTCACCGAGAATGAATTCAGAGTCTTGCCTGTAACTTCTTGCAACGTTTTTCACTTTTATTTCTTTTGCATTTTTCTCCGGTTTTCTCCGCAGTCTCTTTGTGAAATTCTCCTAGGTCTGTTCCTTGTCCAGTATAGTCTGTTTAATTGCTTGAAGCATCTGGAGATCATCTACTGACACAATACCAGAAGAAATCGGCTTTAAAATGCAAACATCTAACCAAAAAAGATGAAGTCATGCACAAAAAGCCTCTCCTAGGCAAGTCGCACTTTTTGGAATGAATGAGTTTAAGTTGCAATGGGACTTTTGGTAGTGGCAGGCAGGCAGGAATTTTTTACGTGCCTTGCAGGGAACATTTTCCTATGAAGTCAAAGTCACTTAAGTTGTGATGGGAAAATTAGAGGCGGCAGGCAGACGAGGATTTTTTTATCTGCCTTGTAGGGTGAAATTTCCCATTATAAAATAAAGAAAAATAACTTAAAGCATCGATGGGAATTTTCTGTTTGCCTGGCAGGCTAACTTTTCCCACCAAAGAGATTTATTCACCCATGCAAGCCGCACTTTATCAAAGGAGGTTAATTTTAATGCAAGTCGCACTTTTTGGGAGATGTTTTAATTTAATAATGGGAATTTTGGCAGTGGTAAGCAGACGAGAATTTCTTATCTGCCTTGCAAGGTAAAAATTCTTATTATAAAACTCAAACAACTTAAGTGAAAGAAGGGCTTTTTGGAGCTGCAGTGCAAGGTAGAGAATCTCATCAAAGTTGACTTCTTATTTTTAGAAATCAGCCCTGCCAAAAAGTGTGACCCATTTAGGCCTTAAACAATGCTTTTAATGGTATTTATTAATAGTTTTTCTACCTAATTTTGGCACCATGGATGAATGAAAATTCAAAGCAAGAAGTCAAGCCAAAGACAACTGAAGGATGCATGCTACAAAAAAAAAAAATTATTTAAGGACATCTAGCAGCATGCACAATTGGGTGCCCAATTTGGGTGAATAAGCATGCTTGTTTATTAATTAAATTGTCAAAAATAGGAAGGACAATTATTAAAAATAGAATGCTGAGGGTTATATAAGTATGGGCTGCCATAATGAAAAAACAATTAATTCTTTTTGGTAAGGATTGCAGCCCAGACAATTTTGGCGCCAAGGAAAGGAAGATTTGTGCATCAAAAGGTTTTTTAATTGTCAGGGAGGTTCAAGGTTTGGCACCTAGGGTTGGAATAGCTTGATTTATGCTATGATAATTATCTGCATGTTACGATAAGTGCCCAGGCGAATTTAAAAATATTTATCTTTGCATGCAAGCAAAGCCTCAAATTTTAGGGCAGCAGGCTTCATATGCAGATTTTTGATGACAGAAATCAAGTATTCATGCTCTAGACTTCGTCTTTGTTTGAAATAATTACAGGGGTTGATACAGGTGAAAGGGAGTTCAAATCAATGTCAGGTACATTGAATATATCTTCTAAATCTGAAGAAATTGCTAGATCTGCACAAATTAATCCAGTTGCAAAGAATTTCGACAGGATTGAAAACAATAACACAGACAAAGATTGCTTTAACCATGATGAAGCGTGATGAAAGAAAAGGATCAACAGAATCATGCATAGCGTCCAGATTTGTTGATATAAATGACACGAACATAAGCCCCGAACTCATTTCCAAAATAATTGACAGATCTAGGGCCGGAAAGACATTTCTCATGCAGGCAATGAAAAGCAATGGAATTATTCAAGCATCAGCATTCCCAGTCACATCTCAATTGCCCGAATTTGTTGTGGAGTGTGCAAGATCTTATTATCCTCTTTCCAGAACAATCCGGGATGCTACAGGAAAGACAATTATTAGGTTGGATGCACAGTTTATTAATTATTGTTCGAAGATTCCGACACGAACGGTGGTGATTGCAATCAACATGCTGGATGCAAGTAACAGATGGGAGAAACACAAAGCAGATTGCGTGAGCATAATGAACAGCCGATATATGAAGAAGCTCAGGTCCCCATCAAAGTTCTCAAGGACTCTTCCACGATCCAACTTGGTGCAGAAGGTGGATGATATTACTAAATTGCTTTATAGGATAAGTGGAGAATCCAATACTCACAACTTCCGCTCATGGATGTATGCTTTCGTGAGGACTACTGAGATCAACAGAGTTTATTCAATAATCAATTGGGCAGAGATCATCAGTGACAACATCGGTGAGCAACTTCGGAGTATGAGGCAAACTTACAGCTTCGAAATGATTTCATACTTGGTATATGCAGCAGCTTCGCAGGGTATATTTTCCAAGCTGGATAGACGGGGCGTACTAGTGAAATATCTTATCTTTGAGTGCTACCCACAGTTGACAGTTACTGAATGCCACAAAGATTACAAAGCAGTCAACGATGGGTTCTTCTATGAATTCATTTGCAAATTAAATAGTGATCTAAAGACCAACAAGGTAAGCAAAGAAGCTGGGGAAGCTGTATCCCAACATGGCTGCATTTTCATCCAATTTGCAGACTTCACCTATGTCAGGGTAATCGTCTTTTCAGGAGAACTAGTAAAGTTACCGAGGCATCCAAATGACAAGTGGGTCACCATTGAGTTGTGCAGACAGCTCGTGGAGATGCATGACTTACAATCAAAGCGGCAAAAGTCTACGGGTTTCTTTCCAGTCACAGTGGGATATTACAGCTGCCAAAGCATCCACAAAGCTAGAGGAGTTGAAGTTGAAATGTTTTCCGAGTATGAGCCTGAGTTCTTCGCAGCACGACTGAACTTTGACCCATATGGGGGTAGCGAGGAAGACAATCTCCCAGGACTACTCACATGTGCCTTCGTTGGAAGACGTCTAGATGAAGTGCAGAAACGAGTATGAAGTCAGAAGGAAAGACTTCTGGATGAAGTGCAGAAACGAGTATGAAGTCAGAAGGAAAGACTTCTGGATGAAGTGCAGAAACGAGTATGAAGTCAAATGGAAAGACTTTAGTAGGTTATTGGCGCAACAAGTGTCTGATTATGGTTTGGCACGGATACCTGTAGATCTCGTAGATGATGGGCATGTGATACTTGACTTGTATCATCGGATGGGAGGGGATAGAGCTGCTCTTCCGGAAAACATTGGTGGCTGCCAGACGATTGAAGAAAGATCTTCCGCAATTCTGGTTAACACTTCGAACTGGTTGCTAACAACGGGGTATTGCCTGGATGAAGCTTTGATGAATCAAATCACAGGAAACTTTACCGCGGGAGACTCCAACAAAAGAAAGCACGAAGGTGAAAGCGGCAGAAGGCCGAAAAAGCTTAAAGTTCACAAGAAGTCTCACATAAAGGGTAAGGCCAAATCTACAGCTATTGTGCTAGTTCCAGCTTCTCCAACATCAACTCATAGCACTTCAGCAGCCTCGGAACCCTAGAGGGATCTTGTTGTTCCTTCTTTGAATCCAGCATCATTTGTATTTTCTCCTCAACCACTCAGGTCTTCACCTATCCATGCGGAGAAGTTGCAAGCACAGATGGCGGAGTTTGAAAAAGTATAGTCTTTGGACAATTCAGAGGGTGGCAGTCATAACACGGTGGCAAATTCAGATAGAGCAAAATCAGAGCATGAGATGGTGGTGCACTCGACGACTTCTCATTCCCCAAGAAGCAACTTTTCATCATGGTTGGCTTTGTAGACAATCCCAGAAGCCAGAGAGGAGATCAACCTGGAGGACCACGACTTTTAGCTGCTCCTGAGGTTAGGTGGAAGGGATAGAAGACCTGAAGTTGCCAAAATGACTTCTAGGTTGATTATTGAGGAATTGGGACATAAGTTCGCTGAGTTATTTGTTCCAGCAACAGGAAAGCATAAGGGAGAGCTCACGGCAGCTGATATAGCAGTGACCAAAGTGCCAATAGGTCAAACTACCACAGAAGGCCTTAGGCCTTAGGAGAGAAAAAAACTGGTTCTCATATTGGCTCTTCTACTCAAGGTGCCATGGTGGGCCTGGATGACCAGCAAAAACTTTGAAGAACATGCTAATGCGATGGAGGAGGATGGTAGCAGTTTTGTCAAACAGTTAGCAGTCCAAGTTCAGGCTCTTAAGGATATAGTGGAGGAGTAACAAAAAATATTTGGTGAAGGAGCAACCAAAAAAGATTTGATGGAGAAGGAAGAGCAGGGGGCCAAAATACTGTTGAAAGCAAGGAAGTTGGTGGGGGAATTTAACTCAGCAAGGGATGGCCTCTTGGGTTCTGTCTCATGGCTTTCTCGTTGCCTCATGGACATTATAAGTTATGCCAAGACCAATTATGACTGTTTCAATTTCAAAAGATGCCTGAAAAAACCCGATCATCAACCCTATGTGACATATCAGAACCACTGGCTGAATTCAGTGGGAAATTTTGGATGCTAGAGAAGGGGGCCCAATTCCCAATTCTCTAAGTTTAGGTTTAGGTTTAGTTGTTGTAACGTCTACAGAGAGAGGGTAGATAGAGGGCTGACCCCCTATCTCCCCCATCGGGCGGGGGATATAGATGGCCATAGCCGCCTATATGGGGTGGGGGCCAGCCCACAGTCTACAGATATAGATAGGGGCCCGGGGTGTGGTGCCCTATCATGATGAGATTGATAGTCCTCTTGTTGATGTTGATGTTGTTCACCATGGCAACATGTGCACTGCCAGAGATGGGCTGGTGCATGAACAACAACATTACTTTCTGTTTGGATTCTGGGACAGCAAACTTTTATGTTTAGTTTATCTTAGTATTAAGTATTTTTAAAATCTGCTAATTTATTTAGACTGTTTTATTGCAGGTTACCACAAGTCATATTGTGTCAAGAAATCATAGACATGATAATCCATCTGTTGGAACAGTAGCAATTACTAGTCTGTGTTAACTGTAACCTTTTTGGCCAAGTAGACCGACATGTGTGGCTATTGGCTTATTAGATTGTTTAGTATACTTGTTAGATTGTTTTAACTGTTGGTAACTATAGCTGTTTGGAAAGCTTTCAGAATAGATTTTGGGGAAGCTCATTTTTTCAGTCCATGGGTAATTATGAAGTAATATGAAATATATATTAGCATCTTTTTGTCTGTGTCCAAAACAATGCTAAATTTGAGGTATCACACTTGGCAGAACTCAGAGCTTGGGGAAGTACATCAAAAGTCTTGTTAGTTGGAGATGAAGTGTCATATCCCGCTTTGCAAGACATTTGATTTTCATGACTTCTTAAGATAAGCTTATAAAACTGGGTTGGCACTCTTTCATTTGTGATGAATTCTTTTGGTATAAATTTAGTTTGTGTGTTTCATAATGTTATAATTATTTTAGATGACTTTCATAATGTTTCTAATGGAAGCTTCACATACTTGAACATTGCTCATCTTTGCTCCCTTGCAGTTTTGTGCTATACCTATTTCCCCATGGACATGCAAAAGATGCATGTGAGAATAGTTGGAGGCATGATTCCCTTCCAAGTCTAGTGTGAGAAGATACTCTGCAACTACTGTAGTTTTCGGGGATAATATGCTTAGCTCCAACCCATTTTTTATGAGATTGTGTTCTAATTTTTAATACTGCTTTAACGGGATACCTTTCCCTTCACAATGTCTTGTTAATCTAAGACTTCAATATGATGCATTTCACTCCTCATTTGAAGTCCATGCAAATAATCCTTAATCCATCTAGCTATTATTAAAAAAGATTTGAGAATAGTTTATACAATAACAAAGTACAGATGATTCTTGACTTCTGACTTCAATACATAATCACCTGATTAGTAGGTTTGCAGAGAAAAGTTAACAATCATTTGTGGCAATGTAAACTGGGTTAGTTTCTCATCAAATGCAAAATTTAGCCTTCTAACTTTTCTATTCAGTTTATATCTGCCTTTACACAGGCATAATGGGTGTTCAAGTTCTTCTTAGGAGGTTGCTCGTTGACTGGGTCCCCTTAGCTTTGAACAAAAACAATATACTCTGCCAGACTCAGCCCCTCTACCTCCCTTTCACCAGTGTGTGATTCTACCACTTCATCCTCGTGCATTTTAAGAGCCTATCGGACTTGGTTAAGATCATATAATTGGAAAGTACATATTGTGTATTGTCAATATCCTGTGGGTCCTGCTAACTGCAGCCTTCCCGCACTGCCCGTCAAACAGGGATTCAGTGGTTGGTTAAGCTCTTCCTAGCAAAGATATTATTGATTGTAGTCCATTTTTGCATGGTTTGATTTTACTTCTTCAAATTTTATTTCCTTTGGCATGTGTAACTTTACACCATCTTTTCTTGGTTGTAATCTAACCGGTATGTTCTACCCTGGAAAGTTATAACTATGGTTGCTATCTTTTGGTGTTGTTTTGAAATGATGCTAGAATTGCTTTAGCAAGAAATTCCACGGTAAAAACTGTATAGGAATTAAGACAAGATGCTAATGCAATAATCTATCTTCATTCGAATATGATATCATTATTGATAGATGTAGATATAGATTGTTTCACCTTTCAAACGAAAATGCTTAGTGCAACAGTGAGTATGGTATTCTTTATTGCTATAATTTTGTTGTATACTCTACACATGAGAACCACAGTAACAAAATTTACCTGTGACATCTGCAGATTGAAATTATAAAAGACAACCGGCAAAATGAGATTCGTATTTTCTCTGATTAATTAAATTGTCAAAAATAGGAAGGACAATTATTAAAAATAGAATGCTGAGGGTTATATAAGTATGGGCTGCCATAATGAAAAAACAATTAATTCTTTTTGGTAAGGATTGCAGCCCAGACAATTTTGGCGCCAAGGAAAGGAAGATTTGTGCATCAAAAGGTTTTTTAATTGTCAGGGGAGGTTCAAGGTTTGGCACCTAGGGTTGGAATAGCTTGATTTATGCTATGATAATTATCTGCATGTTACGATAAGTGCCCAGGCGAATTTAAAAATATTTATCTTTGCATGCAAGCAAAGCCTCAAATTTTAGGGCAGCAGGCTTCATATGCAGATTTTTGATGACAGAAATCAAGTATTCATGCTCTAGACTTCGTCTTTGTCTGAAATAATTACAGGTGTTGATACAGGTGAAAGGGAGTTCAAATCAATGTCAGGTACAATGAATATATCTTCTAAATCTGAAGAAATTGCTAGATCTGCACAAATTAATCCAGTTGCAAAGAATTTCGACAGGATTGAAAACAATAACACAGACAAAGATTGCTTTAACCATGATGAAGCGTGATGAAAGAAAAGGATCAACAGAATCATGCATAGCGTCCAGATTTGTTGATATAAATGACACGAACATAAGCCCCGAACTCATTTCCGAAATAATTGACAGATCTAGGGCCGGAAAGACATTTCTCATGCAGGCAATGAAAAGCAGTGGAATTATTCAAGCATCAGCATTCCCAGTCACATCTCAATTGCCCGAATTTGTTGTGGAGTGTGCAAGATCTTATTATCCTCTTTCCAGAACAATCCGGGATGCTACAGGAAAGACAATTATTAGGTTGGATGCACAGTTTATTAATTATTGTTCGAAGATTCCGACACGAACGGTGGTGATTGCAATCAACATGCTGGATGCAAGTAACAGATGGGAGAAACACAAAGCAGATTGCGTGAGCATAATGAACAGCCGATATATGAAGAAGCTCAGGTCCCCATCAAAGTTCTCAAGGACTCTTCCACGATCCAACTTGGTGCAGAAGGTGGATGATATTACTAAATTGCTTTATAGGATAAGTGGAGAATCCAATACTCACAACTTCCGCTCATGGATGTATGCTTTCGTGAGGACTACTGAAATCAACAGAGTTTATTCAATAATCAATTGGGCAGAGATCATCAGTGACAACATCGGTGAGCAACTTTGGAGTATGAGGCAAACTTACAGCTTCGAAATGATTTCATACTTGGTATATGCAGCAGCTTCGCAGGGTATATTTTCCAAGCTGGATAGACGGGGCGTACTAGTGAAATATCTTATCTTTGAGTGCTACCCACAGTTGACAGTTACTGAATGCCACAAAGATTACAAAGCAGTCAACGATGGGTTCTTCTATGAATTCATTTGCAAATTACATAGTGATCTAAAGACCAACAAGGTAAGCAAAGAAGCTTGGGAAGCTGTATCCCAACATGGCTGCATTTTCATCCCATTTGCAGACTTCACCTATGTCAGGGTAATCGTCTTTTCAGGAGAACTAGTAAAGTTACCGAGGTATCCAAATGACAAGTGGGTCACCATTGAGTTGTGCAGACAGCTCGTGGAGATGCATGACTTACAATCAAAGCGGCAAAAGTCTACGGGTTTCTTTCCAGTCACAGTGGGATATTACAGCTGCCAAAGCATCCACAAAGCTAGAGGAGTTGAAGTTGAAATGTTTTCCGAGTATGAGCCTGAGTTCTTCGCAGCACGACTGAACTTTGACCCATATGGGGTAGCGAGGAAGACAATCTTCCAGGACTACTCACATGTGCCTTCGTTGGAAGACGTCTAGATGAAGTGCAGAAACGAGTATGAAGTCAGAAGGAAAGACTTCTGGATGAAGTGCAGAAACGAGTATGAAGTCAAATGGAAAGACTTCAGTAGGTTATTGGCGCAACAAGTGTCTGATTATGGTTTGGCACGGATACCTGTAGATCTCGTAGATGATGGGCATGTGATACTTGACTTGTATCATCGGATGGGAGGGGATAGAGCTGCTCTTCCGGAAAACATTGGTGGCTGCCAGACGATTGAAGAAAGATCTTCCGCAATTCTGGTTAACACTTCGAACTGGTTGCTAACAACGGGGTATTGCCTGGATGAAGCTTTGATGAATCAAATCATAGGAAACTTTACCGCGGGAGACTCCAACAAAAGAAAGCACGAAGGTGAAAGCGGCAGAAGGCCGAAAAAGCTTAAAGTTCACAAGAAGTCTCACATAAAGGGTAAGGCCAAATCTACAGCTATTGTGCTAGTTCCAGCTTCTCCAACATCAACTCATAGCACTTCAGCAGCCTCGGAACCCTAGAGGGATCTTGTTGTTCCTTCTTTGAATCCAACATCATTTGTATTTTCTCCTCAACCACTCAGGTCTTCACCTATCCATGCGGAGAAGTTGCAAGCACAGATGGCGGAGTTTGAAAAAGTATTGTCTTTGGACAATTCAGAGGGTGGCAGTCATAACACGGTGGCAAATTCAGATAGAGCAAAATCAGAGCATGAGATGGTGGTGCACTTGACGACTTCTCATTCCCCAAGAAGCAACTTTTCATCATGGTTGGCTTTGTAGACAATCCCAGAAGCCAGAGAGGAGATCAACCTGGAGGACCACGACTTTTAGCTGCTCCTGAGGTTAGGTGGAAGGGATAGAAGCCCTGAAGTTGCCAAAATGACTTCTAGGTTGATTATTGAGGAATTGGGACATAAGTTCGCTGAGTTATTTGTTCCAGCAACAGGAAAGCATAAGGGAGAGCTCACGGCAGCTGATATAGCAGTGACCAAAGTGCCAATAGGTCAAACTACCACAGAAGGCCTTAGGCCTTAGGAGAGAAAAAAACTGGTTCTCATATTGGCTCTTCTACTCAAGGTGCCATGGTGGGCCTGGATGACCAGCAAAAACTTTGAAGAACATGCTAATGCGATGGAGGAGGATGGTAGCAGTTTTGTCAAACAGTTAGCAGTCCAAGTTCAGGCTCTTAAGGATATAGTGGAGGAGTAACAAAAAATATTTGGTGAAGGAGCAACCAAAAAAGATTTGATGGAGAAGGAAGAGCAGGGGGCCAAAATACTGTTGAAAGCAAGGAAGTTGGTGGGGGAATTTAACTCAGCAAGGGATGGCCTCTTGGGTTCTGTCTCATGGCTTTCTCGTTGCCTCATGGACATTATAAGTTATGCCAAGACCAATTATGACTGTTTCAATTTCAAAAGATGCCTGAAAAAACCCGATCATCAACCCTATGTGACATATCAGAACCACTGGCTGAATTCAGTGGGAAATTTTGGATGCTAGAGAAGGGGGCCCAATTCCCAATTCTCTAAGTTTAGGTTTAGGTTTAGTTGTTGTAACGTCTACAGAGAGAGGGTAGATAGAGGGCTGACCCCCTATCTCCCCCATCAGGCGGGGGATATAGATGGCCATAGCCGCCTATATGGGGTGGGGGCCAGCCCACAGTCTACAGATATAGATAGGGGCCCGGGGTGTGGTGCCCTATCATGATGAGATTGATAGTCCTCTTGTTGATGTTGATGTTGTTCACCATGGCAACATGTGCACTGCCAGAGATGGGCTGGTGCATGAACAACAACATTACTTTCTGTTTGGATTCTGGGACAGCAAACTTTTATGTTTAGTTTATCTTAGTATTAAGTATTTTTAAAATCTGCTAATTTATTTAGACTGTTTTATTGCAGGTTACCACAAGTCATATTGTGTCAAGAAATCATAGACATGATAATCCATCTGTTGGAACAGTAGCAATTACTAGTCTGTGTTAACTGTAACCTTTTTGGCCAAGTAGACCGACATGTGTGGCTATTGGCTTATTAGATTGTTTAGTATACTTGTTAGATTGTTTTAACTGTTGGTAACTATAGCTGTTTGGAAAGCTTTCAGAATAGATTTTGGGGAAGCTCATTTTTTCAGTCCATGGGTAATTATGAAGTAATATGAAATATATATAGCATCTTTTTGTCTGTGTCCAAAACAATGCTAAATTTGAGGTATCACACTTGGCAGAACTCAGAGCTTGGGGAAGTACATCAAAAGTCTTGTTAGTTGGAGATGAAGTGTCATATCCCGCTTTGCAAGACATTTGATTTTCATGACTTCTTAAGATAAGCTTATAAAACTGGGTTGGCACTCTTTCATTTGTGATGAATTCTTTTGGTATAAATTTAGTTTGTGTGTTTCATAATGTTATAATTATTTTAGATGACTTTCATAATGTTTCTAATGGAAGCTTCACATACTTGAACATTGCTCATCTTTGCTCCCTTGCAGTTTTGTGCTATACCTATTTCCCCATGGACATGCAAAAGATGCATGTGAGAATAGTTGGAGGCATGATTCCCTTCCAAGTCTAGTGTGAGAAGATACTCTGCAACTACTGTAGTTTTCGGGGATAATATGCTTAGCTCCAACCCATTTTTTATGAGATTGTGTTCTAATTTTTAATACTGCTTTAACGGGATACCTTTCCCTTCACAATGTCTTGTTAATCTAAGACTTCAATATGATGCATTTCACTCCTCATTTGAAGTCCATGCAAATAATCCTTAATCCATCTAGCTATTATTAAAAAAGATTTGAGAATAGTTTATACAATAACAAAGTACAGATGATTCTTGACTTCTGACTTCAATACATAATCACCTGATTAGTAGGTTTGCAGAGAAAAGTTAACAATCATTTGTGGCAATGTAAACTGGGTTAGTTTCTCATCAAATGCAAAATTTAGCCTTCTAACTTTTCTATTCAGTTTATATCTGCCTTTACACAGGCATAATGGGTGTTCAAGTTCTTCTTAGGAGGTTGCTCGTTGACTGGGTCCCCTTAGCTTTGAACAAAAACAATATACTCTGCCAGACTCAGCCCCTCTACCTCCCTTTCACCAGTGTGTGATTCTACCACTTCATCCTCGTGCATTTTAAGAGCCTATCGGACTTGGTTAAGATCATATAATTGGAAAGTACATATTGTGTATTGTCAATATCCTGTGGGTCCTGCTAACTGCAGCCTTCCCGCACTGCCCGTCAAACAGGGATTCAGTGGTTGGTTAAGCTCTTCCTAGCAAAGATATTATTGATTGTAGTCCATTTTTGCATGGTTTGATTTTACTTCTTCAAATTTTATTTCCTTTGGCATGTGTAACTTTACACCATCTTTTCTTGGTTGTAATCTAACCGGTATGTTCTACCCTGGAAAGTTATAACTATGGTTGCTATCTTTTGGTGTTGTTTTGAAATGATGCTAGAATTGCTTTAGCAAGAAATTCCACGGTAAAAACTGTATAGGAATTAAGACAAGATGCTAATGCAATAATCTATCTTCATTCGAATATGATATCATTATTGATAGATGTAGATATAGATTGTTTCACCTTTCAAACGAAAATGCTTAGTGCAACAGTGAGTATGGTATTCTTTATTGCTATAATTTTGTTGTATACTCTACACATGAGAACCACAGTAACAAAATTTACCTGTGACATCTGCAGATTGAAATTATAAAAGACAACCGGCAAAATGAGATTCGTATTTTCTCTGATGCAGGAAGGCTTTTGAGACCTCTGTTTATTGTGAAAAATAAAAGGCTATGCATATCCAAACAGCAAGTTGAAAAATTCAAGAAAACGCACAACCCTTTCAAGTATCTTATGAAAAGGGGCATCATTGAAATACTAGGTGTTGAAGAAGAAGAAGAAGCTAAAATAGCTTATGGGATTGAAATATTACAGATGGCTGAAAAGAACCCTGATTATGCGCAATTCACTCATTGCGAGCTGGACCCATCTTTTTTATTAAGCCTCAATGCTAGCCTCATTCCCTTCTCAAACCATAATCTTGCAACTAGAACACTTTTACAGTCAGAGAAACACTCAAGGCAGGCACTAGGATATTATACAACTAATTCCCGCACAAGATGTGACACTACATCACATCAATTATTTTATCCTCAAAAAACTTTGTTTAAGACCATGTCTTCTGAGTGCCTTCGGAAGGCGGAACTCTATAATGGTCAAAATGCTATTGTTTCTGTGAATGTTCATTATGGATACAACCAGGAAGACTCTTTGGTTATTAACAATGCCTCAATAGATCGTGGGCTGTTTCGAACCATGCATTTTCATACATTTACATCTGAGATAGATCATGATGGCAGTGACTTTAAAAGTTCATCCAAGATAGGAGTAGATTTTGGAAAGCCAAGTACAGCAAACCTCAGAGTAGATAAGCTTGATGATGATGGACTGCTTTATATTTCCTCAGACCTTTATAGTGGTGACATTTTAATTGGAAAGGTGAGTCCAGAGTCATCTGATGCAAATTTCAGTCTCGTGTTGAAGCATACTGAAAAAGGGAGGGTTGATCAGGTTTTGATGACAGTCAATGATGGTGGGAAAAAAATTGCAAAAGTAAGGTTAAGAGAAGTAAGATCCCCGTCACTTGGAGATAAGTTTTCCAGCATGCATGGTCAGAAAGGAGTTGTGGGGTTTATAGAAGAGCAAGAAAATATGCCTTTCACAATAGAAGGCATTGTTCCAGATCTTATCATCAATCCCCATGCGTTTCCCTCAAGGGTAACTCCCGGACAACTTTTTGAAGGTGCCCTTGCAAAAGTGATTTCTGCAAGCGGTAATGTTGGTGATGCTACACCTTTTAGACCTATCAACATTGAATATGTCACTGAACAGCTACACAGGTTAGTTTAATGACTAGTTATCCTTTGAAAACTAAGAAAAGTTGCTGGTTGAGTTAGATTGCATTATATCGTACGTATCATTAAACACTGTAATGTAGATAATTATTTTTTATTAAAAGCATAAGATACCTTTTATATATTTGATTGTAGGTGTGGTTATGGACAGTGGGGAAAAGAGCAGATGTATAACGGGCGGACAGGATGTAAAATGCAATCAATGATTTTCATTGGTCCCACATACTATCAGAGACTCAAACAAATGGCAGAAGACAATTTAAAATATCGAAATAAAGGTCCAGTTCATCCTTTATCTCGACAGCCAGTTTCTGACAGAAAACGTCATGGAGGTCTCAAATTTGGAGAGATGGAGCGTGATTGTATGCTAGCACATGGGGCAACTGCCAATCTTTTGGAAAGGCTATTCTATTTAAGCGATCCCTCTAGTATGCATATCTGTAATCTGTGTCACATGGCTGTAGCAGTGATTCTCAGGGAGGGTACAAGAGGACCGTACTGTCCTATCTGTAAGACTGCAAAACATGTTGTAAAAGTTGGTGTTCCTTATGCATGCAAATTGCTCTATCAGGAACTTTTCAGCATGGGAATTTGTCTGAAATTTTCAACTGAGTTGTGCTGATGTGGCACTTAGTTCGGTTCTAAAGTACATGGAAGTCAGCTTACGGTAACAACACACGAGATAACTCTTTACAAAAACAAATTGTAGACATTCCTATGTACCTTCAGTTCCCGAGTATTGGAGCTTAAAAAAACAGATTTGGTTTATAACTTCAATCTTGCCATGTCTTGTGTTTAACAAGATTGAGATTTAGAATTAAAATTGATTAATTTAAAGAACTATTGATTGTTTATAATGCTACAGATTAAATTTTAAGTTTGGAGCATAAATTCTTGTGTTAATACTACTCTGGTTATGTAAATTCCAAGTAGTAGCCATGTTATAGGCAAAGATATATTAACGAGCTTCCTTTTTCAAGGACATTGCTTTCATTTTCAAATACTTTTTAGGTAATTATTCTGGTTATGTAGTGTATGTTTGGAATATATTGGAAATTCCTCGACTTGCTTTCACGAGAAACTTATTTGAAGTTGACAGATCATTAGTACAGAATTGTCTGCAAAATAATTGTTTGCGAGGTATATCTGGCAGGTAATCTTCTTTTGGAAGAACTTGACATCATTTGTGGCTTTGAAAATACAAGTAAAAACATCTCCAGATGAATACCCATTTTAATAATTTACAATTTAGTTGTATTGTAGCACCCAAGTTTCACTGTGGCATAGACTGATAGTTTAATATCACTGGAACCATAGAGACTCTTCCAAATCTTCCATGCTTCCTAGACTTGGATGGCTGTAAATATTATGCATGTAACTTAATACTTTTGGCATTATTATATTTTTCATTGTTTTCATTGTACATGCATTTGTAAATTGTAGATGCGATATGGCATTGTCTGGTGGACACAAACTTACGAACATAAGTCTCCTGTAATCTCCTACCTGGTGGTCTTGTGGAGGACTGATTTAATTCAAATCTCAATGAATTTTATAGAGCAAATATATGTTAACATAATACTCTTTACAGTTTTCTTGACAAAAATAGTATTTTTCACACTTCTAAATGATGGAACAATCAAAAGAAATGCTCCAAATTGAGAGGCAGTCATGATATCTGATGCTCTCCAACCATTATATATCAAAAATCTTACTCAAGAATGGTTAAGGTGCCCATACAAACCAAATTCTATCTTTTCTATTCACATGGGGGTTAAGCTGCACAAGACAATAAGCTGACCAAACACATCAATCCGTCCAAGAAGAAATAACATGCATGGTATTATCACTCAATCACAGGTGAAAGATGTGAAGTTCTCACACTATCCATATTTCTAACAACCAAATGGTACACATACATAGAAAAGTGAGGAGACAAATTTTGTCAATGTCACCTCACATTCCCTTACGCGTGTAACTCCTTCACATCATTACCATTCAACAAATTTTCCCTTACAACTTCTAAATGGGTCTTAGACAATAAAACATTCTCAATTTTGAATCCATAGGGATCTAAAGAAACACCACTTCATCAGAGCAACCTAGAACCATAAGAAAAATCAATCAGAAAGAGGAGCAGACTGTTAAGTTACATAACCGCCACTCTGTGCAGAGTAGTGGTTGACGTAACCACTCTGGGCATAGACCAGCGGCTGTAACTAACCCTCTGCACAAAACAACGGTTACGTAACCAGTTGCGGTCGGTCTGCATACACCGGCAGACTGGTAATGAAACAAAAATAAATAAAGCCACGAACAGTTGTGGATTTCAAACGTTTTGGCCGTGTCTCTTCCTTGGATGTCTCTTCCCATTCTCCAGTGCACGGGAGGACATGGGGAGCAAGCTATTTAAGCAAGAGAACAAGTGGAATTCATCATCGATTCATGGGAGAAGTGAGCAAGAAGAATTTGGTGTTGGAATTGAATTGTAGAAGCAAGGTGAAAGTGTAGAGCAAGCAAGTATAGAGGGTGGAAGTAACATTGTTGTCTTCCTTCAGCTTCTTGTATTCTGTAATTGATTAAATTGGCCAATATATAAGTGGGAAGAAAGAGCAATTTCCCTTCCCGACTGGGTTTTCCCTCAAATTGGGGTTTCCAGGATAAAAATATTGTGTTTGCATTAAGTTGTTCATTCTAATTTTGCTGCAAGTAGTTCTAAGCACTAAGATTCATTCACTAGCTTTCAATTTCTCTGTCATTTTCAATAATTGAAAGTAGAAAACAATTTTGTGGTCTCGTAAATTTTCCAAAGTAGAGGTTTTACAGATCATTTTGGTATCAGAGCTGATTATTATCTAGGACTGTGGTATTTGTTCTTGTGATTTGTATGACAATGACAAGGTCTAAAAGGTGAAGAAGTTTTACCTTGTGATCCGGACATATCTACGAGGAAGTGGAAACAAAGAGTTAGAGATCAAATGGAAGAAGAGAACTTGGTCCATAGAATTGAGATGTTGGAAAGCATGATGGATAGGTTGTATAGACACCAACAAGAACTCTTAGAATCTGCAAAAGACGGCATCAATTAAACAAGATTCCATGGACTCAGTGGTTCGAGCTTTGGCCGAAAATTTTGGCATAGGAAAGAGCCATGATGAGGAAGAAGATGTGGAAGAAGCATGAAGAAGAAACTCCAGTTGAAGAGAGAAGGTAAAATCTGATCATGCTCCTTTTAAAGTTGAAACTAAAGTTGAGATAAAAAGCTTTGAAGGACAAGTAGATGCATAATTGCTTGATAAATGGATTAAAACAATTGGAGGTTTATTTTAGTGTACATGATGTCACTGAGGCACAAAGGATCACCTTTGCACGTCTCAAAATGGAAGGACATGCTCTGGTTTGGTGGGAAACCCATCTAGCCACTTGTGAGAAGAAGAAATGTCCTATTGTAAGATCTTGGGAGGGTTTTAAAGAATTACTTAGAGCTAATTTTTATCCTATTGGCCATAAGACTGACCAAATGATTAAATGGTAGTATTTTAGACAAAGCAGTGGTCAAAGTGTGTAAGATTACACTACGGAGTTTTGAGAGACAAGCCATGTTGCTTAATATGGACTTGGAGGATGAGGATATTCTAACCAAGTATTTGGGAGGACTTCACACTCAGCTTCGAAGGAAGGTCATCTCCATGAAGCCCAAGGATCTCAATGAAGCATGTGTGCAAGCATATTATATTGATGATGAAAAGAAGCAAGGAGAAATGGAGTCAAGGACAAAGCAGTCAACAAATCAGCCAAAGAAAGAGCAGGGACAAACAAGTAACAAAGGTAAATGGAAAGGGAAAGGTAAACAAACCGCTACTACTTTGAATACTTGTAAAGATCCTAAGAATTTTTGTAAGAATTGTGATATCAATGGTCATACTGATGCTACATGTTGGAAGTTACATCTGAAATTACACCCAAAGAACTAACCAAGGATTCAAAGAAATCCATGACAGTTGTAAAGACAGATGGGGAGGTAGAGATAGAGGATGATTCTGATGTAGATGAGAGGCTAGGATGCATGACCACCAACATGGACAGCCAAGAACAAGAGGAAGAGATGAGTAAGCTATTTCAGATCAAAATCCAAATCAAGAGAACTAAGGTAAATGCTTTGGTTGATATTGGTTCTCAATCTAATTTGATTTCTGATGTAGTTGTAAAGAAGCTTGGTCTTGAAACTTATGAGCATCCACATCCTTATCCTTTGGGATGGGTGAAGAAGGGTGTAGAAATTCAGGTAACAAGAAGATGTAAGTTCAAATTTGGGATAAATTCTTAGTATATAGATGTATTGGAGGCTGATGTAATTCCACTTGATGCTTTTGATGTTGTTTTTGGGAGTCCTTACTTGTATATCTATGGATGTCTATATTCATGAGAAGGGAGAACCGATACAGATGGGTCAAGGATGGAGTTAGTTACAACATCCAGGCACACCAGCGTAAGTCAAAACTTGTTATGGTAAGTGCTAACCAAGCAAAGAGACTAATTCAGGCAAATCATAATCAGTTTTGTTTACTTTTATTGAAAGATAAGACAAGATGGGGTAGAAATTTCAGATATTTCTAACAAAGGGATGAAGGATTTGGATAGCATAATTCAATCTTTTCAGGAAGTATTCCAGACTCCAGCGTGTTACCACCAAAACGAGAGGTAGAGAGCATGAGATTGAGTTGTTGCCAGAGTCCCCTCTACCAAATATCGGGTTGTATAGGCAATCCTTGTTGGAGAGTACAAAGGTAAAGAAACAACTCCAGGAGCTATTAGACCAAGGGGTAATACACCCAAGCACCTCGCCATGCAGTTCACCTATTGTGATGGTGCCAAAGAAGGATGGTTCTTGGAGAATGTGCATCGACTACCGTGCTTTGAACAAGATTACCATAAAGAACAAATATCCACTCCCACACATAGATGATCTCTTGGACCAGCTTCAACATGCGAAGTTCTTCACGAAGTTGGATCTTAAGTAGGGTTATCATCAAGTCAGGATGAAGGAAGGAGGATATATATGGAAGACTACCTTCAAAACAAAACAGGGTTTGTATGAGTGGTTAGTACTTCCATTTGGTTTATGTAATGCACCTTCTACATTTATGAGATTGATGAATGATGTATTGTGGGAATCATAGATTCATGTGTCATTGTTTATCTAGACGATATTATGATTTTTAGTGCCACATGGGAGGAACATCTAACACATTTGCAGCATGTCTGGCAAGTTCTCAAAGAGAAACAACTGCTATGCAATATGAAGAAGTGTGAATTTGCCAAACAGTCACTTGTCTATCTTGGGCACGTGGTTGGAGGAGGAGAGCTACGAGTGGATCCGAAGAAGGTGGAAGCCATCACCAATTGGCCAACACCAACGGGAGCCACAAAGACTAGAAGTTTTGTGGGAGCAGTACAATACATGAGGAAGTTCATTCTTGGGCTTCTCTACTATTGCAAACACCTCTACACACAACGGCCACAAAGAGTAAGGGTTTTGACTGGGGTAAGGAACAAGATCAGGCTTTTGAGTTATTAAAATACAAAATTAGTCATGCTCCAGTACTTGCTCTTCCTAATTTGCAGCAACCCTTTGAAGTAGAGACAAATGCCAGTGATTATGCTATGGGAGCAGTGTTGCTACAGGGAGGTAAGCCAATATGTTATCATTTTAAAACTTTCACTTCAGCAGTTAAGGGATATTCAATATATGATAAAGAGATGTATGCACTAGTTCAGGACAATTAAGAAATGGAAACATTATTTATTGGGTAAAGAAACTATTGTGCACACTGACCACAAACCTCTCTCAGTATTTGCAAGCACAAGTCTAAATTGTAGCAGGCAAGGCACTAAAAGTGGATGGGATTCCTACAAGTTCCATTTGGTGATCAAGTATAAGAAAGGTAGCACAAATTTGGTGGCAAACATGTTGTCTAGGCCGCCAACACATAGGAGAAAATCTCTAGTTTGGCCACTATCTCTCATTTTGAGCCCTTCATGAAGGAAGCTTACGGAGAGGCATATGCTCAAGACAAAGATTTTGGGGTGACATATTAGCAGTTGTAGTCCAAAGGGGCTGAAAAGACGGGTATTGAAGATTGTTATCTCAAAGATGGGCTGCTCTACCGATGGGGGAAGCTTTGTGTGCCAAAAGAAGAAAGACTTCTATTGATGAGGGAAGCACATACCTCGAAAGTAGCAGGACATTTTGGTGTTGGCAAGACCATGGCTCACTTGCAAAGGTACAGTGTATTGGCCCAATATGCAAGAAGAAGTATCTAAATTCATAAGAGGATGTAAACTTTGTTGTACAAGCAAGCCTAAAATTAGGAAGGAAGGTTTGTATATGCCTTTACCTGGGTCCCTACTCGTCCGTGGGAAGATATTTCTATGGATTTTAGTAGGACTACCTATGTCTAAACATGACCATGATTATCTATATGTTGTTGTAGATAGATTTAGTAAAATGTGTGTTCTTATGGCATGTAAAAAGACAATAAAAACATAGTGAGGCAGTTGAACTTTTCTTTGCTAATGTATGGGTGCATTTTGGTTTGCAGAAGTCTATTGTTTATGACAGAGATTCTAGGTTCTTGGGGAAATTTTGGACTACTTTGTGGGACAAGATGGACACTCAGGTTACAGAGGAGCACGACCTTCCATCCCATAGACATATGGACAAACAGAGGTGGTGAATAGGACTTTGGTATAACTGATTAGAGGATATAATAGCAAATATCCATGGACTTGGGATGAGTCCTTAGCCTACATTCACATTCCTACAACAAGGCATTGGTACACACATCCACTATGCAGTCATTGTTTGAAGCATGCTTAGGATATCTACCTACTAATCCACTGGACATTGTAGTTGGGCAGCATGAAGAAGGAGAGATACATGATTCAGAGGTGACTAGAGCAGCGAAGTTCGTTGAGAGGATCCGAAAATCCATCTCAAGGTGAAAGAACAATTGGAGAAATCTCAAGCCAAGTATAAGGCTAGACACGATCAACATCGTAGAGAGCACAAACTTCATGTTGGAGACAAGGTTTGGCTTTACTTGAGCAAGGAGAGATTACAAGGCCAAGCAAGGAAACTCAAACCACTACGGTATGGACCCTTCACTATACTGGAACAGGTTGGATAAAATGCCTTCAGGCTTGATTTGCCACATTTCATGTGGATGTACTCAGTAGTAAATTGTGAGAACTTGCACCTATACGAGCCATCCATGATTGATGAAGAAGAAGAAGAATGTCAGTTGCTACCTTCCATAGAAGGATTGCGTTTTGGACTCGCGAGGTGAATTGGAGGAGGACGTAGTGTTACAGCAGAAGATCAGAGAGACAAGGAGAGGTCCACAAGAGTCTTGGCAGGTTGGACTCAAGGGGAAGACACCAAGGTAGGCCCGGTGGTACTCGAAGGAGAAAGTGAGGGAATTGTTTCCTCATCTACTCCCCCACTAAGCTTTTGTGGGACCAAAAGCCTCCTGAATAGGGGAGGTGTGATCCATAAGGAATCTAAAGAAACACCACTTCATCAGAGCAACCAGAACTAGAAGAAAAATCAATTAGAAAGAGGAGCAGACTGTTAAGTTATAGAACCGCCACTCTGTGCACAGTAGTGGTTGTGTAACCGCCCCCCGCACAAACCGCCTGGTTGTGTAACCGCCGGTTTGTAACCATACACCGGTTGGTCTTGTCACTAATGAAACAAAAATAAATAAACCACGAACGGTCATGTATTTCAAACATTTTGGCCATGTCTCTTTTTGGATGTCTCTTCCCATTCTCTAGTGCACTGGAGGACATGGGAACAAGCTATTTAAGCAAGAGAGCAAGTGGAATTCATCATCGATTCATGGGAGAAGTGAGCAAGAAGACTTTGTGCTGGAATTGAATTATAGAAGTAAGGTGAAAGTGTAAAGAAAACAAGTATAGAGGGTGGAAGTAACATTGTTGTCTTCCTTCAGCTTCTTGTATTCTATGTAATTGATTAAATTGGCCAATATATAAGTGGGAAGAAAGAGCAATTGCCCTTCCCGACTAGTTTTCCTCAAATTGGGGGTTTCCAGGATAAAAATCTTGTGTTTGCATTAAGTTGTTCATTCTAATTTTGTTGCAAGTAGTTCTAAGCACTAAGATTCATTCACTAGCTTTCAGTTTCTTTGCCACTTTCAATAATTGGAAGTAGAAACAATATTTTTTGGTCTCATAAGATTCCAAAGTAGAGTTCTACAGATCAAACCCTTATGACAAACATGTAATAATATGAATTTTCTTCAAACCCTCATAAATAAAATTACACTAGTCTCATTTTTCCATTTTGTTTATGAAAATTTAACAAATAGAAATGGAAATATCCACATGGGGAAAAGTATTGAGAAAACCTCTTCGCACATGGATTTGGTGAAAAAAAAAATTTACAACCAAAAACTGAATTTTTATATGTTATTTACCTACTGTGAATAGGAAATAAACACAACTGACTGTATAAGGCAAAATATGAAAAATGGAAGGCTCCAATTGGTTGTAAATGAAGATTTATGACAAAAAATGGCTTTATGCAAACCCTAGCCTCATACACACCACTGAGAATAGTTGCAATAACCCTCTATGGGGGTCATCTAGCCCTAGAAGGGGTCGTCCAACTCTAGGGATCGTTTAAAATGTGATATTAATGCTCCCAAATCCAAACCCCAACTAAATATTTGATGCCCTAGTTGTAAATATTCTGAAACCTGACTTGGAATGTGATGTCCTAGCTAAGAAATCTTCGAAAAGTTATATGAAACCGTGACCTAGCTTTGTTCAATTTGAAATAAACTAAAATTCTTGTTTGTAGTTCAATTGCAACTTCCGTGATGGAGTTACCTCAAAGGATTTGAGGGTTTTCATCCTCTATCCACGTAGCAACGAAAGGCTTTTGTCCTCCTTGTATATGGAAGTTGGATTAACAATCCAAAATCTTATTGACAAAATATAATGTATGCAAAAGATGATTGCAAATGAACCCTCACACCTACTTTAATACTTTTCTATATCTATTTTCCTAGTGGGGTGCTCCATCTAGGACTTTTGCACTTTAATTAATAAAGTGATTTTCTTATTTTCTATTCTAATGTTAAGTCACTTAAAATATGGAGGCCCTTTTATTTTAATAATAATAACATAAGTTGCCTTTATAATATTATTTTTTGGTTAACTTAGTTATATTGTTACTTTGTTTCCCTTTTCTCTGCCCCTTTAGCCTGTGGAAAATAATTGGATGGGCTAAGGGTCTTCTATCAACATGAATTCTAAGAAAGGGACACTATATTCCTCCCCTCCCAAAATCGCTTGCCCTCAAGTAATATTGGACTATAAATACCAGGATCCCAATTCACTCTTAGGAATTTGCAATTCCCAATCCATCCTCTACTTTGTGAAGCAATTGGCTTTTGTGGCCCGTTGCTTACATGATTGGAAAAACCCTTACCAGATGAAGTTCTTTCAACTCACTTATTCGCCATTTATGTTTGTTCAATAAGTTGAGACGGATAATTTATACTAGAAGTGAGTGTTGCCCCTATCAACTAAAATAATGCTTGCCAACAACAGCTAACAAATCTACTATCTCTATTTCTGGCCTTAAAATACCTTAAAATCTACCAACCTATGGCTAAATGTGCCTGATAATAGCAATTCAAAATAAAAACCCCTGGAAGTCAGCAATATAAAATGGTACAACAGCTACAATACTAAAAATCCTTCACAAAAATCAGTAATATAGGGGCAAGACACATCTATGCAATGACTGAAACGAATTCAGTAGCAACAATAAACTGAAATCACTCAATCCCATGTCTAAAAACAATTGTACAGTTGCATATGATGTAAGTTACTAGCTGCAAATGGCGATAACATTAGCCCCAAAGCTGAAAATTATGATGACAACATGCCCTCATATGTTTCCATTACAAACTAATTGCAATGTGCCATCATGATCGAGTGGCAGTCCTATGGATGATGTCGTGGTTGTCAACAATTGTTGTTCTAATCATTTAGCCATGACAACTCTTGAAGCTCCATCTTCGGTGCCTTGAGACACTACTTCTTTTCCCTTGGATTTCAACTCCATAGTGAGCTCTCTAATAACATGTAATCAACTCCATAGATTATTGCCAGAATGATTACCTTGGACTCCAAATGTTGTTTCAATGTTGCCCCACGCCATTCTCCTCAAAATTGGGTTCAAACCAGTCTTTATGAGTGTTGATAAGAAAATGTAACAGTCATACATCACCTTGAATCTCTCCCCAAACCATACTAAAGATGTTTGGATGTTAGCATCAATTGATCTCAACACATGACCCCTTTTACATCTAACTTTAAACCAAGAAAATTCCTCCATATATGCAATTTTGTGGTTGTTCCATGAAGATATTATCAATTCAACACATGACATGAAAGGGCAAGATATAGGGCCATCCATCAGATAATAGTAGATCCTCGGCGATCAGGAGAGTCGTATCTAGATAGGGGTCAAACGCCTCATATATAGATAGTTTCCCCTAGTTTTATCTATGCCTTGGCTCATATATATGGGCCGTTGGGCCCCATATATAGGAAGAACATGATACCATGGTTGGGGTATTGCATTTCCTTGCTCAAATCTGGAATTGTAGTGGTTGGAAACCATTTTTGCACTAGTTGTACATGCCTCAGTATTAATAGTAGGCTGGAAATCCTTCTACCATGTGACTAGAAACTCTTTTGTGATGGTACTAAAAGTGTAAGGGGGGCTGAAAATGTTGTCGGCAGCTGATATAAGATAAGAAGCCAAACTCATAGTGAATCTCTGTTCATCATTCTCATTACCAACCCTCCTACCAACCTTGTCAAGTTGATGACAATCCCATTTTACAAATAATTGACTATTTAATTTATACAACTTTTTGGGCATTAGCTTAATATCTACACGATGACTCTTCTTTACTTGCTCTACGTTGTAAACTCCAACATTTCTACATTAAAATGTCTTTTAGATATTTCCTTTGATGATTAAAAACATGCTTGCAGGTGCAATATGATCTTCAAGATTTATCGAGTTACCTTTCCCATTGTGAGAGTGATATGTAAATCCTATCTCGTGAACTTTTGATGCTATAGACTCCTCATCAAGGTTTTTCCAGCACTTGTTTATAACGTAACAACTGTGTTCCTCCTAATAGTAACATCCAACTGATACAGTTGATTACATATGGAAGAAATCATGCCAATGTAGAATGGTAAATCAGCAATATTGATATTCTTCCCATCAAAATTTATAGATTTTGAATGCCTCATAATGTCCTCCCTTTGTAGTTCCTCGGTTAAGACACCATGATCCCACACCATCACGCATGGGCAATTTTGAAGTTGAGGGAAAGGACTCCCTATACATTTTGTGCCCTTCATCTTACAATGTAATAACATAATATAAAAATGATGAAATAAATCCTTGCTACTACTAACCTCCTTATAAAGAAGATCATCAAAGCGTTTACTTTCTATTGTTGATTAGGAAATTTCAACAGGTTGAAAACCCACATTAGTATTTTGTGAGGTCCTTTTTCCATGTGCATACCTTTCAACAAGGTCTTCCTCAATCTCCACCTTATAAACTTCTTGATTTGAAACATTCCTCTCACATTCTAAGCTATCATAACATTGATCCAAAAGCTTATCTTCTTCTATTGATACCTTCAAGAAATTTGCATCAACTCCATCATTCAGATGTCTTGGGAATTCGGGTTCTACAAAAAGATTCTCTTCAACTTTGTTTTTATTGTTATCCTGTAAAATATGGCAAGAACTCAATCTTTAGGAGATTGGTGGTTGCTTCTTGATTATGAACATTTTTTTCAATTTCTTCTTATATCGTCCTTCCTCCAACATTTGATTCATCTCAATTTTGTTGCAGTTGTAATTATTTTTCTTCCTCCTTCAACCTTCTTTTTAACTTTTCTAATTGTATCACCACCTTTTAAATGTGATATATCTTTTCTTCCCTTTGTAAGAACTTTGCTCAAAATAACATTGGTTGATTAGTTGTCCTTATGATTCAAAGGCCTGAAAGAACCTTGCTTTGATACCATTGTTATGACCCATTAGGCCTTAAATAAAGAAAAGTGGATTTCCTGGCAAACTCTTATGGCAAACATGTAATAATATGAATTTTCTTCAAACCCTCGTGAACATAATTACAACAATCTGATTTCGCCTTTTTATTAATGAAAATTCAACAAAATGGAAATAGAAATACCAACAAGGGGCAAAACATTGAGTTAGCAACATTGCATTGGAGGATGAAGGCATCGGAGGTTGGAGGCCGATCAACAGCGTCTCGTTAATCGCCAACAACAGGGCTGCTTCAACTGTGGTGACATTTTTTTGGTGTGAGTATTTGAGTTCCAGTTGTGCAGTTTATTTCAGTTTTTCAGCTTTTTCAGTATGGTGTATATTGTGGATGCTAGAAAAATGATTGTATTGAAGAGTAGATGACTGCAGATATCCTTTGAGTGCGGTGATCCTCTAACTACAATACTTCATTGGAAGATGATGGGTCAGTGAATACATTCATTGACAATGGTAATCATGTGCAACAATATCCAAGACTGCAAGATCCAACCAGTAGTATGCAACTCGGTATGATTTTCTTTTCAGTGTTCCTAGTTGTATGATTAATGGAAATTTCGCATTATGGGGGGAACATGACACCAATGTTCCATTTCCATTCTGCACACAAAACGACTAAAGTCAAAGTTGACTTCCAATGGCAGTGGCAGTTTCCTATATTGTTCAAGATTGAGTGGCAACGATCAACAACAATGGTTGCAATTAAGAACATTGCGATTCTTATATGAAGTAATGTGAAATCTTTCTTGTATGTGTTATATTGTTCAGTTTTGTAATAAGCAAGTTGTGATTCCTATATACTTCCCTGATGTACAAACATAGTGGTGAACAAAAGCATTTGAGTAAGTTAGTTCATGGATCTTGAAAGTTTGTGGGAGATCCTGAAAACCACATGAGGTGGATAGTCGATCAGTTTCTATCACGTCAAGGTTTGAGGTAAGCTTGTTTAAAACCATGGAAGGAGAGAGCCTTTCTTTTGATCAAGATCATGAGTCACACTGTAGGACGTGTTTCACAAGGGTGATCATACTGCAAATGAGTGTGTGGATGTTTTTCACCATGTTCGCACTAAGGGGGGGAATGTTAAGAAATATCTTTGTTATTGCTCCATTAATTATGCGAATTAGTAAAATATAGATTAAGTTAATATTGCAAGTTGTTAATACAATTTATGTAGGAGATTGATGAGTGATTATAGGGATGTGAGTTGTTAGAACAACTCACCTATATTCGGGTGAGTGGTTGTAGGAAAACAACTATATATTTGTAACCAACTACTTATGAAATTAATCAAGTTTTTTGTGTGTTTGATCTGTTGTTGTACCATCACCCAAGTGGATCGACCTGTCCTATAAGGGCTTCAAAACACTTGAATATTTGATGCCTAGCCATAAATATTCTGAAATTTTCCATGGAATGTGATACCCTAGTTGAAAAATCCTGGAAAACTGATATAAAATTGTGCCCTAACTTGTCCAAATTGAAATAAATTGAAAATACATGTTTGCAATTCTTGTGATGAAGTAGCCACAAAGGATACGAGGGTTTTTGTCCTCTACCCTTGCATCAATGAAGGGCTTTCATCCTCCTTGCAAAATGAAGTTAGATCAGAAGACCAAAATCTCATTGACAAAATATAATGTATGCAAAACATGATTGCAAATGTACCCCCACACCTCCTTTTATACTTTTTTGTCTCTATTTTCCAAGTGAGGTGCTCCATGTGGGACTTTTTCACTTTAATTAATAAAACGACTTTCTCATTTTGTATTTTAGTGTTAAGTCACTTAAAATAGGGAGTCCCTTTTATTTTAATAATAACATAAGTTGCCTTTATAATATTATTAATTGGCTAACTTAGTTATATTGTTAACTTATTTCCCTTTTCTCCACCACTTTAGCCTGCGGTAAATAACTAGATAGGCTAATAGTCTTCTATCGGCATTAATTCCAAGAAAGAGACATTGTATCACTTTTTATATCACTTAGTGATGTGCCACTTGTGCACCATTCTAACAACATTGCAATTATTTCAAGTTATGCACACAACAAGCTTCTATACTTCTTTAGCATGACTTGAAGCTTTGCCAATGGAGTTGACATGGCTTAGTGGACAATATTTGCCCACACTAGCATCAACTAAATCAGTAACCCAGTTTGCATAATCTTATGCGTGTTTGTGAAATAACAGTTGAGTGAACTGGTCCCTCTAATTTTTGATGCTTTCATTTATCAAGGGAAAACTTCACACTTACAAATTCTCATATGCAAAACTCAAGGCTCAATCCATATAAACATGAATTCAAAAAATAGTTTTTTCTTGTATGGGGGATAAGTAAAAACAAATTTTTATGAGTATGTTACTCATATGTTTGGTAGAATAGTTTCCTATCGAATATATTGATGTAACATGTAACGATGACATAAAGAACCTGTTAAATAAAATTTGCAATTCCTTATACTTTAACACGTAACAATGTGTAAGAAAGGAACAATCGTCTCAATACACTTTGCAAGTAGTTGCACTCAAAACATTAGCTTGAATATGGCATAACTTATATCATTTTGACACCACTGATAGCAGTGGGAGTTGAGAGCATAAAGACCACATAGTTATGGACACACAGTCCATTCCACCAAGTGCTGCATGTTTCCTTTACCTTTTTTAACTACCTTGCCCCATCCTCTAGGAAAAATAAATTGGATCCATATTACAATCTCTGCCAAAGAATCCACTTTGGAAAAAGCTTTCGTCTTGTTGGTGGAAAATATTAGTCCAAAAGTAATTCTTACTTTCTTTTGATCACAGCTCATATTAAAATAATGGACGACATGGAATTAGAAACTGAAAGAGGCCTACCTGTGTATGCAATCAATCCAATTATACTTCGATATAGTCACTTTTTTGCTAGATGTTTAACCTATCTAACAATTTCCGATTCGAATCCAGGATATGTAGTATTTGACAACATCAAATTCCAAATTCATCATTCATTTCTAAATATTTGTCGTTCAGCAGCTAAAATGCAAAACCAACCAAACAGGTAGAAGCAGGGCATAGAGAAATGTAGAAGCTAACCTTCTATTCTGTTCATATTTTGAAACCCTCCCAATCTTGAAAGTAGACCAAAGCTTGTCAATCCATATCTTCGCAGCAAATGTGGGCAATTAATCTCACAGTATGTAGCCATGTCCTTGGCATTATAATGCAGTTGAAATTTACGAGTAGTCTGTTTAATTGCATCATAATACCAGGGCATTGATACATAGCATGCAGTTGGGGTCTCTTTTCTGCGGTCTCTCACTACCATTTCCTCTCTCAATATAAACAACCCAAGTTCAAACCCCTGGTTGGGCTTTGAACCCTTGTGTGCACTCTCCCAGTTTGTAAGCCCTTCCAATGGATTCTGCCACTTTTTTCTACAATCCAAATCCAATTACTACCCAAATATTGAGATTTTTAGATCTACCATTGACGATAGTAAAACAGAAGGAAAGAGATCCACGAGGGCAGAAAAATTGAGGAAAGAATCAGGAGAGACTTAGAGAACGTATTAGAAAAATGAAGCCATGGATGTTCGTGTCTCTGATGTGTGCGAAGCTTTGTGTTTAAATGGTCAGACCATCTTGCTTTGTTGTACAGGGAAGAGTATTATTATTATTTTTAATTGGCTTTTGCAAAGTTGAAACTGTGCATAATTTGTTCGCTGCGTGTCAGGCGGGTGGTCCTTTCAATAAGGAAATTAGTTTCCTTTAAGCTCGTCCTTTGCTAGAGCATGAAGTGAACACTCACAAAATTGTGTCTTCTTTTTCGAAGCGAGTTTATTGGAGGTAGTGGAAGAATATATGTACTTATGTAGAAATTGATTTCCACAATAAATTTAGTTGGGCTACTCCCAAGGCAAAGAAAAATCAAGGAGGGTGGAAAACTTTATTTTCACTACAAAATATTAGTAGTAGTGTAGAGTTATAGGATTCAAAAATTAAGAAAACTTTGTTCGGTTTACTTGTCATTCCAGTGATACTTTACGGTTGTAAGATTTGGGGTAGTAACATGTCAAACTAAAGTGGAGAAGTAGAGAGAATCCAAAAATATTTAATCACAAGTAGTTTCAAAATCAAAACTTCAATACCTGATGAGATTCTTTTAGTTGAAATAGGGACATTTCCAATGGAGGCATAGGCAATCACTTGGGCATTAAGTTATTTAAGAAAAGCACAAAATATGGAGAATCAACAATGACCTAGAATGGCGATGGAAGAAGAGCTAAGTAGAAGGAAGAATATGTGGATGAAACAAAACAAGTGGATGGGCAAGTGGAACATTAGTATACAAGAGTGTCTAAACAATGAGTCAATCAAAAAATATGTAAGAGAGAAATTCAAGATGGTCACGTGGACAAACCAACATGGACAAAAGAAAACATATTGAGAACTAGCTCACATCATCTTCAGTGCGAAATTGGTAGGTGGACAATGCCTAAGGAAGACTGGTAAATGAGAATATGCTTATTTTGTAACAAAGGGGGTGGAGAGAGAATGTGATTACATCATGGAGTGTGCAACCCATTGTGGCATTCATATCATGTATGCAGACACCCTAAGAGTCGAAAAAATAACTGACTTATTTGAGGAGGTAACGCTTGAAAAGACAACTATTTTTAATCAAGATATGTAGTAGAAGATCCACCATAAAAAGGGTTGGAAAATTTACAAGAATGATGGGACGTCCCTTGTATCCAGTCATTGTGCAGGGCTCCCGTATTTCAGCTCTTAGTACCATAGATTGTTTGGTCTTATGGACGTTATTAAAATCTTTCATTTATCACAAATAAGGTAGCTAAGTGTCATTAGATTGTGATTAATTTTTTATTTAGTTTAACATAATAAAGCCTTCTAAGTAAAGAATGGAGAAAAAATTAAATGTATTAAGATATCTTTTAACGTCCACGAGGTTTAAAAAAGTGTATGAGACAACAAGCCTTATCATTTTTGTTTTCTAAATTTTTGATATTTTGTTGTTCGAATTGATAATGAATTCCCTCATTTTCTCGACCCTCTCCTTAGTGAACATATCATGTAACGAAGTCATTGTTAAAACACTTGCATATTTGGTCTGGATATCTTGTAGCAAAAAAGTAGTTGAGATTAAGTAGCTTGTTTTTTCAGATGCAATAATTTTATGTTTTAAACCAATCATATGTTAGGAATGAGCCATTACATGGCACTTGTATTTTTATTCAAAATCAGAACTTAATGTTATATTGAAATAAATATTGTTTCAATAATAGTAATTAATCGTTATAAATTACTCATTGATACATGTTCTAATTTTTCAATATTGTGCTTCAAATAGATAAAAATTATAAATGGCTTAGTGATACATATTCCAATTTTTCAATACCACCCTTCAAATTGTGCATGGTTCACTTTTAGTTTCTTAACAAATTTTAATATATTCTCTCATATATCAATGTAACTTACACATAAATCTATATAAAAGTTGACGGTCATATGTTGAATATACAATTTGGAAGAGACGACGATATTGAATTTTTATAAATAGTTTAGGACTAAAAACATGAAAAAATGTATAAATGTCTACCAAATTTAAACCCTATTAGTTTAGAGTTTTTAAATGTATACACGTATCTAATGGACCAATTAATTTATAAAATATATAATTTGGTGTAGAATTTTTTAGCCAGAACATGTGAGGTACCCTAACCGAATATGAGAAAAAAAAACATATTTATATCCATATACTCTTGGTGATTAAAGTGTAAATATGATAATTTATAAAGAAATTTGTTTACGAGGAAAAGTTCCAAATATAACCCCATATATATGGCAACATACACAACTGATATTCTTAGCATTAAAATATCAAAATATATTCAAAAAGTTAGTTCTTATGAGTCGAACGTCTTGTGAAGATTTTACATTGTTAAAATTTCATTGATTTCATTGATCAATAATTGTATTTCATAGGGAAAATAATTGTATTTCATTGATAAAGTATTATGGGAAGAATTCAAGGAGCCAAAGGATGGCTAACTTTTAAGAGTTCCACACAAATGCTTAAAATTTGATTTGATCACCACGTCATTATGATGTCTTCATTTACATGAATTGGACCCTAAATTCAAAATTTTAATGAGGGGCCAAGATTTCCTGATGACAGCATCACGCAAGGAGAACTGGGAGTTGTTATAGTTGTTTTTATTTACATTTTTAGAGATGGCCACTTCCAGATTGGCCAAAAAAGTTGGCAGGGCAGAAGACTACTCGCGGAAGATACACATGTTACGCTCCCACCAAATGTGCCAAATTAGAAAATAAGGAGCAATTGACCAAATGGAACTTAGGGAGCTCTTGGAATCCATCTTAGGCCAAGCTAGGAGAGTGTCTTTAATGTTATTACACAAAGCCCATGCTAGATTAAGCTTAACTAGAAGCCAGTTCCAACACTCAACAGAATAGGTGCAAAAGAGGAGAAGATGATCAATATCTTCTTCTACTTCCCCACAAAGAACACATTTAGATGGACCGACATAGCCCTAAGATCTTCTACACAATTGAGTAAGGATTTTTTTGTTAAGGACTAGTCATCCGAACAACGCCACTTTGGGTAAGATAGAAGAATTCCAACATCTGAGCGAACAAGGAGCCCCTTTACCAGACATGGAAATAAGCTTGGCATAACCATCTTTCATAGAATAAGATCCCGAAGACGAACCAAGCCAAATTAAATGATCCTCACAATCCTTGAAGGTAGTGTACCTAGACGAAAGAGCCTCCAAATAGGAGGAGGTTTCCAAAGGGGAAGCGCCAATGGAGGAAACATCCTTCCAAAGCCAAGAGGGGGAGCCATCAAGATGGCGGTGACCATAGATAGCAACCTTGCTGCCCAAAGAATCCTTGGTGACGTTCATGATTCTATTGAGAATAGGAAAAAGATTAAGGGGTGCTTACCCATTCCAACTGTCCTCCCAGAAATTAGTCAAACTACCATTATTGACTTTCCAAGAAACTGAGTTAGCAATTAGAAATTTGTATTGGAGATGAAGTTCCAGATATGGGAGCCTTTGGGGAGTTCTGCGCTTGAAAGCAAAATCTCAGGGCGGTCGACTTCCAAGTATTTGTGGGAAAGTACTTGAAAAACCAACCTCTTGGCATCCAAAATGAAGTTCCAGACTAATTTTCCCCCTAGGGCAATATTCTAGAGATCCAAATCCACAATCCCCAAATCGCCTAAAGATTTGGGAAGCTTGACAGTATCCCAGTTAACCAAATGAAACTTTCTGACTTCATTGTTCCCCTGCCACAGAAGGGCTCTGACAATCTTCTCAAATTTGAGAAAGACTGATTTGGGGATTGTCAAAACCAAGAGCATGTAGATCGGGAGAGCATAGAGGACATTTTTAATCAGAAGGGCTCGGTCGACCAGAGACAGTCATTTCCCTTTCCAAGAATGAAACCGTGACAAAAGATATTGGAGAAGATCATCCCAAAGATTAACTTTCCCTTTACCATAAAAAGTGGAATACCCATATATTTATGGGGAAGGGAGCCCACGAAAAAGCCGAAAGTGACCTTGATTCTACGCTGCATACGAAGAGAGACATTAAAAAAGAAGATGACAGATTTATGATAATTGATTACCTGACCAGATGCTTTCAAATAAGAATTCAAATAGATGACAAGGCAAGAGCTTCTGGGACATTAGTTGAGCCGAACAGGAAAGTATCATCCGCAAACTATTGATGCAAAAGGGGAGGCAGATTGGCGTTGAGGGAGATGCTCGAGAGGGAGCCAAGACTAATCACCGACTTGATACCCCAACTCAAGGCTTCAGTGACTAGAATGAAAAGAAAGGAAGAAAGAGGGTCCCCTTGCCTTAATCCCCTGCTTCTGCTGAAAAATCCTTCCGTTGAACCATTAACCAAAATGGAGAAGCAAGGGAAAGAAATGCAGTTGAAAACCCAATCACAGAAGTGATTGCTAAAACCCATAGCCTGTAAAGATTTGAGAAGGAACCTCCAATTGATGTGATCGTAAGCTTTACTAAAATCCAGTTTAATCATCATACCAGGGCAAGATGAAGATTACATAGTGTGGATTAACTCATGGGAAATGATGATACCATTTGCGATGGATCTCCCATGAATGAAACTTCTCTGTTCTTGCACTACGAGCTTGAGGAGAAGAGGACTCAGTCTAGAGGCGATGGCTTTGGAGATGATTTTATACGAAGTGTTACAAAGGGAGATAGGGCGGAAGTCATCAAGTTTCTTAGCCGGGGATTTTTTGGGGAACATACAAATAAAGGTATGATTCAATACTCCAAGAATCTTACCATTATAACGAGATTCTTCCATGGAAAGCAAGATGATATCCCCTATGACATCCCAAAAATATTGGAAGAAAGAAGCCGGAAAGCCATCCAGACCGGGGGCTTTGTCCCTTTCCATAGAGAAGACGATCCTACGGACTTCCTCTTTGGAAAAGGGAGAAAGAAGCTTACCATTGTCAACATCATGTACTAGCTTTGGAGTCTGTGCCAAGAAAGGGAGTTGAGCAACCAAGTAGGAGTGAGATTCATCATTTAGAAGCTTTTGAAAGAAAGACACAGACTCAGCTTTAATAAGGGGTTGGGAGGAGATCAACGAATCATCCTCTAGCTTCAGGGAAGAGATGTAATTGGCATTTCTTCTGGCTTTAACCGAAATGTGAAAGAATTTGGTGTTTTTGTCCCCATCGACCAACCAGACTTCCCTCGATTTATGCCTCCAAATGATTTCTTCTTTTAAAAGAAGGTGACAAGTTCACTGAGAAGAGATTTTTCTTTGAGGAAGTTTTCCTGACACATACCATTTCTGAAAATAGAATCATTGAGAGTTTGGATGTCTCTCTCCACTCTCAACTTTTCCTTAAAGATGTGTTTGAAACAAGAGGCATTCCAATAGATCAATTGAATTTTGAGCATAGAATTTTTTTTAGAGAGGATAAACATCCTTGTATCTAACAGTGAAGAGGAAGCCCACCAATTTTTGACTAAAATCCAAAAGGAAGGATCTTGCATCCACATGGATTCAAACTTAAAGGGAGAACAATGAGGCGGGAAGTTGAAGTTAATATTGAGGGAGATGGGGAAATGATCTGAGCCAGAGAGTGGAATGACAGAGCATTTAAGGAGAAAAGTGTGTTGAAGCCAATCTTTAGAGATCAGAAATCTGTCAAGCCGAAATGTCATAGAACCAAACCCAGGACGGCGATTGTTCCAAGTGAATCAACCATAACAGGGTTCCATGTCCACTAGATTGGTGGTGTCCACGAAGGTGATGAAATCAGCTTGTGAGTGTGGCTTCCACCGGATACCGCCTCTTTTGTCTTTGTCTGAAATAGTAGCATTGAAATCCCCTGCCACGATGATTTTAGTGTCTATGATGGAGCCGAGGACGTTCTGAACCTTAGACCAAGTGTCTTGTTTTTTGATGGGATTATTCGGGCCATACACATTGCAAAGAAAGAAGAAATCATCCGAATGTTTCAACTTGACCTTACACCATTAAAAATTAGGATTATCTGAAAATAGATCGACACAAAAAATGCTAGCATTCCAGAGAATGCCCAGACCGTCAGAGGCCCCATCCGAATCAACAAATTTACCTTCCCAGCCTTTCCAACTATGGAACCAACCTTCCAAACAATCCGCACTAGACATTTTCATTTCTTGTATCAAACAAATAGAAGTGTGCAACTCAGTAACATAACGCCTTAGCAGACGTTTTTTGTTAGGGGCATTAAGGCCCCTAACATTCCACGATAGTAAATTCATTTATTCTTCAGAGAGGACATGCCTCTCCTCCTTGAAGATGGGAAAAAAGAATGGAGTTGCAGTTGTTTATCAGCAGCTATCTCCTTTAGGGAGAGACAATCTTTGGAGGGATGACCGAGAGGAGCTTTCAACCCTAGGTCCGTGTTGAGTATTGCTGGAGTCGGAAGGATGGAATTCTACACACCGGTTGCTTTGGAACTAAACTCGTGATCCTCCTCTGAGCCACTATTGCCCTCGCGAGAATCAACCGCTTTGGAATAAATCAGTTCATCTTTCTCACTTACCCATTTTTCAAAGGACGCAACATCTAATCCAATCCCCAAAGCGATGCCCTCTTGAAACAAGGAAAGTATACAAGTTAAGTCTTGAAATGAAATGGTGCTTGGGTCCAGAGCCAAAGGTTCCCGGGCGAGAGCCTGCCCATGGGAGGCTAGTTACGGATTAGCAGCCTTATCCGAGGAATGAGGAGCAAAAACCTTTAGGTCAGACGACTAAGCAATCTTTTTTTTCCAAACTGCAGCACTGGATACTGAAAGGTTTTTACACACATTTTGAAAATGTCCTGGTTGTTTGCAACAGAAACAGCAGTTGGAGACTGCCTCATAGTCTACTAACTAAACCCATTTCCCACTGGAGGAGGAGATCACAATGAAATCTTGCAGTTTTTTAGAGGAATTTACAGAGATGCAGAGCCGGGCGAAAGAGGAGAGGGAGCCTTCAAGAGTCACCAGATTGATACGAATAACACGGCCCAGGCTAGAGAAAATTTTATAAAGGATATTTGGAGACCAAAACTCACTAGGAAGGGAGTACAACCGAATCCTAATTTGAAAGCCATCCATTTCAGCTTGGTCTGGATCGAAATGGGCGATCCACTTGCGCAAATGAATCCCAGAGTCAACAAATAAGAAATCTTTCCGCACTAGTGAGTCATCCCTTTGCACTTCGCTGCGGAAAATCACCAAGAAGAAGCCTTTATCCAAGAAGCGGATACGAAGGTCGCTTCCCCATTGGGTATTGCACTACCAACGGATACCTTCAGCTGATAACCGACGACCCACAAATTTGGCTATGATTTCTCTTTTTCCAAGAAAATTGAGCTAAGATGAGAGATCGTCTGAGTCTACCAGTGAATTAGACATAAACTCAGCTGGAACAGATTCAATATGGGCAGAAACGCATCCTATACTTCCTTCGAGAACCCGATCCGAATCAGCCACTCCGAGTCCCAGGCGTTTCAGAAGAGTAGGCGACAGGCCATGGCCTACAGAGGATCGCTTCACACCAACCGTGTCACAGACGGATTTGGGTTTGGGGTCGTTGCAGCATTTGAAATTTTAAAAAAAAGACTGTTCTAAGACGGAGCCCTATCATTTTCCATCCATTCTCTCCCCCCATTTTGTTTGATTCACCAGTCCATTTTTATAAATATATTGATACACTACTAATATTCTTAGCATTAAAATATCAAAATATATTCAAAAGTTAGTTCTTACGAGTCGAACGTCTAGTGAAGATTTTACATTGTTAAAATGTGAATGATTTATGTTAGGGAAAATAATTGTATTTCAGTGATCAAGTATTATGGGAAGAATTCCCGGAGCCAAAGGATGGCTAAATTTTAAGAATTCCACACAAATGCTTAAAAATTGATTTGATCACCATGTAATTATGATGTCTTGATTTACATTAAGGGGGTAGTAAGGGGATTTTTAAAAAACCAATCAACAACTAGATAAATATATTTTTAAATGTTTTTCGATTAAAAAATATGCAATTCTAAGCTTTGAGATTGTTGTTCCCTGATATTGCACCATTATTGAATCATTCATATTCAAGACTTGAGTGAAACATTGAAAGACCTCTGAAGTGTGGGACAATGACGCCTTTTGAGGTTAATCACTAGAGAAGGATGGCTCCTTCTATCTTAGCTCAATGTGATTAACTAACCAACATTAAACTATCACTATTTAATCGTATCTTTAGAATTCCAATGGACTAGGGTTAAGAGAGATAAATGCTGGTATAAAGAGAGGTGATGCACCAAACCTAGACTAGGGTTCGATTATGGCTTTAGGGACACATACAACAATACATGCAAAGATACAATGCACACAACTTTGTGAAATAAAAAAAATAAGATTAAAGGTGAGCAAGAGGATCAAAATATTCACATTAAACACTTATGTATTCAAAGGAAAGAAATCAAACTTGCACAAAAATCAAAAACTTATCCATTTACTAAGCTAACCAAGTGGAGGTGTGTGAAACCTTCACAGCGTGTTACAGAGGTCAACAAGAAAAAACTTCAAGCTCAAAAGGGAAGAGCTCTTGGACTTAGCAGAAAAGTAAACCCTTAGTATGCACTTTTGCACTTACATATATAGAAATTTGAGAGAGGAAGAAGAGGGAAATGATCACATCTAGTGATCAATGAATTCAACCACCCTACTTGTACCAAGGACCATTTGCCATTGATTCCGTAGGCCAGGTATGGGCACCCATTTTTCTTTAATCGCACACCATCAGATTGTCAATGCAGGAGGATGAAAATTTAAAATTAAATTATGGTTGTTGGAGCAGTTGGGCTCCTAGTTTGAAGTAGACACGACTTTGCTTTGTTGCACAAAATTTGATGTTCTCCCACCTTGATCATGTCTTTTACGGATTTCTATTTTCTTTGGCGAACCTTAGAAAATATGCGGATCCATTTCTGACTTCCGCCTTGATCCACAAATGATCACTCTAACTCTACAACTCTTACTACCCGCATGGCCTGATCTTTCCTCCTCTGCAGATTATGTTGCATTTTTCATAGCCTTTTGTGCTTCGCGACATTTTTCTTTGTATCACAAAATCTTTTGTTCTATGGCTTTACATTTGCCTTTTTCTATGGATGATCGTTATGTGGGTTTTCTTCGATATACGAGTTTTCTTTGTTCCGCATCTTTTTATTTGTTGTGTGAAGCTATAAAATATGTATGGGTTTTTCATCCCACGAACCCTTCTAGCATTGTCTTGCTCAAACTTTCTTCTCTCACAATACTATGAATTCCTAAATCTTTATTCCACGGAATATTTCCCTGCACTGATATTCCTTTGTTACATAGATTGGGAAAACTCGTGGAACACTACATTTTCCAACTCTATGGACATGTTGAATTTTATGACGTCTGCGGAACACTAAGTTCGTTTATTCTACGACTTTTCAAATAAGATCACTTAAGTCCTAAACTTAAATGAAGTTATCTAAATATCATGGGTGCTATTTGGGACAACATTTTTGTGGCTTTCAGGGAAAATCTTTCTGTTAGATGAATCAATCAGTAGCCTGGAATATCCATTGGGCATGGATTCAACATATAACTTAGAAACTTTTTGTGAGATCAAGTTGCTTATTTATCTGTGGTCTCTCAATTTACTTGTCACTTCATTCCGTAGAACATTGTATTCTGATGTGGTCTCTCACTTTGTTCCCCAACCTCCAACCTGAAGAATGTAAATGGAACCAACACTTGTGCAACAAATAACTCATTCAAATGATCACCATAAGGATTGAGGAAAAGGAACTTGATCAGTGATCACCACCACAAAAAAAGAGGGACCCTCCAAATCAACAAGGAAAGGAAACAAAACAAACAACAACTATGTACATGATGCAACCAAGAAACCTTAATGAGAAGGTTTAAGATAAATCCCATTGACTGTGATTTGAAGTGCCTCCCCATCTAGCTTAGAAAACTCAAAAGAGTTAGCATGTTTATAGAAAGTGATCATATATGACCCACTCCAAAGTGCATCAAACTTATAGTGTCGCCCTGGTTTAGCTCTAGTTGTGTCCCATTTTAGAATTAGATCTTTTATTTTGAAATCTTGTGTTTTGATTTTCTTATCAAACCATTGTTTGGTTGACCTTTGATGTTCTTCTAGCATGATCATGGCAGATTTTCTCAATTCTTAAAGTTTAATCAGCTGTTAAATTTAGATTGTTCTTTCATCTTTTCCCTCCAATTTCAACTGTCGTGCCAGCTCCAATGAAGGCAACTCAAGAGATAATGGAAGTCCTAGATTCCCTACCATATACAAGGATGAAAGGGGAGTTTCCTATTATTCTCTTAGATGTGATTCTATCAGCCCAAAGAGCATTTTTTATCTTTATATGTCACTATCCTTTGATTCATCTCCATTGTTCTCTTCATTATCCTTATCAGGTTCTTGTTGGTAGATTCAACTAGGTCATTACCTTGAGGGTAATAATTGGATTAAATTTTCAGGTAAATACCATGCTTGAGGGCCCAATTCGGAAATTGAATAGCCTAAGAAGGCCTTAACATGATCAGAAATTATAGTTCGAGGAACCCCAAACCTTGTTATAATATCCTTCAAGAAATCAAGGATAGTCTGATTCAGTTGCTTCATTGAGTGCCACGACTTCTATCCACCTGGTAAAGTAATCATTCATTGTTAAGACCCATTTATGAACCACACTTAACATTGGATTGATCATGCCAATAAAATCAAGTCCTCATTGAGAAAAGGGTTCATCCACTTGGATATGATGAAGTGGGAGGGCTACCATCTTCTTTTTATCACTGAAAAGAGCACACTCTTTACCATTTCTAACCCATTGCTAAGATCTATGAACAATGTGGGCCAGAAGTATCTTGTTTTAAGGATTTTGTATTTTTGTGGCCTTTGATGAGAAATGTCCACTAGAGAAACCATTGTGGAATTCCACCAAAAAACCTTGTTCACTTGCTCTCCTTCAATGCATCTTAATAATACTCCATCCAAGTTCTTTCTAAAATGAATTCCGCCTATTAATGCATAAGAAATGGAATAAAGTTTTTAAATCCCTCCTTTTAGCTTTGCTCAAACTAGGAGGATATTCACCAGTAGACAAGAATATATCCATGTTGTATATCCATCTATCATCATTAGGAGGATTTTCTACAAATTGTTCCCGCTCTTCTTCCAAGAGATATGATATTTCTTGATCATATTCAACATCATAAGCTAGTTTATCACACAGTCCTCTGCCTCAAATCTATTTCGTATCCTTTATAGCCACATCATACTCAATGATTTTTTTCACCCATCCAAATCTCTTTTCACTAATGTGCTCCCATGATGAAGTCTCTAACACTGGGATGGGAGACTAATACCTTGATGTGTTTAGTTGTGAGCATACATTTGAATTTATTAAGATATCTCATGATGGAAAAAACTTGTTTTTCCACATGACTGTATCTCAACTCATAATATTTTAGCATGTAATTGAAGAATAAATCATTGGTTGTTCTGAAACCTTACCACTTTGTGTGTTAATACCATGGACAACACTAGCTTCATCCCCATAGGCATATAGGATGAATTCCTTTGAATTATTTCGGTTGATGAGAGTGGGTTCCTGATAAATTTCTTGTTTGATGCTTGTAAATATTTCCTTTCCTTCCTTGGTCCATTTTAAAGCCACATCCTTCTCTTAGCATTAAGGTGATATGCTTGACAAGTCTTATAAAGTTAGGAATGAACTTCCTAACAAAATTAATCTTACCAAGGAAATATTGTAGTGCTTTCTTGTGAGATGGAAATGAAAGAGAAAGAATGGTTGAGATCCTTTCTATGTGGATGGTAATACCTTCCTTTGAGACAACATGACCCAAAAGTTTACCTTGTGGAACTGCAAAGATGCACTTATTTGGGTTGAGGGATACTCCAAACTCTCTACATATTTCAAATACTTTATCAAGATGTTTCATATGATCTTCACCTTGATCTTGAGAAAACTATGATAGTCATCCAAGTAGATGAGAATAAACTTGTTTATATAACCCTTGAATGCAATATCCATGGCCCTTTGAAATGTAGCACCTACATTAGTTAAGCCAAATGGTATTTTTTCATAAGCATATGTTCCCCATTTGGTTGCGAATGTTGTCTTATGTTGATCTTCCTCTTTAACTCTGATTTGGTTGAATATGGAATAACCATCTAAAAGGGAGAACCTTTCAGCTCCCACCACTATGTTTGCAAAATTTGTTCCATGCAGGGCCAAGGATAGTGATCCTTAAGGAAGCTTTATTCAAATCTATGAAGTCCACACATAGCCTAATTTCTCCATTCTTCTTCCTAACAAGGACTAGATTAGCAACCCAAGAGGAATATTTGATGGGAAATATGATTTTGGCTTCTATGAGTTTGGATAATTCTTTTCTCATAAAAGGATGCATTTTGGGATTGGCATGCCTATGCTTTTGTCTAAAATGTTTGGCATTAGAGTCAAGATTTATAACATGTTGAGTAATATTTGGATCAAAGCCTCAAATATCTTCATGGCACCATGAAAAAACATCACTGTTATTTTGAGATAAGGAAATAAAAGCTTATTTTTTAGTTTCATCACATACCTTTCCAAGCAATAACTCCTTATCTCAAGTGCAATGATGACTGGTTAGCAATATTCTTCATTTTATTCTATGTTCTTATTTTCCCATTTGAATTCATCATCAGGGCTGAAGATATTCTCTAGTGTGACCAGTCCTAGAGGAAATTTGTTTGTCCTTAGCTGAATAATCTGATAACCATAACTTTCTTGCAATTTAGATTGCAACTTTAATGAAAACTCGTCTTCATTTTGGATAAATGGAATAATCTTCTCATCACTGTCAAAACTTGTCAGTTGAACTAATTTTTTGGAATGGATGGCCATATTACCATATGTTGGTTCCCAATATAACACCCCACACATACTTGAAGAGCAATTTGCATGGAACAAGGGACAAGGAAGAATGATAGGTAATGTTAATTTGTCATTTACGGTTGGGGACAAATCCATATTCTTCTCACAAATTAGTCTATAGAGATGAAAGGGAGGCACTCGACTAAGGGTGTCGTTGTTCACATGTTACTTTATGGCTCATCCTGAACCAAGGTGAGAGGACCTAAGGGGTGGCTTGAAAGGGGGGACATTATGTTTAAAACCCTTAAAACATTTGGAACCTCAATATGAGTTCAAGTGCAACCACAAAATGTAATGCTCATTCATAAGAATAGTCACACAAACATTACAAACATTTGATACATTAGACAAAAGCCACTAAAAAACATATTTAGAGTCATAAAAAGCATCATTTTGAGGGAATCTGTTAACCAACTTGGAAGGAAATGATGCTGGAGATGCTAAGCTTCATGCATCAAGGAAAACCCACTTGAAGTATGCACAAAATGTTGAGTTTGCGGGTAGATATCATGTTAAATTTGTAATAAATGATGAAATATGCTAGGGTAGGGAAAATGGTAGTGTAAAATGAGGTGAAACGGGATGAAAAATGAAGGGAACGAGGATTAGTGAGAAGATGTAGCCACATTAATCATTTTATCTTGACGATTCTTCATGCATTCAAATCTGGAATCAAAGGGAGACCTCCTTCCAAAGGTTGTTTACTCTCATAGATACCCAAGAAAGGAAAAAATGCAAAATAAATATTGAAACCACCGAACAAACACCAAAGAATGAAGTCTCGTGCACTCATCACGCCAAATTTCCAATACTAAAGGACACCTTAAGGCAAAGAGATGTATTTTCAAAAATTACAGAAATAAATTTTATAATTGAAGCCAATGTTGTAAGGTAATGCTATAATACATAAAACACTTAATACCTTATTAAAAAACCAATTGCAAAATGCTTCTATGAAGTTATTTAACATGATCAACACGAAATTACAAATGAGGATGTAAAGTTATTGATTTCAAATTTGTTTACAAGAAGAAACATTAAAATTGTACATGGTAGAAGGGTTTTATGCGTCCATTTGCAAACGAGGGGAAATGGAAACATTAAGAACGAGTCTCAAATCTTTGCTAATGGCTATAAAACAACAACCACTTGTTATCCCAAATTCGTCCCCTGGGAAAATTTGGTCAAGAAAACTCCTGCACATAAGGAAATTATGAAGGAAACGACTTAGACCCATGAGCTCACATTCCAAGATGACAAACAGGTTACAGATGGGCTCGGAAACAAAGGAGCAGTGCCGCAGAGGAACCGAGCAAGAAAGGGGAAGAAACAACGAAGATCAGAAGTCCTCGGGTTCAAAATAGTTCAGGAAAGGTCTGAAATCGACTAAGTATGGAAGAGCCAACAAAGGGAACCACATGTCCTAACAGCACTTCTCCAAAGGTGAATCCGAAAAAAGGGGAAGACCAAACGAGCGCCAGATTGACACGTGTCCTAGAGGAAAGCGGGGGCGTCGAGGGAAAAGTTGATTCTTTGCCCATTGTTATCACAAAAAGGTTAAAAGTTACAAAATGGCCCGCAACTCCGTCGGGGAAAAAGTTAACGTTAGAACCCGAGTCGAAGCCAAGGTGGGGAGTCGAAGGGAAAAGTGAAAATTTGCCTTTCGTTCAAAGGGAAAAAGATAAATTGTGGACCCGCAAGACCAATTTTTTGTTCTAATATGGCTGCCACGTGTCCCAAACCAAAAGGGGGGCCCATTTTTCAAATGGTTTTCCTTTTCCATTCGTACGGACCCGATACAAACTTCGAAGGGGCATCTCTTTCGACTTATGGCTTGAAATATTGCAGATCTGACACCATTGTAAAGATCTCAGCCTCACCTACGACATGGAGGTCTAAAACTTTAATTTTGAGGAGGTTAGGTGAAGGAAAATGGAGGAAACATCTTTGTTCCTTCAATTCAGGATCCATCTGTCTCAACAACCAGATCGGATTCGATCTATTTCCACCGTTTCCTCTTCTTTCAAGGCACTGAATCAAAGAATCATGCAGTAAAGACAGATTTGGGGCATATTTTATCAAAAGCATTAACAGCACTAGTTGAGCTTCAACCCACTTTTCCCACTTCCCTCTCTCTTTCTTCTCTCCAATCAAATCTATAAATACAGGGGCAGGATTCATTGTAAAGGGTTATTCATTCTTCTTCCATGCCCCCTCTCTCTTTCTTCTCTATGGTCGAATGTGGAGTTTAAGCCTCCTCCCCTGGCTTTGTAATGGCATTTTGTTGCCTCTTGCCCGTTAATGGTGTACTATGTGAACTCCTGGAGCAATAAAATTTGTTTTTGTGATGTGTTTTGTCCATCCTTTGCTCAATTTGTTGTCTCTTCTTGCCTCTCACCATTGCAAGGTATATTGTGCATATCTCTAATGTCCATTGTAGGTTTTGGGAGCTGTGTTTAAGGGGTTTGAAATGGTGTTCTGTGTGAACTTTATCCTTGGTCTTTGATGCATCTATCCATCCTCTCCATTTTTCACCTCTCTCCATTTCAGGAAGTTGGGTTTTTGATAAGCAGTTCCCTTTTCTCGGTGCTACCACCTTTGTAGTGTAGGATTTCTTTATTTTCATGCTCTCTCTCTCCTTGGTCCCTTGGAATTGTTAGATTAGGAGTAGATAGCCATGTTTCCTTCCTTAGAAGTAGTTTAGTGCTAGGATTAGGAAGAGGAACCAGCCTTCTCTGGACGATCATTCCCATTTGCAAGTCATGTTGTTACAGACTCACAGCACCCATGGATGCAGATCAAGCTTCTAGATTGATCACTCTAGCATCCACTGTGATTGTACAACATGGAAACCTCTCTCCAAGTGTGGGGACTTGTGAAACTGAGAGAGGAATCTCCAGATTAGAGGCTGGTTCCTCAAAATCCTCTGATTTAGATCTATATTTTGCAAAACTATAGAGGTTTAGATCCTAATCCTACTCTAACTTGCAAGGAGACAGGGGTAGAAGTGCAAAAATTGAAACTAACTAAAGATGGTGATGCACCAAAAGGAGTGGTGAAACATATTTTTCATGCAAATAAACACAGACCAAAGTTCACAACATAAAACATACACAGACTGATAAGGTATAATTTAGGATCTGAAATGAAGCAAATAATACAAACAAAGGACTGAAACCCATTCACAGAGCTTGCATTATCTTTTCAGTGTCAAAAACACGCATTACACCCTCAGAGAGGTAAAAGAAATCTGTTACAATCTTTGGAGAGGTCTGATCCTTGCTTCAGTCACTTGTTGGAGCTGAAAGAAGAAGTTGCTATGTCAAAAATTGTTCCCCCTTTAGAAATGAGCCAAATCTGGCTTTTTTACATTGCATGGGTCGAGCCCAGGGGACAGAAAACGTACAAAAACATGAGAGCCCATCCCTTCTTGACTACAGGTGCATTAAAACAGCATGCGGGACCTTACAAACCCATACCCTGTCATTTTGACCGGAATACAGGAGAATGTGACCCATTCTGCATTAAATTTGGTCGCTGAAATGTCACTTCTGGCCATGAACACGCGTCAGAGCCGTTTCTCAATTTTCTCTCTCTAGACTACACCAAAACTCAATGATTAACCTCAGCAATCATGTAGAGAATTTCACAAGCTTTCTGTTGATATAAAGAACGTGCAAATCCGAGCTCTGGATCGAAAGATATGTTGATCTGAAGATTTAGGGCACAAAACAGGTGAAAATGCGTTTTGAAAATTTTTCCCGCGCTCTGCCACCTGGATGACACGTGGCACACACTGATTGGATATGTAATTCTCTCTCCTCTCTGTCCTGTAGGTTTTCTTGCTTCATTGGACACGTGTCCTCTTTTGATTGGCTCGGGTCAGTGCTTGAAACCTTGCCCTTTGACTTTTGGACTTTTCTCCCTTGTGACACGTGTCGCGATTTGATTGGTCCGCGGGTCTGCCGGCTTTTTTCGCGCCCTTCGCGTCTTTTTTGTCCTGGATGTCCCAGTGCTGTTTGGGACAGAATCCTCTGATCCACCTGAAATGGGCTTCCTTGTCCCTTATCGGCCGATGACACGTGGCGCAATCTGATTGGCTTTCGGACTCCTTCGGCTATCCGCGTCCCTTTGTCCCAACTGTCCCAATACAAAATTGCTCTGCTTCGGTGTGAACCGGTCGGTTCGCGTCCTCCGTGCACTCACGGCCCAGATGTCCCTGTGTGAAAGTTCCCCGTTCCGGCTGAACCGGCCGGCTCGCGTCCTTCGCGTACCTTTGTCCCACTTGCTCCCGGACTGTCTGGGACAAATTCTTCCGATTAGCCCGGTTCGGCCGGTTCACGTCCAATTTTGTCCCACATGTCCCAAAGCAGTTGGTCGATTTTCTTCTCCTTTGGCTGGACTGGGCTTTTCGTGTCCTCCGCGTACTTCTGTCCCAGATGTCCCTTTGCTTCACGGGCCTCTGGAGGCTTTTCGGCCGATCCGCGTCTCGATGTCCCTCATGTCCCGACTGTTTGCGAGGACTAGGACTTAGCCAATTTTCACGATTTTTCCTGGCCCAAGCTTGTTTTTGCAGCTTTTTTCACCTTTTCTCAGAACTTGCTCTTTTCAACCTAGACAGAAGAGTTAGAAAAAATCTGAGGGGACCCTGGAAACATGATTTTTTGCCCTAGATCAATCAATTTGCCTGGGACTTGAGAATTCTGATGCATGTTATCGAATTAACCCTGGGGGGTGAATTTGGATAACAATTTGGTGACTCAGCGGGGTCATCTGCCTGCTAGATGAAAAGACCAGTTGCCTGAAGCAGTCCATTGGGCATGGAGTCATCAAATATTCTGTTTAGAACCCTAACTGACTCAGAATGTGCAAGGAGGAAGATGGAATGTCACTTGATGAAAGCAAGGACTGCTAAACATCTCCATGGACAGCAAGCTGTGCCAAAGCACTTAGGGAAAACAAAACTAACCTACAGCAAAACAATGTGCACAAGCACTTGGAGGAAAGAAAATCTAATCTAATATTTACAGAGGTAGTGAACTTCCCTCTAGAAGCAACGCTTGAGATAGATTCCATTGACTGGAATCTACAGTTCTTCACCATCCAATGAGGCCAATTGGAAAACATTGTTGTTCTTGTACTTTGTGACCATATATGGGCCACTCCAAATGGCATCAAATTTTGAATGCCTTCCCGGTTTTGCTCTGTCCACATCCCATTTCAACACTAGATCTCCAACTTGAAAATATCTATCTTTGGCCTTTCTATCAAAGGTCTTCTTGATCAAAGCTTGATCCTTTTCCATTGCTTGGGATGCCTGATTTCTGATCTCTTGCAGCTCCATCAACTCTGCATACCTCACCTCCATGGGCTCAAACTCTAGCAACTCCAGCTGTTTCATGAGTTCCAATGTTGGCAACTCAAGTGACATGGGCAAGGTTGCCTCTCTTCCATAGACAAGCCTAAATGGAGAGTTACCTGTGGATCTTTTGGGAGTTATCCTATCAGCCCATAAGGCTGATTTCAGTTTGGTATGCCAAGACCTCTGATTCTCATCAAGAGTCCTCCTAATGATCCTCAACAAGTTCTTGTTTGTAGACTCGGCCTGGCCATTACCCTGAGGGTAATAGTTTGATGAAGTGCTTAGGTAAATACCGTTCTTGACAGCCCACTCAGTCACCCTAGATCCAATGAATGCCAATGCATTATCAGAGATTATTGTAGCAGGTACACCAAATCTGGTTGTTATCCCCCTCATAAAAGTCTAAGATGCTAGACTCATTCGCCTCTTTGAGTGCTACTACTTCTGTCCATTTGGTGAAGTAGTCTGTGGCTGTCAAAATCCATTTGTGCCCTTGGCTTGAATTGGGATTAATGACTCCAATGAAGTCCAAACCCCATTGCATGAATGGCTGGTCAACTGAGATTGGATGCAATGGAAGGGCAGCAAGTCTCTCTTTTCCTATGAAGAATGCACAATTCTTACACCTCTTGATCCATGCATAGCAATCACTGAAGATTTTAGGCCAATAATAACCAGCCTTCATGATTTTTAGAGCTGTCACTCTTGGTACAAAATGGCCACCAGCTGGTCCACCATGAAACTCTTCCAACACCCTTTGAATCTGACCTGTGCTAATGCATCTCAGCAGCACTCCATTCACATCTTTCTTGAACAAAACTCCATCAACAATGGCATACGGGACAGCCTGCAATCTGAAGTGTCTCCTTTGGGTCTTGTTCATCTCTGGAGGGCATAGGCCTGTGCCTAGGAAGTGCATAATACCTTGGGTCCAGCAAGGAGTCGGGGCAAGCATTGTCTTCTTCTTGCCTGCCACTCTGGCTCATGGCTGTCTTGGACTATCAAAACAGTTTCTTCTTTGTTGCATACTTCTTTTTGCTTCCCCAAAACCAGCTGCTCACACAATCCTTTCCCTCTTACCAGCTTGGTGATCTTGATCTCAATGTCATACTCCATGACACGGGTGATCCAACCTACCCTTTTCTCATTCAAATCCTTGTTGAGGAGGAAGTCCTTAACCCCAGCATGTGAGACCAGCAACTGAATCTTGTTGTTTGAGACTAAATGCTTGAATTTCTTCAAGCTTCTGATTACTAGCAAGCACATGCTTTTCAATAAAAGAGTACCTTACCTCATATTCATCTAGGCTCTGGCTGAAGAAGGCAATCAGCTGCTCATCATTATCTTTATTCTAGCTGTACCAAAATGGCAGAAATAGTGTCATCACCTCCAAATGCATAGAGGATGAAATCCTTGGAGAAGTCTGGGTTGATGAGAGTTGGTGCTTGAGAGATAGCTTCTTTGATTGCTTCAAAACTCTCCTTACCTTCTGCTGTCCACTTGAAAGCCATGCTCTTCTTTAACATTTTGGTGATGGGCTTGACAAGGGCTGCAAAATTTGGGACAAAACTCCGGACAAATTTTATCCTTCCCAAGAAGCTTTGAAGAGCTTTCTTGTGGCTTGGCAATGGTAGTGCTCTTATGGCTTCAACCCTCTCTGGATCAATTGCCAGTCCCTCTTTCGAGACAATATGGCCTAGAAGTTTCCCCTCATGTGTAAGAAAGATGCACTTCTTGGGATTCAATGATACTCCGAACCTTCTACACCTCTGAAACACTTGTCTGAGGTGAAAGAGATGGTCTGCTGCATTCTTTGAGAAGACAATGATATCATCTAGGTATACCAGCACTATATTGTTGATTAAGCCTTTGAATGCCATATCCATAGCTCGCTGGAATGTTGCTCCGGCATTCGACAGCCCAAATGGCATTTTCCTGTAAGCATATGTGCCCCATTTAGTTGTGAAGGCTGTCTTGAATTGGTCTTCTTCTTTCACCATCACCTGATTATACCCTGAGTAGCCATCTAGGAGAGAGAATCTCTCTGAACCAGATACTACTTGCAATATTTGTTCCATTGAAGGAAGAGGGTAATGATCTTTGAGAGATGCCCTATTGAGGTCTCGGAAGTCCACACACAACCTGATTTCTCCGCTCTTCTTCTTGACCGGAACCAAGTTAGCAACCCAGCTTGAGTGCTTGATCGGGAATATAATGCTTGCCTCTATTAGCTTATTTAGCTCTTTCTTCATTAGAGGCTCAATGTGAGGGTTAACAGGTCTCTACTTCTGCCTGATGGGCTTAGCATCTGGATCCAATTCTATGGTATGTTGTGCCAAATTCAGATTGAATCCTCTCAAGTCTTCATAGCTCCAAGCGAAGACATCTGGAAATTCTTGGCAAAGCTGTATGAAATCTGATTTCTCCTTCTCAGTGGCCACTTTACCAATTTGAAGTGTTTTGCCTTCCCCAACCGGAATTGGCTCTGAATCTTCTCTCTTGACCTGTATGTTAGCCTTTTCCTTACAGAACTGGTCGTTAGGGTTGAAGATAGACTCCAACGTTACTAAACCCTTGGGAAGCTTGTTTGTCCGCAGCTGCACTACTTGATCCCCATACTGCTGCTCTAGTCTGTCCTGATTCCTAGCTGAGAATTCAGCCTCTTCTTGTAAAAAATTGACGATCTGTTGATCGTTCTCAAACACCTGCCACCTTATATTATTATCTGGAACTGCTGGCCTCACAATCACATGGATATGTGGCTGTGTTTTTTCCCTTTTGATGTTGTCAACCACATCAAATGTTGCTCCAACTGTGCTGCGAGCCTATCCGCGGCTTCATTTTTCTTCCTGGGTATGGACACGATGTTGAAAGCTTCGAAATCCTCAATGAGGTCCCACACCCTATTCTTGTAGTTCTTCAGCAGGTCATTCTTTGTAGCATGTTGTCCCCTGACTTGATTGACGATCAGCTCACTATCCCCGAACACCTGCAAGTTATTTATGCCTTTTTTCCTAGCCCAATGAAGTCCATGAATCAAGGCCTCATATTCAGCTGTGTTGTTTGAACAAGAAAACTGGAAATGAAAAGCTGAATAATATTTGATGCCTTGAGGTGAAACAAGCATAGCTCCTCCCCCTGCACCTTGCCTACTCCTTGATCCATCAAAAAATAATTTCCATACCTCATTGTCATCCTTATGGTTTGGTTTGGTGATGCTAGGAATAGGCTGGTTTTCTTCATGTATGCAATAGACTCCTAGTTCAGATTCTTCTACTTCTTGGTAGGGATCAAAAGCATGCACCTTGCTTGCCCATTCATCAAGAGTCAAATCTGGGATGCTTCCAACCTTGGTGTCAGCTTCATCAGTGTTTGGATAATCTTCTTGATCAAATTCTAAACAGTTGGCATTGATTTGGCTTGGAGTATGAGGCTCAATATGAAAGTTTGCAATTGGTTCAGATCTGATTGTGACCTTAGTACCATATCTTGTTCTGAACAACATGTGTGACCAATCAGCAGATAAGATAGCCTCCAATTTTGGTTGTGAAGTCCCTTGACAAGCAAAGGGCAAAGAGTGGTGGAAGGTCTATGACTGACACATCTTGTAAAACGGTAACATTGGGGCATGTATGCAAGGTAAGATTCAAACCTTTAATTACTCCCACGGTTTCTACTGCTGTCCCATCCAATTGCACTACCCCTTTAGATATTACTTCATATTGAAGGCCCAGCTGATCAGCTATTTGCTTGGGCATCACTGAGCTACTTGCCCCAGAGTCAATCATGCAATTATGTACCAACTTGTCTCCTATGATCAATGAAACATAAAATGGAGGGGGCTTCAACATTTTACCTTGTTGTCCTCCATGATTTCCTTCAGGATGGGCAGCATTTGTGAGTACCTTCTCTTGCATTTGGACCTTTTGATTTGAAGTTGACTAGTCCTTCATGGCAGCTTGTAGCAAATCTCTTTGGCCTGGGATGGATAGTGATTCCCACATTGATATGTTTACATTTGTCTTCTTCATCTGATCAATGATGTTGAATGGGGATGAAGTATCCTTTTGTTGTCCCCTAGCTTGCGCATTCATTCCTTGCACATGGGCAGCAACAACTGGCATCTGAGTTGGTTTAGGAGCTGGTTTGGGTGCTCCTTGCATGTTTGGAACTGCATTTTGTTTGCCAACACCTTGTGGAGTGACAGAAGGTCGTGAACTACTTGGGGCCAATGGCTGTTCTTCACCCAAATTCCTCCTTTTTGACCTTGTGTTGGCTGCAACACTTTGAGAGGGTATTTGATTCATACCACAGAAATCTTCAGCCTGCCAATTGACAAGAGTAGTTTCATTCGGAGATGTTCCTTGCTGAGGTGCTTCTTGCTGCTGATCTCCTTCATGGCTGGACTCTTGCGACCCACCAATGGTTTGCACCATCAGAGCTTGATTTAATGCACCGTTAAAGCACATTGATTGGTTATGTGGCTGACTACATGGGAAACACCAATCATATTCTTGGGCCATGTTATTTTGGACTGGCATTAATGCTTTAGAAGCAGATACAACATTGGGGTTATAGGGCTGAAATGGTCTATTAGCGGGAGGCCTTACTTGGCTTTGATTTTGATTTGCAGCCTGAGTTGGTGACCTATTTTGTTGGTATGGGGGCCTAGCCTGGTACTGTGCTTGAGGCTGATACGGTCTAGCACTTTGAGCTTGTTGTCTTTTGATAGTAACCAGCTCATTTCCTAAATTTTGCAACTGTTTCATGACCTCTTGGAGTTCATTTGAAGCACTAGAGGATGAAGTAGAAGTTTCACTTGAACTTTGATTTCTAGGGGTGGGAACAGGAGCCAAAGTGGGTGCTTGACTAGTGCTTGGATTTTCTAAGTTTGGATACAAGGGCATGGGAGGCCTAGGAGCCAGTTTACCAGCTTGAATAAGACAGTTTTCGGCTCTAATGGCAATGCTATAAGTAGCAGGTAAGGTTGTGCCTCCCATAGATTGAATTAACATAGAAATATCAGAATTCAAAGCTTTAAGGTAATATAGAAAAGCACCTTCTGCTGTTGGCCTGACTGCCACTGGAATCCTATCCCAAGACCTTTGAAATCTGAAGTTGAAGTCAGTCAGCTGCTCATTGGGAGCTCTCTTGATAGTTGTCAGCTGCTCCAAAAGAGACAAGTTGTCTCCCTTCTCTCCAAATTGCTCATGAAGTGCAATACACAGCTGATTCTAGTTTGTGATAGAACCAGCTCCAAGGCTCCTAAACCATTGCAATGCTTTACCCTTGAATGAAGATGCCAGTAACTTGACAGCCACTTGCATTTCATTGATTTCATGGATTGCACAAAGGTTAGCAATATCTTTAACATGATCACCTGGAGTAGTCTGATTTTCTCCAGTGAAGTAGGGAATGTTCTTCAAGGCTGCAATAGGAACTGGATGTTGTGCATTGAGAGCAAGTGGGCTGCTACCTGTGAAGTTGACGTAGGGGTTGTTCTGAGCCATTCTAATCGGTCTTAAAACCCTTGTATACTGAATGAAAGGCATGTCAGGTGGAGGAGTTGAGAGAGTTCTGTTTGGTGGAGATGGAGACCTTTGAATCCTTCTTCCTCTTTGCCTTCTTCTTGGAGATAATTGCAGGTATTCAAACAACACTTCTTCTTCTCCAACTCTTGACCTTGTGGTGATTCTTCTCATGAGTTTTCAGGCCTGCAGCTTGAAACCAGTTGATTCTTCCCCTTGGAGTCGCCAGATATGCAAATAATAGCTCTTATAAGAAAGAAAAATGCAGCAGATGCATATCAACTTTGCTGCAATAAAAATGAGACCTCTAGTGTCCCACCGGGCATGCCAAAACTATTGTTGCAGACTCACAGCACCCCTGGATGCAGATCAGGCTTCTAGGTTGATCACTCTAGCATCCAGTGTGATTGCACAACATGGAAACCTCTCTCCAAATGTGGGGACTTGTAAAAACTGAGAGAGGAATCTCCAGATTAGAGGCTGGTTCCTCAAACTCCTCTGATTTAGATCTATATTTTGTAAAACTACAGAGGTTTAGATCCTAATCCTACTCTAACTTGCAAGGAGACAGGGGTAGAAGTGCAAAAATTGAAACTAACTAAAGATGGTGATGCACCAAAAGGAGTGGTGAAACATATTTGTCATGCAAATAAACACAGACCAAAGTTCACAACATAAAACATACACAGACTGATAAGGTATAATTTAGGATCTGAAATGAAGCAAATAATACAAACAGAGGACTGAAACCCATTCACAGAGCTTGCATTATCTTTTCAGTGTCAAAAAACACGCATTACACCCTCAGAGAGGTAAAAGAAAAACTGTTACAATCTTTGGAGAGGTCTGATCCTTGCTTCAGTCACTTGCTGGAGCTGAAAGAAGAAGTTGCTATGTCAAAAATTGTTCCCCCTTTTAGAAATGAGCCAAATCTGGCTTTTACATTGCATGGGTCGAGCCCAGGGGACAGAAAACGTACAAAAACATGAGAGCCCATCCCTTCTTGACTATGCAGGTGCATTAAAATGGCATGGGGGACCTTACAAACCCATACCCTATCATTTTGACCGGATTTACAGGAGAATGTGACCCATTCTGCATTAAATCTGGTCGCTGAAATGTCACTTCTGGCCATGAACACGTGTCAGAGCTATTTCTCAATTTTATCTCTCTAGACTACACCAAAACTCAAGATTAACCCCACAATCATGTAGATAATTTCACAAGCTTTCCGTTGATATAAAGAACGTGCAAATCTGAGCTCTGGATCAAAAGATATGTTGATCTGAAGATTTAGGGCACAAAACAGGTGAAAATGCGTTTTGAAATTTTTTCCCGCGCTCTGCCACCTGGATGACACGTGTCACGTGCACTGATTGGATATGTAATTCTCTCTCCTCTCTGTCCTGCGGGTTTTCCTGCTTCATTGGACATGTGTCCTCTTTTTATTGGCTCGGGTTAGTGCTTGAAACCTCGCCCTTTGACTTTTGGACCTTTTTCCCCTGTGACACGTGTCGCAATTTGATTGGTCCGCGGGTCTGCCGACTTTTCGCGCCCTTCGCGTCTTTTTGTCCCAGATGTCCCAGTGCTGTTTGGGACAGAATCCTCCGATCCACCCGAAATGGGCTTCCTTGTCCCTTATCTGCCGATGACATGTGGCGCAATTTGATTGGCTCTCGGCTTTTTTGGCTATCAGCGTCCCACGCGTTCCTTTGTCCCAACTGTCCCAATACGAAATTTCTCTGTTTCGGGTGAACCGGCTGGTTCGCGTCCTCTGCGCACTCATGGCCCAGATGTCCCTAGTGCGAAAGTTCCCCATTCCGGCCGAACCGGCCGGTTCACGTCCTTCGCGTACCTTTGTCCCACTTGCTCCCAGACTGTCTGGGACAAATTCTTCCGCCCATTCGTGCCCGGTTCGGCCGGTTCGCTATTTTCCTTTGTCCCACATGTCCCAAAGCAGTTAGTCGATTTTCTTCCTCCTTCGGCCGGACCGGCTTTCCGCGCCACCGCGTCCTTCTATCCCAGATGTCCCTTTGCTTCGCGGGCCGCCTGGAGGCTTTTCGGCTGATCCGCGTCTCGATGTCCCTCACGTCCATACTGTTGCGAGGACTAGGACTTAGCCAATTTTCACAATTTTTCCTGTCCCAAGCTTGTTTTTGCAGCTTTTTTTTTCACCTTTTCTCAGAACTTTCTCTTTTCAACCTCAGACAGGAGAGTTAGAAAAAATCTGAGGGGACCCTGGAAACATGATTTTTTTCCCTGGATCAATCAATTTGCCTGGGACTTGAGAATTCTGATGTATGTTATCGAATTAACCCTGGGGGGTGAATTTGGATAACAAGTCACACATAACTTGGGGACATGATCCCACGTTAAACACAACCCAACACACATAAGGACACACCGCACTTACAAAAGCACATCCAAAAGCACACACGGGACACACACACACAAGCACACGCACATGCACACACACATTCACATGACACACTACACACGATGCACACGCAGTCACCTACACTCGTCTGCACGCACGCTGCACACACACACACACATAACCCACACATGTGCAAAAAAAAGCACACACGCACACACACACGCACACACACACGCACTACGCACATGTACACACAGAAAGCTTCACACGCACATACCATGCCCACGTACCACATCCCACGCACACGCACATAGCACACAGATGCTACACATGATGACACGCACATGCACACGTACATTGCACATATGCATGCACACCCATGCACATCACTGGAACACGCACACACATACATCCACACAGGATGAAGAAAACATTGACAAATGTCCATTCCAAATCACTAACTAGTCAAGGACCTTCATTTTGCGTGGGGGAAATGAAAGCACACATTCGCTTCTTGACACATCACATCACGCACACTCTACACGTACACGCACATGCACATCACACAAGATACTTGATACCCATGTTTACCCACCTAACACTTCTGCACATTACACATCACAGGCACATTTCTTCACACATTTTATAACACACACACAAATGCATCTCCTTACCTAAATCACTTCACTACACATGTTCACATTACACTTGGTTTGAACACAAATAGATGTTTAAGTCGACAGTTTACGCGCAAAAAAAAGTACACAGCACACACATGCACACGTGCACACACACACACGTATTGTGCACATTTTACGCACAATTCACACTTTACTTCACACACACGCACGCATCATGGTATTCACACTTTTGCAAGTTGTTATTTTACACGTGCAAAGTTTATTATTTAAGCACGTCTACGTGATTTTTTGCACAAACACACACACACCCGTCACACACACACACTTCACATGGCACACATGTCTACATGCACATTACACATTTTTTACACCGACACACACACACGTATCCACACGCACAAACCACACACATAAAGACACATGGAGGACACAGGCACATCTTACAGCACATTCGACGCATCACACAAACTTCCACGCACACGCGCACAGAGACGCTTCACACACGACACACACAAAATAAAAAACTCACATAAGAACACACGCGAAAAAAAAATCATCACACTATTATTTCATTACACACATGAGTTGCTTCCTTGAGGGCTTCAAGTGATTCACTACACATAGCACCCATTCCTACACATCACACTTTTGTTTCATCAACACGTTTACACACACAAACACTTGACCCATTCTACACACACACTACACACAGGGTTCACACATGTCTACACACATCACACACACACATAAGAAGTACACGTACCAGACAATAGCACACACGAACACGCACACGCACATGCACACACTTTCACGCATCTTGATGACACAAGTGCACACACATGTTTCACGCACATGATATCATACACACGCACCCAGTTTGCATACTTCTACTTCACATAGATGCATTTTCTTCACACATTGCACGTTTACATGGTGACACGCACCCAGACTGCACATGCACATGCACTAGGCACAAACCAATGCACACGCACATTCACACGTGCTGCACACACTTCTACAGGATGTACTTGGTACTTGGTTTACACACACACATCACACACACACACACTACACTACACACACTACACACAAACCTGATTTGCACACACACAAACACTTCACATAAGGAAGCAGGCACACAAAAAAGCAGAGAACCCACATATGCACACATTACGCACACGTCACTACGCACACGCACATGCACACGCATTTCAGTGTACATGAACATGCACACGCACACCTTATTGGGATGTAGTCTTCATTGATTACTTTACTAGCAACAAGATTCTTTATCTACAAGATCTATTGGATTTTATAGGGCTTCATATTCTAAAGGGATTTATAGTCCTCACTTCTCCTCTTCTTTATCTCTCTGTTTTTTATTTTTATTTTGTGGGGGGTGGGGGGGGGGGGGGGGACTTCTCTATGTTCTTCTAGGGGATTATATATTGACATATGCATTCTATGTGCTTCTTTTATCTCTTTTGGAGGGGATTTTCTTATATGGATTTTCTCATTTTCTCCACTTTATGATGGATTGCCTATGTACTTGTGTACCTCATCTTGCCTTGCTTAAGGGGGTGTTAGGGTAGATTTTTTGTTCCATTACATGGTTTTTCCTACACATGTATTTAGTTTGCTTAGGTTTTAGTGGGATAGATGGGAGATACACTTCGCCATATTTTTAGGTGGTTGATACACATCTCCACTTCCTATACATACAACTCTTGTAAATCTATTTTCTAATTCATTTTGAATACAAGCAATCTTTTTGGCTCGTGTTTGGTTCCTCTCTCTCTCTCTCACAAAAATACTATCTTTGTGCATTCATATTTTATCAGTGTTTAATCTTGGCCCACATTATCACAATATATTTCTAAACACTTTACACTTTGATATTAGAATAATTTTCTCAATCCATGGAATCATATTTCTTATATGATAGAAATATCTAATAAGGAAGCCAATTCACTATAGTTTTCCACAAATCAAGAAATATTGCATGGTAGAAGTGTTCAATATCTAGGATCAACTCGTGTGTTATTACATGTTATTGAGGGTCTAGTTTATGAAGCTTCAGGAGAGTGAATCCCTTGTCTGCTTATGAAGTTTTCCATGTTCACATTTCTCATAATACTTTTTATGTCTCTCTCTCTCTCTCTCTCTCTCTCTCTCTCTCTCACACACACACACACACACACACACACACAAACACACACACACACACACGTGCACATATGCACATGTACATGCATGTGCACGCGTGCACACACACATGCATGTGCACGTGCACACTGTAGATAAAAAAATCATGCACTTTGAGTCATTATTTAGTCTTGGTCTCATACTATTAATATGGTTCTTAAGTGAAAAGAGTAATAATCAACCCATGTCTTTGGTCATTTTGCATTGCTTTCTGTCACTATTTTTGATATTACACCTGTACTTGCCCGGTCTGTACTTTCATATTGTGTTTTTCCTATTTTTGATTGGGGCACCCTGATCCTCTTTACACTTTCCTCTCACTTTTTGGGCACTTTCTAACCATTTGAGCTTCTTATATTTTTGGTGCTCGGCCTTTTCGGGGTTAATTATGAAATTAAAGTAAGAGAACCATATAAATATAAAATTATGTGACCATAATGAGGGACTAAGCATTAATCACTTACTATCACCACCTAAGGTTGCATCGATCAAAGACATCTATAACTACATTTGCATCGATCTAACTCCATCACAAGGCACACAAGGATGGTTCATCTGCATTACACTTCATAGGAGGGGAATATATTGTTTACATGCACACATTTATTACATTATACATCTAGTTACTTTCTTGCTACCTCACAAAGTATGACTTGCACAAGAGCACCTAGGACACAATTACACACACAAACACACCTAGAACTAAATTGGTTTTGAGATGTAGTGCAACACTCAATGATAAGTCCATCAATTTGGTAGCTGAGTACAGTCTGACCCCTTCGTATGCATATTTCTTTTTTAGGGTTTTAATGTTTTGTCTGGGGTTTTGCAGGTAATTCTCCATTGTAGGTATTTACAGTTCGACATTGGAAATCATACAATGATGGGAAATGAACATAGGAGAATACTCAATGATGCATCAGAGGAGGTTTTCTGGCCATTTCCGCAGACTAGGGTGCCCACAGTCGCCCCTATTCCTCTCCAGGAACCCAGTCTAGATCTACACTTTTCTAGGTTCCTGGGCGGCAGTTTCCTCCTCCTGTTCATCAAATCTCCACTGCGACATAGTCCCACGACGTCATCAAATTAGGTAAGGCCTTCTTAACCCTCTTTACACATTAGGGTTTCATATTGTATTGCTTAGTTTACTTGGGTATTATTTTAGTATTATATTACTTCATTTATTCAGTTATTTTACTACTCCTATAACATTAGATTACACTAGAATATGTCACATTTTAGTTTAATCACATGCGCACATGCACACGCATGTGCACATGCACACGTGCACACACACGTGCATGCACATGCGCGTGCACACACACACACACGCACATGCACATGCACTTGCACACAGACAGACAGACAAATAATTCACATATATAAGAATAGGATTTAAAAGAGGAGGAAAATAATTTTTGTCTTCATGTTTCTTGAAAATATGTTAACAATAAAGTCCCTAAAAGGTCAAGTTGTTGTATATCATTCAATTAAAGGTATTGTCGAATGTAACTTCAAATTATTGCTAAGTAACACATGCTATTAAAATTTTCCTATTTTTGATGCAAACAGATTGGCACATTCTAAGAGAAAGTTAATATCTCATAAGACAAGGGCCATTAGTAAAAGAGTAATAATGTTGGATTACCATTCAGATGTTGAAGAAGCTATAGATTCACAAACACATTTTGAGCACACTATATATGTGAGATCAGTGCTATAAAAAACTAAGAAGGTATCAATTTGAAGTCAATGAAGAAAATTGAATGGAGCATTTTATGAGTGACGTTGAAAACAATGAGCTGCTACAAAGAAGTGGAATATCCCTGCGTCCACCCTTGGATATTGGTTGTTTGACATTACAACTATAAAGAAAAAAGGCCCACATACGATTTTGACATAGGATGAAGAACTTGATATTTTCCACTGGTGCAAAGATATGGGGAAACTTGGACATGGACTTGAAATCATACACAGTAAATCATATGTGGTCCATATATTTGAAAATAGGCCCAACCCATTCACTAAGTGATTACCCAAAAAGTCTTGGTGGGATGGATTTAAGAAGAGGAACTCAAACTTGTCCATTATATCAATATAAGCTTGGATAGATAGATAAATATTCAACTAAGGCCTTGCATTATAGATGTAGTTTATAATAAACTTGAGAAGGAATATGAAACTAACCAATATGGAAATTATAAAATTAGAATTGTGATAAAAATGGAATGTATCCTAGTAGGAACACTGGTATGAGGGTGGTAGTAAAAAGAGGAAGTTATAGTGTTCCCCATGTTATTCCAAAGAGAAGGAAATGGCTCACCATTTTTTTTGTGTTAATGCAACAGGACGAAGCATCCCTTGACATTATATTTTTCAAGGGTAAGATATGGCTAAAGAACTACATTACAAGTTGTGAACCAAGAGCATGCATGACAACACAACCCCATACATGTATGACCAAAACATTGTTGCTTAATTGATTACACCATTTCTAGAGATGAATACCAAGTGGTTGTTACCCAAAATGTGCCCCCTGCTCATTTTCTGGCTAACTCCTTTCATCTTTCCTTCTCTTGTGCCTCAGACATAAAATTTTTCTTTTCAGGCACTCAAAATCTTTTGGAAATGGCACCATTAGATAGAGCTCTTTCTCATCTTTCCAGAAAGGTAAAGTTTTTCCTCCTAACTCCACGTATTTTTCAAGTTATGGCTCGGCAGAGTTTTTGTGGGAAATTTTCCCCTTGAAGGCCCACAGCCAATCAGGACATGCCACGTGTCCAGGAAGTGGCGGGGGTCGGAGGAGAATTTGGTTTTTTGCCAAGTGTTTTGGCGTAGGTTTCAAAAGGAAAAATTTTCCCGTGGGACCCGCCGATGAATCAGGAGCTGCCACGCGTCCAGGGGAAAAAATTGGAAAATTTGGCTAAGTGTTTGCGCAGGGAAATTTTGGAGAGATGGCCCCGCGGCTAATTAAAACAAGACACGTGTCCTAAGGGACTTAAAAAGTGGGGCGCGGAGGGGAGTTAGAAATTTTGGCAAAATGTTTCACCAAAAAATCCAAAAGTAAATTGTGATCTGCCTACCCGCCGACGAACCAGAACACGACACGTGTCACCAGGAGCCGGAGTTTCAGAGGGCGGAGGAAAAGTTGAAATTTTGGCAAAGTGTTTTGCCGAAAATCCAAAAGGTGAAGTTTTGGCCCGCTGCCCCCTGCCCAACGAATAAGAACGTGCCATGTGTCCTGGCCGGGTGGAGCGTGGGAGAACTTGGGAAATTTTCCCAATGGGAAAATAATGGAAAATTCAAGAAAAAGGCCCGCCCCCCTTATTATGAGCCAATAGAATCTCGCCACGTGTCTAGTTGGGGCAAAACATTCAGAGCAAGCCCGCATGGGAATTTTGGAGGGTCAAACCCGCACCTAATGGGGTTTTGACATGTGTCCAAGCCAAAAATATCGAAGCGACCCGCGGAAAATTCAGGAGAGACAGGCCCGAGCCAATCACATCACGCCACGTGTCTTCACCTCATCGGCCCGGCGGGGAAATTTTGAAAATTTTTCCAAAGGCAAAAATGAAGTAAAATGGAGCAGGAAGGGCCCGCAACCAATTAAAATGTTGCACGTGGCACCTGAACCGACGGGGAATTTTTTGAAATTTTTTCCAAATAACCAAAAAGGTAAAAAATTCAAATTTTTTGCCCGTCGACCCGATTTGGCCCTGTTTTGCCCTAAATTTTCAAATCACCATATCTTTCGATCCAGGGCTCATATTTTTCACGTTCTTTATATCAATGGAAAGCTGGTGAAATTCTCTACAAGATTCCATGGTCATTTTTGCATTTTGGTTTAGTTTGGAGAGAGAAAATCAAGAAACGTCTCTGACACGTGGTAATGGCCAGAAATGACATTTCAACAACCAGTTTTAATGCAAAATGGGTCGCACTCTTCTTCAGCATGGCAAAAAATGTTAGGGCATGGGTCTGTAAGGACGCCCATCGCTATTTGAATGCATCTTCATTCAATGGGGAATGGCTCCCACGTTTTTTACACATTTTCTCTCTTCTAGGCTCGACCCATGCATTGTAAAAGCCAGATTTGGCTCATTTTTTGAGGGTTGAACATTTTTTGGATAGCAAGCTTCTTCTTTCACCTTCAACAAGTGATTTTTGCAAGTATCAGACCTTCTTTATGATTGTAACAGGTTTATGCCTCTTTAATGTTACAAATGCAAGGATTTTGACAGTGAAAATGACAGTGCAGACTCTGTGATCAATTTTTAGTCCTTTGTTTGTATTGTCTTGCTTCATTTCAGACCCTCTAATTACATCTTATCAGCCTGTGTATGATGTTTCATGTTGCATTTCATGAAATTGTGTCAATTTGCATGAACAAGAAGTGTTCACCACTCCTTTGGTGTATCACCTATTAGTTTAGTTTCAATTTTTGCACTTTTTATCTCTGTCTCCTTGGGTTTAGAGTAGGATTAGGATTCAAACCTCTGCAATTGTGCAAATAACAGATCTGATCAAAGGAGTTTGAGGAACCAGCCTCTAATCTGAAGATTCCTCTCTCATTTTACAAGTCCCACACTTGGAGAGAGGTTTCAATGTTGTGCAATCACACTGGATGCCTGAAACATCAACTTAGAAACTTGATTTGCATCCAAGGGTGCTGCTGATTTACAACAACAATTTTGGCATGCCCGGTGGGACTTAGAGGTCTCATTTTCATTGTAGCAAAGTTGATGTGCATCTGCTACAATTTTCTTGTTTAAAAGAGCTATAAATTACACATCTGGCGACTCCAAGGGGAAGAATCAGCTGGTTTTAGTAGTGCAGACCTGAAAGCTCATGAGAAGAATCTCTACAAGGTCAAGAGCTGGAGAAGAAGAGGTGCTGTTTGAATATCTGCAGTTATCTCCAAGAAGAAGGCAAAGAGGAAGAAGGATTCAAAGGTCTCCATCTCCACCAAACAGAACTCTCTCAACTCCTCCACTTGGTAGGCCTTTCATTCAGTCAACAAGGATTCTAAGACCAATTAGAATGGCACAAAACAACCCCTATGTCAATTTCACTGACAGCAACCCACTTGCTCTCAATGCACAAAATCCAATTCCAATTGCAGCCTTGAAGAACATTTCATACTTCACTGGAGAGAATCAGACTACTCCTGGTGATCATGTTAAAGACATTGCCAACCTTTGTGCAATTCATGAAATTAATGAGATGCAAGTTGCTGTCAAATTGTTGGCATCTTCATTCAAGGGGAAGGCTTTGCAATGGTTTAGAAGCCTTGCCTCAGGTTCTATTCAAAATTGGAACCCAGCTATGTGTAGCACTTCATGAGCAATTTGGAGAGAAGGGAGACAACTTGTCTCTTTTGGAGCAGCTGAAAACTATCAAAAGAGCTCCCAATGAGCAGCTGACTGATTTTAATTTCATATTTCAAAGGACTTGGGAGATAATTCCAGTGGCAGTCACGCCAACAGTAGAAGGTGCTTTTCTTTATTACCTTAAAGCTTTAAATTCTGATATTTCCATGTTAATTCAGTCCATGGGAGGCACAACTATCCCCATTGCTTATAGCATTGCCATTAGAGCTTAAAATTGTTTGATTCAAGCTGGCAAGCTAGCTCCTAGGCCTCCAATGTCATTATTTTCTAAGTTTAGAGAGCCCAAGTACTAGCCAAGTGCCTAATTTAGCTTCTATTCGCACTCCTAGAAATCAGAGTTCAAATGAAGCTTCTACTTCATCTCCAAGTGCCCCAAATGAGCTTCAAGAAGTCATGAAGCAATTGCAAAATTTAGGTAATGAGCTGGTTACTCTCAAGAGGCAACAAGCCCAAAGTTTTAGACCTTCCTTCCAGCCTCAAGCTTAGCCTAACAGGCAGCCATATCAACCTCATAGACCACCCAATCCAGCTGCAAATCTAAATCAAGCAAGGCCTCCTGCCAACAAACCATTTCAGCCCTATAATCCAAATGCTATATCTTCCTCTAAGGCATTGGTGCCAACACAAAAACAACATTGCTCAGGAGTATGATTGGTGTTTTCCATGCAATGAACCTCACAACCAATCTATGTGCTTCAACGGTGCCTTGAATCAAGCATTAATGGTGACAACTACTGGTGTGGAGGGTGAGGGTAGTCAAGGAAACAACCAACAACAAGAAACATTCCAGCAGCAATCAACTCCAAATGACACCACACTTGTGAACTGGTAGGCAGAGGATTTTTGTGGCATAAATCAAACAGTATCTCAAGGTGTTGCAGCCAACACAAGGTCAAAAAGAAGGAATTTGGGTGAAGAACAACCATTAGCTCTAACCAATCCACAACCTTTTATGGCTCCACAAATGGTTGGCAAACAAAATCTAGTTGTAAATGCACCAGGGCAGCCAAGAACAGCTCCTAGACCAACTCAAATACCAGTTGTTATTGCCCACATGCAAGGGATGAATATGCAAACCAAGGGATAGTAAAGAGATCCTTCATCACCATTTAGTATCATTGATCAGATGAAGAAGAAAAATGTAAATATATCAATGTGGGAATCCCTATCTATCCCAGGCTAGAGAGATTTGCTACAAGCTGCCATGAAGGACTGACCAACTTTGAATCAACAAGTCCAAATGCAAGAGAAGGTGCTCACAAATGCTGCCCAGCCTGAAGGGAATCATGGAGGACAGCAAGGTAAAATGTTGAAGCCCCCTCCTTTTTATGTCTCATTAATCATTGGAAACCAATTGGTGCACAATTGCATGATTGATTCCAGGGAAAGTAGCTCAGTGATGCCCAAGCAAATAGCTGATCAACTATGACTTCAATATGAAACCATATCCAAAGGGGTAGTGCAGTTGGATGGGACAGTAGTAACAACAGTTGGGGTGATTAGAAAACTTGAGTCTTACCTTGCATACATGTCCAAATGTTGTTTTTTTTACAAGATGTATCAGTTATAGACCTTCCACCACTCTTTGCCCTATGTTTTTCAAGAGATTTCACAGCCAAGATGGGAGGATATTTGTTTGCTGATTGGTCACACATGTTGTTCAAAACGAGGTATGGAAACCAAAGCTACAATCAGGTCTGAACCTATTGCACAACTTCCACATTGAGCCCTACACTCCAAGTCAGATCAATGCCAACTGTTCAGCATTTGATCAAGAAGATCACCCAAACACTGATGAAGCTGACACCAAGGTTGGAAGCATCCCATATTTAACTCTTGATGAATGGGCAAGCAAGGTGCATGTTTTTTATCCTTATCAAGAAATAGAAGAATGTGAGCTGGGAGTCTATTGCATACATGAAGAAAATCAGCCTATTCCTAGCATCACCAAGCCAAACCACAAAGATGACAATGAGGTATGGCAGTTGTTTTTTGATGGATCAAGGAGTAGACAAGGTGCAGGAGGTGGAGATATACTTGTTTCACCACAAGGAGTTAAGTATTATTCAGCTTTCAGGTTTCAGTTTGCATGCTCTAATAACACTGCTGAATATGAAGCTTTGATACAAGGATTGCATTGGTCAATCAAGAGAAGGATAAAGAACTTGCAAGTCTTTGGTGACAGTGAGTTGATTGTCAACCAAGTTAAGGGGCAGCATGCTTTCAAGAATGATCTACTCAAGTGCTACAAGAATAGGGTGTGTGACCTCATTGAAGATTTTGAGGGCTTTAGCATAAAATCCATTCCTAGAAAAGAGAACCAAGCTGCTGACAGGATTGCAGCAGTTGGGGCCAGCCTTTGACGTTGTTGAAAGCATTCAAAAAGACAAGGTATAGCCAAACATCCATGTGATTGTGAGGCCTTCAGTGCCAAATAACAATGTAAGTTGGAAAGTGTTTGAAAATGATCAGCAAATCATCCATTTCTTGCAAGAAGAGGCTGAATTCTCAGCCAAAAATCAAGAAAAGTTGGAGCAGCAGTATGGTGACCAACTGGTGCAGCTGAGAACCAACAAACTACCAAAAGGGACTTATTACTTTAGAGTCCATTTTCAATCCTAATGATCAGTTTAGGAAGGAGAAAGCAAACATCCAAGTGAAGGGAGAAGATTCAGTGTCCATCTCAGTAGAAAGAGGCAAATCACTCCAAATTGGTAAGATGACAACTGAGCAAGAAAGGTATGAGTTCATACAACTTTGTCAAGAATTCCCTGATGTGTTTGCTTGGAGCTATGAAGATTTGAAAGGTTTCAATCCCGAGTTAGCTCAACACACCATTGAATTGGATCCAAATACTAAGCCCATCAGGAAGAAACAAAGGCCAGTCAACCCCCACATGGAGCCTCTCATGAGAAAATAATTGAATAAGTTGATAGAATCAAGAATCATATTCCCTATCAAGCATTCTAGTTGGGTTGCCAACTTGGTTCTAGTCAGAAAGAAGAGTGGGGAAATCAAATTGTGTGTTGACTTCAGATACTTGAATAGAGCATCTCTCAAGGATCATTATCCAGTTCCTTCCATGGAGCAGATTTTACAAGTTGTTGCTGGCTCTGAGAGGTTTTCACTACTTGATGGCTATTCAGGGTATAATCAGATTATGGTGAAGGAAGAAGATTAGTTCAAGACAACCTTTACAACTAAATGGGGAACTTATGCATATAAGAAAATGCCATTTGGGTTGTCCAACGCTGGAGCTACCTTCCAAAGAGCAATGGACATGACGTTCAAAGGTTTGATTAACAACATTGTACTGATATATCTTGATGATATCACTTTTTTTCAAAAAATACAGCAGACCACCTCTTTCATTTGAGACAAGTGTTCCAAAGGTGTAGAAGATTTGGAGTCTCCTTGAACCCTACAAAGTGCGTTTTTCTAACCCATGAAGGAAAAATCATTGGCCACATTGTCTCCAAAGAAGGATTAGCAATTGATCTGGAAAGAGTCAAAGCCATAAGAGCACTGCCATTGCCAAGCCACAAGAAGGCCCTTCAAAGTTTCTTGGGAAGAATAAATTTTGTTCAGAAGTTTGTCCCAAATTTTGCAACCCTTGTCAGACCTATCACCAAGATGCTAAAGAAAAGCATGGCTTTCAAGTGGACAGCAGAAGGCAAGGAAAGTTTTGAAGCAATCAAAGAAGCCATCTCTCAAGCCCCCAACTCTCATCAACCCGGATTTCTCCGAGGATTTCATTCTTTATGCATTTGGGGGGGATGACACTATTTCTGCAATTTTGGTACAGCAGAACAAGGACAATGATGAACAGCCAATTGCTTTCTTCAGCCAAAGCCTAGATGACTATGAGGTGAGATATTCTTTTATTGAGAGGAAGCATGTACTTGCAGTAATAAGAAGCTTGAAGAAATTCAAGCATCTAGTCTCAAACAACAAGGTTCAGTTGTTGGTCTCTCATGTGGGAGTAAAGGACTTCCTCCTCTACAAGGATTTGAATGAGAAAAGGGCAGGTTGGATCACTCGTGTCATGGAGTATGACATTGAGATCAAGGTCACCAAGCTGGTAAGAGGAAAAGGATTGTGTGAGAAGCTGATTCTGGGCAAGCAAAAAGGAGTATGCAATAAAGAAGAGGATGTTTTAACAGTTCAAGACAGCCATGTGCAAGGTAGCACTTAAGAAGAGGATAATGTTGTCCCCACTCCTTGCTGGACCCAAGGTATAATGCACTTCCTAAGCACAGGCCTATGCCCTCCAGAGATGAACAAGGACCCAAAGAAGACACTTCAGATTGCAGGCTGTCCCATATGCCATAGTAGACGGTGTTTTTTTCAAGAAAGATGTGAATGGAGTGCTGCTGAGATGCATTAGCACAAATCAAATTCATAGGGTGTTGGAAGAGTTCCATGGTGGATCAGTTGGTGGTCATTTTACACCAAGAGTGACATCTCTAAAAATCATGAAGGTTGGTTATTATTGGCCCAAGATTTTCAGTGATTGCTTTGCGTGGATCAAAAGGTGCAAGAATTGTGCATTCTTCACAGGTAAAGAGAGGCTTGCTTCCCTTTCCATTACATCCAATTTCAGTTGACCAGCCATTCATGCAATGGGGTTTGGACTTCATTGGAGTCATTAATCCCAATTCAAGCCAAGGGCATAAGTGGATTTTGACAGCCACATACTACTTCACCAAGTGGACTGAAGCAGTAGCACTCAAGGAAGTAAATGAGTCTAGCATCTTAGACTTCTATGAGGGGATAGTAACCAGATTTGGCATACCTGGTACAATAATCTCAGATAATGCATTAGCATTCATTGGATCCAAGGTGACTGAGTGGGCTGTCAAGAACGGGATCTACCTAAGTACTTCATCAAACTACTACCCTCAAGGTAATGGCCAGGCTAAATCTACAAACAAGAACTTGTTGAGGATCATTAGGAGGACTCTTGATGAGAATCAGAGGTCTTGGCATACCAAACTGAAATCAGCCTTATGGGCTGATAGGATAACTCCCAAGAGATCCACAGGTAACTCTCCATTCAGGCTTGTTTATGGAAGAGAGGCAATCTTGCCCATGTAACTTGAGTTGCCAACATTGGAACTCATGAAGCAATTAGAGTTGCTAGAGTTTGGGCTCATGGAGGTGAGATATGTAGAGTTGATGGAGCTGCAAGAGATTAGAGATCAGGCATCCCAAGCAATGGAGAAGGATCAAGCTTTGATCAAGAAGACCTTTGATAGGAAGGCCAAGAGTAGATCTTTCCAAGTTGGAGATCTAGTGTTAAAAATGGGATGCAGATAGAGCAAAACTGGGAAGGCATTCAAAATTTGATGCCATTTGGAGTGGCCCATACATGGTCACAAAGTGCAAGGACATCAATGCCTTCCAATTGTCTTCATTGGATGGCGAAGAACTACAGATTCCAGTCAATGGAATCCATCTAAAGCATTGCTACTAAAGGGAAATTATCCACCTTGTAAATATTAGCTTAAGTTTTCATTCCTCCAAGTACTTGTGCACATTGTTTTACTGTAGGTTAGTTTTACTTTCCCTACGTGCTTTGGCACAATTTGCTGTTCCTGGGAATGTGTTTGCAGGACTTGCTCCATCAGGTGATATTCCATCTTCCTCCTTGCAACGTTCTAGTCAGTTGGGGTACTAAACAAAGAATCAGGTGACTCCATTCCCAATGGATTGCTTCAGGCAACTGGTAACTTCATCCAGCAGGCAGATGACCCCTTTGAGTCGCCAAAATTGTTACCCAAAATGTGCCCCTACTCATTTTCTGGCTAACTCCTTTCATCTTTCCTTCTCTTGTGCCTCAGACATAAAATTTTGCTTTTCAGGCACTCAAAATCTTCTGGAAATGGCACTATTGGATAGAGCTCTTTCTTAGATTTCCAGAAAGGTAAAGTTTTCCTCCTAACTCCACGTATTTTTCAAGTTATGGCTCGGTGAAGTTTTTGTGGGAAATTTTCCCCTTGAAGGCCCGCAACCCAATCAGGACGTGCCACGTGTCCAGGAAGTGGCGGGGGTTGGATGAGAATTTGGTTTTTTGCCAAGTGTTTTGGCGTAGGTTTCAAAAGGGAAAATTTTTCCTTCGCGGGACCCGCTGACAAATCAGGAGCTGCCATGTGTCCAGGGGCGAACATTGAAAAAATTGGCTAAGTGTTTGCGCAAGGAAATTTTGGAGAGATGGCCCCCGCGGCCAATTAAAACAAGACATGTGTCCTAAGGGACCGGAAAAGTGGGGCGCGGAGGGGAGTTAGAAATTTTGGAAAAATGTTTCGCCAAAAAATCCAAAAGTAAATTGTGATCCACCTACTCGCCGATGAACCAGAACACGACACGTGTCACCAATAGCCGGAGTTTCAGAGGGCGGAGGAAAAGTTGAATTTTTGGCAAAGTGTTTTGTCAAAAAATCCAAAAGGCGAAGTTTTGGCCAGCTGCCCCCGCCAACAAATAAGAACGTGCCACGTGTCCCGGCCGGGCGGAGCACGGGAGAACTTGGGAAATTTTCCCAATGGGAAAATAATGGAAAATTCAAGAAAAAGGCCCGCCCCCCCTTATTGCGAGCCAATTGAATCTCGCCATGTGTCTAGTTGGGGCAAAAAATTCAGAGCAAGCCCGCATGGGAATTTTGGAGGGTCGAACCCGCACCTAATGGGGTTTTGACACGTGTCCAAGCCAAAAATATCGAAGCGACCCGCGGAAAATTCAGGAGAGACAGGCCTGAGCCAATCACATCACGCCACGTGTCTTCACCTCATCGGCCCGGCGGGGAAATTTTGAAAAAAATTCCAAAGGAAAAAATGAAGTAAATGGAGCAGGAAGGGCCCGCGACCAATTAAAACATGCCACGTGGCACCTGAACCGGCAGGGCGCAGGGAATTTTTTGAAAATTTTCCAAATAACCAAAAAGGTAAAAAATTCAAATTTTTTGTCCACCGACCCGATTTGGCCCTGTTTTGCCCTAAATTTTCAAATCACCATATCTTTCGATCCAGAGCTCGGATTTTTCACGTTCTTTATATCAATGGAAAGCTGGTTAAATTATATATAAGATTCCATGGTCATTTTTGCATTTTGGTTTAGTTTGGAGAGAGAAAATCAAGAAACATCTCTGGCACGTGGTAATGGCTAGAAATGACGTTTCAACAACCAGTTTTAATGCAAAATGGGTCGCATTCTTCTTCAGCATGGCCAAAAATGTCAGGGCATGGGTCTGTAAGGACGCCCATGCTGTTTTAATGCATCTTCATTCAATGGGGAATGGCTCCCATGTTTTTTACATGTTTTCTCTCTCCTGGGCTCGACCCATGCATTGTAAAAGCCAGATTTGGCTCATTTTTTGAGGGTTGAACATTTTTTTGGATAGCAAGCTTCTTCTTTCACCTTCAACAAGTGATTTTTGCAAGTACCAGACCTTCTTCATGATTGTAACAGGTTTCTGCCTCTTTGATGTTGCAAATGCAAGGATTTTGACAGTGAAAATGACAGTGCAGACTCTGTGATCAATTTTCAGTCCTTTGTTTGTATTGTCTTGCTTCATTTCATACCTCTAATTGCATCTTATCAGCTTGTGTATGATGTTTCATGTTGCATTTCATGAAATTGTGTCAATTTGCATGAACAAGAAGTGTTCACCACTCCTTTGGTGTATCACCTATTAGTTTAGTTTCAATTTTTGCACTTTCTATCTCTGTCTCCTTGGGTTTAGAGTAGGATTAGGATTCAAACCTCTACAATTGTGGCAAATAACATATCTGATCAGAGGATTTTGAGGAACCAACCTCTAATCTGGAGATTCCTCTCTCATTTTACAAGTCCCACACTTGGAGAGAGGTTTCAATGTTGTGCAATCACACTGGATGCCTGAAACATCAACTTAGAAACCTGATTTGCATCCAGGGGTGCTGTTGATTTGCAACAACAGTGGTGTTTATCCTACCAATAGGTATTTGTTGATATTTTTATGGCCATGGTAGTCATGTTGTAATGACAATTGTTGAAGAGGTTAAAAAATTGGGAATTGATATTTTAATTTTTCCAACGCATACTTTCAACATGATATAGCCATTATAAATGAGTGTGTTCTTAACATTCAAGAAATGCTTCAAATATGAAAGGTCAATGTGAATGGCTCAAAATCATGGAATTTAGATAAAAAAGACTGAGTTTGTTGAGTTGGGTAGTAAATCTTTCAAGAAGACCTCTTTCCATAGAAAATAAAAGTTAGGTTTTTAGAGGATAAGGATATGGCCACTTAATAGAGAGTAACTTGTAAATGATATGTCACCAAGTCAAGCATTTGAAGTTGGAGATGAAGACGAGAGAAGTGCAATTGAAAAACATCATGTAGCTAGATGGGTATATTAAAAATGGGATAGGTCCAATTTTACCTTGTATGAGCCAAGTAACACATGTAACCTAGACATATGAGAGTACTCAAGAAGATGAATAAATGGTTCTAGGTATTCATGTGATTGACATTCCAAAATATGTAATTGGAGAGGGGTTGAACATGCCTTTGTAAGTAAGCCATCCAAATTGGATAAAAGAGGAGGAAACATAGCTAGGTGTAAATTTGGAATTTTCCAATATAGGTTTGGTCCTTTTAATGTCATCAACCCCATGCTTCTATAACTAATTAAGATGTTGCACACTACTATGTTGTTACAGGTGAAATCAATGCTTGTGATGATGTAATTGATTTGGGTAAACAAAAGATATTGTAGTGTGTTGTATGAACCAAGAACCTAAAGATATTATAACATGTACTCAAGGTCAAGAGCATCAAACAAGTGAGTGTTTAGGTAGATTTCTTAAGCTTCTAGTAGAGAGGATTATGCAAAAAACCCATGATTTAATAAATGGTGTAATGAGATTGAGTAAAATTTTACAAATATTAACCGCAGATGATTTTTTTCCAAATGTCTTGTGTCCAATAAACAAGAAAAACAGAAATTAAGGCCATTTAAAGTTGCACAAAAAATTGAAAACAATTTGAAATGGAAAGAAGAAGAAGAACAAAGGCAAAGATAAATTCTTGAGAAGTAGCGGGAGAAAAGGATGGGGGCATATGACAAAATGATGAAGGAGATGGAAAAATAAAGAAGGTTGAAAAACATGGCAAATCCTTTTCCTGAATAACATCCAATAATGATGGAAATGATAAACATCCATGCTTTGGCATTTGCAAGTATAGGATATTATCAGCTAGGTATTTCACCTACTCCAAGTAATCAATTGCAAATGACAAGCTTTCCTCAACAAGGGAGGAAAATAATTTTGCAAGCAATGACATGTGATATGAGTAACGTTCCAATAACATCAATGACAGTGGTGAAGATCCAAGCTAATAGAATTTCATAGCTCAATATATCTAAAATATTTCCCCCTTACATAGGCTAAAAGGTTGACATTTGGAAGTTGCTATAAAAGGGAGTTCAATAAATTGTTAGTAGAAATAAATTTTGTATGCAAATTTTTGTATGTATTTATAAGATTGGAAAAAGGTTGTTGTTACAAGAAAAAAGGTACCATGGAAAACCAACCTTGTTTTGTAAATTAGTTTGTCCAATCATGTCTAATATTTTTCCATGTAACCCATTTAATCTATATATACTGTTATTTTGCATCAAATATAATATTTTAGTTCTAGTGCTTATAAACTATCAAAACAATAATAGATTAGGTATTATAAGATTTATAACAAGTAACAGACTTGAAAAACCTTGTTAAAAATTTAATAAATAGGAAACTAACATAGCTTGTCTTATAGCCTTAGTGAGACTAAAAAACCTAACCTTTAAATGCATCATCCACTACAACATCCATTCATATCTTGGTTAAGAAAGCATCACCCATTGCAACACATCTTGAATGTGAAGGATTAAGAAATACAACCCAAGCATAAGACATGTTTAAAAACACTAAGGGAAAAGAAGAAACTGTGATGGCACCCTCGAAGCAGGTGCTACTTGTGCTTCTCATTTGTCACCACAATTTTTGATGTTGTAAAACAAAAGGAGTATCAACTACACCAACAGAAATAAATTCAAAAATACCAACTTAACCAACGAATGCAAATACAAAAATTCCGACTAAAATAAACCCAAAACTGAAATCTTCACATGATAGGAAATATTCCCCACTGATCTATTACAGGATCATTATTCTCTTGTTTTGGTTGTCTCATCTAATGAGACAACAAAATTTAAGAAAAATAACAATTTAACTTTTTCCAGTAGATAAGACCTCTATTTGTTGTTAATATCTCACAATCAGTCAGACAGATCATTATTTGGGTCACTAGAAGGCATGGACAAACAACAGGAGAGTGATTGGAACTTTTTTTCTAAGTTCTCAAGCATTGGCAAACAAGTTTTGGAGGATATGAATGGAGGTATGGGCTCCTTCAATGCCTCACATATTAGCTTCAATGCGGGTGGTTCAGGAGATATGGTTCGAGTTATTAGCATCAACTGTTTGCATTATATGTCACACAATGTCATTAAAAATGAATTTGATAACATGTACTCGGTCCAAACATGCCAAAAGTTGGCCCTTCATACCTTTTTCATGGGCAGGTTTGACATTTGGAGTATTTGGTAGTATGCTTTATTCATATGCATACACTGCTGTTAATTTGGCACGTCAGACACTTAAAATTTAGCTTGAAATAAATAAGAGGAAAACATGTGAGACCCTGAAATTTTAAGCGATGAGATGGCAGAAATTACAATCCAAAGTGGGGTAAGTTTAAGTGCGCAATGTATGGGTTCTCACCCCCTAATTATTAGTCTATTTTATTATTAGAGAGAGATTATATTATAGGGGAAATGCTACCATTTTGTTCATGCAGTAGCTAGTGTGGATATATGATATATATTGTATATTAGTGTTGAATATATACTAGCACAAATGTATGTTGTCAAACATATTGGCTGCTTATATTATCATGCTATATGGATACTCTATTTTGTGTCGGTAATGGATATTTTAATACCTGACTTTTTACGGGTTAATGAATGGTCTAGTTTATTCTTATTCATATTAATCATTTTTTATGGGTTCTTTTTTTTTTTTTTTTTTTGCATCTTAATGTGTGCATTGAGTGAGATAGATGCCAGTATTTGTGTGGCTTTTTTAACAAATTCTCTACCATCAAATGCTGATGTTGAGTTGGCTCTTTAAAGTTCTTTGAAATAGGTATATGCTAAGGGTGTCATCTTCTTGAAAATATATGACATGTCGATACTCTTGAGTTTATAGTAAACACGCTCTTGTTTGGTTAAGTGCACGACAAACAATATTTTCTATTTCACCCTCGTGACTATCTCTTCTATTTATAGAGGACTAGCAATTGCATATGATATGTAAGATTATATTGAATGGGATACAAATGCAAATTTTTATGGAAATGAATTGTCATGTAACAGGGGATTTGAAACTTCTTAAATTGCATAGTCATCATTTTTTCCCAGCGACGGGGTTGGATGGATTCAACACAAGTCTTCTATTCATAAGAGAAGGCAAAGCTCAATACAAGTCTTCTATTCAATCAACACAAGTCTTTTATGTGGCACATACCTTGTTCGCTTTATCTTTGAAGACAATCTCTTCAACTTTACATTATAGACGTTAAGTATTTGTTGGTGTGATTTGTTTCCTACAAAGAAAACATGTATTATTTTATAGAATTTGATGTTATATCCATGTATATTTTTATTACCCCTATCTTCCATCCATATTATCACCTTTTAAATATCGCCCCACTTGCCCACTACCACTTAAATGTTTGATAGAAAACTTCCACATTTTACATAGATGTCTATTAGAACATTTGCAACTACATCATCTGAAAAAAATTCAATTTCAATTATTTTGTGATGGATATCTATATCTTGATCTAAAGTTCTACATTTGGCTCACACTATGATGTTGGAAAACCTTGTCAAGTTTGGCTTTATACCTTCCAATTGCATTTACCTTAAAAAGGCCTTCTCAATAAGTCCATTTTTGTGTATATCCAACAATGAGTGTGGTCCATGAGATAACATCTCGTTGACACATTATTTAAAAAATATTTAAAGTGTCATCCAGAAAAGTTTTTTTTAGCATTGCATTCCATCAGAACGTGTTTAGTTGAATCATTTTGTCAAACAATTTACATCTTCCATATTTTGCATACATGTATATAAGGGCGGTAACAACTATGATATGCAATAAAAATATATTTTAAGTGATTATTTGAGTGATTTCCTATTCTAAAAGCTTCCATTTTGCACAAATTAGTAGGATGCTGGTAAAAATAAATTTATTAATATGGAGATTCTAATGTTGTTTGTGGAAATATATTACAAATAATTCATTCGCCCTAATTTCCACATTTTTCAAAACTACTTTCATGTCTTCTTTAAGATTATCCAAAATGAATTTTAAAAATCATAATTCAACCAACAAATGATCATATTATTTGTCAAAACACCAAAAATTTATTCTCAGCACATGACATACTTCATTTAAATAAATGAATATGAAAAGAAAACAAATTCAGCAAACAATTAATTTTTAAAACTGCCAGTTACCTTTATTAGCAAATAGGTTATATTAGTTGAGGGAAATGTTTCCTCTAAAAGGAGGGCCTCATAACATAATTCTGTTTTGGTCTCACGCGCGTTGGCATAATTTTTGTACTCACTCGCAAAGTTTTGGGCTCACTACAAAATTCTATTTTTATCTTTTTTATTGGGTCACATTTAAATGTGGCATACAAGCCTTTACAACTTGAGATAGATATACTATTTAGGTAGTGTTTATTTTAGGTGAAAGCGATAACTTATTTATTAGGCTTATTTTATTTTATGTTACACTTACCACTTGTTCATAATGATACACATTAAGTTGTTTTTTTGTTTTTGTTTTTTTTTGAATTAATGTGAACCTAGCAAATTAAGATTTTAATTAGGGAACTGAATGTTAAAAGGGTATTGTTTACTTTGTTAACGTGAGTATTTCTTACTCTAACAATCGGTGATCACTCAAAAAATTAATCTCACCTTAGGTGAGTGGCTTGGTCCGTGATAATATAAATTTTTTTTTTTTTTGGGAGAAATCTTTTGTGGCGTGGTATAATATATTAATAGTTGTATGGTGTGCAACCAATGAATTGTGTGGAATTAATGCCTATGCAATACGATCTTTGAATTGCACACTATTTCTAAGAATTTTAGAGATTAATATAGTCATTTTAAATATGAATATTTAAAACAATACATTGACAACATGATGTTAATAAATATTATTATTGTTTTATGTTCTCCACGAACACATACTTGGGTACATGAGCAAGATAAGAAGTACACAATGCCCACTCATGTGTCTTCAACTTGGGCGACATCGTCGACACTGCTCTTGGAGGTGGGGGGCGGCGGCGGACATGCTGGTGCATCTTGGAATTGCTTGTATGATTGATGGGGTCCGTAGTAATATATTACGATCCTTATGTCGATAGGGGCTAAGTGCGAGGTGGTCCTCTCACTGACGTAATGGTCGATTGATTGGGGGATACGTATGTTTGTTGTCTTGCTACCCAGATTGAATATGACTCTTCAGGGTATCTTGGAATTGCTTTGATGACTCTATAAATCTTACTTACCATTTACTTAGGTTAGACCTACCTCTTCCATACTTCTAAAAATTATGATAATTCTATACATCCTCATATTTTACTATCAACATAACATTACACCACTTTTTAATGCAAGTACTAGTTTTTAAGATCCATTATACACCCCTCCATAAAACCATTTGCTCGGCATTTTACCGCCCCCAAAAGCACACATACTCTCACTCCAACCCAAAAAGGCACAAATTTGTAGAGGACTGCCAGCCGAGATTTATTTTTCAACATAACACTTATTTGCAAGAAATCAGTTTATAGAAAATTGCTTCCCGGGAAAACGAAATTTAAAAACCGTGTTATGAAAAGCGGTTTACATTCTTTATTTTTAACTTGAAACGTTTCGCACCAAAGAAAAAGTGTGGACAGCTTCACGTTAAAATGTGCGCAACTTTGACCCACCTACCCTGCCAATGATGGCCATTCCACATGCTTTTGCTCCTACTCAAATTCAGTGATTTATTGTGTTAAAATCCATCTCAATCTGCCAATTATAGCTTGAAATTTTCATTTCTACGCCAAATTTCCTTATTTTCAGACACCTTTTCCGTTGGACATTGTAAAAGGAATGAATAAAAGCCACATATATTAAGGGTTTTAAGAAATCAACATGGAATATAGAAGAGGAGCCCTAATTTAATGCAATATGCTGAACAACCCTACGATAAGAAAGTGTGAAAGAAAGATACGATGCCGAGATCTCTCACAGAGAGGAGTTGTAATGGCAGCGTGATGGAATGATAATATATAGCCCAACAAATACATTGAATGCAAAGAAAACAGGGTGGATGATATGGAAAATACTGCCAAAGTAGATGTATGAGGGATCTAAAACTGTTTTAAAGCTTGGAAAATGACGGTCTGTTAAGACAATTTTAACGATTTGCCAATATATGACTCTTTAAAAAGTTAGCCGGCTCTAGCCAACTACAAAATAAAGAATTAGTAAACCGTATATTTTTAACAATAGGTCCTAATATGTAAATTTGTGAAAATTAAAACTTATTTGTATTTGTGACGAAAACTACCGAAAAATTATCTCTCAAAAATTGAATTTAAGGAAAGAGTTAATGTGGTCAACAAATTCTTATTCTGATCACACACTGAATTTTTTGAATTTCCAGGACACTCAGTCAGACAGATCATTATTGGGTCACTAGAAGCATGGACACCCACAGGAGAGTGATGGGGAACTTTTTTTTCTAAGTTCTCAAGCATTGGCAACAAGTTTTTTGGAGGATATGAATGGGTATGGGCTCCTTCAAGCCTTCACATATTAGCTTCAATGCGGGTGGTTCATGAGAATATGTTTCGAGTTATTAAGCACAACTGTTTTGCATTATTGTCACACAAGGCATTAAAAATGAATTTGAATAACATTACTCGGTCCACACATTCCAAAGTTGGCCCTTCATACCTTTTTCTGGGAGGTTTTGACCTTTCGTATTTGTAGTGGCTTTATTTCATATCATACACTGCTGTTATGTGGCACGTCCAGACCTTAAAATTGCTTGAAGAAATAAGAGAAAACATGTGAACCCGGAATTTTAAGCGATGTGCAGAAATACAATCCAAAGTGGGGTAAGTTAAGTTGCGCAATGTATGGGTTTCTCACCCCCTAATTATTTTCCTATTTTATTTTTAGAGAGAGATTAATATTATAGGGAAATGCTTACCAGTTGTTCAATGCAGTAGCTAGTGTGGATATCTGATCTATATGTATATTAGTGGTGATATCTCACCAAATTTATGTTTGTCAACTATTGGCTGTTATATTATCATGCTATATGGATACTCTATTTTGTGTCGGTAATGGATATTTTAATACCTGACTTTTATTTACACGGGTTCCTGATTGTCTAGTTTATTCTTATTCATATTAATATTTTTTTGGTTCTTTTTTTTTTTTTTTTTTTGCATCTAATGTGGGCATTGAGTGTAGATAGATGCCAGTAGTTGTGTGGCTTTTTTTAATCAATTCTCTACCATCAATGCTGATGTTGAGTTTGGCTCTTAAGTTCTTTGAAATAGGTATAAATGCCCTAAGGTGTCACTTCTTGGAAAATATATGACATGTTTCGATCTCTTGAGTTTATAGTAACACGCTCTTGTTTGTTAAGTGCACGACAAACAATTTCTATTTCCCCTCGTGACTATCTCTTCTATTTATAGAGGACTAGTCCATTGCATTGATATGGTCAATTATATGAATGGGATCCAACTGCAAATTTTTTTGGGCAAAGGAATTGGTCATGTACAGGGGATTTTGAAACTTCTTAATTTCATATCATCATTTTTTCCCAGCGACGGGTTGATGGATTCACACAAGTCTTCTATCAAGAGAAGGCAAAGCTCACAATACAAGTCTTCTATTCAATCAACCAAGTCTTTTATGTAGGACACATAACCGTTGTTTCGCTTTATCTTTGAAGACAATCTCTTCAACTTACATTATAGACGTTAAGTATTTTGTTGGTGTGATTGTGTTCTACAAGAAAACATGTATTATTTATAGAATTTGATGTTTAATTCCATGTAATATTTTTAGTACCCCTACTTCTCCATATTATCACCTTTAAATATCGCCCCCACTTTGCCCACTACCACTTAATGTTTGATAGAAAACTTCCACATTTTACATAGATGTCTATTGAACATTTGCAACTACATCATCTAAAAAAAATTCAATTTCAATTATTTTGTGATGGATATCTATATCTTGATCTAAGTTCTACATTGGCTCACACTATGATGTTTGGAAACCTTGTCAAGTTTGGCTTTATACCTTCCAATTGCATTTACCTTAAAAAGGCCTTCTCAATAAGTCCATTTTTGTGTGTATATCCAACAATGAGTGTTGGTCCATGAGAATAACATATCGTTGACACATTATTTAAAATATTTAAAGTGTCAATCCAGAAAAAGTTTTTTTTAGCATTGCATTCCATCAGAACGTGTTTAGTTGAATCATTTTGTCAAACAAATTTGACATCTTCCATATTTTGGCATACATGTATATAAGGGCGGGGGAACAACGTAATGATATGCAATAAAAATATATTTTAAGTGATTATTTGATGGATTTCCTATTCTAAAGCTTCCATTTTGGCACAAATTAGTAGGATGCTGGTAAAAATAAATTTATTAATATGGAGATTCTAATGTTTTTTTGGAAATATATTACAAATAATTCATTCGCCCTAATTTCCACAATTTTTCAAAACTACTTTCATGTCTTCTTTAAGATTATACCAAAATGAATTTTAAAATCATAATTCAACCAACAAATGATCATATTATTTGTCAAAACACCAAAATATTTATTCTCACACATGACATACTTCATTTAAATAAATGAATATGAAAATGAAAACAAATTCACAAACAATTAATTTTAAAACTCCAGTTACCTTTAATTAGCAAATAGGTTATATTAGTTGAGGAAATGTTTCCTCTAAAAGGAGGCCTCATAACATAATTCTGTTTTGGTTCTCACGCGCGTTGGCATAATTTTTGTACTCACTCGCAAAGTTTTGGGCTCACTACCAAAATTCTATTTTATCTTTTTTATTGGGTCACATTTAAATGTGGCATACAAGCCTTTACAACTTGAAGATAGATATACTATTTAGGTAGTGTTTATTTAGGTGAAAGCGATAAACTTATTATTAGGCTTATTTTATTTTAGTTACACTTACCACTTGTTCATAATGATACACATTAGTTTGTTTTTTTTGTTTTGTTTTTTTTTGAATTAATGTGAACCTAGCAAATTAAGATTTTAATTAGGGAACTGAATGTTAAAAGGGTATTGTTTACTTGTTAACGTGAGTATTTCTTACTCTAACAATCGGTGACTCACTCAAAAATTAATCTCACCTTAGGTGAGTGGCTTGGTCCGTGATAATATAAATTTTTTCTTTTTTTTGGGAGAAGAAATCTTTGTGGCGTGGTTATAATATATTAATAGTTGTATGGTTGCAAACAATGAAATTGTGTGGAATTAATGTCTCCTATGCAATAGATCTTTGAATTGCACAACTATTTCTAAGAATTTTAGATATTAATATAGTCATTTTAAATATGAATATTTAAAAAAAATACATTGACAACATGATGTTAATAAATATTATTATTGTTTTATGTTCTCCACGAACACATACTTGGTGTACATGAGCAAGATAAGAAGATACACAATGCCCACTCATGTGTCTTCAACTTGGGCGACATCGTCGACACTGCCTCTTGGAGGTGGTGGCGGCGGCGGACATGCTTGGTGCATCTTGGAATTGCTTGTATGATTGATGGGGTCCGTAGTAATATATTACGATCCTTATGTCGATAGGGGCTAAGTGCGAGGGGTGGTTCCTCATCACTAACGTAATGGTCGATTGATGGGTGGATACGTTATGTTTGTTGTCTTGCTACCCAGATTGAATATGACTCTTCAGGGTATCTTGGAATTGCTTTGCTGACTCTATAAATCTTACTACATTTACTTAGGTTAGACCTACCTCTTCCATACTTCTAAAAATTATGCTAATTCTATACATCCTCATATTTTACTATCAACATAACATTACACCACTTTTTAATGCAAAGTACTAGTTTTTAAGATCCATTATACACCCCTCCAATAACCATCTTGCTCGGGCATTTTACCGCCCCCCAAAAGCACACATACTCTCACTCCAACCCAAAAAGGCACAAATTGTAGAGGACTGCCAGCCGAGATTTATTTTTCAACATAACACTTATTTGCACGAAAGAAATCAGTTTATAGAAAATTGCTTCCCGGGAGGAAAAACGAAATTAAAAACCGTGTTATGAAAGCGGTTTACATCTTATTTTTAACTTGAAACGTTTCGCACCCAAAGAAAAAAGTGTGGACCGCTTCACGTTAAACTGTGCGCAACTTTGACCCACCATACCCTGCCAATGATGGCCATTCCACATGCTTTTGCTCCTACTCAATTCAGTGATTTATTGTGTTTAAAATCCATCTCAATCTGCCAATTTATAGCTTGAAATTTTCATTTCTACGCCAAATTTCCTTATTTTCAGACACATTTTACGGTTGGACAATTGTAAAGGAATGAATAAAAGCCACATAATATTAAGGGTTTGAAGAAATCAACATGGAATATAGAAGAGGAGCCCTAAATTTAAGGCAATATGCTGAACAACCCCTACGATAAAGAAAGTGTGAAAGAAAGATACGATGCCGAGAATCTCTCACAGAGAGGAGTTGTAATGGCAGCGTGTGATGGAATGATAATATATAGCCACAAATACATGACTGCAAAGAAAACAGGGTGATTGATATGGAAAATATGCCAAAGTAGATTATGAGGATCTAAAACTGTTTTTAAGCTTGGAAATACGGTCTTAGACATTTTAACGCATTTTTGGCAATATATTACTCTTTTAAAAATTTTACCGGCTCTAGCCAACTAACAAATAAAGAATTAGCTAACCGTATATTTGAAAAATATTTCCTAATATGTAATTTGTTGAAATATCAAACTATTTGTATTCTTTGAAGAAATACGAAAATTATATATAAAAAATTGAATTTACAATTAAGAGTTACGTTGTCAACATTATAGTCTGACACCAACTGAAATTTTTTGAATTTCCAGACACTCAGGCCAAG